>OZ024743.1:164905731-165290731 GCA_964016885.1 Eledone cirrhosa
TCAATTAGGATATATACACTAGATATGTTAAGGTTCTTAAAATATCGCTGGACGCGAGAGAAGAGATTCCCTCTAAGTTATAAAATGTTTTACTTTGTCCGTAAACTTTTTTATTAGCTTGGGAAAAAACATATATAAAATATAGATTAATAAATAATAATTAATAGTTTAATAGACTATCATTAAAATTAAACAATATATATTAGAATAATTAAATATAGAAATAAATATAACCATTCATTAAGTGAAATAAAGTGGAGAATAAATCTAACCACAGTTACATTTTAAAAAATAAATGAAAATTAAAAAATAGCGAAGTTTCACATAAAGTGAATTTTGAATTAATTTAGATAATAAATGAACAAAATATATATTGATGGGGATATATGCATTTTAATATATTTTAATGAATATTTAATAGTTATTTAATTAGGCAATAAAGATAAATTGTTTTAATGTTGTAGTATAATATTAATAGAATATCTTACCTTATAATAAAACATTGTCATAATCTAGAATGAGCTAAATTAAATTAAATTAATTTAAGCATATAAATTTGTAATTAGCTTAAATATTTGATTGCTATAGAAATTAATCTATGCCTAATAATCTGGATATAATATAAACTTATAATTAACTAAAGCGTAATCCAATACAAGCGGTTTTCACTGATAAATATTATGGAAAATTTTTTATTTTTTATTTAGTCTAGCATTTGAATACAACGGTTTTTTTTATCCTCCCCTTTATTTTATCCTTTCCTTTTCCTTTTCTTCGTTTTCTATAATTCCTTTCTTTTCTCTCTGCATCTTCCCTTTTCTTCTTTTCTTTATTTCCCTTCTTTTTTTCCCATCTTCCCTTTCAACTCCCCTTCTATATTTCTACCTTGCTTTACGTCCTCTTCTTCTCTAAGTTTGTCATATTATTTGTGGTATAAAAATGTTGAGGGTTGGTGAAATAAATTACTACCACTACAGGAATTGAAGATTCAAGACCTTAGCGGTATGTCGCATATTCAATCTCTCATATATTTTATCTGATGAAAACGTACTGAAACACCATTGTACCTTTGAAATATCTATACTATAAAGCTGAGGGCCGTATGTAGGTAACAAACTTTCCGCCAAACGGCTGGACCAAACAGCGCCAAATTTGCACCATAGACGTAACTTGTTCGAAGTAAAAAAGTGAGGGTATTTTTGTCTACTGAATTTTGTTAAAAGATTAAAGACATTATTTAAATATTCACTTCTTTAAAATTTCAAATGTCAACACTTCCGGTTATATGTTATTCCTCACTTTTTCTTATGACGTCGCACAACATTCCCCTCTATGTCTGGCTGTCTGCATTAGATAACGTTTTTCGAAATATTTACTTCTGTGTTCACAGACGGATTTTTTTAGTTTCAGAAGATCCCGTTAAGGGTGAAAGCAGTGATTCTTTGCTTAAACTTTAATCTGTTATTTTAATATATATATTCGTGTACAGATATTTTTGCATACACAAAATCAAAAACCTATTTATTTCACGAAAGCACAGACGGCTTATCGTCATTGTTACTGTTCGAAGTTAGAGGACCACAGTCTTTCCAAGATCTGAGAACCATCAATAGCTATCAATGTTCCACTTACCGTTTGGCTTGCCAGATGCGTGGTATGGTACACGATGACAGCCATTGGCACCTCACCCTGCAAGAAGCAGCAACTGCTAAAGTCCCTTCTCAGCTGCGAAAACCTTTTGCTATTATGCTGCACAACTGCGATCTCGCCTACCCTCTCGTAATGTGGAACAACCACCGTGAAAGTCTAGCTGAGGACATCCTCCACCGCACACGCAGACACAATCCAAACGTAACATACGATGTCGTTTTCAATGAGGGGCTCATTTGTCTTGAAAACAGTGTCCTGGAGATGGTAGGTGGTAGGCCTCTAAGACACTACAGCTTACCTGCTCCTGACAGGAGTGTCCAGAGGTCAACGTCTACAGAGCTTCTCCGCGAGATGAGCTGCGAAATCAGTGATTCTCCCATGGTCAATTGTATGTAGGATGATTTAGGGTGAGCTCGCCAAACAATCTCTTCATCTTTGCTCCGGAGGGCCGAACAAAGAATATTGTATACTCTGAGGCTCTAACAATGTAATTTAAATATTTTCTGTTACTTTGAATTTCCATTATGGTTGTACAAATCATTGTTTGTTAAAAAATGTGTTCTCTGTTCAGCCTTTATCGTTGTAATTATCGGGGATCCTAAAAACTATTCAAACTCAACATCAGAGCACGTTACCCCCCCCCCCCCCCCGCCCCTCGCTCGCTGACTTGAGAGGGCGGGTGGTATCTTTGTACTGGACTGTAGGGGGATACCTGAAAATATAAATGCCGGTATACCTGGCCGGTCGCTAGCCGGACGGGCCAGCTAGTGTATAATAAAATATATATTTTGGTTATGAGAATATTTTTCATTTTTTAATATTTTGAATAATATATATTATATATATATATATATATATATATATATATATATATATATATATATATATATATATATATATATATATAAACGTTTGTATTTGTAAAGCCAAAACAATGCAGGTATGGATATAGAATAAAAAATGCAAATGCAAAAGATATTGTTGACAATTAGTCTTTTACCTTAATTTTCGAGATAATATTTCTTCTTCGGAGGGAAGTAAAGCGGTTAAACCAGTGTTCTAAATAGCTTGCCAAGTCATGCTGACAGGAAAAGGTATAGAGTATCTGTTCTATCTCTAATGTCAAAGAGTTAAGGTTAGGGGGATAAAGAGTAGTCTCTCTTTAAAAGGGGTTTTGTACATGTCTGTTTAGGTGTGTGGGAGAATGCGTGAAGGTGTAAGTATGTGTGTGTGAGTGTGAGAAGATATGTCTATACGTAAATGTGGGGGATAGATGTTCTCTCGTGTTAGAACTGGTCTTTGTGTGTGTGTGAGAGAGAATAAGTGGGGGTGTAAGCGTGTGTGGGTGTGGGTGTGTGTGTGTGCGTGCGTGGGGGGGGGGGGGTAAGGGGGTGTAAGTATGGGGCTAGATGCTCTATCAAGTAATAAATTGGGTGTTGAGTTCTAGTCTATTATTGATTGGTGGTTGTGTTTTGTCTATAATTAGTGCTTCCTTAATTCTAAGATTGCCGAGGTTTCTTTCCTTAGTTTCTATCCTAACTGTTATGGTTTTGTCGGTGTTTTTGCATTTCAGTAGGTGTTTCTTAAATGAGGAAGCGTTAGTATTGAGGTGTTCTTTTATTCTTATGTGGAGTGGTCTGGTGGTGATACCTCCGTAGAAGTTGCTGCATTTGTCGCACTCTAGTCTGTATACGACGTAAGCCTGGTGGCATAGGTCTATGTCGTTGATGGAGCAGTTGGTTAGCCTGCAGCGGTTGTCATGTCTGGTGGAGTGTCTTTTGGTTAGCTCTCCGCGTAGAGAAGGTCCTGAGTGGGCCAATTGGATATCTAGTCCCTCTCGTCTGATAGCTCTGCGGATGGCTGTTGTTCTTTCGTCACTGAAGTGTGGGAGCTTCAGGAAGCAAGTGTTAGTGCCTCGGGTGTGGTGTCCTCTGTTCTTTCTGGCACGGTTTGTGGTGGATCTCGGGTATCCGTTCAGTTTGAGTACTTCCAGGAAATGTGTGGTGTGTGTGTCTCGGTCTCTAGCGTCGGTGCATTTGTTCCGGATACGGTTTAGTTCGTTCCTTATGTATCCGAACTTAGCGCCGGCTGGGAGGGCCGATCTGAAATGTACGAACAGGTCCCCGCTGGCGGATTTTTTATAGAAGCAGGTGTGGATGTTGCCTTCCTCTCTTATCCTGAGTTGGAAGTCCAATAGGGATAGGAATCCGCGGTCATCGGGGTGTTCCATGCTGAACTTTATACTGGCGTCCATGCTGGAGAATGTTGTGTATATTTTATCCGCCTCCTCACGGGATGATGTAAGGATGAGTATGTCATCTACATATCGAGTGAAGAAGGTATGGGAATGGCAGGTGTTGAAGGCTCGGCATTCTAGCTGGTTCATGTAAGTGATGGCCAGCAGGCCCGATAGGCTGGATCCCATGGGTAATCCTGTTGTCTGTCTGTATGTGTGGTGGTGGAAGGTGAAGTACGTGTTGTCCACTGTGAAGGACAAAAGCTGGTGTATGTCCGTCGGATGGAGGCCGTAGCAGTGGATGTCCTCTGCGACCACGCAGTCCGTCAATAAATCGACAGCTGGATGTAGAGGGAGACAACGTCGAGGCTAAAGGCGTATCTGTTTAGTTTAAGTTGTTCTGGCTGGATTTGGTGTAGTCTACGTATGACTTCGTCGGAGCTACTGACATGCCCGGGAAAGGTGGAGAGTAGAGGCTTGAGGACCTGGGAGAGGAGCCAGGAGATTTTATATAAGGGTCCTTCTAAGCTAGAGACGATGGGTCTTATTTGTGTCTTAGTACTATTCTTGTGGGTCTTGATGAGGTGGTAGAAAGTGGGCAGTCTGCTATTTCTAGTGGTGTAGTTGAGCTTAACTAAATTTGGGAGTTGTCTTCTCCTACATATGTCGAACCAGATGGAGTTGGTCTGTTTTTCTATCTGAGCTGCAGTCATGTCCGGGATCTCTGTATATAGTTCATTGTCGCTTAGGTGTTCAAAGGCTAGGTTGTTGTATGTGGCTTGAGAGATGACGCAAAACTCTTTACCTTTGTCGGATGGTAAGTATATAAGTTCCCTATTCCGTAGTTTCTTCAGGGCGAGTTGTTGTGTCCTGGAGAGGTTTGGGGCTATCTTCTTCTGTTTCCGTAAGATGTTAAATACGGAATGTTTTAGCCTCAAGAGTTTTTCTTCAAGCTCGCGATTGGCAGGCGGTGGACAGAGTGAGCGATCCAGTTGGTATATCGGGAATCTGGGTTTGTTAGATTCCGTGGTGTTGTTGCCGAGAGTCGATATCCATTTTAGTTAGTAGGCAGCCCGACAGAAATTCGTTTCTATGTCGAGCCATAATTTGTCGTCCAGTCTCTGTTTCAATATGAACTTGGGACCCAGGCTGGGGAGGTCTAATTCCTCTCGGGTGAGGGATCCTGTCAAGTCTGTGGCGAGGTGTTTTGCGTCAGGTGTGTTGTTGGTCGGGGTGCCGTTAGGTTCGGTGTTGGTACCGTCTTGTTCGCCTCTGTTGGTGCTTAGAGTTGGGTTGTTGTTAAGACGGTTAGCCGTGCTAAGTTTGAGAAATGTTTGCGTTGTGTGTATGTGTATGTGTGTGTGTGTGTGTTATCTTTTTATGTGTCTATGATTTAGTAAGCAGTCAAAATTCTGCTTGCCCAAAGCTTTCGTGTGTTTGTGTGTATGTATGTGTGTGCGTTATCTTTTTATGTGTCTACGATTTAGTGTGCAGTCAAAATTCTGCTTGCCCAAAGCTGTCGTGTGTTTGTGTGTATGTGTGTGTGTGTGTGTGTGTGTGTGTGTATGTGTGTGTGTTATCTGTTTATGTGTCTATGATTTAGTAAGCACTCAAAATTCTGCTTGCCCCAAAGCTGTCGTGTGTTTGTGTGTATGTGTTTGTGTGTATGTGTGTGTTAACTTTTTTGTGTTTATACGTTTTAGAAAGCAGCCAAAATTCTGCTTGCTTAAACCGACGTAATTGATCAACTCAAGATTTTATAACGCATGCACTGCATGCGTTGCATGCACGCACCCTTCGAACCTGATGAGTGTATGTGTATATATATATGTGTGTGTGTGTGTGTGTGTGTGTGTGTGTGTGTGTGTGTGTGTGTGTGTGTGTGTGTGTGTGTGTGTGTGTGTGTGTGTGTGTGTGTGTGTGTGTGCCTGTGTGAGTGTTCGTGTGTGTGCGTGTAAACCACCGCTGGAATCGGAGACATAGGCCGCGAAACACGATCATCACTGACAACGAACTCGCAGAGAGAATCCCTTATGGTTGATTCCCAACCTGCTAGAAATAGCAATCAAGTTGGTTAGCATACGTGGTATGTCTTTCTTCTTCTTTGGTGTTATAAAATTAGTATCAATAAACTTTCCTGGATGTACTCTTATCCCAATCCTGTACATACTTTCCGATTGTCACTTTTCGTTTTTTTCGTGTGATATGCGAAGGAACCAGCCAACAAATATCTCTCTTTTATATTATGTACTAGCAGAATGGCACGGCGTTACTCGGGATTTTCTCTAGGGTTCTTATATATTTGATATATATTTATCCTTATCTAGCCTCGTGAAATAAATACGTTTGTTTATATGTTGTTATTGTGTATGCAAAAATATCTGTACACAAATACATAATTATATATATATATATATATAAAATATAGAGGTTTACATATACATAAACTAGACAGAGCCATAGATATATAGATATGTGTTTTTGGCAACCATTCAGGGTGTGGCTCAATGATGAATTAATTAATTAAATAATCAACAATCAGAGCAATATATAAGAAAGTAAGTCCATAGAATCATTTGATAAAATATATTCAGTATTTGTCTTCCCAATCAGCATAATCAACCACATAAAAAAATCAATTAAACGAGGCTATAAGTTTAAAATGTACCTATGAAGAAACAATAGATAAATAAACGATAGCTACTTTAACCGCGATCCACAGCCACAGAAGATTTACCTAGTATTTCTAATAGCCCGTAGAAATTCACTAGACATATAGTTAACCATACACAATTAGGTACAAAATCAAAGTTAGACGAAAAAATGTACATAAATATACCAAAATCGTGTTTTTACCCCCGGAGGTTTCATTCGCTTTTTGGAAATATCCGATCATGGATAAATCAACGAGTTTCAAAATCATCAGGAAACAAACTCAATTGGACTAAGATTTTTCTTAAATGATCCCCGCCAGAAACGAATTCACAATGGCTAAGAATTGTCACATGGCCAGTGGTCAAATCAGAAAGCTTGTGATTGGTGCCTGATGGCGAGTAGGCTGGTTGCTAGAAAGCGCAGCCGAATACTGCCTAAAGTTTTACTCAACCTTACGGGAGTATATAAAATATAGAGGTTCACATATATATAAACTAGACAGAGTCATAGATATATATATATATGTGTGTTTTTGGTAACCATTCACGGTTTCGAAACTCGTTGATTTATCCATGATCGGATATTTCCAAAAAGCGAATGAAACCCCCGGGGGTAGAAACATAATTTTGGGTATGTTTATGTACATTTTTTTCTTCTAACTTTGATTTTGTACCTAATTGTGTATGGTTAACTATATGTCTAGTCAATTTCTACGGGCTATTAGAAATACTAGGTAAATCTTCTGTGGCTGTGGATCGCGGATAAAGTAGTTATCGTTTATTTATCTATTGTTTCTTCATAGGTATATTTTAAACTTATAGCCTCGTTTAATTGATTTTTTATGTGGTTGATTATGCTGATTGGGAGGAGAAATACTGTATATATTTTATCAAATGATTCTATGAACTTACTTTCTCATATTATATATATATATATATATATATATATATATATATATATATTATATATATATATATATATATATATACATATATATATATATATATGTATATATATATATATATATATATATATATATATATATATATATATATATATATATATATATATATATATATATATATATATATATATATATATATATATATATATATATATATATATATTATATATATATATATATATATATATATATATATATATATATATATATATATATATATAGTAATAATAATAAATTTGAAAACTAAAATCCAAAGAGGGCTTGATAAGGATAAATATATATCAAATATATAAGAACCGAAGAGCAAATATTTATTAAAATAAGGGATTAAAATTTAAGCAAAGAATCGCTGCTTTCACCCTTAACGGGATCTTCTGAAACTCAAGTTTCAGAAGATCCCGTTAAGGGTGAAAGCAGCGATTCTTTGCTTAAACTTTAATCTGTTATTTTAATAAACATATATATATATATATATATACAAATATATTACACAAAGAGAAGTGTGTTACACAGTGAGATGTGTGTAAAGAATTATTACAAGTGAGTTTTACCGTTACTGTATAGAGAACAATATCTACAGGTTTAGCAATTAAATAGAAAAAAACTAAGTCAGAATCAAATCTCTGAATTAGAGTTTTAAATTACCAACCTTATAACTATAAGTTTGCTGATACGAATCTCGCTTCGTTTCACCATTGATATGTGCAGTATAACAGGCCACAGGATCCTCAGTCAGCAAATGTGGACACTGTTCACGACACATATAACCTCATGGATAGAGAGAAAGCTAATATACACGCTGCCCAGAGTAGGGCGAAATCACGTGTTATTTGCATCAAATAACGGCTCTCATGGATTGGGGAAAATGCTAGAGAGGGCAGCCCAACCATTCGAATTTATTAGCTGAACAATTTGGAGCTCGTTAAGTATGCAAAGATCGGAATTAAGAGTATTCCGCAGTTCACTGTAATAATAATAATAGTATTAGCTCAAAGAAGAATAGAAACTTTTCTTCTGAGCTCAAATGCAAATATATTACACAAAGAGAAGTGTGTTACACAGTGAGATGTGTGTAAAGAATTATTACAAGTGAGTTTTACCGTTACTGTATAGGGAACAATATCTACAGGTTTAGCAATTAAATAGAAAAATACTAGGTCAGAATAAAATCTCTGAATTAGAGTTTTATATATATATTAAAATAACAGATTAAAGTTTAAGCAAATAATCGCTGCTTTCACCCTTGACGGGATCTTCTGAATCTAAAAAAACATTCTGTGAACGCAAAAGTAAATATTTCGAAAAACGTTATACACTATATATATATATATATATACACACACACACACACACACACACACACACACACACACACACACACACACACACACACATACAAACACACACACACGCATACACACCGCGTCGTAATGTCGTCATGCAGACAGCCAGACATACAGACACATATTATATGAGCGCAACGTTATATCTATGTATCTATTGAAAAAGAGAAAGACTAAGAATTATAGAGAGATCGCTAACTCGCCTAATGCGGTCCCTAGGGCATTGAAAATTTCAAATATTTTTTTGTTTAAAACACTCACAGGTCCATAAGTATTACATGTCTAAAGTTTGAAAACAATCGGTTGGGTGGTTCTCGAGCTTTAGTGATCGGACAGACAGACATTCTCTGTTTTAGATATATAGATAGGTTACTATATCTCTTTTATTTGTTCATTCAAAATATTTTTCAGCTAATTCTGTCGTAGAATATACATCAGCAATCGTTATCTAATGTTTAAAACAAAGGTTCTTAACCCATTTTGGCCAAACGCCCCCTTTTGCCCCTCGAAATCACGAAACGCCCCCCCCCCCCCTATTTTTCCATTTTTCAACATACTATTTATTTTGATATCAGTAGATTACTGGGCCAAATCAAGTTATCTTAGAATCTTTAAAAAATACTCGCACGAATTAAATACAAAAGCAAGCTATTTCAAATTATATATTTTTGAAAAAGAAAAAAAGATTTGATCTCAGTCGAAAAAGCTTCTTCTTTTTTTTAAACTCTATATTTCACTGTTAGCTGTTGTAATATTTTGAGTGGATAGACAATTCTACAATTCAAACTGTAAAGTCAAAATACAAAAGATGCAAAATATGAAGAATTTCTTACCTTTCTCTGGAATCACACACTCAGGAGAAAAATAGTACCTTGCAAAATAAAATACCTCCTGGCAAAATAAAATACTTAGTAGCAACGAGTGAATTGAGAAGCTTGGAGATAGTGGGAAAGCCATATCTGTATCCCTTATATATATACATAGATAGATACACACACACACACGCACACACATAAACGCGTACGCACGCACACACACACACACATACATACACACACACAAACTTATGTATGTGTGCCTTGGTTTTGGTACAGAAAGAATTTGTCTCCAGTTTTTATTGCCAGGTCAAAGGCCACTGATCTTTTCGACAACGCCAAATATCAACGCCATATATATATAAATATATATCTACTATATAAATTGGAAGTGGTCGGACGTTGTATATTTAAGTAAGTAGGTGTAGTCGGATAAACGTCGAAACGGCTTGGTGGAATGCAGCGAAAATTTACAGTTAATCAGAATGACCCGAGGAGGCGTTGGGTCAACTTTCAAGCTACAAGCTTCCATTGTTACGGAGAAAATCAATGAAACAGGAATTTCCCATTCAAATTGAACTGAGAGTAATCTGTGAACGCAGAAGTAAATATTTCGAGAAACGTTGCAGCCGAAGGAAAAGAGGAAGATGATATTTTGGTTCGTAAAGACGTTCCCTGGCAATGAACGGAAAAAAGCGAGGATAATACGTCGTTATGTGGAGCGTGAAGAACTATTTCATGCAAAGACAAGACCAAGTTTATGGTATAAATGGAGTCGTTAGACTAATATTCTATTTAAAATAACAGAATGATTTCCAGCCCCGGAGTTTAAGGATGATGTAAATAAAATTGAAAACGAAAATGACTGAGGTTATTAAAATAGTAAAAGTAAATAGTGAAGGTTTAGGCCAGTACATACGTATGCCCCGACGGACATACACATACATACGCACACACAAATACATACACACCCCCAAACACACACACACACACACACACACACGCCCGCACGCACGCGCGCGCGTATGTATCAACCTTATGCATTTCTACAGTATTTTCATCAAACTTAAGACATAGGTTACTTATGTACTCCGGATGGTCATGGGCACTTTCATTTTTCCAGATATTGATTATAAGGCCCCCCCCCCCCCCCCGGCAGATAACCCCTTTAACCACTTTAACCACTTCCTTGGAGTCGACTGAAGCACTGCAGTGCAATGCAACAAAACGTCATAACTTCTGGAGTTCGCAACCGATTTTCACAAAACTTGACACATGGGCTACGTTTGACCTACAGATGAATGTGAACTCTCAGAATTGGCACATATTGAGTATGGGACCCTTGGGGGCAGGAACCCCCTTTTGGAAAAAAGCCGATGATTTTGTAAAAGTATAGTTTTCGAAGCAGCACTGAAGTATTGACATAAATGGTACACACAACTGCGATTTAATACCCGAGCAACGCCAGGTACCTCTGCTAGTATATATAAATAACGTCTTCCTTGTGAAATTTGTGGTCTTGTTTTGCTTAACTAATGAATATATATATATATATATAATATTAAGATAAGCAGAACAAGTAAAATTCAATCAATTTTTTAAAATACATTAAAAAATATAATATAAATAATTACCTCTCCTAGTGGCCCTTACTGATCAGTTTCGCTTTGTAAAACCTCATAAATCCGATGGATTTATGATGGAAAACCAAAGCTCATCAGAGAAGCATTTTCCCTTCCTAGGGCTAAACGTCCCAGGAACGACAAAATATATAACCTCCTGCCAGCAAATAAAGGTCTGAAAGGTCGTAAAAGTGACCCGTATGTAAACTGGGCCGAAGTAAAAGCGGGAAAATCAAAGACTTGCTGTCTACAATTACTACTAAAAAAATAGCAGCTAAATAGAGCAGCAGAATTGTTCTCAACGGACGGAGAAAGAGATTGAAGTTAATATGTCCAGGGATACTAGGTACCCCCAGAAATACATAGGTTGTCTATGATTTAAGGTTGTTCAATGGTATTAATTTGATACACCAGAACTTTAATATTAAGATAAGCAGAACAAGTAAAATTCAATCAATTTTTTAAAATACATTAAAAAATATAATATAAATAATTACCTCTCCTAGTGGCCCTTACTGATCAGTTTCGCTTTGTAAAACCTCATAAATCCGATGGATTTATGATGGAAAACCAAAGCACATCATATATATATATATATATATATATATATATATATATATATATATATATATATATATATATATATATATATATATATATATATATATATATATATATATATATATATATACATTATGAAGAGAGAAGAAACATCTAGATATAATTAGTAATAAAATGTATCATACCTAAACTGCTCCTAGATTCCTCGACTACGTAGTTTCGTGGCATAAACAAAAACAATACATCATAAAGATATAGAGTCTCTGCGAGGTCTGCCGACTTATCAAGAGGATACCTCGTTTTACTAGCTTCAAGAACGCGTCTACATGACGTGAGAAAGAATCCCAAAAGGCGGAGGGGGAGATAATATGTGTGTGTGTGTGTGTGTGTATGTATATATATATATATAAATGAAGAGAGAAAGACAGAGAGAGTAAGAAATGTGTGTATCTGTGTGTGTTTGGTGCACGTCTTTCTAACTATCTATCTATCTGACCCCAAGCAAATGTGCGCGGCCTTTCAGCAGCACTTTGCACGACTGTTTGAACAGAACGACGGTGAGCCGAACGGGGTAATGGACTTTAGTTCATACCTCAACGGCCTGCCGCGTCTCTCGAACACGGACGCCGAGTTCTGCGAAAGACCGATCACAGACACTGAGATACGGGACGCTCTGGGACGCTGCGGGGAACGCAAGTCACCAGGTCTAGATGGTCTACCCGATGAGTTTCACATAGGCATGCCGGACTTGTTCTCTGGCGTCCTCGAAGCCGTCTACTGTAATTGGCAGCAGAACGAGAGAATTCCTGCCAAGAGGACGTGTCCACGATACGCGCAGGACATTGAAACAGTCCTGCACGCAATTGTACACTGCCCGGGCATAACCGACCTGTGGAACAATGCAGAACAACTGCTGTCGCGTATGGGACAAATCCAGTTGACTGCTGAGTCCATAGTAAGGATCAAGCTTCCAGCCTCTTTCAAAAACGAAAGAGAGGCGGTTTTCCTCTGTACGGTGGCTATGGTGGAAGAAGTTATATGGTGGACGAGGTTGAGAGGACTGAGGACAGATGTCTTTCTCTCCGGACAACAATTGATTCTCTTCTTTAAGTATCACTTTAGAAGGAGAATCAGAGTGGAGAGAGAGGCACTGCACCCCAGTGTATTAAACAACCCATTTGTGGCGCTTCCCCCCTATTGGGGATTTCGATTGTTGTAATTGTTTGTTTTATATTTTTACACGACTGTATGTAAAATCTCCGGAATGTCTTTGTATTGTCCCCTTTTCTTGTGCGCCCTTGTGGCAAATAAAGAAATCTATCTCTTTATCTGCCTGACGCGTGGAACATCGCTGGTAAGCTTTTTTGTAAATTTCTATACAAAAAACTGAACTAATTGTTTGAAAAAACATATCATTATTTAGATTAACCCCCAAGCTGAATTGTCAGCTGGGTGGTAATCCCATTTTTTTCCCATTTTTTTAGGGGCGAAATTTTAATTTAAAAATTGTTTTTAAAAAATCAAATTTTGCCGACTATAAAACATGAATAACTCGGAAAGAACGCCGGAGAACGTTAACAGAGAGAAGAGAGATAGTAAGGCACATATTAACGTTATATCTGCTTCTGTCACTATGGACGTCGTCATGGATACGACTGTCAACAAGGAAAACAAATATTGCCAATTCAACATTTAAAAATTTCTACCGTCGAAGCGGAGAAGAATAACACACAGCAAAACACAGGAATTAAACCTATTAATATACATACACATGAAACAGCCAACAACAACCACTCCATATCTACAGATAAAATTTCACCTCGTCAAGAAATTGCGATTTCTAACACCGAGGCTGACAACGACAACAACAACAACAGCAACACCACACAAAAAATGTCTTTCGCTGAAACAGTGAACAAAAAAACAAGATTTTATAAATCTTGACATCGCCAATGCAAGTCATATGCTCCAGCAAGGGAGAAAATGTGTAACTTTCGAAGACGAGGGTGGGTTTAGAATCAACTCACGCCTCGAAATAAAAGAAGAGACAGTTCGAAGGACAGTGAACTTCTGGACTGTCTCCAACACAACGAGAAAGCCAATATTTGTGAGTCAAGGAGACATAGAAGCCACCTTGAAGGACACTCTAGAAAATATTGACTTTCTTCAACGAGGAAAACAGTACGGAAGTACTTCCGTACTGTTTAAAAGCGAGGCACTCGCCCCAAAACATTCTGTGACACTAATGGTGTCAAAAGCATTCACCTTTTTCCCTACGTACGTGGGAAAAAGGACACAAAAATAAAAATAAAAAATATACCACCAAGCATTAACATCTGGCGGATCTTGGCTGGATTCGTGGAGCCAGAAACTGATATGATTCTTTCAATACGAAAGTCTATTAGACAAAGGTGGGCGGGTACTGATTTGGAGATTCTGATGCAGATGAGGCCGGAGAGAATCTCCAAAATACCCGAAAAAGTCGTCTTCGACGACAATAAAAGAATAAACATCACGTTGGAGGGGCGTAAACTTCATTCCTTTCGCTGTGGTAGCACAACACACCTAAAGGCCTCCTATCCTTCACAAACACACCACAACAACATCATTAAAAAAAACTATCCAACACCAAAACAACCACCACCACAAGTACAACAACAGACGAAACGAGCAAACACACCAAAACAAACAGCCACTCAACCAACAACAACAGAAAAAACACAGACAACACCCCTGAAGAACACATCCCCACCCATCCCACTCCATCAAACACTACCACAAACACACACACCGAAACATACCCCTACCCCACACTCCTGACGATGAATATTCACCGACAGATGAGGCTGCTTCTTCTTCTTTTAGTGAAGGAGAGCCTCGGAAATCTAAAAAACAAAAAAAGAGACACCACAAAACCCCCTAAACTTGAATCACCAACACCAACACACAACCACAGACACAAACAACAACACAAACAATACCACAGTCAAACATCCCCCTACCAGCAAAACCAGCACCAACACCACCCAAACACCAGCAGCCACCATAAAAAGAAAACTCCCGGACGAACAACAAACTAAAACAACACAACAAAAACACAAACAACAATACGCATACATCAACACAAACAACAAGAGTTTGATGGAGGTCATCTCCCCAAACCCCAAGGTGGAGACGGAGGGCAAAACCTTCGTCAAAGCAGAATCGTTTCCACACCTTAAACTAATAAGTGCTTCGATAGAAACCTATCAGAAATTGAAAGGACAGTTTTCGCAGGATGTTAGCAACCCCTGTCAAAAACCGCATCTTATTAAAATGTTTCCCCACCCCACCCAACACCCCAACCAGAACTGAAATGGAGATTGAACAACCCGATCTCCAGGAAACGAAAAGGTAAGTGCACCTTTTCGTCCTTTTCGCCAACTCTTCTCCACCAACATGGCTAATTTACGAGTTGGAAGCGTGAATGTGCGTGGCCTATGGATGCCCTGGAAGCAGGGCCAACTTTTAAACGACCTTAGGTCACACGGTATGGATGTGATAGCCATCACCGAGTCCAGGATCCACAACAGGCAGCAACTAATCCCCATCTTCGACGACTTTGAAATCTACGCATCTTTCTGTCAGCCAGGAGGGGGGAGGGGTAGTGGCTGTTATGTTTCGGAAGAACCTGGACGTCGAAGTTACACAAGTACACTTGGACCCGGAAGGTAGACTGGTAGCCCTAGACGTGAACAGTATTGGAGGTGAAGCCTTCAGACTGGTGGCAATCCCAATCACGGCCAGACTTCTTTAAGCGTCTAGAGTCTTTTCTGGGAACGTCTCGCTCCTTACTTTTAGTGGGGGACTGGAATGGTATCCTAGATGCACGATGGGACTATATGAGAGCATGTCCCAGTAGAGGGGGGTGCAACAGCCTCAAAACTTTAATCGGCCAATTCCAACTGGCGGATAGGTATCGACTGGATTTCCCGACTGCACCACAGTGGACGTGGGCAAACCGCAGCGGGACATCTAGATCGTATTTAGATAGGTTCTTCATTAGAGAAAGGGACAAGGAGATGTTAAGCTGTCCACGAATGCACATGGTTGCCTATTCCGATCACAAATTAGTCGTCTACATAGTCAACCGTAACAGAACACATAGATACTGGAAGCTGAACGTGTCGATGCCGGCACGTAAAGCTTACAGTGAACGGATAAGTAAATTAGTCAAGCAACAGTTAACGGGAGCCATCGTCAACAATAAATGGCGGTACTCTCTCAAGAAAGCAATTAGAGTAGAATCGATAGGGTTTAGCAGAGAGTTAGCATTAGAGAAAAACAAAATAGAAAGAGAACTAGTAGCCAAGGTAGAGGAGGCACTTAGAAGTGACAACGCGGCTAGAGTGTTAGCGTCGAGAACGGCACTGGACCAGTTCTTCGATGCGAAACACGAAGGCTGCGTGGTCAGAAGCAAAACACGTGTTCTAGGAAACGAAGGAGCGAAAGCTCTCAGCTGGGCCTGAGTGACGGAGGCAAAAGGTGGCAACAAGTCCACGATTCGTGTGCTACTTGACCCCAAGTAAATGTGCGCGGCCTTTCAGCAGCACTTTGCGCGACTGTTTGAGCAGAACGACGGTGAGCCGAACGGGGTAATGGACTTTAGTTCATACCTCGACGGCCTGCCGCGTCTCTCGAACACGGACGCCAAGTTCTGCGAAAGACCGATCACGGACACTGAGATACGGGACGGTCTGGGCCGCTGCGGGAAACGCAAGTCACCAGGTCTAGATTGTCTACCCTATGACTTTTAGATAGGCATGCCGGACTTGTATCTGTCATCCTCGAAGCCGTCTACTGCAATTGGCAGCAGAACGGGAGAATTCCCAGTCCTGAAAGCAAGGGCGTAGTAACGCTGATCAGGAAAGACGAGAACAAAGGGGACGAAATTAACAACTGCAGGCCCATAACTGTGCTCAACACAGAGTTAAGGAAGATGGCCAAGGTGCTAGCGACGAGGTTGGCGCTTTTTGTCGACAACCTGGTAGGGAAAGCGCAAACGTGTGCAATCCAGACCAGGTCCATACACGACAACATCTACCTCATGCGATACATCATAGAGAGGGTGGGTAGTAAACCCGGCTTCGGTGGGGCTCTGATCAATTTGTATCAGTCTAAGGCATTCGATAGGGTCGACCATCGATACTTGGAAGCGGTTCTCAAGGCGGCCGGTTTCGATCCCGTTTTCAGAGGCTGGATCGAGGCGATGCACACCAGCATCTGCTCGAGGGTCAAGGTGAACGGCTACCTATCGGAGCCGTTCGCAATCACGGGTTCCATTCGACAGGGGTGCCCTCTCTCCTCCATTCTGTATGTAGTGACTCTAGAGCTATTACTGCCGAAATTGGAGCTGTTGCAGGGCATCCTTCTAGTACCGGGACTGCGCGAAGCGGCGTCGGCTTATGCCGACGACGTGACGGTAATGGTGTCGAGCACCTGGGAAATCGCGGTGATCGGCAACTTACTGAAAGAATACGAAACGCTGACGCCAGCAAAACTAAACCTGGACAAGTCTGTCGGTTTGCAACTCGGTACGTGGAGAGGCAAACCGATGACGTCCGACAGCGTCGTTGGACGCTGGACGGACAGACCGGTGAAATTGCTGGGGGTCTGGTTCCGTCAAGACCTCCAGGGGAAGAAAAACTGGAACGAGGTCACGGCCAAGGTGTTTGCGCTCACCCAGAAGTGGGCAGAGTGCAAACTGTCCTTGAAAGGTCGAGCGGAGGTGGCGAACACTTTCATAGCGCCCGTCATCTACTACCGCTTGACTGTCGTGCCTTGTCCCCGTGAACACCCCACCAAGATGGAACGCATGCTCTTCCAATTTCTGTGGAAGAACAGGCTCCGCTGGTGAGGAGGATCGTCTGCTGTCAGCACCCTTCCAACGGAAGGCTGGGCATGCCGTGGCTGATGATGTGCAAACATGCGCTAAGGCTGCGGCATCTCCAGGTATTCCTCACCGACCCCCAACCGATGTGGGCACTGTTTGTGAGACAGGCTTTCCCACAGCTCGTCTCGCTGACGGAGCTGCAGTCCTGGATCAAGAAAAGACCGGAAACGATGGGCGCCTGGCACATTGAATGCGCCCAGGCGCTCAGAGTCCTCTGGCAAGCTGGCACAGCAATCAGTGGAGACTCAACTTCGACATTCTATAGAGGGATTGTACGTTACAAGGGCGATGATATGCTCGGAGAGACTCTGGGCGTCGAAGACGATGAGCTCACCAGTCTGTTTGTTAGGACTTTCCGCCCAGGACCTATGGACAACTTCCAGGGGTCCCTGGCCTGGCAGTCCTACCGAGGAGCTCTACCGATTCGTGACAAGATCTACAGGCACGGACGCCCCTGTAGGGATCCTTCCAAGAGGACGTGTCCACGATGCGCGCAGGACATTGAAACAGTCCTGCACGCAATTGTACACTGTCCGGGCGTAACCGACCTGTGGAACAATGCAGAACAACTGCTGTCGCGTATGGGACAAATCCAGTTGACTGCCGAGTCCATAGTAAGGATCAAACCGCCAGCCTCTTTCAAAAATGAAAGAGAGGCGGTTTTCCTCTATACAGTGGCTATAGTGAAAAAATATTGCCAATTGAACATATGGTGGACGAGATTGAGAGGACTGAGGACAGATGCCTTTCTCTCCGGACAACAATTGATTCCCTTCTTTAAGTATCATTTTAGAAGGAGAATCAGAGTGGAGAGAGAGGCACCGCACCCCAGTAAATTTACTGAAAGGTGGGTGAATGAAGCGAAAATGGCCCGAGTGATTGGGCCTTCTCTGTTTATAAGCCTGTAGATTACAGAAGAGAGCAAAAGGAAGAAAGGAGCTCTTGCACAACACGCTCCGACGAGGTATTAAACAACCCATTTGTGGCGCTTCCCCTTTATTGGGGATTTCGATTGTTATAATTGTTTGTTTATATTTTTTACACGACTGTATGTAAAATCCCCAGCATGTCTTTGTATTGTCCCCTTTTCTTGTGCGCCCTTGTGGCAAATAAAGAAATCTATCTCTTCATCTGCCTGACGCATGGAACATCGCTGGAAAGCTTTTTTGTAAATTTCTATTTAAAAAACTGACCTAATTGTTTGAAAAAACATATCATTATTTAGATTAACCCCCAAGCTGAATTGTCAGCTGGGTGGTAACCCCATTTTTCGCCCCTTTAGGGGCGAAATTTTAATTTAAAAATTGTTTTAAAAAATTAAATTTTGCCGACTATAAAACATGAATAACTCGGAAAGAACGCCGGAGAACGTTAACAGAGATAAGAGAGGTAGAAAGGCAGATATTAACGTTATATCTGCTTCTGTCACTATGGACGTCGTCATGGATACGACTGTCAACAAGGAAAAAAAATATTGCCAATTGAACATTTAAAAATTTCTACCGTCGAAGCGGAGAAGAATAACACACAACAAAACACAGGAATTAAACCTATTAATATACATACACATGAAACAGCGAACAACAACCACTCCATATCTACAGATAAAATTTCACCTCGTCAAGGAATTGCGATTTCTAACACCGAGGCTGACAACGACAACAACAACAACAGCAACACCACACAAAAAATGTCTTTCGCTGAAACAGTGAACAAAAAAAACAAGATTTTATAAATCTTGACATCTCCAATGCAAGAGATATGCTCCAGCAAGGGAGAAAATTTGTATTTTTCGAAGACAATGGTGGGTTTAGAATCAACTCACCCCTCGAAATAAAAGAAGAGACAGTTCGAAGGATAGTGACCTTCAAGACTGTCTCAAACACAACGAGAAAGCCAATATTTGTGAGTCAAGGAGACATAGAAGCCACCTTGAAGCAGACTCTAGAAAATATTGACTTTCTTCAACGAGGAAAACAGTACGGAAGAGATACCTTGACGACTGTTTCATCATCTGGACAGAATCTCTAGATACTCTGGATGAGTTCAATATCCTCCTGAATAACCTACACCCATCTCTCCAATTCACAAAAGAGATGAGTAGTACCAAATTACCATTCCTAGATATAATAGTAATCAAAAACGACACCACCAATACCACGGATATATACTATAAACACACAGACACCCATCAATATCCTCCTCATATAAAACGCAACATCCCATATTGCCTAGCCAGAAGAATTTGTATCTAAATGCAATGATAGTCGATGTGGCACATGTCAGTTCATACATACTGGTCAATATATGAACACAAAAACTGGAAAAATATTCCCAAATGCAAATATGATCTGCAAAAGCAGAAATCTATTTTGCTGCATTAAATGCCCGAATTGTGGAGAACTATATGTCGGTCAAACTGGAAATGCACTATCGGAACGTGCACGGGTCCACCGACAGCAAATCAGAGACCCCAAATGTCCGTCAGATACCCCTGAGTAACCATCTAACAACATATGGTCAGAAAATATTTATAATATTTCCATTCTAAAAATTACACAGCCCAAGTGAAATCAAGAGAAAAATTAAAGAAAAGAATTCTATTGATAAATTCCAACCCAAGCTAAATGAACAATAATAATGCTTAGGGGTATTACTCCTACTATGACTACGCCTACGACCATGTCGACTACCACCACTAACAACAACAACAACAATAATAATAATAAAAGTGATGTTGATGGTGATGATTACTGAAGATTTTTTTATAAAAACCCTAGAAAATGCTATTTTCATCATTTCTAAAAATAGCAAAACAATTGATGCTTTGGATAGGGTCAAATAGAAGTCGTTAGACATGCTCAACCAATCAGCTTTAGTAATCTAGTGAAACTACACACCGATTGGTCGAAATACAGTTTGCAAAACGTAGCATTCTGTAGCCACCTTTTACTGTATATAAAGCACAGAATTTACCCATCTCATTACAGTTGAAAATTTCAAACTTGACTGTCACCACTGAATATGAACTTGAAGATTGCGAAAGCATGAAAGTACTTGTTCAATTAACACTTAACATTTAATATTCTACCATACTATTTCATTCTAATATCATTATAATTTTAAAGGATTGTAAATAAAACGAGTAAATCAGACAAAGTTGAAATTCCTTTTATTAATATAATTTTCTATACACAATCATACACACCCGTGTATATATATATATATATATATATATATATATATATATATATATATATATATATATATATACATACATACACACACACATATATATATATATATATATATATATATATATATATATATATATATATATATATATATATATATTAGGTATAGGTATTTACATTGTACATTTTACCATTCTGCTCTAAGGATACAGTGGTCACAGCATTGGATATTTGAGTTCTGCAAATACTTGCAAATTTGCACATAGCATAACTAGGTTGTAGTACCACCGTGGAAACATTTGTAAGCACACGGAATAAATTACCTTTTTATGATGTCTAACTGTTATTATTCATTCTAGGAATGGCGGTGGATTGGCAGTGTCGGTAGAGGGTCGGACGCTATGCTTTCCAGCATAGTTACGTCCCTTTACGATCTGAGTTCAAATCCCGCCGAGGTTAACTTTGCCTTTCATCCTTACGGGGTCGATAAAATAAAGTACCAGTAATGCACTGGGTAATTGCTGGCCTTGTGCCTAAAGTAGAAACAATTATTCATTCTTTATATTTATATATATATATATATATATATATATATATAACGAAGGAAATGTGGTAAGGAACCAGATGGACCATAACGCACCAGAGTACTCAATACTTTGGGTAATAGAGTGGGTAATAGGAAAAAGTATGACCCCGACGGCAGAGCTCAAGCCGTTTCGTATAGTTCGGGTATTTATTTACCAGGCTAAAAATTCTAATTTAGTCCAGAAATAGCGGTCGTAACGGCCTGAGCTCTGCCATCGGGGTCATACTTTTTCTTATATATATATATATATATATATTATACACATACACACATATATATATCCTTACACACTTAAATATAAATGCACGTATATATGCAAAAGTATAAATGCATAATTATGTATGTATATAGCTATGCATTTATACATTTGCATATATACGTGCATTTATATTTAAGTGTGTAAGGAAGTTGACATGATTATTTATGGTGGTTTTTGGGGGGTAAGGAGAAAATTCTGTCTCCAGATTTTATTACCTAGGGAGATTAAATACCACAGCTCTGGCTGAAAGCTGACCAGGTTCTCAAACTCATCAAATACTAAAGCAGGCCTGTGTGTGTGTGTGTGTGTGTGTGTGTGTGTGTGTGTGTGTGTGTGTGTGTGTGTATGTATGTACGTATGTATGTATGTATGTATGTTGAAGTTGTTCTTGTAACTGTTGTCAAAGTTATGTTCATCTTTGATTACTTTTGGTTTTTTTTTTATCTCCCTAGGGAATTCGTTGACAAGCTTCTTTTATTTATTTTCCTCGTTTTCTTCATTCAAATGCATTCACACTGGCTGTCTAAGAGACCTACAAATATGACTTATAAAACTTACCAAACTAAAGGGGCTTTCAGCGCCCTCCCAAAGCTTAAAACGCCACCCTTGCTGCAAAACGCCCCCCTCCCCCCACTCCCGTTGAGAACCTTTGGTTTAAAATTTAAACCAAAGGTTCTCAACCCATTTTGGCCAAACGCCCCCTTTTGCCCCTCGAAATCACGAAACGCCCCCTACCTTATTTTTCCATTTTTCAATATACTATTTATTTTGATATCAGTAAATTACTGAGCCAAATCAAGTTATCTTAGATTCTTTAAAAAATATTCGTACGAATTAAATACAAAAAAGTTTCAGTCCAAAACAAAAGCAAGCTATTTTAAATTATATATTTTTGAAATAAAAAAAAACATTTGATCTCAGTCGAGAAAGCTTTTTTTTTTTTTCACTGTTAGCTGTTGTAATATTTTGAGTGGATAGACAATTGAAACTGCAAAGTCAAAATACAAAAGATGCAAAATATGAAGAATTTCTTACCTTTCTCTGAAATCACAAACTCAGGGGAAAAATAGTACCTTGCAAAATAATATACCTCGTAGCAAAATAAGTAGTAAGGAATGAATTGAGAAGCTTGGTGACTGAGAAAGCAATATTTTTATCCCTTATATATAAACATAGATAGACCCACACACACACACACACATATATATATATATATATATATATATATATATATATATATATATATATATATATATATATATATATATATGTTTATATATATATATATATATATATATATATACACACACACACAAACCTGTGTGTGTGTGTGTGCCTTGGTACGGAAAGAATTTTGTCTACAGTTTTTTATTGCCAGGTCAAAGGCCACAGCTCTTTTCAACAGCGCCAAATAACAACGCTCCACACACACACACACATATATATATATATATATAAATGAAGAGAGAAAGATGGAGGGACAGAGAGAGTAAGAAATGTGTGTGTGTTTGGTACACGTCTATCTATCTATCTATCTATCTATATAATCTAGCTGTCGTCTGTTCTACAGTGTGGATGTAATTCACTTCGCGCAGAACTTTTGTTCAAATTTATTGCGGAAATTTTGTGAGTTCAAATTTAATTTTGATACAATTGTGAACTGTCAGGCGGTGGGTCAGCTCATCTTTACCCCTCCTAGAGGTGAAAAACCTGTTTTAAAAAATTTTGTGGCAAAAAAATTTCAATCGTCTAACAGAAATGTTAAACGCAGCGAACGAAAATAGTGGTGGGGGGACAGCGGTAAGAGTTGTAAGCTCGCACGCTTTAGTCCCCCCTTCCTTCCCAACTAACGTCATAGAGAAGGAAGGAAAAATTAAAATAAAAACAGACGAATCTGCGGAGAAAAAAAATGACGAAAACACAAATCTGGACATGGATTCCAACAACGAAAAAAAAAATTTGAAAAATTGCATGACAATACTAATAACACAAACAAAGACACAACAAACACAAAAATAACATTTGAAAATAACACCATAACAGAAAGCAAAGCAGACGACAAGATTTCATTTGCACAGACAACAAAGAAATCTTTGACTTATATACCCGAAAATATTTCAGATGTGGCACGAAGAATCACAGACGCCAAACAATACATAAGTGAAGGAGAGAATGGTATTTTATCGGTAAAAATGCCTCAAGAATTCCCCAAAGACATTGAAAGCCGAACGGTCAAGTTCCGCACCATCAACAACAGTACAAAAAAACCTGAACAGCCTTCTCAAGCAGATATCAAAACAGTACTCACAGAAGTACTTAATGAAACCACTTTCATAAGAAAAGACAGACTGTATGGAAGCCTAGCAATTATCATGAAGAACGAATCGGCGGCAAAAAAATGTGCTTTGTCACCGATTCGTTCGAAAAATTTTACCTTTTATCCATCTTATATGGGTAAAAGAACTCAACGCATATGGCTGGATGCAATTATGCCAGATGTGGACTACTGCTGGCTCATAGCTGGCTTCATCGATCCAGTGAATGACAACGTGATTTCCATTGGGAAAACCACAGGCATTGGAACAGGTATAGAGCTGGTAGTGCAAATGAAGCCTGAACGCATCGCCCAAATACCCGACAGAATCCTATTAGAGGGCCACGGGTATATAAACATTAGCGTGGAGGGGAGAAGGCCGTCCTGCCATATCTGTGCAGGCAGAGGGCACCTGAAGGCCGCTTGTCCCCAACTCAACAAAAAGAAAACCCTGCTACCAACACCAGCTCCACCACCACCACCACAACAGATAAACAAACAACAAAACTCAGTCCCACCCAACCCGTCCCTCAGTAAAACCACACCACCACCACAACACAAACAGTCACAACACATTACCCCAAAACAAAATACAGGCCCACCCAACCTCTCACTCAATAAAACAACACAACCACCGCAGACACAACACACAACACAGTCTAACATAGTGACATCCATCTCCCCCACAAAGAAAACCAACACGGAAACATTACCAGCAAACATACCTCTTCCCTCCAACACTGAAGATAACCCAACGAATTCGGAGAAAGAAACGGAGTCCTTCAGACAGATTAAAAGGAAAAAAAGAAAACATGTGCAAAACACACAAGGCCAAACAACCCCCACCCAAATCTCAACACAATCCAACAAAACAGAAAACATCCCTCCAGCAACAAACAAAACCAAACCTGCCCCTCCCCTCTTCGAAACACTCACACCATCCGAAAAAAAGACATTACACTATACTTACATCAACAGAAACAATAATAAATTAAATGAACTCATATACAATAATCCTTCGGTACAAACCGAAGGTGTAAACTTTGTTTCTTCAGAAAACTACCCACATTTAAAATTAATAAAGATCCCAATGAACCTCTACCAAAAACTAAAAAAGGATTTTAAGGAGGACGTAGGACCACCCTCTGTCAAACCCATAAACCGTGTCCTACTAAAAAGCTTTCCCCCTCCCCTTCCCCTCCCCAACACAACTCCAAACACCCCAACCCCACCACACACTGACGACCCCACACCACCACAAGACACCCCTTCACCCAACACCCCCGACCCCATGGAAGTCGTGCAACCCGAACCCCGGGAAGCGGAAAGGTAGGTCTCTACATTCTCCTTTGGCTCTGCCGCCCACATGGATGTGTTAAGAGTAGGATGTTTGAATGCACGTGGCCTGGGCTCAACTTGGAAGCAAGCAAAGCTTCTAAATGACCTCAGGTCATGTAGTATAAATGTAATGGTTATCTGTGAGACTCGAATCAGCGTCGTGCGGCAGCTGGCCCCCACCTTCGATGACTTTGAGGTGCATGCATCTCTCTGTCAACCTGGAGGTGGGGGTGGGGTTGTCGTACTGCTGCAAAAACACCTGGGTCTTGCCGTACAGGTTGTGCACTCGGGCCCGGAGGGTCGTTTGTTGGTGCTAGACGTTGGCAGTAGTGAAAGTGCGGCCTTGAGACTGGTCGCCGTCTACTCCCCTTTCGGAGCTGAACGGCCCAACTTCTTCCAGCGTTTGGAGACTTTTCTGGGAACGTCGCGTTCCCTGCTTCTAGCGGGGGATTGGAATGACATCCTAGATGCACGTTGGGACTATGCAGGAGCATGTCCTAATAGAGGGGGGTGTAACATCCTCAAGGGGTTACTCGACCGTTTTAACTTGGTCGATAGATATCGACTAGATTTTCCAACTGTGCCTACCTGGACTTGGAGAAACCACAGTGGTCAATCTAGATCGTACTTAGATAGATTCTTAGTTAGAAGTAAGGATAGGGACATATTAAGCTGTCCAGAAATGCGCACGGTTGGCGACACGGATCACAAATTAGTGACCTGCGTAGTCAATCTCGAGAAAACACATAAACAGGGTCCCGGTTACTGGAAACTTAATTTGTCTTTACCGGCAAAAGAGACTTACAGAAACCGGATTAGCAGATTAGTTAAGGAGAGGTTGACGGGTGCAATCGTCAACAACCGATGGTGGGCATCTCTCAAAAGAGAGATTAGAACAGAATCAATAAGTTATAGCAAGATGTTAGCTGCCGATAGGAATAGAAACGAGAAAGAATTAACAGGTAAATTAGAAGAGGCAATCAAGAGCGAAGATGTGGCCAGAGTGCTGGCATCGAGGATGGCCTTGAACCAGTTTTTCGATGCAAAGCACGAAGGCTGCGTCATTCGAAGTAAAATACGTGCTCTAGGTAATGAGGGGGCCAAAGCCGTTGGCTGGGCCCGCGTGACAGAAGCTAAGAGTGGAAATCGATCCACCATCCGGTCGTTGCAAGACGAAGATGGACGGGTGATCCGGAAGCCTAAGCAGATGTGCGAGGCCTTTCAAAGGCACTTTGCCCGATTGTTCGGGGGAGGCGAGGGTCCGGGCGGGGGCGTGGATTTCGGTCCATACCTCGACGGCCTGCCGCGTCTCTCGAGCGAAGAGGCAGAGTCCTGCGAGGGACCAATCTCGGCTGATGAGATCGGAGATGCGCTGAGCCAATGCAGCAGACGCAAATCTCCAGGTCTCGATGGTATACCTTACGAACTTTATTTAGCAATGCCGGTCTTCTTCCCCGAACTCCTCGAAGCGGTCTACTGCAATTGGCAGCAGAACGGGAGAATTCCTTGTTCTATAGCCAAGGGCGTAGTCACGCTGGTGAGGAAGGACGAGAACAAGGGAGATAGTATAAATAATTTTCGGCCTATAACCCTGCTAAACACAGAGTTAAAGATTTTGGCCAAGGTGTTAGCAAAGAGGTTGGTGCTTGTCGTGGGTGGCCTGGTGGGAGATGCGCAGACATGTGCTATCCCATCCAGGTCCATTCACGATAACCTCCACCTCATGCGATACATCATAGAGAGGGTTGGCAACAAACCCGGCTTCGGTGGGGCCCTGATCAACTTGGATCAGTCTAAGGCCTTCGATAGGGTCGACCATGGTTACCTGGATGCGGTGCTAGCGGCGGCTGGGTTCGGTCCTGTTTTCAGAGGCTGGATCACTGCCTTACATAGCAACCACATCTGTTCTAGGATCAAGGTGAACGGCTACCTTTCGAAGCCGTTCGAAATCACACGATCCATTCGACAGGGGTGCCCTCTCTCCTCCCTTCTGTACGTATTGACTCTCGAGCCTTTACTGAGGAAGTTGGAGTTGTTGCAGGGTATCCCCCTGGAACCAGGATTGAGCAAAGCGGTGTCGGCCTACGCCGATGACGTAACAGTAATGGTATCGACCGACTCGGAGATCGAGGCGATCGGTACCTTACTGGAGGATTACGAAAAGTTGTCAGGAGCGAAACTGAACCGGGAAAAATCCATCGGGCTGCAACTCGGAACGTGGAGAGGCAGACCGATGCCTCCTGACGGTGTCGTCGGACACTGGACGGAGGGCCCGGTAAAGTTGCTTGGGGTCTGGTTTGGACCGGACCTCCAGGTGGAAAAGAACTGGAACGAGGTTACGAACAAGGTGTTTGCACTAACCCAGAAATGGGCCAAGTGTAAGCTGTCCCTAAAAGGCCGGGCGGAGGTGGCGAACATTTACATAGCGTCCGTCACTTACTACCGCCTGACTGTCGTGCCTTGCCCTAAGGAAACACTCACCACCATGGAACGCATGCTCTTCCAATTTCTTTGGAAGAAGCGCCCTCCTATGATGAGAAGATCCATCTGCTGCCAACAACCTTCGAAAGGAGGGCTGGGGATGCCGTGGTTGATGATGCGTAGGCACGCATTAAGGCTACGGCACCTACAGGTATTCCTCACTGGTCAACCGGTGTGGGCTCCGTTCGTGAAACGAGCCTTTCCGAGACTCGTCTCGCTCACCGAGCTACAGTCCTGGGTCAAGCAAAGATCCGGAAAACTGGGAGACTGGCACACTGAGTGTGCTCAGGCGCTCAGGGCTCTCTGGCAAGCGGGCCAGGCCATCGGTGGAGAATCCACCTCATCATTCTATAGAGGGCTGGTGGCTAGCAGGGGCGATGACACCCTTGGAGAGTCGCTGGACATGGAAGAAGACGAACTGGCCAGCCTGTTCGGTAGGACTTTCGGCCCAGGACCAATGGACAACTTCCAGAAGTCACTGGCCTGGCAGTGCTACCGGGGGGCTCTACCCGTTCGAGAGAGGCTCTACAGACACGGGCGCCTGGGCAGGGATCCCTCAAAAAAGATTTGCCCTAGATGCGTGCGTCACGAAGAAACCGTTGCGCACGCATTGGTGCAATGTCCGGGCGTGGCTGATCTGTGGGGCTACGCCGAACGACTGCTGTCGCGGGTGGCGCCGATTAAATTGACCGCCGAGTCCGTGATGACAATCAAACCGCCTCCCCTCTTCACAAAGGAAGCAAAGGCGGTTGTTCTGTGCGTAATAGCCATGTTGAAAGAGGTTGTTTGGTGGACACGATTGAAAGATCTGAGGTCAGGCAACTTCCTCTCTGGCCATAGTCTGGTCTACTTCTTCCGATATCACTTCGGAAGAAGGATAAGAATGGAGAGAGAGGTGCTTGGCCACAGGCAGTTTTATGAAAGGTGGGTGATAGTGGCGAGAATGGCTCGTGTAAATGGGCCTTCTCTGTATACCATCCTGTAGGTAAAGAAGTAAAGGAGAGGGGAGCACCTTCTCCATGTGCTCCCCGGGCAAAGGATTGCACACTTTTTCGGGGGGGGGGGTGCAACCCCCATCACGTCCCCTCCCTTTTGAGGTTATTTTCGATTATTTTCATGTTACACCCTTTTTACTCGATTATATGTAAACTCCCCCTTTGTATTTGTCCCTTCTTTTTATGCCTTTATGGTAAATAAAGAAATATATCTATCTATCTATCTATCTATCTATCTATCTATCTATCTATCTATCTATCTATCTATTTACACGTTTTTATTGTATGTAAACTTCCCCCTTTGTATTTGTCCCCTTCTTTTGTGCCCCTGTGGCTAATAAAGAAATATATCTATCTATCTATCAGTCGTGTGTCACTTCGCGGAGAAGTTTCCGTTAATTTATGTAAGGAAAAAACGTGAGTTTTTAGTTCAATTTTATATCATTGTGTAACTTGACCACCCGTCTGGACCTTCAAGTGGTGGGTCAACTCATTTTCGCCCCTTCAGGGGCGGAATATCCATTTAAAAAATTTTTCTCCATCGAATCTTGGAAAAAATATTGTAAAATTTTGATTACGTTATGAACGCTGCGTCCAACGATAATGGTGGTAAAGAGGCGGTAAGACTACAAAGCTCGCAGTCAACATCGTCTTCTTCACTAGATACTATAGAGATGGAAAGACAAAATGAAAATAAAAAAACGAATTCACATCCAAACAACACAAATGACACCAAACAGCTCAATGACAACAAAAATAACAGCAAAACCAATAATGATGATAAAAGCAACAATGATAACAACAACAAAGAAAAAAATAAAGACAACGCCAATAACACCAGCATCAAAGACAACAACAACACCAAGGAAAATACGGATGATACCAACATCGGTGACAACAAGAATAACAACAAGAATAACAACAATAATGACAACACCACCAATACGGATTCCACAAAGAAACCAAAAATCTCCTTTGCGGAGAAAGTTCAAAAGAAAGAACAATTGATATATCTCGACATAACAAATGCTGAACACCTTTTAAAGGACGCTAAGAGATATGTCACCTTCGAAAAAAATGTTGCTTTCAGCATCAAATCTCCGGTAGAAATTCGCAAGGAAACTGCTCTCAAAACGATAGTTTTTAGGACAGTTTCCAATTCTACCCGAAAACCAGTCCAATTGTCACAGAAAGATATTGAACTGGTTTTCAAAGATTCAATGAATGATATTGCATTCATTCAAAGAAGCAAACTTTTTGGGAGTATTTCGGTACTGATGAAGGATCAATTGACGGCCCAAAATTACTCTGTGTCGCCAATTGTATCCAACCTGTACACCTTTTTCCCTACATACATGGGAAAAAGGACACAAAAGATCAGAATCACAAGTGTCACACCAAAGGTGAACATATGGTGGATACTGTGCGGCTTCATCAATTTTGATGAAGACAGAATACTGTCAGTAGGCAAGTCCCCCAGAGATGTATTCAATGGGACTAGCATTGAAGTTCTGGTGCAAATGAGCCCAGAGCGAATAGCTATGATCCCACAGCGTGTACTCCTGGACGGACTTACCTACATAAACCTTTCGGTTGAGGGTAGGCGGCCTTCATGTTACCATTGCTTTAGCAGGGGTCACCTGAGGGCTTCCTGTCCTAAACTAATGAACCAAAAAAAGGCTCTTCTGCCAACACCCATCAAAACAACACAACCACCAACACCACCACTACAACAACAACACCAACACACAAAAATAACCACAACAAACACAGTCCCACCCAACCTCACTCCACCTAAAACCACTGCAAAATCACATACAGACACAACAGCTCCCCAAGACATACCCCTCCCCAATCACACAGACGATACAACAGATGAGGCTATCTCGCCATCACCCAGTGAAGACGAGGGAGAACCCCATCGCTCGAAAAGAAAGAAAAGACATCACAAAAGCAAAAAACCAGCAAACACTACCACAAACATACAACCACCAACACAAACAACAAAAATATCACAAACAAAACCCCCACCTCCTGAAAACAAAATACCTACAACAAAACGAAAGCACACACAAGAACTACAGACAAAAACAAACACAACACAAGAAAATTACACTTACACTTACATAAACACTGAAAACAAAACACTAATGGAGACCATTACGAACGACCCTTCGGTTTTCACCGAAGGGAAAACTTTCGCCCACTCTATAAAAAATAGCAAAAAAATGAACCTAAAACTGATTAGGGTCCCTATACAAACTTATAGGTCCCTAAAAGAAACATTTGAGAAGGATGTGGGGAATTCCTGCGTGAAACCACTCAACCGCGTCCTTCTCAAATGCCTCCCCACACCAGACACCCCCATCCCACCAGACCCCACCCCACCAAACATCTGCGTCCCCACCCCGCCGGAAACCACCACCCATCCAGACAACCCCTCCAACACCCCCATGGAAATCGTGCGGCCTGGTCCCCAGGAGGCGAAGGGTGAGTGATCTCTTTTCCTCTTTTAACTTTTCAGCATCAACATGGCCAATATAAGAGTTGGATGTGTGAACGTACGCGGCCTGGGGATGCCCTGGAAACAGGGCAAACTCTTAAACGACCTCAGGTCGCACAGTTTGGATGTGGTAGCCATTTGCGAGTCCAGGATCCACGGCGAGCGACAGCTGGCCCCCATCTTCGATGACTTTGAGATCTACGCATCTCTCTGTCAACCGGGGGTGGGGGCGGAGTTGCCGTTTTGCTGCGGAAACACCTGGGCCTCGTAACACAGACGGTACATCTGGACCCGGAGGGTCGACTGGTGGTCCTAGACGTTGACGGTAGTGAAGGTGGAGCGTTCAGGCTGGTGGCCGCATATGCCCCATCCGGGACACCGCGGCCAGACTTCTTCAAACGTCTAGAGACTTTTCTGGGAACGTCCCGCTCCTTGCTTTTAGTGGGGGACTGGAATGGAATCCTAGATGCACGTTGGGACTATGTGGGAGCATGTCCCGATAAAGGGGGGTGTAACAGCCTCAAACAGTTAATCGACCGATTTGACCTGGCCGATAGATATCGACTAGATTTTCCGACTGCGCCACTGTGGACGTGGAGTAATCGTAGCGGAACATCTAGATCGTACCTAGATAGGGTTCTAGTTAGAAATAAGGATAGGGACATGTTAAGCTGTCCACAAATGTTCATGGTTGCCTATTCAGATCACAAACTAGTGACCTGCATGGCCAACCTTGATAGAACCCATAGACAAGGACCCGGCTACTGGAAGCTGAACTTGTCGTTACCCACAAGCAAAGCCTACAGTAGACGGATTAGCACTTTAGTTAAACAGCACTTGACAGGGGCAACAACAGATGGTGGTCAACAACAGATGGTGGTACTCTCTCAAGAGGGCAGTTAGATTAGACTCGATAGTTTTTAGTAAAGAATTAGCGTTAGATAGAAATAGAACCGAGAAGGAACTGGTAGATAAAGTAGAAGAGGCTATTAGAAGTGGCAACGTAGCCAGCGTGCTAGCAACGAGAACGGCCTTGGACCAGTTCTTCGACGCAAAGCACGAGGGCTGCGTTGTCAGAAGCAAAATACGTGCTCTGGGAAACGAGGGAGCCAAAGCTGTTAGCTGGGCCCGAGTGACGGAGGCAAAAAGTGGCAACAAGTCCACGATTCGGTCTTTGAAGGACCAAAACGGACGCGTGATACGTGAGCCGAAGCAGATGTGTGCGGCTTTTCAGCGACACTTTGCTCGGCTGTTCGGGGGGAGCGGCGCGCCGGGAGAGGCTATGGATTTCGGTCCATACCTCGACGGCCTACCGCGACTCTCGGACAGCGAGGCGAAGTTCTGCGAAAAGCCGATTTCAGCCACTGAGATAGGGGACGCGCTGAGCCAATGCGGCAAACGCAAATCTCCAGGTCTCGACGGTCTACCCTACGAATTTTACGTAGCAATGCCGGACTTATTCTCCGGTCTCCTGGAAGCGGTCTACTGCAACTGGCAACAGAACGGGAGAATTCCCAGTTCTGTAACCGGGGGCGTGGTCACACTAATCAGGAAGGACGAGAATAAGGGGGATGACATAGGCAACTTCCGGCCCATAACTCTGCTAAACACAGAGTTACAGATTTTGGCCAAGGTGTTGGCAAAGAGACTGGCGCTTGTCGTCGAGAACCTGGTGGGAGAAGCGCAGACATGCGCGATCCCGACCAGGTCCATACACGACAACCTCCACCTCATGCGATACATCATAGAGAGGGTAGGGTGTAAACCCGGCTTCGGTGGGGCCCTGATCAACTTGGATCAGTCTAAGGCTTTCGATAGGGTTGACCATCGTTACCTGGATGCGGTGCTCGAGGCGGCAGGCTTCGGACCCGTGTTCAGGGGCTGGATTGCTGCAATGCACAGCAGCAACATCTGCTCAAGGGTCAAGGTGAACGGTTACCTCTCGGAGCCGTTCCATATTACGCGATCCATTCGACAGGGATGCCCTCTCTCCTCCCTTCTGTACGTACTGACTCTCGAGCCACTACTGCGGAAGCTGGAGCTATTGCAGGGCATCCCTCTGGAACCGGGACTGCGGAAAGCGGCGTCGGCCTACGCCGACGACGTGACAGTAATGGTGTCGAGCGCCTCGCAAATCGAGAAAGTCGGCACCTTACTAAAGGAATACGAAAGTCTCACAGGAGCGAAGCTGAACCGGGACAAGTCCATCGGTTTGCAACTCGGATCGTGGAGAGGCAGACCGATGCCTTCCGATGGCGTCGTCGGACGCTGGACGGAAGGACCGGTAAAGCTGCTCGGGGTCTGGTTTGGTCCGGACCTCCAGGTGGAGAAGAACTGGAACGAAGTGACGGCCAAGGTGTTTGCACTCACCCAGAAGTGGGCCGAGTGCAAACTATCCTTGAAAGGTCGAGCGGAGGTGGCGAACACTTTTATAGCGTCCGCCATCTACTACCGCTTGACCGTCGTGCCTTGTCCAGCCAAAACGCTCGCCAAAATGGAGCGCGCCCTCTTCCGATTCCTTTGGAAGAGGCGGGCTCCTTTGGTAAGAAGATCCATCTGCTGCCAACACCCTTCTAACGGAGGGCTGGGGATGCCGTGGTTGACGATGCGCAAACACGCGCTCAGGCTGCGGCATCTCTACGTATTCCTCACCGGACAACCGGTGTGGGCCCCGTTCGTGAGGCGAGCCTTCCCACGACTCGTCTCACTGACCGAGCTGCAGTCCTGGGTCAAGCAGAGACCGAGGAAAATGGGCGACTGGCACATCGAATGTGCTCAGGCGCTCACAGCCCTCTGGCAGGCGGACCCGGCGATCAGTGGAGACTCCACTTCGTCATTCTATAGAGGGTTGGTCCGCAGCAAGTGCGACGACGCGCTCGGTGAAACTCTAGGCGTGGAGGAAGATGAACTGGCCAGTCTGTTCGGTAGGACCTTCCGCCCGGGACCGATGGACAACTTCCAAAAGTCCCTGGCCTGGCAGTGCTACCGAGGAGCTCTACCAGTTCAAGACAAGCTCTACAGACATGGGCGCCCGGGCAGGGACCCTGCAAAAAAGATCTGTCCGAGGTGCGTGCGAGACGAAGAAACCGTCGCGCACGCATTCATACACTGCCCGGGCGTCACTGACCTGTGGGGATATGTAGAACGACTATTGTCGCGGGTGGGACCAATCCAGTTGACCACCGAGTCCATTGTCATGATCAAACCGCCACCCTCCTTCAAAAACGAAGGAGAGGCGGTTTTCCTTTGTGTGATAGCTATGGCGAAAGAGGTTGTATGGTGGACAAGGTTGAAAGGGCTGAGGTCAGACACCTTTCTCTCCGGCCAACAACTGATTCTTTTTTTCAAATACCACTTTGGAAGAAGAATCAGGATGGAGAGAGAGGTGCTGTACCCCAGCAAGTTTTATGAAAGGTGGGTGAAAGTGGCGAGAATGGCCCGACTGAATGGGCCTTCTCTCTATATCAGCCTGTAGATTGAGGAAAAGGAGGAGGAGAGGAAAGGAGTACAAGCTCTTCGTACTCCTGGAGATGAGGGTTGCACATTTTTTTCGGGGGTATGTGTTACCCATATAAACTGTCTCCCTCTATTGGGGAAAATCGACTAACTTTTAAATTCCATCTGTGATAACATTTTACACGTTTTTATTGTATGTAAACTTCCCCCTTTGTATTTGTCCCCTTCTTTTGTGCCCCTGTGGCTAATAAAGAAATATATCTATCTATCTATTTATCTCCAACAGGGGGCTCACACATGCGGCCCGCGAACTACTTATCTGTGGCCCGTGGTAGAACCAATATTTCATATCGAATTATAACTGGTGAAAATAAGGCGGTGAGCTGGTGGAATCGTTAGCACATCTGGCGAAATGCTTAACGGTACTTCTTCCGTTTTTACGTTCTGAGCTCAAATTCCGCCGATCTCAACTTTGCCTTACATCCTTTTGAGGTCGATGAATTAAGTATTAGTTGTGTACTAGGATCGATGCAATCGACTGAACCCTAAATCCCAAATTTCATGCCTTGTTCCTATAGTAGAAATGATTATAACTGGTGAAAACTTTCACCCACCACCATGTTTGGTCCACTGTGCCTCTCCTCCAGGACGTAATAGCCCTTTTGTGTCCTTGAGTTTGAGACCCCTCTTCTACACACACACACATATATATTTAACTTTTTTTCTGTCTCTGGACTACGCCCATGCTGGAACATCACCTTGGTAAGTTATGGGGACGTCAACAAACCAACAAGCATTGGTGGGAGGCCAAACACAAACGCAAAGACACACACAGGCATATCTACATATACATATATACGGCGGGCTTCTTTTAGTTTCGATCTATCAAATCCACTCACAGGGCTTTGGTCGGCCTGGGCAGTTGGACTGAACCCGGAAATATGTGGTTGGAAAATAAGCTTCTTGTCACACTGCATATATTTATATATATATATATATGTGTGTGTGTGTGTATAATATATAAATATTATACACACAGACACACACACACACATATATATATATATATATATATATATATATATATATATATATATAACCTTACACACTTAAATATAAATATACAAATGTATAAATGCATAGCTATATACATACGTAAATGTATGTATGTATATATGTATGTATGTAGATTTATATATATGTATGTATGTAGATTTATATATATATATATATATATATATATATATATATATATATATATATATATATATATATATATATATATATATATATGTGTGTGTGTGTGTGTGTATGTATGTATGTATATTTATATATATGTATGTAGATTTATATATATATATATAAAACCTACATACATACATACATATATACATACATTTACGTATGTATATAGCTATGCATTTATACATTTGTATATATACATGCATTTATATTTAAGTGTGTAAGGATGTTGATATGATCTATGTCTTCTTTTTTTTGTAAGGAGAAAATATTTGTCGCCAGATTTCATTACCTAGGGAGTTTAAATACAACACTTCTGGCTGAAAGCTGACCAGGTTCTCAACTTCATCAAACACTAACGCCGGCCTGTGTGTATATATATATATATATATATATGTGTGTGTATGTATGTGTATATATATGTGAGTGTATGTATGTGTGTGTATGTTCACCACCATTGCTTCTTCTTGTCATTCTCTTTTATTTCTTTTGATTTTCTTTTATCTCCCTAGGGAATTCGTTGACAAACTTCTTTAATTTAATTTCTTTGTTTTCTTCATTCAAATCACTGACTGTCTAAGAGACGTACAAATATGACTTATAAAACTTACCAAACTAAAAGGGCTTCTAGCGCTCTCAAAGTTTCAAACGCCCCTTACTCATAACGCCCCCCCCCCCCCCCAACGCCCTTCTGGGGCTACGAAACGCCCCCCACTGTGAACCTTTAGTTTAAAACATATGAATAGCTGCGATATATGCACCATATCAATCAAAAACGATATGAGAATTGAATACCATACTAAAGCGCCAGTAAGCTTGCTAAGAACCTGCAGATAGAAATGTTAATAAATACATTTGGCTTGGGTAAACTTTAAGATGTTCTTTCATTGTAGGTTTCTTTTCTCCTTCTCTCTTTCATCTCCTCTTCCTTCTTTATCTCTCCCCTCCTCGCTCTCTCTCTCTCTCTATATATATATATATGTAAAGTTATATTTAAAAATTGTTGGGTTACAACTAGTAAATATTTATAACTGATATAAAAGCACTCGACAAATATTTGGAGTATATTTACAATATTAAATAAATGGAAAACTATATTTATAAAACCATATTTATTTCATTATATATATTTCGGGGATATCATATTAACAATATGCTATGCCTTCATCAGACAAAATACAATATAAACAGTTTTATAGATAAATATATTCGACATACCGTAATAAACATCGACTTCATTTGAAGAGGTTTACGCTAGCAGTGAAAATTTTATACAGAGAGAAAGAAAGAGAAAAAGAAAGAAAGACAAAACGAAGAAAAGGAAGAAAAAGAAGAAAAAGAAAAAGAAGAAATGCAGAAAATTTTTGGCTTTGTCTTGTAATGAACTTGGCAATATATTGTCAATTAACTTTGAAGGGTTGTTCTTTGTGGTTTATTTTTATTTTTATTTTATTTTTATTTTTATATATTTTTTTTAGTATTGTAGTATTCTATAATATTTTTTTAGTATTGTAGTATTCTATAATATTTTTATTTTTTATTTTTTATTTTCATTTTTAATATTTTTAATATCTTTAATATGTAAATTTTTAATACGTAATATTTTTTAATACGTAGTATTTTTAGTATGCAATATTTTTATTATGTAATATTCTTTCGTAATATTTTTTTAGTTTAATATTATTTTTTAATATTTAATAATAATAATAATAATATTTTTTATATTTTTTATTTTTTTAGTTTTCTATTCTATATTTTTACTTATTATTATTATTATTGTTATCTTTTTATTTTTAGTTTTGTTTATAATATAATATATATTTTTATTAGTATATTGAAATCTGCTCTCTATTTCTGCTTGATAGATAATCTTGTAGAGTAATCGCAGGAATAATAATACGCTCAAATTTTTATACCACATTGAGAATGTTTTCCGGTAACCTAGAGTTTGCAGAGTGAATCAGTTGGATTCACATGGATGTTTGTAGCTGTCACATAAACATATGAATTTTATAAAACTAAACATAAGATAATGAATTTTCACACATTGTGGATACTTGTTTCATTCATGAATACTGATATTTACAATGTAGTGTAAGTTTTATAAATACTAATACATTAAAACATAGGGTTTTCTACGCCTCGAATATGTCTGGCTATTTTTAAATTTTTTTCTCTATATATATATATCTCCCTTACATTAATACTTGAGCTGGGCGGTGGATTGGCAGTATCGGTAGAGGGTCGGACGCCATGCTTTCCAGCATAGTTACGTCCCTTTACGATCTGAGTTCAAATCCCGCCGAGGTTGACTTTGCCTTTCATCCTTACGGGGTCGATAAAATAAAGTACCAGTAATGCACTGGGTAATTGCTGGCCTTGTGCCAAAAGTAGAAACAATTAATACTTGAGCTAAATAAATAAATAAATAAATAAATAAATAAATAAATGTATCATTGATACACTTACTCAAAATGACCTCCCACTACCTAATTTTCTATATATATATATGTATCTATCTCTATTTCCTCTCTCTCTCTATATATATATATATCTTTCTGTTTCTTTACATGAAGCTCTTCGCTTTATCTATTTTTCCATCTCTCTATTTTGTTCCATGCATTTCTGCATTTCTTCTTTTTCTTTTTCTTCTTTTTCTTCCTTTTCTTCGTTTTGTCTTTCTTTCTTTTCCTCTTTCTTTCTCTCTGTATAAAATTTTCACTGCTAGCGTAAACCTCTTCAAATGAAGTCGATGTTTGTTACGGTATGTCGAATATATTTATCTATAAAACTGTTTATATTGTATTTTGTCTGATGAAGGCATAGCATATTGTTAATATGATATCCCTGAAATATATATAATGAAATAAATATGGTTTTATAAATATAGTTTTCCATTTATTTAATACTGTATATATATATATATATATATATACGGCTAGGTTTACCGGCATTTTATCTTTTCAGGAATCCCCCCCCCCCATCATCGCTGACTTGAGAGGGCGTGCGGTATATCTTTTCAGGGGGGGGGGGGGGGGAGTAACGTGCTCTGATGTTGGGTTTGAAAATAGTTTTTAGGATTCCCCAGGTCAGCAGCCAGTACGTTAAAGAAAATTGATAGTTTCAACAATAAAGGTTGAACAGAGAACAACTTTGTTAACAAACTTTACAATAATGTGTACAACCATAATGGAAATTCCAAGTAACAGAAAATACATAAATTACATTGTTAGAGCCTCAGAGTATACAATATTTTTTGTCCGGCTCTCGGGAGCAAAGATGAAGAGATTGTTTGGCGAGCTCACCCTAGAGCATCCTACATACAATTGACCATGGTTTTCCCAGATGAAGGCCAGCCACTTTTAGGGTTTGACCCTGAGCTTTGTTGATGGTAATCGCGAAGCTTAGACTCTCTGTTGCCCTAGTAACATTTTTTCTTCTGGAAAATCTGATCTTGCGGCCAGGCTAGGACTTCTTGGGTGGCATATCGGCAGTAACAATGACGATAAGCCGTCTGTGCTTTCGTGAAATAAATACGTTTGTTTATATTTTGTTTTTGTGTATGCAAAAATATCTGTACACAAATATATAATTATATATATATATATATATATATATTAAAATAACAGATTAAAGTTTAAGCAAAGAATAGCTGCTTTTACCCTTAACGGTATCTTCTGAAACTAAAAAAATCAATCTGTGAACGCAGAAGTAAATATTTCGAAAAACGTTGCAACCGAAAGAAAACAGGAAGATGATACTTTGATTTGTGAAGACGTTAGGAATGTCGTATAACCGGAAGTGTTGACATTCGAAAATTTTAAAGAAGTGAATATTTAAATAAACGATAAAATATCTTGAATCTTTTAACAAAATTTAGTAGATGAAAATACCCTGACTTTCGTACTTGGTAAAAGTTACATCTATGGTGCAAATTTGGTGCTGTTTGGTCCAGCCGATTGGCGAAAAGTTTGTTACATACATACGGCCGTCAGCTTTATAATATATATATATATATATATATATATATATATATATATATATATATATATATAACGAAGAAATTGTGGTAAGGAACCAGATGGACCATAACGCACAGGAGTACTCAATACTTAGGGTAGTAGAGTGGGTAATAGGAAAAAGTATGACCCCGACGGCAGAGCTCAAGCCGTTTCGACGGCTATTTCTGGACTAGATTAGAATTTTTAGCCTGGTAAAAAAATAGCCGAACTTGTCAAGGGGTACTTCCTTATATGGGATGATTGTAGTTATGGAGAGGATTGGTCAAAATTTGTTGTAAACACAAATCCTTTAAGCACATTATTTACAGGGAATAGCGAAGGCCTATGCCTCCGTTAATTTATCGTGCTATATATATATATATATATATATATATATATATATATATATATATATACAGTATTTACGTATCGAGAGAGAGAAAAAAAAGGAGAGGATAGGTGATACATATAGTTATTTGCCAAGTAGCGTATGCCGAAGGTGCTCGATACTAGTGCCGGCAGTATTAAATATTCGAAGTGTTAATATTTAGTGGGCTAGAGAGTTAGCAGAGCGTAAGCAGGTGGGAAAGTAAGAAATCAGAGAATAGACCGTTAAAACATGTTTATTTAAAACAGCACCTACGTACGTTTCGCCCAGTTGGGCTTCTCAAGGGCATAAATACTCGGAAAGAGTTTTAGGGGTTAAATTCACGTCAAGGTTCATTGCTCGCAAAAATAGCTTGTTTTGATTTTGCAGCAGGTCAAGGGAGGTAACTCTGGCTGGTGTTAGGGCAGTCTTTCCCGGACAAATTTTTATCCGCTACAAGATGAGGTTACAACCTTACCATTGTCGATACGCACATGGCCATGTAACCAACGCTTATTTTGAGACGTTTGTTTTGCCTCATCTGTTTGTCTGAGTCGTTTGAGGCTGGGTCTGGTATGCAAGGTTAGTTTCCTGGGTGTTATTTTGCAGCGACTTCCTGCCGGGGTGTTAAGACTTGTTGCAGGGAGATCCGGTGTACGTTTTCACTCCTCATCCTTAACCCTGCTGCAAAATCAAAACAAGCTATTTTTGCGAGCAATGAACCTTGACGTGAATTTAACCCCAAAAACTCTTTCCGAGCAATGTAAGGAACACTTTTGGTTATTTATGCCTTTGAGAAGCCCAACGTACGTAGGTGCTGTTTTAAATAAACATGTTTTAACGGTCTATTCTCCGATATCTTACTTTCCCACGTATATATATATATATATATATATATATATATATATATATATATATATATATATATATATATATATATTATACATATACGTGCTGCTTTAAACGTGTCTTGGAGGGAACACCCAACAAATAAGGATCTCTATGGCAATATACCACCTATCAGCAGGTCAATACGTGGACAGAGACTCAGATTTGCTGGCCACTGTTGGCGCAGCAAGGAAGAAATAGCAGGCGATGTATTGTTATGGAGTCCATCTCATGGAGCAAGAAACGCTGGTCGTCCCAAGAAGACATACGTCAAGCAACTGGATGCACTGCGGAAGAACTGGCAAACGCTATGAGAGACAGAGATGGATGGAGGAAACGTGTCGTAGAAAGCCGAGCAAGCTCGACCTGATGATGATGACATATTGTATAAAGCTATGCTTGAAGCGAAATCCTATTTCTTTTCTGTTGTAAATTGAGCCAACTTATACAGCTTCATATGCAAATGAGATTAATCACCTCATTTACACAGACGAGAAAACTATATATTCTCACCTGTCTTCTAGTCCAGCAGTCGCAAGCGGTGGGAGGGACCATCCTGACGATGGCCAGTTAAGCCTGAAATGCATAGACGGTTGTCCCCCTTGCTTCTGCTGGACATCACCAGAGGGCGTTAGCTCCGGTGTTTGCATAGCTACGGCTTCCTAAAACCGTATTTCTTTGGAAATACGAAATTATTATACATATATATATACTGTATATATAATATATATATATATATATGGTATCAGATACCATGTGCGTTATTATATATGCGCACACTATTCAGTTTTTTAATATACTTAGAATTGACCAGGATACTAATAATTCTTCACCCGCTGATGAGAAAGAATTGGTATTCCTCTTCACAATTAATATTGCGAAACAGCATCATCAAAGGTGTCCGGGTGATTGGTACTTACCACAATTCCGGTTTATATTTACTTTCTTGATTTATTCTTAAATTGAGTCTGGCGAACCCTATTGTCTATAGTCAGTATTCTTTTCACCTTAGCGAATCTGGTCCCTTTCGATTTGAACACATATATGTATATGTCTGTGTTCGTTTTTCTTTTATATTCAGTTATATATATATATAGGGAAAAGCGAAGTAGTTTCAGATGTTCGGGACCTGTAAAAACTAACACTCTCCCATCCCCTCTGGCTTTCGGCTGACTGCCACAGACGGGATGGGTAGCAGTAAACTATGGTACAGGCCTGAATGGGTCATTGTTTGGCTGAGAGGGGGAACTGACTAAGCGAATTTCGTTGAAATCTGCGGTAGCTAATGGTCAGCTTCCTCTGGACCTGCGCCTGCACAGACCGGTGGGGGTGAATTGGTACTCACAGGGAACGGATGAAGAACACAAAAGCACACACTTCGTCCGTTCCCATGTCGATTCAATTTGGGTTGCCTCGGAAACATAACCTTATTATGTAACAAGCTGTCTGACGATGTCGCGAGACTGGCGCACAGAACAGTGTGGACACTGTCGCCATTGAAATATATATCACAGTATTATTATTAAAAGACTTGAACATCTGAAACTACTTCGCTTTTCCTTATTCGATATTTACTCCGTCACTCCTATGTGGAATAAGTACGTTGAGTGCTTGAAATGAATTGCATCAATGTTTACCCTAAGAATTTAGCTCCAATTAGTTGAGCGCTCTATGATGTAACCGATATGGTGGAGAAGAGAGAAACCAACAACGAGCTACACCCGGAAATTTCCGCTACCATGGGGATGGGAACCCTTGACATTGGACGGACATAATAATAACTTTCGGCAGGATAAATACGCGGAAACAAAAACAAAGATAAACCCCTATTTTCCTGCACCAAATTGCATTTGAACAGAAGCCCCCTCAATTCAATCTATACATGGACAGATTGACAATCATATGGATCATTTTGCATATATGTACTCTATGTGTTTTTGCATTTATTCATTATTGGTTCTTTTCTTTTGTGTACTTTATATCTGTTTTTTTTTGAGGGGGGGGGGGATTCATGTGATGGAAATTATGAACATGTACCCGATTGACTACTACCTTTCATACTGTAATTTACCCTCCGTTCTACTGTACGGTACTATCGTTCAGTATGTGGATAGTGTAACTGTGACATTAGTGCCCCTTTCAGAACTTCTTACTTAAACATCTCTCTGCATATTATTTACTCACTTCAATCTATATTTTTTTTTTACTCACCTCAATCCGGATTCTCACTTGAAAAATTTTTTAATTTCTAATTGTTAATTTTTTTATTTTTTTATTTTTTTATTTTTTTATTTTTTTATTTTTTTATTTTTTTATTTTTTTATTTTTTTATTTTTTTATTTTTTTATTTATAATTTCTGATATTTGATTTAGGATTTTCGATTTTAAATTTTAATTTTTATTTCCAACTCTCACTCATAACTTCCAATGTGAAACCATGATACCTAAAATTAAGTATATTTTCTCTTGGGGGTTGATGGTCAGTTGTACTGTCCATGCTTGGTGAGACGTAGTATTGGGACCTGTAAATACTAACACTCTCCCATCCCCTCTGGCTTTCGGCTGACTGCCACAGACGGGATGGGTCGCAGTAAACTATGGTACGGGCCTGAATGGGTCATTGTTTTGGCTGAGAGGGGGAACTGACTAAGCGAATTTCGTTGAAATCTGCGGTAGCTAATGGTCAACTTCCTCTGGACCTGCGCCTGCGCAGACCGGTGGGGGTGAATTGGTACTCACAGGGGTACGGATGAAGAACCCAAAAGCACACACTTCGTCCGTTCCCATGTCGATTCAATTTGGATTGCCTCGGAAACATAACCTTATTATGTAACAAGCTGTCTGACGTTGTCGCGACACTGGCACACAAAACAGTGTGGACACTGTCGCCATTGAAATATATATCACAGCATTATTATTAAAAGACTTGAACATCTGAAACTACTTCGCTTTTCCTTATTCGATATTTACTCCGTCACTCCTATGTGGAATAAGTACGTTGAGTGCTTGAATTGAATTGCATCAATATTTACCCTAAGTATATATATATATATATATATATATATATATATATATATATATATATATATATATATATATATATATATATATATATATATATATATATATTTAAAAGAATAGAGGTGTAACACACGAGTTATGATATATTGGTAAAAGGAAAAGAAAATGCTGACAAATTGTTCCCAGTGAAAAATAGTTTAATTAGGAATAAGTAAAAATTAGTAATAGCATTGGTTAGTATTCTGTTTTGGTTTTAAGTTTTACCGGTTGCGCATTTCTAATGCTTTTCAAAAATAATTTTGAGATAGAGCGCCCGTGATGTTTGCTCTAATCTGATTAGTTTTGGAAATTCTACCTGTTTTATGTAAAAAAAAGTGGCTCCAGATGTATGAAAAAATTCTTGTGGTCAAAACAATTTTGATTGGTCAGTAGAGGTCATGTGAATGTTAAAAATTGATTTTGCGCCAAATGTAGGTTTGTCTCGGCTGATTGAGAAGTCACTGAAAAATAAGTCTTTCAAGACAAATATGTGTGTGTGTGTGTGTGTAGTAGTAAAGAGGTTCGTTGTTGTGATAATGGTCAGCAGGGATGTGTGTGCGAACCGCAGCCTGTTGACAGTTCAAATTCCTATTAAGACAAGTGTGTGTGTGTGTGTGTGTGTGTGTGTGTGTGTGTGTGTGTGTGTGTGTGTGTGTGTGTGTGTGTGTGTGTAGCAGAGTAATTCGTGGTAGATGGATGGTCAGTAGGAATGTGTCTGTACGTGTGTGGGGGATATTTTAACATGTTAAAAGATATTTTTCAGCTCTTGTCTTATACGGAGAAGTGTGTGTGTGTGTGTGTATGTCTCTTTGCATGTTAATGTACGCGTGTGTATGTGTGTGTGTATATATGTGTGTGTATATATGTGTGTGTGTGGGTGGACCAGTATTTTTGTGATACTGGTAAAAATGGTGTACATTATTCGATATTTTCAGTAAAAACGATTCTCTCAATAGAACATCAAAAACCTTAATAATAAAAGGTGTGAAATGATATATAGTATTGGCATAAGACCAAGGTGTGTGTGAGTGTCCAGATTGTACGTACTGCAAGGGGAATCCATTAGGCCTTGCCGTATTGGAATACTTGTGTACAAATATGTATGTGCCCATCAGTGTGCAATGCATGTGTGCGTATATGTATGTGTGTGTGTCGGCACGTTTATATCTATAGACATCAAAAGGTATGCAAATTTGTGTATATTTGTGTTGCACCATAGAACATGTGTGTTTACGTATGTCATTGTGTTTATATGTGGTTAGAGATGTATGCTGATGTAGGTATATATGTTGACGTGTGTATGTTGTGGGTTCGTCTTAGGGAGAGGTGTTTAGACGGGGTCCGTATTTGTTAATAAAGTGAGATTCCTTGCTGATGCGCTGGGAGGTAGAATTTCCAAAACTAATCAGATTAGAGCAAACATGGCGGGCGCTCTATCTCAGAATTATTTTTGAAAAGCATTAGAAATGCGCAACCGGTAAAACTTAAAACCAAAACTGAATACTAACCAATACTATTACTAATTTTTACTTATTCTTAATTAAACTATTTTTCACTGGGAACAATTTGTCAGCATTTTCTTTTCCTTTTACCAATATATATATATATATATATATATATATATATATATATATATATATATACATGTATAATATGTATAATATATATATACATATATAATATATATATATAGCTTATTAGAAAAAGTGTAAATTTGTGGTGTAAATTTCTAATAAGCTCGCCTATTAACCTAACCATAACTGCTTTTCCTTCACTCTGCCCTAGATAATTCCATAGGCAGAGTTTTCTATATACGCTTTCTGTCTACGAGACTAACTAGCTATTACGAATAGCATTTACTGTAGTATATTTACATATGATATGGCACTTTAGCCAGATGCAGACTAGGCCATACTGTGTATTTCACGAGGGATGTTGGGTTGCGTAACCGAACGCGAAGACTGTGAGAGATAGCAGATATTGCAGACCCGTTTTATTTCCACTTCCTTCATTGGAGTGATTTACCTCATTTCATTGTATTCTGTTTGGGATTTAAGGTTTCGTGCAGACTGCCTCTGTGGAAACATCCTCTATGCGTGTATTTGGAAACCTTGTATTATGTCGCCTAATACTTGGAACCAGAACCAACGGATAGAGGGTCATGGCCGGATATGGAGAAATCAACCTGTTACAAGGCGATTCCACTGGAGTGCACCATTTTTCCTATAAACAATCCTGCCTGTAAAGCTGCACCACAGCTAACCAACTTTTCTGTTTACTGATTCCTGCTTACAAGCTTTCATACCTGTAAATCATGTACTTGCTCTGCTTATGAATTGATGTATCTATGCCTGTTTTTCTTCTTATCATGCTGAGTAACACCCTCATTCATTTCTTGCTCTCCTCTCTCCTCTCTCAACTTCCTTATGATCTATTGCACCATTTATGTGATAAACTTTTGACGTAATTTTTTATGATGTAATTTTTTGCGACATTATATGTATCATGTATTGTGTCTTGTCCTTCTTCCTTGTTCTGGTGACTAGGCTCGGTGGAGCCTGCAAACTTTAATATACTTTTGTTTATAGGCTCTGATGATTCCTGCCCTAGGGTATGGACGAAACACTGTTAGCAAATAAAACAATGTATTTCTAAGCACTCTGTGGTTATTCCTAAACTTATAACGGCTCTGTAGTATACTAGTTATCCTACATTGAGCTAAAACCACACTGTCATATCAAGGACAATATATCTGTGTGTCTGTGCACATTAGTATAATTGTCAACCAAACTATATATATATATATATATATATACATAATATGCCTCATTCTGTTTGAACCCTTCCTAAAAACTAACCTTCTCCTAAAGTTACCCCATTGTTATTATTATTATTCTAGAATCTTCCTCTCCTCGCTCCCTCTCATTGTCTATACGCTTGCACCTTCTCACGCCTCCCCCTCTTCTCTCCGCCAGTATAAAATAAACCCTGTAGGGTTCTAAGGCCAGAATGTATCTATCTAATCTCTCTTTACCGCCGATTTGTCGATTTGAGAAATGTAAGCAAAACACTTGTCTTTTCATTTTTCGTAGTCCATTTGATGACCAGTGTCATTTAAACTTTTATTTATGCCCGTTTAGAATCTAATCACTCTTTTTTCTCTCGGATTTTCAATTAATATTTCACATGATTTTAATAATATGCCTCATTCTGTTTGGACCCTTCCTAAAAACTAACCTTCTCCTAAAGTTACCCATTTCCCGCCCTCCCACCCCTGCACACCACCATTGCTATTTAGTCCAATCATAACTTAGCGGTTTATAGTAATTTCTCTTAATTATGTATAGCAAAGCTAACACCCCGGTTATTACTCCTTAAGTTTAGACCTGGTTGTTTTTCGGTTTGCGAGGTGGACTACGGAATTTGGAAAGTCTGAACACTCAATGACAATGTCACAGATAAAGATAAATTCACCTCCCGCTGCGGGACGAGAATGCAAAGACCCCTCTTTATTTCAGACATTAATGACCAACATAATTCCGTCTCCCACACCCCTCCCTGCCCCTCCAACCCATCCATTCCACCCACCAAACTTCAGAGTTGGTACCATGAACGTAGGCACATTGAAAAGCCGCTCAAATGAGTTTGTAGAGATGCTTGAACGTAAGGAAGTCGATGTTTGTTGTGTTCAAGAGACTAGGTGGAGAGGTGGGTCTGCTAGATTCATTGTGAGTAAAAAACGATGCTATAATTTTTTCTGGATGGGAAATGACAACAGACTGGGTGGAGTAGGAATTATGTTAGCTGAAAAATGGGTAGATAAGGTAATTGCCATAAATAGAGTGAACAACAGAATAATTAAAATAAGACTAGTTCTAAATAGAACAACTGTGACAATAATATCCGCTTATGCACCCCAATCTGGTCTAGCTGACGTTATAAAGGACAGGTTCTATGAGTCACTAATGCACACTACCTCCCAAATAACCGACAGCGACTACTTAATTATTGCTGGTGACCTAAATGGTCACGTTGGACAACATAGTGGTGGCTATGATGGAATCCATGGAGGCTATGGGTTTGGTAATAGAAATGAGGAAGGCTTCAGAATCCTGGAATTCTGTGACGCTAATAAAAATCTGTAACACAAACTTCAAAAAACGAGAAAATCACTTGATCACCTATAGATCAGGTGAACACGCCAGCCAGATAGATTATATCCTTACTAGAAGACGTGACAAATTGTCTGTTGTAAACACTAAATCCCTCCCTCGTGAAGAATGCACCTCCCAACATAGCCTAGACCTCATAGTCAGGAATAGATGTACTCTACGACAGAGGAGGACTAACTTGAGGAGAAGAATATGAAAGTTGAAGGACCCCATAGCCAGTGAAAAATTTAAAAGCTTATTAGTTGATGCTTTTGACAGTAAGGAAGAGCAATTAGAGACGTACACTATAGAAGAACAGTGGGAATACTTGAAAGTTAACCTGCTGAAGGCCACAGCTGAAGTTTGGAGAGAGTAACTTGGTGGTGGAACAGTAAGGTGGAGGTGACAATCAAGGCCAAAAAAGCAGGCTTGGAAAGTATGACAGGATGGGGGAAGTAGAGAACACTATCAAGTGGCCAGGAGAGAAGCTAGGAGACAAGTGTACTTTGCAAAAAGGGAAGCAAAGGATAGAAAGTTCAAGCATGTTCTACAACGTGAGGACCAAAAACGTGAGGTGTTCAGGATAGCTAGACAATGAGTCAAGAAAAACCGGGATATTGTCGGGGAGAAGTGTGTCCGTAATGATAATGGTGTACTTGCCCTCACTAATACTGATAAGAAGGTAGCTTGGAAGTGTCACTACGAGAGACTACTAAATGAGGAGAATAAATGAGAAAAAGATAGTCTGCCCCAAATCAATTCAATAGAAGGACCAGCGGTGCAAGTTAAAGGTAGTATAATAAGTAAGGCAATCAAAGATATGAAGACGGGCAAGGCAGTTGGGCCTTCGGAAATAGTTGCTGAGATGTTGAAAGCATCTGGAATGGTGGGACATACTATGGTCACCCGGATAGTAAACCACCAAGTAATAGAGAATGGGGTCATACCAAAAGACTGGCGTAGCAGTATCATCATTAACTGCTACAAGGGTAAAGGGGATGCTCTAGATAGAGGAAACTATAGAGGCATTAAGTTAGTTGACCAGGGCATGAAGGTCACAGAAAGAGTTATAACGCAACTAATCAGAGATGAAATGCAGTTTGGGTTTGTGTCAGGTAAAAGTACCACAGACGCTCTTTTCATTGTACCACAACTAGAGGAGAAGTACCTAGCTAAAAGTTAACCGCTCTACTTCGCTTTTGTAGACCTGGAGAAAGCCTTTGACAGAGCCCCCCGCTCCATTATCTGGTGGGCTCTTAGAAAACTAGGTGTAGATGAATGGCTTGTGAGAGCTATACAAGCTATGTATAAAGAAACAGTCAGTAAGGTTAGAATTAACAATGAATATAGTGAAGAATTTAGTGTAAAAGTTGGTGTTCATCAAGGCTCTGTCCTATTTATTATTGCCCTTCAAGCTATAACAGAGGAGTTTAAGACCGGCTGCCCACGGGAACTTCTATACGCAGATGATCTAACTCTCATAGCTGAATCTATGGCTGAACTAGAGAATAAATTCCAAACATGGAAGCATCGCCTAGAATCAAAAGGCCTTAAAGCTTACTTGTCTAAGACCAAAGTTCTAGTTTGTAGAAAGGAAAATAGGGCACAGGTGCCCTCTGGGAAATAGCCATACGCAGTGTGTAGGAAAGGAGTAGGCAGAAATTCAATTTTATGTCCCAAATCTAAACTATGGGTACGTAAAAGACGTAGTGGGATCACAGCTAAACTATCTAAGAACATAGATTTTATATGCGCCCGACGCTCAGATGCAATAGGTAGCAAGTGCCCACAGGATACTAGCTCCTTCTATTACCCAGATGGTTCTATAGAAATAATGGACACTTTTCATTACCTGGGTGACAAAATAAGCAGTGGTGGAGGGTGCTCTGAAAGTACAGTAGCCAGAATCAGAACGGGATGGAAAAAGTTCTGAGAGCTTATACCACTGTTGGCCACAAAAGGTTTTTCTCTAAAAATGAAAGGCAGATTGTATGATGTCTGTATACGAACAGCAATGTTACATGGCATTGAGACATGGGCATTGTGTGCAGGGGAGCTGCGCAGACTGGAGAGGAACGAAGCATGCATGCCCCGTTGGATGTGTAATAGTAATATAAGCGAACGGCAAAACATAAATGAACTAAGTGAGAAATTAGGAATAAGAAGGATTAGATGCTGTTTACTTGAGAGAAGACTACGTTGGTATGGTCACGTGATGCGCATGAAAGACGACAGTTATATAAAAAAAAGTGCAGGGCGATCAAAATTGATGGAAGTTACGAAGTAGGTAGACCCAGAAAAACCTGGGACGATTTGATAAATTCCGACCTTACACACTTGCACCTCTCTAAGACAATGTCATAATGTCTCTAACACAATGTCACCCACCTTGCCTATGTACAAAGCGAAACCTACAGTCAATAGGCACCACTTAAACAAATATACACCCCAATCCACTACCCCTACCCTATCCTCCCACTCCCACCAACACCACCCTTTCTCTGTAAAGTTGGTACCACAACATCCAGTCCAAATTAATGAGATCGAGAGCGAGATCGTGTAGGTGTCACGATAAAAAAACACACAGTCCACGCTGTAATGTGGTCGTGTAGGTAACACGGTAAAAAGTTCCCAGTCTACACTGTAAATGTGGTTGGTGTTAGGAAGGGGATCCAGCCGTAGAAAACCTGCTAGATAGTCCTATACGAGCGAGACACGGTCACCCGACCAACCTTGCCTCAAATTAGGACAACTCCCGTCTTACCCATGCTAGCGTGGAAGATAGATGTTAAACGATGATGATGATGATGATGATTATGATGATATATATATATAATATATATATACATATATATATATATATATATATATATATATATATATATATATATATATATATATATATATATATATAATATATATATTAGTATATATATATAATATATATATCATATATATATAATATTAGAGGGTGCCATAAAAAGCAAGGTCAATATACTAACGCTCCCTGTGTATTTTCCCATTATAAATGCCCCAATTGGTAAAATAAAATATATTGTGTATAAAATAAATTATGTTGAGCCTTGCCTATATCATGGTGATTATAGTGGAAAGTGTGATTATGTTGCAAGAAATTATGAAAATGTGAAACCAAATATCACCATACAATAATTGTTTATTTTATTAATCCATTATATTTAGTAAACCAACTTTGAATATAAAGGCGTACAAGGAAGAAACAAGTTCAGTTAAGTTAACTCCAGTCATATTTTTTTCAGAGTTTCTTTTTTGAAATCCGGGACCTTGCGACGATGAGCTTCGACTACTTGAAGAACACACTGCTTCTCCTCCTCATTCTTGGTGATGGCAATAAAATCAGTTATCAACTTGAGTGCTCTCTCCGCCAGATCGTCGACTACCTTGATATTGTGAACAACAGCACAGGCATTTTGATATGACGTTTGTGATGACCAAGTTGCAGGTGACAGTTCAAGCCAAGTATCGTCGAAACCAAGGAGATCGAACAGAAGCCTTGATTTCTTCCCAACTAGATAAGGCAGCTTCGTGGACGACTTCAACTCGGGAAATACTAGAGCACCACGGTCGAGAGGCCCAGACGTTTTCGTTTTGACAAGATGTTGGGCTATTTGTTTCTTCTCGAACTCTTGGACCCGACTTGAAAACAGTGCTAGCGGAATGGCTTCCTCCGTCAGATACCAAAGATGCCTGCTCAGAGCAGTAGTGGCTGCCTGCGAGAGATCTGTCAACATTACTGTACTGTGTCAACTCCACGTAGAAGTGAAGGTCATTAGATGGTGCATCAGCACACTTGACTGCTATCTGCCAGTATCGTACGTAGAACAGAGCATTGCACATACAGATCCGGCGCAACTTTTCCATTTTAGCTTGATCGTAATTGAGTCACTCACCAAATGCATATATCTTTGCACTGTAGATGATTGTGGACATCCACCGAGCGTTATGATGTGCACCAGGCAGCATCCAATGAATTCCACGAGGAGGGGTGACACCAAGCAAGATCAACATCAACTCGGCACATTCTCGGTAGTCGTCTCGTGGAAGAGAACTCATTTTCCCATCGTCGGATGTCAGCAAATCCTGGAGGAACTTGATGTCCTCAGAACACAGACGCTTGAGTCTCCGGTCGACAATGTTCAATGTTTTAAAGTTGGTCTTGCCCGTGAGTGACACCCAATCTTTTTTGAACTCCTTGAACTCTGGGGTGTCTGGACTGGACATTGCTCCGAATAGTTGTTTCCACACTGCACACAAGATACGCTCCATGACATGGTGACGACAAGCAAAATAAAACACCTTTTTGTTGAGCATCTCTTCTAGTTTCACGCAAGCACCATTTTTCCATCCAGAATTCGAAGCAGTTGTGTCGAAGACCAAGCCCACCACAGACCCATCAACATTCCAGTATTTAACAAGATCAAATGATGCTTTGGCTTCGGTGGTTCCAGTGTCATCTGGAATTATGGGAACACCGAGGAAGTTACCTTCTCTGAGTTCCAACAACTATCACACCTAGCCTCTCGTGGTCACTAGGAATTATTTTGCCATCCCAATGCAAGGTAACAAAGTCTGGTACAGCAAATTGTTCCTTTATCTGCTCAGCCCCCACAGTTCTGATCTTCTTATCTGCACGTCTGCTACTATTCTTGGAGAGTTTTGGCGTCTATGTCAGTCTCACCCTCAGAAATAATCGATGCCATAAATGCTGTTCTCTGGCCCAGTGTCAGGTTTAAACGATCAGCCATTAGAGAAATTTTTGGACTTTGAAATGGATTCTTTGGGAGTTCCAGTTGGATTTTTCGTTTCTTCTCTGACTTTGAGCTGTCTCTGGGTAGGTTTGAGGCCTGAAATTCAGGATCCTGTTCATCTTCAGTTTCATCATTGGTTGAACTTGAATCACTCAGTTCATTACGTGGAAGTTGTGCTGCTACAGATCCTGACAAACGCTTTCTATGGTTCTCTGACTCTCGACGAGCCACAGAAACCTGATCACGCTTAAACTTTGAAGATACCTTTTTCTGGTAACCCTTGTCTTTAGCACCCAGAGATACTTTTTTCTGGCAACGCAGGGCTTCGAGAAATGTAGTATCTTCCATTTTCTGTTCATTATTACGAAGACGGTCTTTCAAAATGTTCTTTTCACCATCAGTATGTGCAATGTAAAAATACGAATCCAATTCAGAAATAAATAGTGCTTCCTTTTCTTTGTTTGACTTAGAACCTTTGTTTTTTTTGTAAATTTCTGTATTCACTGTACATGTTCATAATTTTCAGTTTAACTTTGTCTTTTCGTTGAGTCACCACACCAGCTTTTTCTCACTGACTAACTACTTCCATCACAAGCCTATCCGCAATAGCACCATTGAAGCTCACATGCTTTTCGTGTTTCATAGGACCATCTTTCAGGTAGAAGAAACATCTTAGAACATCCCCCTTTGTTGGTATTTTGTTTGGTGAAAAGGGTGTAACATATTGCCCCAGGAACCATATTTCTCGATCATCACAACGGAGCGAGTAGCTACAACTAGGCCCACTGGTTTCCGCCATTATTCTGCCAATTTGCAACTATTGGGCAAGGCTTAAATTAGTCTGAAATAATCGGAATTACATTATAAATTGATAATATACAAAATGGCATGAGAAAATGCATAGGGAGCTAAGAAAAAAACACTTTTGTGTAAAATGTGGGATTCTGTAACACCCTAATATAATATATATGAGGTACCTTGTCTCTAACGTGAAGAAATACCTATGATTCCTAACAGACAACTGACGATGGATATTACCCTCTTTCGCCCGCCACTTTTATTTTCATTATATAGTATATATATATATATATATATATGTAAAATTTCAAGTTATTAATAATGTAGTGATAATATATCGTCACATTAGAGATGAACAGCGTACGTGTAGATTTTGTCAACGAGTATAAATTATATTCCAGAGAAAATGTAGAAAAGATGAATATAAAATGAAAGTGCTTTTATAAAGGAATTTATTAGGTATTGACATATGTTTCTGTAACAGACGGAATACCTATGTATCGCTGCTTGCGTAATCATATAATATTAGCACGTAATCGATAGCAAATGTATAATCAGTTGTCACTTCTTCAGAGATATTGGATAAATTGGAAAAAATCAGAAAAATTGAAGTATTTATATTAGTTGTAAGAAAGGAAGAAGAGAGGGGATAGTATATGACAGATGGCAATTCAATTTGCTGGTACACAGGTGTATAGAAGGTTTTTAATGAGAATACAATGTGTATATGGCTTATTTTATCTAAATAAGAATTTTTGGGAGTGCCGATTTTAATTTATATTTGACCAGTTGAACAATGGACAGGGCTGGTGGCTTGGTGTGGTAGTATTAATACAGATATAAGTAAGGAAGAGAGATTTTCACTGCTACTGTATAACAACAATGCTGGTAGCCCGTTGGTATATGCTTTAGGGAATTGAATCGAGAAATCTTATTTTATCTATAGCATTTTGTATTAAATGATAAAGAATAGAAGTGTTGATAGAATTAAAACTAATAGAGATAATGTTAATATGCATTTTGACAATCAAACGGTGATGGAGACAGGCGTTCAATCCTGGTAGCGTTTGTAATATGAAAATGTAGATTTCAAGCGATGGTTACAGTATAACGATAGCTCTATTCTGTTATTTAATAAAATATTTTTGGATTTCATAATACAAAACATTTCCATATTAAACAATCTACAAAATTTCTGTCCTTGGAAATATGTCGGGGCGTTGCTATTTTATCCCATTTTAGGTAAAATTGTTGGTTATTTTCGCGCAGCTGCCAAGCCTTGTCTGCGAGTGTTGATACATAACGCTGGTTTTCATATTTTATCGATTAGCGATGTCTATAAAGGCGAGATTTGAAGGAGGTAGCAGTAGAACCCACATAGTACCACTTCTTGCTACCCGATTCGATAGTACATTTGTATATGATGTTGCGTTCAAGACACTGATTATTCAACGGACACATTCCTGGTTGGACACAGTTACAGTTATAATTATACGCAGTTGTAATACCATGGTACCATGGATGGGTTGATGAGGTTGCTTAGGCAGGTCGGGATGTTGTTTGTTGTTTTGTGATGTTATAGCCGGTGTTTTACGTGTATTGTTATGTGTTGGAAGGCATTTATACAACCGTTTTGCGTTAAGCTTTTTTATATGTTGTTCAATATTAGGGGCGGTTGAGTATGAAAGTCGAATAGTGTTAGGGTTTAAGATTTTATTATATTTATATGATGCTGGAAAATGTTTTTTAACTAATCGAAAGAATTGTGAGGGTAGATTGGTTTTAATAGAGTTGTTATAGACCGGGTTGTACCATATATACTCTTTACATCGCCTTCTGTTTGGTGGTGTGCGACTATTATTGCGGTAGTGTATGTATGGTGGTGATTCTATGCTATTTCTACCTCTATGAGATTTATTTTGAGTGTTTTGGTGATCGTCGACTATATACTCTATATTATCTAGGTGTCCAGCCTTCCTAAGTACATCATCATAATATTCGGCATGTTCTTTGAAGGTTTGCTGGTTGGACGACAGGCGGGAAATATTTTTAGGGGTGGATTTAATTATAGAGGGTGGATGGTTAGAACCCGTATTTACATATTTAAGGCTCTCATTTAGTTTATGGAACGGTTTAATCGTTTCTGTATTGAGATTCAAAGTAACATCGAGGAAATTAACCTCTTTGAGGTTATATTCAAACGTAATACTTAATCCTAGTTCCTTAAAAAGCTTCCTAATATTTTTTCGCATCCTTTCTAAATTCTGGTTATTCATATGCTTAACTAATAGGAGCGCATCATCACGGTAGAGTCCACCGTGGAGATCATTAAATGTTCCTTGTAGTCTGTGGGCGATATAAATTCCCACAAGATCAGTTACTTCCGCCGAATCTTTGGAACCCATAGTTATATCGAAATTAGAAGGTCTATCTCTGCAAACCCAGTAGCTATTATCAAATCTAACAATAGTTTTCCTCGCTTCTATAATAATACTAATTTCATCATCCGTAAGGTCGGAGTTAGCCTTAGCGAACGAAAGAGTTTCATGAAGAGTATCAGGTGAGATTGAGGAATAATACTCATCAATATCGAATTGAATAAATTTTGATTTCTTCTTATCAGTAATGCTATTAAACCATCTTATTGCCTCATGGATGTTACCCCATAGTTTAATATCTACTTTAACCTTAACCTGGGGGTTAATTCTGTCTAATATGTATTTGCTAATTTTGCCTGTATCAGATTTAGAGGGGCATATAAGTCTAATTTTAGGGTCAGTATCAAAGTTTACCTTATGGTCCTTCGGGTTGAAGGGCGGTGTAGCTGGTGTTAAAGGTTCCGTTCTGTCGTCAATACAAAGTTTTTTAACAATTTCACATGCCGAGTTGTTGATGTTTCTAAGTGTAGCTTCATTTGTTTTCTTGTATTTTTTATGCAATTCCTTACGGATGAAGCTATTGTAAGTGTCCACATCCATGGTATACACGTTTGATGTTTTGTCTGCTTTAACAATAATACCATTGGCGTTTTTTAGATTATTGAGCAGTTCCGTGATGTCATTCTGTAGTTTATTGTTTTTCCGTTTTGTAAATTTGATCCCCATGATCGTATCCATAGGTCCTGTTCAAATGCATCCAAAAGTGGGTTTGAGGGTGGGTTTTTATAAGATTTAAATCCAAATTTATCCTTGTTAAGATCCGGTGTATGGTTTATACGGCTTTTGTCAAAATGGAATGTTTTCCATCTGATTCTTCGAATAAAATCATTGGTCCTTCGTATCATACCTAGAATATATTTCTTTTTTGCCTGAATAGGTATGTTTTTTTAACGACTTATCCAAGTGGTGCCTTTCCATTTTAGAGACGTATGCTGAATTAGTTGCTCAACTGTATGTATGTATGTATATTATATATATATATATATATATATATATACATATATATATATTGTTATGCTTTGGGAGGGTCATGTTGCCAATAAGAAACACACGCACCAGTTGCTTTCACTCCAATTTATTATAAGTTAAATTTATAAATTTAAGAATTTATAAATTTCCGGTTGGTTGGTTCCACAACCGGACGGTTATTCATATATTGTCAAAGTTCTTTCGTCACACATTCCGTGACCTCTTCAGTGACTGGGGATTCTTTTCTTTTTTTGTGCCTCTCCTTTGTTCTGTCCTACGCCATCTTGTTTTTGTGTGTGTTGTGTGCTTAGTTTGCGCATGTGTTACATCCGGGTGTCTGTGTGTTTATATTTGTTTATTTATTTGTTTATTTACATGTTACTGGTTGGTTGTTTGTTCTATGTGTGTGTGTGTTTTCATTTTGTCCTTAATTGTAAGTTGTGATGTTGCTATTCCATTCATGTTTTCTATTTAATTTTGGTTGGAGATCATTTATGTTTATTGTCTCTGTGATTTGTCTAAACATTGCGTCTTTTCTGTGTGTAGATTCTATTTTTATAGAAATAAAAATAGAATCTACACACAGAAAAGACCAATGTTTAGACAAATCACAGAGGCAATAAACATAAATGAACTCCAACCAAAATTAAATAGAAAACATGAATGGAATAGCAACATCACAACTTACAATTAAGGACAAAATGAAAACTCTCACACACACATAGAACAAACAATCAAACATTAACATGTAAATAAACAAATAAATAAACAAATATAAACACACAGACACCCGGATGTAACACATGCGCAAACTAAGCACACAACACACACAAAAACAAGATGGCGTGGGATAGAACAAAGGATAGGCACAAAAACAAAGAAAAGAATCCCCAGTCACTGAAGAGGTCACAGAATGTGTGGCGAAAGAACTTTGACAATATATGAACAACCGTCCGGTTGTGAAACCAACCAACCAACCGGAAATTTATAAATTCTTAAATTTATAAATTTAACTTATAATAAATTGAAGTGAAAGCAACTAGTGCGTGTGTTTCTTATTGGCAACATGACCCTCCCAAAGCATAACAATATTGGTTTCAACACACGTTTTCAGATAAAGAATCTTGCTAAACAAATTCAGAAACGAAATATATATATCAAGAAAGAAGATTGACATGGTTCGCTATACAATAAGGGCTTTATTCACATTGCTGACAATTGTTTCTTTGATCTGGCAGGTCTAGAGTTCGCTATTCGCCTGATTTTGCGCGAATCGATCTCCAATACTTTGTTTCTAACCAGTCTGTTTCATCGGAGCGGGTGAAATGAAGAAAATACATAAGGCATGGTTTTTATATAAGTGTGGTATTAAACCAGAACAATAATATCAATAATAAAATAAAATAACTAGATAGCATACAATTAAAATAATAACATCAATGTAAGTAAGAGATAGAGCATAGTGGAGAATCTAGCATGTTGAACAGACTGATATGATACAGATGTATGGAATTGACATGTGAAAACTGCTATAGGGTACATTAGATATAGTGATAGGGTAGCGACTAGATAACATTAAATACTAAGATGTACTTGGAGACAGAATTTATGAGGTATCCACTGTGCTGTAGGCATTCTAGCAATAAACCGGAGATTTACTTTTTATTTTGTTATTATTTGACAGATAAACATTTTCGTTTGATTAATTTAGTGATGATGATAGTTTTTATGTGGTGCTAAATAGAGTTGTAGATTCGTTATTTAAGTGGCCTATACTAAAGGTAGTTTGTGTGTGTGTGTGTGTGTGTGTGTGTGTGTGTGTGTGTGTGTGTGTGTGTGTGTGTGTGTGTGTGTGTGTGTGTGTGTGTGTGTGTGTGTGTGTGTGTGTGTGTGTTTGTGTGGGGGGATATGTATTTGTGTGTGCGTATGTATGTGTATGTCCGTCAGGGCATACGTATGTACTGGCCTAAATCTTCACTATTTACTTTTACTATTTTAATAACCTCTGTCATTTTCGTTTTCAATTTTATTTACATCATTCTTAAACTCCGGGGCTGGAAATCATTCTGTTATGTTAAATAGAAAATTAGTCTAACGACTCAATTTACACCATAAACTTGGTCTTGTCTTTGCATGAAATTGTTCTTCTTGCTCCACATAACGACGTATTATCCTCGCTTTTTTTCCATTCATTGCCAGGGAACGTCTTTACGAACCAAAATATCGTCTTCCTGTTTTCGTTCGGTTGGAACGTTTCTCGAAATATTTACTTCTGCGTTCACAGATTACTCTCAGTTCAATTTGAATGGGAAATTCATGTTTCATCGATTTTCTCCGTAACCATGGAAGCTTGTACCTAAAAGTCGACCCAACACCTCCTCGAGTCATTCTGCATAACTGTGTAAATTTTCGCTGCATTCCACCAAGCCGTTTCGACGTTTATCCAACTACACTTACTTAAATACTTAAATATACAACGTTCGACCACTTCCAATTTATATAGTAGATATATATATATAATATATTATATATATATATTATATATATTATATATATATATTGAATATATATATATATATATATATATATATATATATATATATATATATATATATATATATATATATATATATATATATATATATATATACTAGTAGCTGAGCCCGGTTGCACCCGGGGCCACTTTTTATTAAGTTAATAATTTGAAAAATATTATTGAAAGTTTATTATAAAGAAGCAGTTTCAGGGAAAAAAATAGAAATATACATTTGGGGCTGGACGGCGTACAATGAGAAGTGGAGCGACGTGAAAAGCGTTGTTTATTAACAGCGAAATAGCAATGTCGATGATATGCAATTTGAAAAATGCTACTTACTGTTAGTGGTGGTTAACATGTATTAGAATTAAAATAAAAACACGCGTCCCTTCTTCGCAATTTAAGGGTTTAGCGATACTTGGTTTTAGTGTCCTAAATTATCATCATCGACATTCAATTATTAGCTCCACCCACTACACTATACGTCACGACACGTCATCAACTGCTGCTGCTGCTTTGTTTTTACATGTTAATTTTCTTACATGCTTCATTTTTACACGAAAAAACATTGAAATTTTAGAATAAATATTTATTAAAATGTTCACAGAGAAAATTAGATTTTTGATTTATTTTTTGAACAAAATAAATATTTATTTACAAAAAACTATGCTTCATTTTTACATGAATATTTATTTACAGTTTTTAAGTTTTTAACCGAAACACTATGCTTCATTTTTACATGAATAATTATTTATAGTTTTTAACAGAAAAAAAATTGCTGCGAAATACATTTTTATTTAACACACGATACATCACGAAGGTAAATGTTTCGAAAAAATTTTAAACTGTATATCGCAACAATATATTGTTTAAAGAAATTTTTTTTCTGTTGTTTAAAACTGTAAATCTGTTTTTAAAAAATGTATTTAACCGAAACACTATGCTTCATTTTTACATGAATATTTATTTACAGTTTTTAACAGAAAAAAAATTGCTGCGAAATACATTTTTTTAAAACAGATTTACTGTTTTTAACAACAGAAAAAAAAATTCTTTAAACAATATATTGTTGCGATATACAGTTAAAAATTTTTTCGAAACATTTACCTTCGTGACGTATCGTGTAGTGGGTGGAGCTAATAATTGAATGTCGATGATGATAATTTAGGACACTAAAACCAAGTATCGCCAAGGGTTTTATTTCTTTTGATGGAAAACAGTGACCGTACTGCAGAATCGATTTCATAAAACGGTACTGAATGATCGTTAAATGTAGAAGGATGATAGTTTATTAACAGCGAAATAGCAATGTCGATGATATGCAAGTTTAAAAATGCATATTATGAAGGTTTGTATGATAGTTTACACTTTTTCCTGAAACTGCTTCTTTATAAAAAACTTTCAATAATATTTTTAAAATTATTGGTACTGTATGTTAACAGCGAAAGAACGTTGATGAAATTGTAAATAAGACAAAAGTATTAGAACAGGGGGAAATAACTCACCGAACGCGATAGTTTTGGGACCACATTTTTCAAGTTAGAGATTTGAAACCTCGACTATTTGCTTCCTTGACACTTTTTACATAGGTGTGTAAATTTTCATGTCAGTCCGACCAGGTCTACTACCATTTAACCGTGCACATTTGAATTTCAACCACCGCCCATTTCACAAATATATATATATATATATATAGATAAATCTACCAAGAGTTTGCGGTAGTGTCCAATCCGTATGAAGAACTCAATGTAATCCGGATATCATGGAAAGAAGAGATGCATTCAAAAATCACTTTCGGTGAAAGATAAACGGAATACAGAGTCAAGATAAAATATTAAAAAAATAATGAATAAAACAATGAAACAGTTCCTTATATTAAACAAAAAAAGTTCATTATTTAACGATCGTTTCTAGGACATATATATGTTAGAATTGGCATGCATATTCAACAGATCTATGTACAAAATTATACAAAATTATACAAACTATCAAATATAATATACATACCAACACATACATATGCCGTCTTCAGAAATAATATTATTTCTGAAGACGGCATATGTATGTGTTGGTATGTATATTATATTTGATAGTTTGTATAATTTTGTATAATTTTGTACATAGATCTGTTGAATATGCATGCCAATTCTAACACATATATGTCCTAGAAACGATCGTTAAATAATGAACTTTTTTTGTTTAATATAAGGAACTGTTTCATTGTTTTATTCATTATTTTTTTAATATTTTATATATATATATATATATATATATGCAATTTGAAAAATACTACTTACTGTTAGTGGTGGTTAACATGTATTAGAATTAAAATAAAAACACGCGTCCCTTCTTCGCAATTTAAGGGTTTGGCGATACTTGGTTTTAGTGTCCTAAATTATCATCATCGACATTCAATTATTAGCTACACCCACTACACTATACGTCACGACACGTCATCAACTGCTGCTGCTGCTTTGTTTTTACATGTTAATTTGAAAATTATATATATATGAAAATTATATATATATGAAATTCATGTAAAGCTATGCAAAAAAAGTAAGGGAGAAAGTGGGTCACCTTGGAAAATGCCAAAGTTGATATTTATATTCTTAGAACTTAGTACTCCATTGGAATGAAATAATTGGAGATATGTGTTTCAGGAATTTTTTAATCACAGGTGAGATTTTGAAGATGTCCATTGATTTCAGAATCCATGAGTGCGGTATGCTGTCAAAAACTTTTTGTAGTTGATCCATGCAGAACTGAGATTTCTGTGTTTATTATGACAGTTCTCAAAGATCATACGATTAATCAAGAGTTGATCTTTACAACCATATGAACCTCATCAGCACCCTTGTTCAATGGGGAAAAGATTGTTCTCCTCCATAAACACGTATGCTTTCTCCATGAGAATAGAGGTTAATAGCTTATAAGTGGTGGACAAGCAGGTTATGGGCCGATAGTTTTTTAACCTTAGTTTCATTGTGCTTTGGGAGAAGGTAAATAATGCCGCTTGCTATCCAGTCAGGGGTATTTTGGGGATTTTTCATAATTCCGTTGAACAGCTTGACCAATATATTGTGAGTGTACGGGAGTGAGGAAAGCGAAAAATTTGGCACCCTATCTCTACCAGGAGATTTCCACTTATGAGCTTTATTGAGTGCTGTCCTTAAGTCTGCTATAGAGATGTCTTCCCATGCCTGTTCTTGTAAATTTATGTAGGATTTTTCCAAGCGACTAATCCAATCTACATTAGCATTATGTGACTTCTCATCATTCTAAATCTTTCTCCAAAAGTTTTCAACTTCTTCTATGGACGGAGGGTCTTCAATAGTTATTTTCTCCTTTCCTATTTCTTTATAAAATGACTTGGCATTGGATGAGAACAACTTATTTTGCCTCTCAAATCTACGAATTCGTTGGGCTTTTACTTTGACTTTTTGTTTCAGAGTTTCCTTTGTTGATATTAGTACTTCTCTAGAAGAAAGTCCATATTCTTTCTTCAGCTTCATTCAATAATAATTATTATTATTATGCTGGGATTTGTTGTTGTTGTTGTTGTGGTGGTGGTGGTGGTGGTGAAATTGCCGTTCTTTGGCTGTTGTATTTAGTGTACGCAGAGAGGTTTTCTTCCATTTGTAAAATTGTCTTTTTTTTAATATAAAATTTCTAATACCAAATCAAATATTTGAGCCATATGCCAAGGTAATATGGGATCTCACTTCCTGAAAGCAAAGGCTGATGCTTTATGTCCCATTTACAATAAAAATTATATCACAATTGTTTTAAATATGTAAAGAAAACTTATGGGGGCGGATTCATAACACTACATCCACCACGTGATTATTATTATTATTATTATTATTATTATTAGTAGTAGTAGTAGTAGTAGTAGTAGTAGTAGTAGTAGTAGTAGTAGTAGTAGTAGTAGTAATTCTTTATTAGCAACACAGGGCTCACATTAAGGGAACATTAAAGACAATATAGCATAATAAGTGTGGGTTCTTCTTAGTGTAAAATAAAATTTGTAAAAGAGACTAAGAAAATAAACATTTAAAACAAACATAACAACTTCCCCAAAGGTGAAGAGACTCAAGGGTCACTCGTGTAGAAATCCTACAAAAGCCACAGTCACCCTCTCCTCTAGGGCAAAGTGCGCTATCCCAGTTATTCTATTCCAATCAACAGGTGTATGCTCAAAGAGGCCCATTCACACGGACCCTGCTCGCCACTCTCACCCACCTTTCAACAAACTGGTTAGAAGACAACACTTCCCTCTCCACCCTCATTTTCCTCTTCAAGTGAAATCTGAAAAAGTTAATCAGAGCTTCACCGAAGAGGAAAATGGCTCTCTTCAACCCTTTCAAACGCGTCCACCACATGACCTCTTTCGCCATGGCTACCAGGCAGATAAAAACTGCCTGTCCTTCCCCTTTAAAGAAGGACAGCGGGATGATCTTCACAATGGACTCAGTTGATAGTCGGATCCATCCTACAGTTGGTGCTCGACATAAACTCACAGGTCAGCAATACTCGTACACTCGACGAGTGCATGCGGGAAGGTTTCGTCGCCCTGCGCGCACCTCAGACAGGCCAGCCTTACGGCAAAACCATTCCCGTGGAATTTATCTCGAATTGACAAAGCTCCTCGGTAGCACTGCAAGGCCAGGGATTTCTGGAAGTTATCTATGGGCCATGGACCGAAAGTCCACTGGAAAAGAGTGGCTAATTGATTTTCGTCAACGCCCAGAGACTCCCCATGGCTGAGGGCTGAGAGTGCTTGAAGACATTCCAGTCTCCAAACGTTCCGTCTCCGTCTTCGCTTGACATAAGATTGTAGTTCCATCAAGGAGATGAGTTGGGGGAAAACGTATCCAACGAACGGCGACCACACCTGTTCACCATCTAGCGCCTTTTTGCGCATCATAAGTCACAACAAACACACTCCTCCACGTAGTGGATGTTGAAATCAGATGGACCGCCTGACCAATGCAATCAGGCCCCTCCACATATAATGAAAGAGTAGACGCTCCTGTGCATTCAAACGTGGGCTAGGACAAGGCACGATAGCCAGGCGGTAGTAGATGACGAGCGCGATGTACGTGTTCACCACCTCTGCCCGGCCTTTCAAGGATAGCTTCCTATCGGCCATTTCTAGGTGAGAGAAGCCACCTTCCACGTTAACTCATCCCAGTTTTTGTCCATCTGGAAGTCCGGTCCAAACCAGACCCCAAGTAATTTAACTGGTCCGTCCGTCCAGCGCCCAACGACGCATGGACCTGCCTCTCCAGGTGCCGAGCTGCAGGTTCACCGACTTTCCCTGGTTGATTGTTGCTCCTGTTACCGTTTAGTACTCCCTAAGAGTGTTGCCGATCATCTCAATGTGTTTGCCGTTCGACATCACTACAGTGATGTCGTTGGCATATGCTGGCACGGATCTCCCACGTCCTAGTGCGCGCGGGATGCCTCGCAAAGTCTCCAATTTGTGTAGTAATGGCTCAAGAGTCAACAGATACAAAAGGGACGAGAGGGAACAACTTTTGCGAACCAAGCGTATGATGTTGAATGGTTCTGAAACACAGAGCAGATTTCGCTGTGCATTGCAGAGATCCAGCTCCTGAAACGGGTCCAAAGCCTACTGTTTTGAGGGCGAACGCAAGGTAGCCATGGTCAACCCTATCATAAGCCTTTGATTGATCTAAATTTATCAGGGCTCCACCCGTGCCAAGTTCCTTAGCCACCTATGTAATGTATTGCTTGAAGTGGAGCTGGTCGAGGATGAACCAGTCCGGAATGGCGTATGTTTGCGCCTCCTCTACCATACCACCAATGACAAGCGCCTATCTCGTTGCTAATACCTTGACAATTTCAGAGTTATAGGCCTGAAATTGCCTACATGCTTCCCCTTGTTCGGGTCCTTTCTCAACAGCACTACTGCTCCTCGCCTCACAGAACTGGGAATTCTCCCTTCCTGCTGCCAGTTGCGTAGACATCTGCTAAGATATCAGCGAACAAGTCTGGTCTGTTTGTGTAAAGTTCATACAGCAGACCATCTAAGCCAGGGGATTTGCCCCTCGTGCAGCTTGCGATTGCGTCCCCTATTTCCTCAGCTGTTATCGGCTTTTCGCCGTGGTAGGCTCTCAAATCCATCCCTCAATCCGACCAGCCACCGCTCCCAAACATTTGAGTGTCGCTGAAAGACCTCACACATTTCCTTGGGATCAAGTACCATGCGCCCGTCATGGTCTGCCAAAGATTGGTTTGTGGTTTTGTTGCCACGCCTCGCCTCCACCACCAGTGCCCATTGAACGACTTCTGTCCCCTCATGTCCAAGATCATACACTTTTGCTCTAACAGCACAGCCTTCATACTTAGCATTGAAGAATTGGTCCAGAGCCAATCTCACCGCGAGCACGTTGACTGTGATGCCTTTAGTAAGTGCCTCTTCTAGTTTTCTAACTAGATCTCCCTCTACTTTAATTTTGTCTATCATTTCAACCTAACTAAACGTTATCTATTCTCTCTAATACCCCCTTTTAGGGTGAACCACCATTTGTTGTTGACGATTGCTCCCGTCAATGCTCGCCTAACTAATTTACTGATCCAGTCTTTGTAGTTGTTGTGCACCGGGAATGAGGCGTTTAGCTTCCAGTACCCAGATCCCTAGTTATGAAACCTATCTAGATTTACCACAAATATCACAAATTTATGGTCTGTGTAATCGACTACTTTGAATTGTGGACAACTTTACTAGACTTACAGAATACCCTATCTAAATACGATATAGATGACCTGATCCAGTTTGTCCATTCCACATTGGCACATTCTGGAAATCCAGTCGGTACCTGTCAAACAGTTGGAAGCGTCTGGGCAGGTTTGCGAGGCTTTTACACCCTCATCCCCTATCTGCTCGTCTCACACAATCCCAACGTGCATCCAAGATACCGTTCTAGTCGCCAACTAACCTTAAAGAGCGGGCGGGACGTTCCTAGAAAGGTCTCAAGGCATCTGAAGTATAGCCTTCGCTGCTGGTCACGTCCAGCACCACCAACTTACCTTCTGGATCCAGGAAGATGGTCCATATCGCAATATCTTGGCCTTTCCGAAATAGCACAGCAACTCTGCCCCCAGATCCGGGACGGCTTGGAGAAGCGTACACCTTGTAACCGCCGAATTTGGGTGTAAAAGTTCGTACATTGGAAATTCTGGATTTGCTGATGGCCACCACATCTATGTTTAGTGACATGAAGTTGTTGAGCAGGTGACCCTGCTACCAAGTCAATCCCAGGCCACGTACATTTACACTGCCTATCCTGAATGAAGCCATGTTCGATGAAGAGGAGGAAAAAGTGGGAAAGGTATTTTGGGGTAAGACGGTTAGTCCGTCCCCCTGGTCACATGTGGGTTCGTTTACAAGTATGTCTCCATATATCCTTCTGGAGAGTGTACTTCGGAATTGTTTTTAAATGTGTGTACGTTTTTTATTTATGTTTGTAATTTTTATGTGTGTAGGTGGTGTGAATGTTTGAGATGTTTTTGGTGTCTGCTGTGTCTATTGTGGTGGTGGTGGAGGTGGGGTGATGGTGGGAGTGGTGATGGTGGTGCTGGTGACGTTGGTGTAGGTGTTGGTAATAGTTGCTTTTTTTCCCCTTTTTTTAGGGTGAAGTTAGAGTTTTCTGTTTTTGTTATTGTGAAAGACGGTTTTTCACTCCTCACCGTCACAATTTGTTTCCAATTGTGTGATGTCGGATAGGGACGTTTTCGCATGGATGTTGATGTTGGTGGTGGTGCTGTTGCTTGGTTTGGCAGTATTGGTAGAGCGTCAGACACCATGCTTTGCAGCATAGAGTTATGGCCTTTTACGTTCAGTGTTCAAATCCCGCCGAGGTTAGCTTTGCCTTTCATCCTTACGGGGTCGATAAAATAAAGCACCAGTAATCCACTGGGTAATTGCTGGCCTTGTGCCTTAAGTAGAAACAATTATTATTATTATTTCCATTATTATTTTTATTGCACATCATTACTGCTTTACAGCTCTGTGTGCCTTAGGTATGAGCAGTGCAGTTTTCACTGATATTGTTTCTATTGTATTGTTAGTACTTTTCGTAATATGTGTGCAGTGCCTAGTAGTACTATCTTTTGTATACTGTATATATTTGTAAGTACTGGGGTTTTAGCTATATATTTGTCTGTGTTTTTTATCATTCCTAGAGCACCTATTATTATAGGTGTTGTTTGTTTTCATTTTCCACTTTCGAGTTATTTTGGAAGATATATTGTCATCTGTGGGGATAGATACATCTATCAGAAGGCATTTTTTTTCTTTTGTGGTCTTTGACTATAATATCTGGTCGGTTGGTCTTGATCTCTCTGTCTGTATGTATTGGCATATCCCAGAGAATGGTTGCTTTGTTATTCTCTGATACTTTTTTATGGTGTGTGTTTGTACCATCTTTTTCTGTTGGTATTTCATAATGTTGGCATAACTTCCAGTGTATGAATGTCCAAACTCCAAATGTCTGGTTATATTCCTTTTTGGCTAGAGCTGGGCATCCAGGGACAATGTGATTAATTGTTTCTTCCCTATCTCCACATATTCTATAGTTACTTATAGGGTTTTGTTTCATTATGTACTTCTGGTAGTTTCTGGTGGGTACATTCTGATTCTGCTCTGCAATTAGAAATCCTTCTGTCTCAGTTTTTAGTCGAGTACTTCGGAGTCAGTTTTGTGTGTTTTCTTTTTCTACTTCCTTTCTATTTAGCTTTTGGGGGTATTGGCCATGTAAGGATTTCTCTTGCCATCGTTTTAACATGGCATTCTGGATTAATGTGGCGAGAATGGCCCATGTGAGTGGGCTTACTCTGACCATGCGCCTATAGTCTAGCTAACTTGAGGAGTAGAGGGGTGCCCTAGAAGCGCCGGGTGATTCAGGATTGGGGAATTTGTTTGGTTATATTTATACATAATTTATTTTATATTTTTTATATTTTCATTATTAAATTAGTCTTGCCATTGTGCACTTTTACTCGACCTTATTGTAAACCCCACTGTCCGTGTCTTTGTATTGTACCCTACATGTCGGCCCTTGTGGCCAATAAATGAAATCATCGTTATTATCATTATTATTATTATTATTATTATTATAAGAATATTTTTTAATGGAGTTAACATGTAAAATATCTCATAATGGGTAGAGCTGGAATAATTCATCAGAAGGAACAAATGAAATTATATTAAATGTAAAAATACTGATTATATTATAAATATTCACTACATCAACATCCTCATCACCACCACCACTATCATTTCAATCATCAACATCATCACCATCACCATCACCACATAATGGTTATGATGAGCTGGGGGTAATGATGATGATGATGGTAGTGGTGGTGGTGGCGGTGCTAGTGGTTGTGGAAGTGGTGGTGGTGGTGGTGGTGGTGACGATGTTGGTATAGGTGATGTTGATGTTGATGCTGATGAAGACAATGAAGGTGATGAAGGAATTAAGTAAAATTATTGAAAAAGAAAATCCTAATCTCAAAGACATAACAGGATATGTCTTTGGAAAATTCTGAATGAAATTTAAAAATTAAGTTATTTTTTCTTTTTCTTCAATTGATGCTTGGAAATTGAAATAAATAAATAGATAAATAAGAAAGAGGGAGAGAAAAGGGGAAAGAGGTAGACACAAGAAATGGAAGAAAAAGAATGAAAGATGATTGTATTTGAAGGTAGGGAAATGTGACATTGGTTGACATAGTTGTTAGAATTATGGCTTTGGAGAAATAATTGGGTTTTCCACATCATTTGGAACACATTTCTGTGTCACTTTAGAGTAGGGATTCTCAAACAGGAGGCACTTACCTCACAAAGGAGCAATTTTAAACAAGAAAGGAATTGAGAAGTCCAAATTGGGGAAAAATAGTGCACATTGTGTATATAATCAAACGAAATATTAATTTACACAACTAAAGTGAACATTGTGTATATATTAAATGAAACACTAATATACCCAACTATATTATACATTGTGTGTATATTAAATGATATGCCAATATACACCACTATAGTGTATATATCAAATGAAATACTAATATACCCAACTGTAGTATATATTGTGTATATATATCAACTAATATACCTAAATGATCACAAATTAACAGTTCACAAAATCTGTTGCTTTAGATTTAATCTTGTTTAGAACTATAAATTATTAAGGTTTGAAAAGCTTTCCTAACTTAATATTGTGCTTGGGTGAAACCTTACTAGATGACAATTCAAAATGTGGCAAGAATTGAGGAAACTTGGGATTGTTAGAGGATGAATGTAACCTGGGTCACTGAGAACTACTGCTTTAAAGATAATAGATTTAACATTGACACAAGGACCGATTTTCAAGGAGAGATCAATTAAAGAATTGATTGAGTTAAGCCTAGTACATTACTGAGAGCCTCTCCAAAATTGTTCAGTCTTTTAAAAATGGCTGCCAAAAATCTCACTCAAATCACATCTTACTGTCTTAAAATTAGAGAATTCAGTGTTTGATATACTGTGTTTCGACATGTCTTGAATGCTTTTAGTCACACGTGCAAGTGGCTATGCATTCCATAGCCATTCTTTAGTGAAATTCAGCATGGGACAAATGTGTGACAATTATATTTTGCCAGCTGAATAGACTGAGATAATGTGAAATAAAGTGTCTTGCTTAAGAACACAATGCACGTTATACAATTATGAGTCAAACACCCTAACTACTAAACTATATACCTTTATATGAATGTGTGAAAAAAATTACAACTCATACCTATGCAGGTTTAACTAGCCACATACAAGGTTGTATCTCATAGAAGGTTTCTTGGGTGTTTTAATGACCCCCTATGAGGTTGGATCTTATAAGCAGTTTCTCAGGTTGTTTAACGATAGGAGCCTCAGTCCTAGTATGAAAAGCAATATGAAATGAAGTGTTTTGCTCAAGAACACGTTACCTGGACAAAAAACTGAACCCACAACCATATACAATAGCAAGCTGAACACCCTAACCCACACATTTTCATGTGAGTGTGTGTGAATGTGCATAAACTAATAAGAGGTAGATTGGTTGTTGTTCTTTTTTTTTTCTTTTCATTAAAAAAAATTTAAGAAGATGTGTGAGGAGAGAATCAAGTGTGATTATTTGGTCAAGTATAAAAAAACATTCAGTGACTAACGACTAATGAGTGTTAACATGCTGACCTACATTTCTAAGAGAGTCAATTAAATGTTCGATCTGTCCTCCAAATTCCACCAATTAGATTTTTAATAGACAATTGACATTTTCATTTCTTTCTTCCTTTCCTCTCTCTCTCAAATTTACATTCTTCTCTTCCACCCTTATATTTCAATTTAGTTTTTTCATCAAGTGTCTCCACTTAATTCTTCTTTTCGTTTTGTTCCCTTTCTGTTTTTGTTTCTTGCTTTTTGTTTTTGGTTCATTCCGTTTTTTGTTTTGTATTATTTTATTCATTTATTTCTAGAACTTTCTTCACTTTAAGTCTCAGTCTTCATTAATGCTTGTCAAGTCTTTTCATCATAAATTTAACACATGAATCCATTTAAACTCATTCAAAGTATTTTTTTTATCATCGCCACCACCACCATCATCATTACATCACAGTTACCTTCATCATCATCACATCAGTTACCTTCACCATCATCATCATCCTAACCACCACCACCATCATCACATCACAGTTACCTTCCTCATAATCATAACCACCACCATCATGTTTTTAAATCACCATCCTTTACTTCTCGTTTCATTAACTCTTTAAAAAAAATAAAATCCAATATTAAATTGCATGAGCCATGTTTCATTTTTTCTTATTTCAATACAAAATAAAAATAAAAAATGATGAAAGAAAGATACAAATTTAGATACCTTGATTATCATAGCAATAATTTACCAGCACCTACCTGTATACCTAACGTATCCATTTTCTTTTAATGTTCCAATTGAAGAAGATGAAGAGGAAAAGGGAATAATAACAATAATAATAATGTTTTCTTTATTGACCACAAAGGGTTTACAAAATATACATTAAGTACTGTACAGGGCGGTACAATGTAGATTTCTGCATATAAAAATGAGTATAAAACAAAAACAAAGAATGTAACAAAACAATAGAAACAAAAGAAAATTCAAAAATAGGGAGGAGACTTCCAAGGGTTACTTGTGGAGAAAGCCCACAAAAGCCACAGTGAATCTGATGGCCAGGGCAAGTGTCCTCTCCCAGGTGTCCTCCCCGAATCTAAAGACACTCGCTCAGAGCAGGCCCATTCACATACTCGCCTCTTTCATCCACCTTTCAACAAATTGTCTGAAGAAGTTAATCAGGGAGTTACCTTTTCAGACATGACCACCATATGACCTCTTTCGCTATGGCCACCAGACAGACAAAAACAGCCTGCTCTTCCTGGCTAAGGAAGTGTGGCTGAGCAATGTTGACGATGGCTTCAGTTGACAGTTGGATCCATCCCACATCTGACAACAGGTGTTCGAGATAAACCCACAAGCCAGTGATACTTGGACACGAGATGAGTGCATGCATGGTGGTTTCGTCGCCCAGCGCGCAACTTGGACATACCTGGCTGATATCACTTTCATCCCAATGGATGTCTGGAAGTTATCCATTGGCCCTGGATCAAAAGTCCTGCAGAAGAGAATGGCTAGTTGATTTTCATCGACACCCAGAGTTTCCACAAGAACGTTGTCGCTTTTATCATTCACTAACCCTCTATAGAACGCCAAGGTGGAGTTTCCACTAATCCTAGTGCCCAATTGGCTGAGGGCTGTAAGCACTTGAAGACATTCTAGCTTCCAAGCTCTCCCCCTAGGGCTCTGCTTGACTCAGGACTGCAGCTCCGTCAAACAGATGAATTGGGGGGGGGGGGGAATGTGCCTAGCAAATAGTGCCCACACATGTTCATCGTTCAAGAAAGCCTGAAGATGTCATATCCTTAGCCTATGTCTGTGCATCATCAGCCAGAGCATGCCCAGTCCAACACTAGCGTGAATTTTGGACAACCTATGTAAAACTTATCTATTTCCTTACAAAATATCCTATCTAGATACGATATGGATTGCAGCTCAATTGAATTTAAACGTGTAATAAGAAACATATACTATAACGTGAAGTGATATCTTACTTAGCAGCAACAACAACAAAAACAAACCTGACAATCATAAGAAAGAAAAAAGGGCAAGAAAGTTGTAAAATGGTAAATACATTCCCAAATCTCTTCAGTTGAAAAACAAATTTCTAACGACCACCCTGTTATTTAACTATTGTTCTTTGACGTGAAACAAATGAGAACACATAAATATCTTCCGGTATAACAAGTCACTCTATTGCAAGTAACATTTAGCAGATACCAACTTCTGAGAGTTATGTAGAGCCAATACAATACAAAATGTACCAAATCTTTCCCAAGAACTAAGGTGAGCTGATATGATGCAGGATAAAATATCTGACTAGAAACATTATAGAATGCAATTTCCCAGATCTTTTAATCATTGGCAGATTAAGTTTGCATTGGGTCCCTGGCTGAAAGTTTCATTGGGGCAAAAACTTAATTTGGAGCCCTTTAAATATGATAGGTTCTCTGGATCAGTCAGCTCCTACATCTAATCTGTTACCCATTCCAAAAGCTGGCGTTAGTTAAGATGATGTAGAACAAAGTAGTTGAGCTGGAAACACTATGAGATGCAGTTTTCCAGATCTTTTTATGCCTGTTCCCTGGATTTAAGATGAGTTGTGTGAGTGTACGACGCACCCCTAGCGAGAATAGGGTGAACCACTACATATAAATAATAGCAGCCTGAGTAAGTGGGGAAGTTGGTACCAGTTCCACAGTTCGTGTGTTGATAGTCGAAGCTGGAATTCAAGTTAACAGTTCGAGTTAGCGTGTTGGGTTGTTGGTTCTTAAAAGATTGTTGTTCCGTTACGTGTGGTTATTGCCATTTTGTTTCGATTATATTGTTATTACACTGTTCCATAAGGATATAACATCTGGCAACGAAGACTGTTCGAAACTCGCATTGATTATTTGACAATTTCTGCGTCATGGAAAACCTATTAGCCGCAGTAGTACAGCTTCAAGAGAAGCAACAGGAACAACTACAGGAGTTGAAAAAACAAATACAACAACAACAACAACAATTAATTGAGTTACAGTCGACGAAGTCCGAAAATCCAGTAAGCGCGTTCACGCCAGGCTAACCCAATTTCTGAATTTACGTATAATCCGGAGGAGGGTATTACGTTTCCTGCGTATTATGGAATATACGAGGAAATTTTTAACAACGAATGTTAGTCATGATCGGAGGAGCAGAAAGTAAGGCATTTACTACGCAAGGTAGCTCCTGCCGAACATGAGAGTTACTGTAGCTTTATTCTGCCCAAAAATTAGAGTGAGATTGGTTTCCAAGAAACCGCGGAATTGCTTTCAAAACTGTTTTGTGATAGTTCATTGTTTAACACCAGAATGAAGTGTTGGAACTTAACAAAAAACGAGGAGGAGGATTTTATCACCTACGCCGGAGTAGCCAACCGTATGTGCGAAAATTTCAAACTCCAGGATCTGACTCGAGTTATGTTCAAATCACTTATCTTCGTGCAAGGACTTATAGCACCTGAAGATTAAGAAATTTGAGCAAAGATTCTCTCGAAAATGGAGCAAGCAAACCAATATTTATCTCTACAGACCATCACAGAAGAGTGTCAGACTATGGTAAATCTTAAACATGATGTGAAAAAAATACAAGATAAAGACTGCAAAAATTCAAATGTATCGTCCCGGGAAGCACAATAAAAAAAAAAGCGTCTGGCCCCAATCTGTGTTATGGTTGTGGAGGCCTACACTATAAAAAGGATTGTCCGTTTAAATACCAAAAATGCTATAGTTGTCAGAAGCTGGAACACAAGAGTTCTCACTGTAGAACAAGACTACGAGGCTCAAACATAAAAAGTTCTAAGGTGTTTTCAGCGGAGAGTGATTGCGTCAGAAAAACAAGAAAATACGTGCACGTAAAAATAAATACCAAAAAACGTGAATACCAAATTACAGTTAGACATGGGTAATGATATCTTGATTATAAATGCGGATATTGTAAAAAAAAATTGGTGAACCAAGATTACGTAAAATAGCGCGTAGTGGGTAAAACATATATCGACGTCACATTTCGTGGAGAGACACACGAAGCAAAATTATTCGTTGTGAATAATACAATCGATCCGTTCGGCACAGATTGGTTGGAACTATTCGATTTATGGCACCTCCCCATAAATCTTTACTGCAATGGACGCTGCAGGCTTCCCTTCCCAGTTCGAGTCGGTGGGGCTGGATCGAGGGGACGGCAAAAGGCCAGATGGCATGACCATCTTCCCGTTCTGCGGTGGCAAACCCCTCGTCTGGGATGCCACTTGCACCGAGACTTTCTGCAGCCGCAACCTAGTAGTCTGCAACTGACCCAGGTTCTGCTGCATGTCGGGCTGAGGGGGCCAAACTCCTCAAATACCGGTCGCTCTCCGACAGGTTTGCGGTCGTTCCCCTGGCAGTGGAGACTTCTGGTGTCCTCGGCTCCAGGGCTACCTCCTTACTCACCACCATAGGCGCTGAGCTGGCCAGCCGCAGGTGTGAGCCCCGCGAGTTGGAGTGGCTTTTCCAGCGCGTCTCCCTTGCCGTCCTCCGGGGAAACGCCTTCTCCATTCTGTCCGCCGGGGCTGTGGGTGGGCCCCATCGCGTACCATTACATTAGTTAAATACCATTCTTTCATCACAAAGAAATTATATTGCTCAATACTTAGATGTACATTACAAATGGAAACTTAGAAAATTAGACCACCACCATGAGTAAATATATAAATGGTTATCCCGTTAAAAACAAATCTTCGGAAGAGCTGAAGAATAAATTGAAAAAAATGTTCCCGCAAGTGTTGTCAGAGGATTTAGGTCTATGTAGAAAAATGGAAGCCTATTTTCAAGTAAGTGATAATGCGGTACCTGTATTTAAGGCAAACAGAAAAGTACTGTTCGCTGCAATTGAAACTGTAAATGAAGAGTTGGACAGACTAGAAAACAGTGGAGTCATCAAAAAGGTGGAATAGTCGAAGTGGGCGGCACCCACGGTATGTATTAAAAAAAAAAAAGATGAGGATGTGTACCAATTTCTCTACAGGATTGAATGACTGCTTAAAAACTTTTCCACCATTTAACTTTTTTCAAAGTTAAATGGTGGAAAAGTTTTTTCCAAAATAGATCTGTCGGAAGCCTATTTACAGGTAGATGAAAAATACTCGAAGTATTTGACAATAAATACACAAAGGATTATTCAGATACACACGACTACCTTTTGGATTCAAAGTGGCACCAGCAATATTCCAGCAAATCATGGATACTATGTTATCCGATTGTAAATTTGCAATCCCGTACTTGGACGATATTTTGATCAAGAGTAGTGGAACACATAAAAGCTGTGTTTAAGAAAATTAAAGTTTTCGGGTTCACTTTGAGTGAAGAAAAATGCGAGTTCTTTTCGCCCCAAATTGAGTACTTAGGGCAAATAATTGATAAAAGTGGTAGACATCCTGACCCGCCGAGAGAAGACGGAATAAGGAACATGCCTGCGCCGACAAATAATCCAGCCTTACAAGCATTTCTTGGGTTGGCAAACTATTATCAAAGCTACATTCCTAATATGTACAAGTTAAAAACTCCATTGAACGATTTATTAAAAAAAAGGAGTAAAGTGGAATTGGTCCACTAAATGCCAGAACACTTTTGAAGAAATAAAAACAATTCTAATCTCAGACCTGTCGTTAGCACATTATGATCCCAAAAGGAACATCATTGTAGCGTCTGATGCTTCCGAACACGTATTAAGAGCAGTTCTACTTCATAAATACTAAGACAGAAGTACAAAACCAGCGACCGAGAAGATATATGGTCAAATTGAAAAAGAGGCCCTAACAATTATTTTTGCAGTTAACAAATTTCACAGGTTTCTGCATCGTAGAAGTTTTTTTATTGCAAACAGACCATAGACCTTTGCTGTCGATATATGGGTCTAAAAAAAGTTTACCGACTCATACTGTGAACCGCCTGCAACGTTGGGGTGTAATATTACTAAATTATAATTTCAAAATGAAATACATTCCATCGAAAAAAATCGGTCATGCAGACTGATTTCGAGATTAATTCCAAAAAATATGGAACCACTAGAAGAGACTTATAGCCACACTGTAGCCAGAATGTGAAATTAAAAGTGTTATGACGAACGTTATCCAAGAACTACCAGTGACTGCACAGGATATAAGAATGAAAGCTGTGGGTAATGAGTATATTACGAAAATGAAAGAAACTTTAAAAAATAAACAGAATAAAAATTCAGATGCTAGTAGTTTTTCAATTTGCGACGATATTCTTATGTATGCCCAAAGTGGTGGTTCCAACTACATTACAAAAAGGTGTATTGCAACAATTTCACAGCGGACATCCAGGAACGGTAAGGATGAAAGTACTTAGGAAGAGTTACGTCAATTGGCCATCTATGGACCGAGATATTGAAAACTTGGTGAGAACGTGCCGAAGTTGCACGCTCGCGGCAAAAGCCGCGCCGATAAAATATCAATCGTGGCCAGAGGTAGAGAACCCATGGTCTAGGGTACACATTGACTATGCCGGACCGGTAAACGGTGCTTACTACATAATCGTAGTAGATAGCTGTATTAAGTGGCTAGAGGTTTGCAGTTGCTATAGACTAACCTCTAAGACAACTATAAAATTCTTATATGAATTGTTTGCGCGATACGTGGTCCCTGACATGCTAGTTTCAGACAACGGAACGCAGTTCACTGGGCAAGAATTCTAGAACTTCTATAAAAGGCATGCGATAAAGCATATTTTCACTCCCCCTACCACCCGAGGTCAAACGGGCATGTAGAAAGATTTGTGGACACCTTTAAGAGAGCGTTAAGAAAAGCGAGAAATGAATTAAATAACTACGAAGCACTGACAAATTTCTTAATATACAGAGTGACCCCAGATTCAAATACAAATTAAAGGAAGTCTCCTGCAGAATTCATGTTCGCAAGAAGAATAAAATCCATTTTTGATAAGCTATTACCAGAGAAAAAAAGACATAAAGGAAATACGAAAGAGCCAACGAAATACGTCAGGATAGGTGATAAAGAGTATTTCAAAACCTATAGAAACGGTAAAGAAGGCTGGGAAGATGGCCTGGTTACCAGAAAAACTGGAAGTATGATGTATCAAATTAAAGGGTCACATGGTGGACATAAGAGACATATAAACCAGATAAAGAAGAGGCATACCCAAGATCAGGAAGAAATTCCAATGGAAGTATTCTGTCAAATATTCGATGTACCGGTACCAAAAGTAATAGAGTCTCGTAGAACCAGCATGAAAAAAAGAAAGCACACCGAACACCTTCAGATAATGCCCAAGCGCAAGAGGTACTAAAAAAAAGGTATAGATAAAAAAAATGTTCTTTATTCCTGTGGAACACGAAACCTCAAAAGGGGAAATGTGCAAGTGTACGGCGCCCCCTTGGCGAGAATGGACTGGACCACTACATGAGTAAGTGGGCAAGTTGGTACTAGTTCCACAGTTCGTGTGTTGATAGTCAAAGTTGGAGTTTCGAGTTAGCGTGTTGGATTGTTGGTTCTTAAAAGATTGTTGTTCTGTTATATGTGATTGTTTGTTTCGATTATATTGTTATTACACTATTGCAGTGTATTCGATTATCCATAAGGACATAAAAGTGAGCTTAGTTGATAAATAGTAACATATTCTCTTCATATACAATATGAAATGCCACGAGCATATATGAGCTGAACACCATCAGATAATGTCTAGAGAAAAATGACAAGATGGCCATACTCAGAGTTCAAATCCCATTTTCGTCAACTTTTCCTTTCATCCTTTCAGGGTTGATCAATAGAGCACCAGCCCAAGGGTGTTGGGTTGGCAGAATTGTTAAAGAAGGGATGAGATTTTTGTGTGGTATGATTTCATTGTTTTGAGTTCAAATACTATCTCCTTCTGCTTAGAGTTGCAGATATTATGAGCAATAAAAGGTCTAAAGCAAACATTATTTCCAGGGCAATCTGCAACTTACCTTTCTAGCACTAGAACTAGACATAGTGAATGGGTTTTCAACCATCTCTATATGTACAAGTTCTAAGATTCTGCTGTGGGTCCCTATAAATAACAGAAATTTCAATCCATAGCAGTATATCATTTCCTTTTCCACATGGCACACACACACACACACACATATATATATACACACACAGATAAATGTAATCTGAGTTTTTCGAATATTAATAATAATATTCGATTCATTTGCAATTATGCAAACAGCCTCTTTAAAGCCATGTCAGTAAAATAACTCCGTCATTCTTGCTCTTGTGTTGGCATATAAACAGAACGGTAGACACTAATGTTTCTGGGTGATTACCCTTCATCAGTACAGTATACTGATTACCTGTCAATTGTCATTATTCTCACTGATAGGTGTACCTATCAAAAGAAGTCGCAACTCTATCTGGAGTACCTCTTTGATCTCCGAGCTACACACTTTATCGAGTAACATTACTTCAAAGACCCTTCGGAAGTATCCCATTTCGGCCGCTTGTATTCGTGATCATATTCTTTCGGTCATTACCCAAGAGTCATGACCATAGGTAAGGGTTTGCACGAAAACTGAATTGAAGTTAGCGAGTTTGGCTTTTACGCCAACCGCTCTTCTTCTGATTACTGAATACTGTAGCTGGCGCATTACTGCACCAGCTTTTGCAATTCTTGCACTTCATTCAGCCTCCTGCCTTCCACTAACATGAGTAATATTTCGAATGTCAGCACTCTGAACCAGCCAGGGGCCATCAATAGGAATATCTCAAATCATCCCAAAACTTTTACTTCTTTCTCTAACCTGGACTGTAACTGTAGAGTTCCTACTAACTGTCCCCTCAACAGATTCTGCCTAACAAATAATATAGTATATAAATGTACTGTAAGAACACAACACTCTACTAGTTTATATATTGGAGCCACAACGAATCCATTTAAAAACCAATATAATTCCCACTTTCACTCATTTAAAAACAATAAGCTTAAGTATACTACCTCCTTAGCAAGGTATATTACTAGTCTAATTGAGTCTAAAACTAGCTATAAACTCCAATTGGAAATATTGGACAAATCTATTACTTATAACGGCAATAAGGGGTTTTGTCGGTTATGTCTCTCAGAAGCATATTTTATCACAATGTAGACCCCAAATCCTTTGAATAGAAGAAATGAATTAGTAATTAATTGTCCTCATCGCCTTTCTTATTCATTCTTTAATAAGGTATATGATCCCACCTAGTAGTTCCTCTGGTTCCCCTTTTTTTAATAAATATATTGACGTGTGTATATAACTAAGAATGCATATATGTATCTATGGATCTGTGTATATCTATATATAAGGGAATGTATGTAAGTGAGGATTCTCTATATCAACAGATTTGGCTGCATGCTGCAATTCTAAGAATATTTATGTATATCTGCTCTGTGTTTATGTCTGCCTTTCCAACTCTTTCTCCATAAGAAATCTACCTTTTCTTCAAACCTATATGATATATAAACACATTGAACTAATTCTGAAAACAGGTGGTAGTTGTATACTATCATGTATAATTGTATACTATCCTATATATGGGGGTATATATTTATATAGTATCATGTATAGGTGTGCATGTATATATGATGATATCTCTATTCAGGTATATAACTGTCTGTTTATATTTGTATATGTATAAGTGTCTTTGAGGATGAGTGTGTTTGTTTCGGGAGATGCACTTCCATATTTAATTCTAAAACTCTTGATGTCAAAGTGTATTTTTGTATAGATATCTAAGTGGGTGTATCTATATTTGTATATATTTATGTGTGAGAATATACAATTCTAGATATGTGTATGTAAAGGCATGTATGTATATATGTATGCGTGTATGTGTATATATGTATATGAAACTGGGCATAAGAAGAATCAAATGATGTATGCAGGAGAGATGACTGCGGTGGTATGGTGTGTATGTATATGTGCAGCTGCAAGTATATAGGAACACAAGTGTGTGTGTATTTATATGTACATATAGATATGTGTATGGAGAAGTGCCAAAATATACCTAGATATGTTTTGTGTATGTATAGCTATTGATCACCAAATTTTTACCAAACATTATCCAAATAATTAGATGTAGAACTCTCTTAAAACAAGAGTAAAGAATAAAAAAAATATGTGTATGTGTGTGTGTAAAACATTATCTCAAAACTTCCCATACGAGCATGGAAAAGTTGATGTAAAAATGATGATCAAATAATGTTGATGATGATATACATATATCATCATCATTGTTTAATGTCCATTTTTCCATGCTTGCATGGGTTAGACAGGTTGTCCACGCTAAGAGGCAAGTCTGCCAGAGTTTGCCATGCCGCACCTTTCTCCGGTGAGGACTGTAAATTTTGCCAGTTATTTTACAGCTGGATGTCCTTCCTAACACCAACCACATTATAGTGTGGAACTGGATGGCTCTGTTATAAGGAGGGACAGGCCAGTTGGCCACGCCAAACCTGTCTCACAGCAGAACCATTGTTTTGGAGCTTGACCCATTTCATAGCGTAGCCACAGTTTTGGGGCCTGGTACTGTAGCCAGTTATGCCTTAGGTGTAGAGTCTGTCATCCTCTTCTCTTCCCCCTTTCTTTCTTCTGCTGACTAATAGTCCTTGTTCATTCCTTCTCGTTTATAGCATTTATATTCCTTTCCTTTACTTTCCTCTACAGCCAGATCTGCTCTTCCCTTTTTTTTCCCTCTTTTTTTTTATTTCATAATTTTGTTTTTATCCTTTTTTAATATTTTCATCATTGTGTAACTTTTGTTCAATAAATTCCCTTCTAGGAATGATTTAAAAAAAATAGTAATTGAGATATTTATTAGGATTTTTAATGTTTGTTTTATTGCTTCTATTGAAAATTACAGAAAATAGCCTTTCTTATTTTCTTCATCAATAGTCAACATCCTCAGCAGCAACAACATAAGTTTCCAGTTAAGTAAATATACGGACACATAAAATGTTAAACAATATAGAGGTAGAGAACACTTATCTGGTCTCCAGAAAAATCATAAAACTGGTATTTTTTAAACTGTTAAATATAATTGTCATTTACTTTTCTTCAGTTAATTTTCATGTAATATATGATACATTGTAAAGGTAATCTATAAAGGTATTTTAAGAATTTTAAATGGATTAATGAAGATCAACTAGATTCTATCAATTAACCCTTTGGATACCAACCTGCTCAAAATCAGGTCTGGTTCTATGAAACAAAACCACCCATTTTAAAGGGTTCCTATATAAATGAAATTCTTCCAACATAATCTTATGTAAGAACCACATGTTAAACTACTATCTTCATAATAAAATAATAAATAATTTTAGTAAATCCCTCAAAATTCTTTATTAATTAATTGAAATAGAGTGTATTTCATTAGAAATATGGTATTAAAAGCATTAAGTACAATTTCATTCTTTACTTTTCTTTATTTAATTTATATTTTATTTATATATTTAGACTATCTTAAAATATGGCAAATCTGGACCACTTCCAGTCCCAAATTTGCCAGATAAATGATTCGGCAATATATTAAGTTCAGGAACAAATGTAGATAATAATGATTTCTAATTTAGGCACAAGGCTAGCAATCTGCAGTGGTATAATTCAATTAAATTGACCCCTCATTTCTTGAATGGTATTTTAATTTATTTACCTGGAAGAATGAAAGGCAAAGTTACCCTCAGTGGGATGCAAATTCAGAAAGTAAAGAGAAGGAATAAATGTTGCAAAGCATTTTGTCCAACTCACTAACTGTTCTGTGCATTCACCACCCTACAAATGTAGAAAATCATAAAATAAATTTAAATCAGTCTGAGAAAAAAAAAGTAAGACTATTTTTTCAGTCTGTTTTCATTGAAAAAATAAAGCTTCTTGTTGGGATTTTTTTCATTTTTGTTTCCTAGAAAATAAAATGAAAGATATTTTAGACATTTCAAACAGGCAATAAAAATCTAATTTTAAAGTGAGTTTTTTTTTTTTTCATTTTAACCCTTTGTTACCATATTCTTAATGCAATACTCTGTCTATGATTTTCAAATAATTTTGAAAATAATTGTTTCTACATTAGGCACAAGGCCAGCAATTACCCAGTGTATTACTGGTACTTTATTTTATCGACCCCCGTAAGGATGAAAGGGGGGGGTCCAAAATTAGGATTTAGTAATATAACTAACTTTCTCAAGCTAGTGTTTGGAACATGACTTAGAAGTTCTTACATAAAATTATGATGAAAGAATTTTAGATAAAGATAAAAATGGGTTGAACCCATTTGAAATATTTCTAACAACTCTGCCTATGATTTTTAATTAATTTTGGAAATAACCCCAAATTTTCATTATTTAAGCTGATGTTTTTTGGAACATGACTAACAAAAGGTCTTAAATAAAATTATGATATGTTTTTAAATAACTATAAACATTTTAAAACAAACACACCATACCCAACAAGCATACCACACCCTTTGCCCTCACCACACAACATCACCCCCACACCAAATCAACCCACCACACCTCATTGCACACATCACCATGTCCCAAAATACCAAAATTTACTTACCTTATCAATCAATAGTTTGGATATTGTGAAATCATAGTTTGTTTTTCTGTTTCCAACCTCATGAATAGTTAAGATTTTTCTTTTAGTTTCACCATTAATGTGGAATTTTCTTTTTTCATTTGTTGGTAATCATTTGTAATCTTCTCCATGTTGGTTTTAACAGACTTTTGGCATTCATTTTCAATCTGAAATAAAAGGTTCAACATTATCCCATTGAACAAAGGGAAGAGTACAATAAGCATTTTAAATCTTAACATCATGTACATCATGAAACCACATTAGCAACATATTCTAGGAAAGTAAAAAACAGGTCAATGACTGCATGACATTAATAATTAAGGGCTTGAGTATAATACTGCAAAGTTTTACAACAATCTGTGCACTAGTAACGATGCTATAAACATTTGAATTAACAGAAGAGTTTTTGAATATCTTCCGCTAAATCATTACAGGGTTAGCTATGGTGATTAAATCATTAAATGTTAAACCATTGTAGGGTTAGCCATGAAAGGTTTCATAATCATCATTGGATTATTTTTGAGGCAATGTCTTACAGCCAGATACTTTTCCTTTCCCACCTTCCATGGGCCCAATGCCCAATTGCTCCAAGTCCGGGACCCCTTCTGCTGCACCTTCTGCAGTCTTGTCTACAGACTCCATTGCACACTTTGTGGAGCTGCCTACTTCAAACAGACAGGGCTGTGATTGGCAGACCAGTTCGCAGTCGGTCACCCAACACTTTCACTCAGCAGACACTTCCCTCACAACCTAACTCTCTGCAGTTTTATTGTGTGCTCCGGAGCCCTGGACACACACCCTAGACATGAGCAGTGCACAATTTTTTTTCTTCAGACTTGGACCAGTAACAGTCTAAATTCCCCACCCTATTCCTTTAGCTCTCCACACATACACACCTCACCACCACCCACCAACATCCATCCACATACCTACACCAGTTACTCCCTTACCACAAACCCCCCTGCCTTTACCCAACTAATCTACTAATAGACCACCACCACCCATCAATAACACTACTAACTCCTTTCTACCTCCCCACTCCACACACATACCCAACACCACTAACAACCCACAACACCGACATCACCACACACTCTCACAAAATGTAAATACATACATAGAAATATGAGAAAAAAGTCAGACACACACACGCACATACTAACAGTTTACCTGTTACACCCATATGACTCTCTGTTTACCCCATCTACAGAATTAACTGACCCACCACTCCCACTAACACCACTAACCCCTCCCCACCCATCTACCTTCCTCCCTATCACTATGCAGACACACCCTGTGCTCCCCTCCATCACCACCCTGCCTTGTGCCTACTACTACACACACATAACACACTCCCTCCCAACTTACTTCTGTTCTGTGTGTGTCACCACCTCTCCTCCCCCACTTTCACTCTGACCAAACTTCTTCGAGCTTTGCACTAACGGCTTTGCAGTGTGTGATGAGGCGGCAGCTAGCATTGAGGGCGGGATCTAGCTTCTGGACATGGACAGCTCGCTCCCATACTGGGCATGCATACTCAGCAGCTGAGTAGCAGAGAGATAGTGCAGTTGATTTCAGAGTCTGTGGGTTTGCACCCCAGGTTGTGCCAGTGAGCTTGCATATGATGTTGTTCCTCACATTCACTTTACACTTGGTCTTCTCAATGTGGATCTTAGAAGAGAGAGACCTGTCCCGGGTTACACCTAGATAGACTGGGTGCTCGCAGTGTTCAAGGGAGTTCCTGACCAGTTAACCTTCAGTTGGCGCTTGGCTTCATGGTTTCGCAGGTGGAAGGCATACACCTGTGTCTTGGATGGATTTGCATGCAGGTGGTTCTCCTCATAATAAGGTGTTAGCACTTCCAGACCATTGACTAAATACAACCACAGTGCTCACATTGATACACACATATACACGGAAGCATCTGACACACTTGGAAATGCACACATGCCAAAACACACTCACATACATAAAAATAATAGAAAAAAAGTCACACATACACATACACAAAAGCTTCCCTCTACAGATAATATAAAGCGTCCAACACATGCGTGAACACATATACACACACATGAAAATACACACACGTGAAAATACACACACACACATAAATGCACACACTCACATACATAGAAACAATTTTAAAAAAGCCACCTACACATACTCTCATGTAGATTCACTCACACACACTCATTCGACACACACACAATTGTACACACTCAGTTACATAGAAACAACAGAAATAAGCATCCCCCCCCCCCCCACACACACACACTCACACGTGTACACAAAAAAACTACAAATTCACTGATATACACACACATACCAGTGTGCACACACCAACTACATAAGACTCTGACACCAACATGTCTACCCCACCCCCCAACACACACACACACAGACTTAAGCCAGCCACATCTACCAATTTCTTAGGCACATACACACAACCACACCCATGACACCTCTGTACTCTCGACTTTGCCCCCCTCCCCAGGCCGGACCTTTCATTTACCTCCCCTACCTATCTTTCTCCTCCAAACCCCTTTTTCCTAACTTCTTTTCCTAGCCCTCACACAGTACTCATACATCTACGTGTTCTCTCCTTAACCATACTTTCCTGATGAAGGACTTCTGTTCAAAACGTTGAAACCTCCTCCACTTCCTCCAAGTGTGAACTTAATATAACTGTATTTTTGCATGCCTGTGTTTGTTTTGTTTTGTTTCATTTATATATATATATCCAGAGAATGTAATGCGAAGTTACTGTAGGTTCACCCAGGTGAGCACTCAATGTCAGTATCAAAGTGTAGAGCTAAACAGAAGTGCCTTTCATTTTGAGGGCAAAGCCTTTTGCAGCTAGCAGTGGCAGTAGCTCCCAGAACTTCTTCCATCCCATTCTTACCCTAGTTATTGTACTTTCTGAACACCCACCTCCGCTGCTAATTCGGTCACCTAGGTAGAAGAAGCTGTCTACTGTTTCTACAGAGCCCTCCCAGAGATTGGTGGTACTTGTTTCCTGTGACTGTTTCCTGCTTGCTGTCCCAGCACAGCTGCTACATGTGAAGCCTACATCCTTAGTTAAGCTTCCTGAGATCCCTCTACATCTCTTGTGTACCCATTGTTTGCATTTGGGGCAGAGAATGGAATTCCTACCTACACCTTCCTATATACTGAGCAAGGCCATTTCCCTGAGGGGATCTGGGTTCTGTTTTCTTGTCTACTTACAAGGACCTTAGTCTTTGTCAGGTTGACTTTGAGACCCTTTCTTTCTAGTCCCAAGTTTGGAATTTCTTCTCTAGTTCTACCATAGTGTGAGGTCATCTGCATACAGGAGTTCCCATGGGCATCTGGTCTTAAACTCCTCCGTTATTGCCTGCAGAACTATGATGAACAGGAGAGGGCTAAGAACAGAGCCCTGGTGGACATCGACCTGTATGCTAAATTCCTCGCTATAGTCATTGCTAATCCTAACTTTGCTGACTGTTCCTCTATACATGGCTCGTACAGCTTTCACAAGCCATTCATCTACTAGTTATCTAAGAACTCACCAGATTATAGCACGGGGAACTCTGTCAAAGGCTTTCTCGAGATCGATGAATGCCAGGTAGAGCGGCTTACTTTTAGCTAGGTACTTTTCCTGTAACTGCCTCACAAGGAAGAGGGCATCAGTGATGCCTCTTCCTGGCACAAACCCAAATTACATCTCATCTAATTACACCCGGTCCCTAATCAACTGTGCTTTAACTCTTTCTGTTACTTTCATGACCTGGTCCATCAGCTTTATACCTCTATAGTTTCCTCTATCTAGTGCATCACCTTTACCCTTGTAGCAGTTGACAATGATGCTACTGCACCAATCCTTTGGTATGATACCTTCTAGTATTACCTGGTTAACAATACTTGTGGTTATAGTGTGACCGACTGACCCAGATGCAGTCAGCCTCTCGGCAGCTATACCCAATGGACCGGTCGCCTTCCCTGTCTTCATATCTTTGATTGCCTTACTTACTACGCTGCTGTTGACTTGTACTGCTGGCCCCTCTATAGGGTCTACTTGGGGTAGGGTCTCTTCTTCCCATGGATTCTCCTCATTTAGTAATCTTTCATAATGGCTCTTCCACGCATCTTTCTTCTCAACACTTGTGAGGGCAAGCTGACCTTTATCATTCCAGATACACTTCTCTCCAATGACATCACAATTCTCTCTGACACACCGCCTCGCAATCTTGAACACCTTGTTTCTTGTCCTCACGCTGCAAAACATGCTTGAATTTTCTATCCTCTGCTTCCCTCCTAGCTAAGTATACTTGCCGCCTAGCTTCCCTCCTGGTCTCTATGTAATGTACTCTACTACCCCTGTTCTTCCATTCTTTCCATGCCTGTCTCTTGGCCTTAACTACCTCATCTACTCTATTGTTCCATCACCAAGTCACTCTCCTCCTGCCTGTGGTCTTACTCCAGCCACAGATCTCATCCGTCGCCTTTAGTAAGTTATTTTTTAGGAACTCCCAGTGCTCTTCTACATTGAATGTCTCTATCTGTTCTTCTTTACTGTCATAGGCGTCAAGTAAAATATCTTTAAATCTGTTACTGGCTGGGGGGTCTTTCAGCTTCCAGATCTTTATTCTCCAGGTTGGCTTGTTTCCAGGTTCGTCTAGTACTGACCATGAGGTTGCTGACAACTAAGTTATGTTGGGAGGTTCATTTCTCACTAGGGAAGGCTTTTGTGTTTACCTCCATCCATCTGTCACGTCCTCTGATGAGGATGAAATCTATCTGACTAGAATGCTCCCCTGATCTATAGATGATCAGATGGTTGTCAGGTGTTTTGAAGATGTAGTAGGAAAATGAGCAGGCTAGCAAAAAGCACAGACTTCATATGTGAACCCTGTACAGGGGTAGTAGGCAAAGCCCTTCAGATAGCTGGCCCCTTCAATTGCACAGAAGACCCCATAGAAATAGTTGATAGCTTCTGCGAAGGTGGCTGTGTAGAAAGCACATTTGCTAACACCAAAAGGTCTCTCACTAAAGATAAAAGGCAAGTTGTACGATGCCTGGGTGCGCTCAGCAATGCTACATGGTAGTGAAACATGTACTCTGTGGAGACTGGAAAGAAACGAAGCCTATATGATTAGATGGATGTGTAACAGAAGTGTACATGAATGGCAAAATGTAAATGTATTAAGGGTGAAACTGGGCATAAGAGGAATCAAATGATGTATGCAGGAGAGATGACTGCAGTGGTATGGTCATATGATGTGCATGAAGAATGGCAGCTGCATAAAGAGGTGCAGTGCTTCAAAGGTTGCAGGAGGCACCACAAGAGGAAGATGTGGAATGAAACAATAAAGGTGGACCTGACTCAACTAAATCACCTGATGGGGATGACACAGGAGTGAATCCTCTGGCACTACAATGTTCAACAAAAGACCCGTTCCAACAACTCAAAGCTGGACTCAGCTCAAAATGGCACTGTCCAGCCTTATACTGCAAATAAAGTCGATGGTTGGCCCACTAGGGATTCATCACAGTCATCCAGTGTAGGGCTCCAGAAGTATGATTCCGCTGTGTGAGGGGTTCAGAATGGCCAACAGGCTTGTCCCTCCTCATAACAGTGTCATCCAGTTGTGAGCTCCGATGCTGTGGTTTCGCTTGTGCCGCTGTGGGATGGGTACGGTGTGGCCAACTGGCCTGTCACTCCTTATAGTGGTGTCATCCAGTCCGGGCTCCGAAACTGTGGTTCCACTGTGAAATGGGTTTAGTGAAGCCAACTAGCCTGTCCCTTCTCATAGTGGAATCACACAACATCCAACACCTGAACTGAAGGTCTGCCATGTGAAGGGTTCGGCACGGCCAACTGGCCTGTTCCTCATCAGAGTGGTGCCATCCAGTTCCAGGCTCCCAAAATGTCTAACCCATGCAAGCATGGAAAAATGGATGCTAAACGATGATAATGATGATGATGATCTTATTTAATGACTTTGAAAGGATGAAAAGTAAAATTGACCTCAGTGGTATTTGGACTCAAAAGGCAAAGACGCAGATCACATAGTCTCAGGTCCCAAATAATAGAGGGGGGGGGGGGGATCTATAATTGTCACCCTTGATTTTTTTTAAAAAGCCACAATTTGTCATTTAGTTTATATATTGAGACCCATCCTATTTATTGCATAACGTAAGGGATTTCTTGTAATGTTCTTTTTTTTTGTCATGTATAATGTTTTTTAATGTCTAAAGAAAATTATCACAGGATATAAAATAAAATTTCGCCAGAGATAGATTAACAAAATTTAATAAACGGGATGGTGTGGGAGGGGGGGGGGGGGTATGAAAAATTAATACGTAGGAGGGGTGAGACGATTATTTGAGACCAGTGAGTACTGGAAGGCATTGTATCTGATGCTTTAATAACTCTGCCAATTCACCACCTTACTACAAATTCATGGAATTGAATCAATATGATAAATCATTATCATTATTTCACAGCTAGGAGGGCAGTGGATTGACAGAATCATTAGGGTGTCAGGCAAAATACTTTGCAACATTTACTTATGGTTATTTGCATTCTGAATTCAAATCCCACCGAGGTCAACTTTGCCTTTCAACTTTGCAAGTTCAATATAAAAAAACAAAAGAAAAAAGTGCCAGTAAAGTAGTGGAGTCAATATGATTGACTTTCCCTTACCCTCAAAAGTGCTGGCTCTGTGTTGAAATTTAAAACCATTATTTCATAGCTAGATAGGTGGATTGGCAGTATCGGTAGAGGGTCGGACGCCATGCTTAGCAGCAAAGAGTTACGGCCCTTTATGGTCTGAGTTCAAATCCCGCCAAGGTTAACTTTGCCTTTCATCCTTACGAGGTCGATAAAATAAAGTACCAGTAATGCACTGGGACAATTGTCAACCTTGTGCCAAAAGTAGAAATAATTATTTCATAGCTAGATAAGTTTTCAATGTTTAAAATCTATTCAATTGTGAAGCATGTTTTCACTAATAACAACACAATACGACACCTTTATTCATAAGTTTGCATAATCAAAATTGATATGGGTCTAACTTCTATATATCCATGGACTTTAACCTACTGATGAAGTAGTGGGAGCACAATCATGATACACAGTGTGTCCAGGACCTTTTCAACCTGGTAGAGCCCAGCACTTTCTCTGGGTCTGAGCAAAGCTGATTACTTCCAGAACAAGTGAAGGAGAGAAAGTGAGAAAGAAGGGTAGTAGAAAAATCAACCCAAGTACTAGACTGTTGCTTTGTGAAAGAGTTTAGCTAAATACCATAAGATAATTTGTCCAGCACTCTACCAATTCTGCAATAAAACCCACACAACTGAGATTAACTCTTAACATCCTGTACTACATGAAACCACATTAGCAAAATATTCTTAAAAAGCATAACACAGCATTATGACTGCATCACATTAAAAATTTACTTTAATAATGCTGATTTTCAATGATCTGTACACTAGAAAAAATTATATAAACATTTGAATTAACAAACCCATTTTTAGATATTTTCTGTTAAATCATTAAGATAGACAGATAAGATAAATGAAAGCAAGCAAAGCTAATCAGTACGTTGTGAGTGAATGAATATCAACCTTACTAAGTAAAGGTTGATTGTCTACAATTAGAAAGAACCAAATGAAGCAACTATCAGCTCTGTTTAGTAAAATCAATCTAAAAATCAGTCAAAACTCATAATAGGGAGGCCTCTGGAGCACAAGCTATCAAGAGAGACAACATAATCCCTCTATCCATTCCTTTGGTAGTAAGGATGGAACATATAACATAGATTAACCCTTCCATTGCCATATTTCTAATGAAAGACACTGCTTATGATTTTCAATTAATTTTGAAAATAATCAAAAATTTGGATGGATTTAGTAATAAAACTTTCTTAGAAGTAAACATTTCATTACCATGTTTCTAATAATAAAACATATAGTAATATAAATAACTTTCTCATTATTAAGTTGGTGTTTGGAGCATAAATCTTTTCAGATAAAATTATGATGGAAGATTTTTAGATAAATATAAACACTTTAGAATAAACAGTTATTAATATATAACATAGAACCAGGTGCTTTTTAAGAGATTTGGAATCAAAAGGATAAATATTTGTCTCACACTAAGGACAATAGATTGGTAGAGAATCTTCATGTTGTGAGTTCAAACTCTTGGGCAGGACACTTTACTTTCAGTTCACTCAGCTGGAAAAAATGATTTGCATCAACACTGATGCCAAGCTGTATGAGCCTTTATCTTTCCATTAGACAACATTGATGGCATAGAGAAGGAAGATTGGCATGCACGGCTGACTGCTGATCTTCCACAAAATACCTTGTCCAGGCTTGTGCCTTGGAGAGGAACTTTCCAGGTAGAAACCAAGGATTAGTCATAATCGAAGGGAGCCATTAATGTGTGTTTGAAGCTATGTATATATGTATGTGTATTTGAATGTGTTCTAAGATAATATATACATAAATAAGACTGTTATTGCTCCAATCAGTCTACTCACCCTCAGCAAATACCTTAATCTGAACACCAACCTGTATCCATGATTCTTGACAAACTAACTCTACTCACCCTCCAAATTTGTCAAATCATATATGAATCCCCTATTCTCCCAAACTCGGCTTATGTAACCAGACTTTAATAGCCACCTATTGGGAAAATAGACATTATCAAGCTGCAGCTTGACCATATGTATGATCATTGTTATATATATGTAAAAGTGTGCATGTATGTTAGCAATGACTATGTAACTGAAAGACTCGGTGTGTGTGAGAGAGAATGGTGGGATTATATGAGAACATATATGACATGTTTCAGGACAAGTGAAAGGAAGACTGAGCCAGAGTAAGGGTGTGTGAGGGTATGTGTGCATGCTTGTGTGTGTATGTGTTCTTGTGAAAGTGAGTATAGATGTGCGTGTTAATACATGCACATGCATACAAGAGATGCAGCAGAAGAGAAAGTAAGAGAGAAAGTGAGATAGAGAAAGAGAGAGTTTATAATAATGATGATGATGATAATGGTGATGATTGTGATGACAATGATGATGATGATGATGATGATGATGATGACAATAATGATGGTAATGGTGGTGGTATTGATGCCAATAATGGTGGTGATGGTGATGATGATAATGACTATGACAATGAGGGTGGTGATGGTGATGATGACAATGAGGGTGGTGATGGTGATGATGATAAGGATGGTGGTGATAATTATGATAATGACAATGATGATAATGATAATGCTAATGTTGAGTATGGTGATGATGGTGGTGATAAAATAGATGGTATAAAAAGAACTAAGAAGCAAGATAATGAGCTATGTTTTGGCTAAGTATGAATAATGTTATATATATATTTTATCAACTGATGTCCTGATAAAACAGCAAACATGCATGTACACACACATATACATACACACACACATATACATACTCATACACATAATCACACACATACATATACATAATCATATAAACACACATTTACACACATGCATACCCAATATAGATACACACACACACACACATGCATACCACATATATAAAACATCCACACACAAAAACACATAATCGCATTAACACACACACACCACATACACGCATACAAACACATCCACACAAAAGACATATACACGTATGTAAACACACTGACAGATATACACTAAACACACCCCATACACAGGCACACAACCCCCCCCCCCCACACACACACATAATGGAAGGAATAATTGATTAGGGCCCTGGTCATCATTTTCAATTCAGTAAAGCTACATGATTGATTTATTCAAAAACTATAAAACACAAAGACATCATCATCATGACATACACTACTACCACTATCATCATCATCATCACCACTAACATTACCATCACAACACCACATGAACATGATTGATACTACCACCACTGTCATCATCACCACCACTAACATTACCATCATAACACCATATCAATATGATTTAGAAAAAGAAGGAAAGGGTGTCCTTTTGTCATGACTGTCCCTGTGTTTATACTGACTGACTAACCATGGGTTTACCTCTCTCAGGCACAAGCGTGACCAGTGTTTTGTGGAAAACCAGTAATCACCCATGTCTCCTCTCTCCATGATAGTAATGTTGTCGAAGAGAAAAGCAAAGGTTGATACAGCTTAACACTAGTATTGTTGTAACTCATTTTTTTCCCGTTGAGTGGACTAGAGTCACATTAAATAAGATGTCTTGCTAAAGTACATAACACATTGGCTGATTCCAGTATGGAAATCACAACTTTACACTCATGAGCCTAACACCCTAATCACTAAGCCACGTATCATCATCAATATAACCATCACTCCAGCTATCAGTGTCTTTACTACCATCATCAGCAGCAGCACCTCCTATTAACATCAACAAAACCATCATCACCATACAAGGGGGTCTTTATCTAGTTGGTTGGCATGTGAGAAATAGCAGCCAAATTTTCCTCAAAGCACTCTGCGGTCTTAAACAAGTGGAAGGGAACATGTGTTCCACACAATGTAGTCCTGATGATACATTAAATCTTAACATCCTGTAATGATTCAGCAAAAAGATTTTAAAACATGTTTGTTAATCAAAATGTTTATAGTATCTTTACTACTGTAGTGATCAGTGAAAAATTTGCAGTATAGAATAAAGATTTAAATTTTTAATGTGATGTAGACATAGTGCTGTTTTGTCCTTTACAAGAATATCTTACTAATGTGGTTTCATGTGGTACAGGAAGTAAAAAAATAAACAAAACCAGGATGGCCATGACTTCAATGAATTTGAATATAGGCCAGCTCCATCAGAGCAGTCACAGGACTAAGTAACATCATCATCACCAACATCCTCACCATTTTTATTGTTATTATTATTATCAAATAATGCACTGGGATAATTGCTGGCCTTCTGCCAAAAGTAGAAACAATTATTATCAAATCATCAGTGTGACTATCATTATCCCCATAGCTTCTGTTAAGAAAAGATTGAAACACCCAGGTATATTAGTGAAGCAGGAACTTTTACAGATGAACACAAAATCAAATTTGAAACTGATTCCCTGGGGATTCTATTCTCTCATGACTATATAGTTAGTTTTAAAACTATCTTCCTTAACAGGAAACCACTGCATTATATCTATTTGCCTATCTATAATATCATTTATACAAGGAAGTCATTGGAAAGTCATGAGAAAAATGTTCAAGTTTAAAAGAAAATTATATTAAACCTTTTGTTATCATATTTCTAATGAAAAACATTGTTTTGCGAATAATTTTGAAAATAATCTAGAATTTGAAAAGATTTAGTAAAATAACTCATTATTTAGTTGGCATTTATGAATACAATATTGAAGGTATGAAGAAAAAAAGAGTAAAATAATAAGAGACAGCTATTCATTAAGTATGGAAGGTTCAAACTCTATGCTCTTGGATGAGCAGTATAATTCAGCTGTGCCCCAAGGAGAAGATGGCAAAAGCATTGCCAAGGAAAACAGCCAGCAACACCAGTTACTTGAACCATTCCACCTCATGAAGCTGCTTCCTCAAAAAGGATCAGTCCTCTCAATTTTGCAGAAGAAAATGTCAGCCTGGAGACCAATGACACCAGAGATCTTGACGGCAGCCAACATGAAAAGGAAGCAGTTGGTCAAATTCTGGTATTTATTTATCTTCTGCTACTCTGCAATGCAAGGTTCTTAGTTAAAATTATGATGGAAGGGTTTTTAGATATAAACTCTTCCAAATAAACAGCTTTAGTATCATATAACAAGAACCAGTTTCAGAATTAACTATTTCATTATGAAAGACACTACCTGTGATTTTCAAGTAATTTTCAAAATAATAAGAATTTGAAGGGATTTAGTAATATACTGTATATACTCAAATATAATCCAACCCGCATATTTTATGTCTGAGAAATGGGCAAAAATAAAACTCCTATTTATAAGCCAAGACAGCTAATCAAAACATTAAGGTGCAGTTTTGAAATTCTCATGAGTGGAAAAAATATTTACAAAGTTTTAATATTTTGATATTTAAAATGTATTTTTTTATAATTAGAAAATAAAAAAACATAGGAAAATTCTAAATTAATCTATATATATATAAAACTGAGGTTGTCTGTCTGTCTGTCTACTAAAACGGTCGGCACACGTCTCCTCCTAACCGTTCGTTCAAATTTCGGTGAAATTGCTACACTTATGGATGAAGGTCCGGCGGAGACATCGGTAAAAAAAATGTTCAAATCGACCCACGCCAAGTGCAAAAGTCGAATTTGTAATGTATTGATTTTTCAGTTCAATTGTATAAATAGAGATGAGAGACGAGTTATTTCCCTTTTATGGCGTCATTCTGTTTACCTATTTACATTATGAACAAACTACGCGTGCAAAGGTACAAAAATACGCAAACAGTTTTCGGGCCAGCAAAATTTTAACCTGCAAAATTCATGAGTTCGAAGTTTCAACATTAAGCTTCCATTTTGCTTCATTTCCATTAAAAAGTCTTTTAAAACAATATTTCAGCGCATCAGCCTCGCCATCACCCGAGGCAACGCTGCGAGTGTGCTGGCTTGCCTCAAAAATCATTAGAGAGGTTGCCCAGTACTCGCGACGTTGCTGTCTTTTGCTCTGGTGTTGGCTCCGTTGTTCACCCCTTCCTTTACATTTTCTTTAAAATTGTAGCATTGAAGGAATATACCTTTCATTGTATCATCCTTTGTAGTGTTACCGAGGCATTTGTAATGTTATTTATGTATATATTTAAAACATATTTGTTATGTTATTCTACTGTAAATTTATTTATATGCTGTTTATATTTTCATTCTCACTACTCTAAAAAATCTATGAAACTACATACATGTTGCAACTCTCTCTCTATATATATATCACACACACACACATATACATATACATCTAAAGAGAGAAAGGGAGATGTAGAGAGAGAGAGTGAGATAGGTCGTTATACAGAGAGAGGTACAAGATAATCAGATAGAGAGACAGAGAGAGAGAGAGAGAATGGCGACAAACGCTGGTTCACACACACACAAACACACACAAACACATATATATAAAGACAGAGAGAGAGAGAGAGAGAGATCTGCACGTTCTTTATTGTTCTCCATTCTGTAGAGGAAGAGAGAGAGGGGAGTATGAGAGAGAGAGAGGGTATGAGAAAAAAGCGAGAGGGGTTGAGAAAGAAAGTTTAAGCAAAGAATCGCTGCTTTCAACATTAACGGGATCTTCTAAAACTAAAAAATTTAATCTGTGAACGCCAAATTAAATATTTCAAGAAACGTTCCAACCGAAGGAAAACAGGAAGACGATATTTTGGTTCGTGAAGACTTCCCTGGTAATGAACGGAAAAAAAGCGAGGATAATATGTCATTATGTGGATCGAGAAGAACAATTTCATACAAAGACGAGACCAAGTTTATGGTGTAAATGGAGTCGTTAGACTAATATTCTATTTAAAATAACCGAATGATTTCCAGCCCCGGAGTTTAAGAATGATGTAAATAAAATTGTAAACGAAAATGACAGAGGTTATTAAAATAGTTGTTTCTACTTTTGGCACAAGGCCAGCAATCACTCAGTACATTACTGGTACTTTATTTTATCGACCCCATACGGATGAAAGGCAAAGTTAACCTCGACGGGATTTTAACTTTGCCTTAAAATAGTAAATGTAAATAGTGAAGAATTAGGCCAGTACATATGTATACGCCAACGGACATACACATACATATACATACGCACACTCAAATACACACGCGCACACACACACACGCGCGTGTGTGTGTAAACCTTATGCATTTCTACTATATTTTCACCAAGCTTAATAGGTTACTTATGTACTCCGGATGGTCATGGGCATTTCATTTTTCCAGATATTGATTATAGGGCCTCCCGGCAGATAACCCCCTTTAACCACTTCCTTGGAGTCGACTGAAGCACTGCAGTGCAATGCAACAAAACGTCATAACTTCTGGAGTTTGCAACCGATTTTCACAAAACTTGACACATGGGCTACGTTTGTCCTACAGATGAATGTCAACTCTCAGAATTGGCAGATATTGAGTAGGGGACTCCTGGGGGCAGGAACCCCCTTTTGGAAAAAGCCGATGATTTTGTAAAAGTATAGTTTTCCAAGCAGCACTGAAGTATTGACATAAATGGTATACATAACTGGTATTTAATACCCGAGCAATGCCGGGTACCTCTGCTAGTATAATATAAAGAAATGGAGATATATTTTCTGTTTAAGGTATTATTTAAAAAAAAGATCTTTAACCATTACGGAGATCATTAAAAACACTAAAATATCAAAATAAATAAGGAACACTGAGAACACTGTGTAAGGATTCAGAGTAGAAGGGGGAGGAAGAGACAGCAAGTGAGAGAGAGGAGAGACAGAGCCAGAAAAAGAGAGGGTGTGAGCAAGAGAAGGGAGAGAGAGAGCAAGCAAAATAAAATGAAATAAGATTGAAAGAAAAAAAAAATTAAATCACAGAGAAAAAGTTTGCATGAGTGTGTTTATGTGTATGTGCATGCATGTGCTTGTATGCATATATGTGTAGGGGATATTTAATCATCATCATTTTACGTCTGCTTTTCCCTGCTTGCAAGGGTGGGACGGGTCTTATTCAGCACAGCATCTCTCCACTTGTCACGGTCCTTCGTCATCTCCACCGTGAGCTTCAGCGATCTGAGGTCTGTTCTCACCACCTCCGCCCATGTTTTTCGTGGTCTACCTCTACCACGTCTTCCTTCAACTGGCATTTCCTGGCACTTCTTCACCCATCGGTCATCTTCCATGCGCATCACATGTCCATACCACCGCAGTCTCCTCTCTTGCACAGTACATTCTATCCCTCTCAGACACAGTTTCTCTCTCAACACATCCATGCTGGGTTGTTCACACACATTGACATTGCACATCCAACGGAGCATGCTTGCCTCATTTCTCTCCAGCCGTCGCATATCCTCTGCAGTTGCTGCCCAAGTCTCACTACCATGCAGCATCGCGCTCCTCACACAGGCATCATATAACCGGCCTTTCGTACGCAGGGAGAAACCCTTCTTCATCAGCAGAGGAAGCAGCTCCCTAAACTTCTTCCAACCGTCCTTATTCTAGATACTATGGCCTCGGAAACACCCCCTCCCATTCTAATCTGATCTCCTAGGTATCGGAAGCTATCCACCATTTCTATAGCACCCACCTGCATTTGAAAAATGTGTCTATCAATGCGACTTCTACTGTCTAATTTCCCTGTACATCTACACGTATTTCTCCCTACCTGTTAGTTTGCCTGCTATCCCACTACATCTCTTGAGTACCCAGGATCTGCATTGTGTGCATTTTATAGAATTTATGCCAGTTCCTTTTCTGCATATCGAACATGGCCATTTCCCTGACGGAATCAGAGTATTGTCCTCTCTTCTACTCATCAACACTTTTGTCTTAGCTAGGTTCACTCTCAGTCCTCTTGCTTCCAACTGCTGTTTCCATAGCCAGAATTTATTCTCTAGCTCCTCTACTGATTCTGCTATAAGAACCAGATCGTCAGCATAGAGAAGTTACCATGGACAGCCAGTCTTAAACTCTTCTGTTATGGCTTGGAGGACTATAATGAACAAGAGCGGGCTGAGGACCGAACCTCGATGTACTCCTACTTGTATCTGGAATTCCTCACTAAACTCCATTCCTACCCTGACTTTACTGACAGCACCTCTGTACAAAGTTTGCACTGTCCTCACAAGCCATTCCTCAACACCTAGTTTCCTTAGAGACCACCAGATGACAGATCGGGGTACCCTATCAAAGGCCTTCTTTAGGTCAACAAAGGCTAAGTATAGTGGCTTATTCTTCTCTAAGAACCTCTCTTGTAATTGTCTCACCAAGAAGAGGGCATATGTTGTACTTTTCCCAGGCACAAAACCAAACTGCATCTCATCTAGTTTGACCCTTTCTCTAATTAGTTGTGTTAATATCCTTTCTGCCACTTTTATAACCTGATCCATCAGTTTTATACCCCTATAATTGCTCCTCTCCAGAGCATCCCCTTTACCTTTGTAGCAATTTATGTGAATACTGCTGCACCAGTCTTTGGGTATGACACCACCATATATAGCCTGATTGATGATGCGTGCAACCAGTTTAGTGCCTACGTCCCCTGATGCCTTCAGTTATTATCTATGTCATGCGATTCTAAATCGTCTTTTTTTTCGTCATACACATCTTGAAGGGCTTTCCTAAATTTGTATTTTAGTGAAAGGTCTTTTAGCTTCCAGACCTTTCTTCTCTACACCTACCTGTATGTCTCATTCCATCTCTTACCTACTGAGATATCACTAATGACTAACCTATGCTGTGGGGTACATTCTTCCCCAGGGTATGCCTTGGTATCTGACACCATCTGACTATTAAGAAGTCAATCTGGCTTATGTGCTCACCTGATTTCTAGGTTATTAGGTGGTTGGCAGGTTTCTGGAAGTTAGTGTTGCAAATAGTCAGTGTACTTGCATCACAAAATTCAAGAAGTCTCACTTCTTGAGCCATAACCATGCCCACCATGTACCCCAGTGTAACCATCCTGGAGCTGTCCAACATGACCATTGAAGTCCCCTGCTAGCATAATAATGTCTCTGTCCTATGTCATTGCGGTTGTTTGTAAAAGTTGCTCATAAAAGCAATTTTTCTCTTCTTAACCTAGGCCTGCTTGGGGAGCATAGGCAGAGATGATTGTCAGTAGTCTCTTGCCTACAACTAATCTAAGCTTAATTATTCGATTATTAACTCAAACTACCTCTATTGTCTTATTGATTCATCTCTCAGTCAGGAAAATGTCTACTCCCCCTAACCCATCATCCTTTCCTACCCAGAAAAGCTTATAACTAAGATATTTGCCTGTGATTAGTCTCGCAGAGGCACCTCTCCATCTCACCTCTTGCACGCAGCACACATCCACATGCCTTCTCTCCAGCATCTCCGCTATTTCACCAGATCTACCTGTGAGAGTGCCAACATTAAGTGTGGCAACTCTGAGATGCGACGTCTTCATATTTTGTTGTTCCTATATATTTGTTGCTGTGCTCATAATTGTTTTGGCATTGATACACTGGTTGGATGCCCTTCCTAACACCAGTGCCACTTTACAGCATGGACTGGGTGCTTTTATTCATGCCACCAGCACTAGAGAGGATGTCTTACTGGACTCATGGGCCCTCTCTACCCCTCCTTTTTACAGCATGGTAATAACAAAAAAAAAAAAAAAAAACACCACTTATTGACACTCACGGCACACACACACACTCACTCACACACCAACACTCATGCATACAAACACTCACACGCCACACACACACATACATATATTACCGTCAGTACTGATACAAGATCATGTCAACTGTTGACTTTTACAGTTCAGTATTTTTATAAAAATAATATAATTGTTTGCTTTACAGCATAGAGCAACGGCCCTCCACACTCCGGGCACAAAAACAAGACACCAGCAATGCGCTGGGACAATTGCTGCCCCGTGCCAAGAACAGAATAGTTATTACTATTATTATAGTTGTTTTCTTCTTCTTAAGGCCTGATCGCTGGTGATGGTGGTGGTGGTGGATAGTGATGGCAGTTGTTGTTGTTGTTGTTGTTGCTGCTGCTGCTGCTGCCGTTGTTGTTCATTTCACTGATGCTGCTGACAATGGTGTTGTTGCTGTTGTTGTTATTGTTGCTGTTGTTATAGTCGCTGGGTTGAAATTTGGTCACTTCGCGTGTGTGATATATACACATACATATATATATATATATATATATATATATCTATATATATATATATATATACACATATATACATACATACACACACACATTCAACACAGACAATGGTGTTGTTGCTGTTGTTGGTGTTGCAGTTGCTGTTGTTGTTGTTGTAGTTGCTGTTGTTGTTGCTGTGTTGAAATCTGGTCACATCGACTGAGATAAATATATATATATATATATATATATATATATATACATACATACATATATATATATATATATATATATATACACACACATTCAACACAGAGATAGGAGTTTAGCGACAGGTCAGTTATATATATATATATATATACACACACACATTCAACACAGAGATAGGAGTTTGACAACAGGTCAGACATCTTAGTGTAGATAGGGTAATGACTTATGTGGTGGTGGTGGTGGGGAGCGAGTGTAGACGTTATTGAGGTGGCAGGAGGGGGGGACTTGGCAGTGAGGTGTATCAAGTTCATAGTTCCCTTGTCCGTTTTCCTCTCTTTTCAAAATTTGAATTTATGGCCATTTTGCAATGGGGGGCAAGTAAACATAAAATGTAAAATTTAAATAGAGATTGCTCTGGAAAAATATATGGAATATTTCTGTACCTTCCTCAGCTTTTGTCAAAACATTTCCCCGGCTTCCAATGAGCAAAAATTTTGTTGTATTTTGATCTTTCAGAATATGAAAATTAATAAAAACTTACCCCCACGAAAAACAGTGTGTTGTCCGATCTATGACAACTCTACCTAAGGCCTGAACACATCCCTTGTTAACCCCCCGCGAAGGATAATGAGGTATGGTTCTTTTTCGTTCCTCTCACCATATTGCAGTTTTGGTGGTCTTATTCATGCCAGTTACCAATCTGGTACTTTTTAAGAGGTGGCCTTTACTCGCCTCATCAGAGCTACATCACTGGGTTGTTAGAGTTTTCTTGGGAATTACAGGAGTCACCCATTGCTACATCACCTCTAATAGTTTACCACTGTTGGTCCAATGTTGCTTATTCGTCTTTCAGCTGCCCGCTTATGACGCAACTAACTATCATATCTGGTGGCCAAATTGCTATCCACCACCTGTTGAGGTCACAAGAGCAGTTAAAGAGCTCAAATGTGGAAGATGAAATCCAGCCAAAGATGTTAAAAGCCTTAAATACAGAAGGTATTCTCTGACTGACTCATGTGTGTCAGGTGGTCTGGATCTCTGGCAATTGTGAGTAATAATCCCAGTTTTCAAAAAGGGAGGCAAGAGAGATTGTTCCAATTACAGAGAGATTGTTCCAATTACAGAGGGATCTCCTTGTTAAGCCTCCTCAGTAAAGTCTATGCTAAGTGACTGGCAAAGAGATGTAGGGAGATTGTCGAGTTCAAGCTAGCTGATAAACAGTGTGGTTTTCGCCCTGGATGCAGCACAGCCGACCAAATATTCATGCAACGGCAGGTCTTCAAGAAATCATAGGAGTATTGCCAAGAGGTATATTCTTGTTTTATAGACTTCAAAAAGGCATATGACCACATTCCTCGGGACCTGCTATAGAAGGTTCTGCAGGAGTATGGGATTGACGGTCAGCTTCCTGCTGCCCTGATGTCTCTATACAAATGCTCGACTATTTGTGTTCAGATAAACAGTGCTAAGTCAAAACCATTCAATGTGGTGGTCTTATTCAGACTCCACCAAAGGTGTGTACTATCACCTCTCCTATTCATTATTTTCATGAACAGGATTTACATGCACTGCCTGGATGGAAGTGGTATCATGACTGGGAGGTATAAAATCAGTTGGCTGGAATTTGCAGATGACATGGTGTTGATGGCAGTATCAGTAGAGGGTTGGACGCCATGCTTTCCAGCACAGTTATGTCCCTTTACGGTCTGAGTTCAATTCCCGTCGAAGTTAACTTTGCCTTTCATCCTTACGGGGTCGATAAAATAAAGCACCAGTAATACACTGGGATAATTGCTGGCCTTGTGTCTAAAGTAGAAACAGTTATTTAACTCGACAGAAGGTGATTTCTGACTTGCACTTGATAGGCTTGATGCCGAGTGCTACATGGCTCGAATGTGCAAAAACTGAGACACTCGTCCTCTCTAGGAAGCCTGTGCAATGTTCCACTGAAGCAAGGGAGAATTTCAACTATCTCAAGGCCGTGTTCACAAGTGATGGAAGGCAGGAGGCTGAATTCAATGCAAGAATTGCAGGAGCTGGCGCAGTATTGCGTCAGCTTCTGCATTCAGTAATAAGAAGGATGGTAGGTGTAAAAGCCAACTCACTATCATTAATTCAGTATTTGTGCCAACTCTTACATGTGGTCATGAATCTTAGGTAATGACTGTAAGAAGAACATCACAAATACAAGTGGCCGAAATGGAGTTCCTCCAAATGGTCTTTAGAGTAACGTTACTCGATAGAGTGCATAGCTTAGAGATCAGAGAGTCACTCCAGGTAGAGTCACTACTTCTCTGAACTGAGAGATCACAGTTCTGATACCATGGACATGTGGTGGTTAGAATATCTCAGGAAAGAATCACTGGACAGATTTTACAGGTAAAAACAACCAGCAGGAAACCCAGGAGTAGACTCCAAGCAAGATGGTTGGATAATATCCATGAGCTTGGCTGGTCCCACTTGGGGATCCTGTCAGATTAGATGGAGATAGTTACTTTTGACAGGACCTGCTGGAAAGAATGTTTGAGGACTCTGCCCCCATGACCCTCTCAGGAATAAGTGGGCAAAGATGATGTTCTCAAGGCAATGCATAAATAAAACTTATAAGGATGTCAAGTTTCTTCAGACAACGTTGGTAATTATACTTCTCTATTCGTCCCTATCCAGCATGGTTTCCTCGAATTCATTCTTTCCAAGATTTGTGTCTTTACAAACCCACCCCAGAAACACAGCATGAGGCTTACCTCTTGTTCTTCTACCATGTATGGGTTCCCACAACAGTAATTAGCATAATGCCTCTGCCTGATCTCTTCACCATACATGATCTATGATGTCTGTAATAGAGACTTGTTTGTTCTTTGCTCCCTCCAAGATATATTTTGCACTTTTCTCAGTAGTTTTGTATATGTGCCACCTAACCATCTTTCCATCACTTTTCTGAGTTCCAGCACTCCACTCCATACATAAGCACACTTTCAATTGTTGATCAAATTTAACCTTTGGTTTGGTGTTTAAGTTTAATTTCCAAATGACATCCATTTTGTTTGCAACTGTCCAGGCTAAGTTAATTCTAGTACTCATGTCAACTTTCCTTTCAACCTTTCAAATTTGATAAATAAAGGAAGTGGTGGATTGGCAGAATTGTTAAAGAGTTGGATCCAGTACACTGTTTTGATTTCAAATCCTGAGTTCTTCTGCCAGGAATTGTGACCAGCCAATAGCATCAGCAACAGAAAGACTAATGGAAACATTGTTTCCTTGGTTGATCAAATGATCAGCTCCTTCCTTCTGCCAAGTGTTGTGACCAGCAGATAGTCTCAGCAATAGAAATACCAATGGAAACATTATTTCCATGATCTGATCTGATAATTGGCTCCTTTCTTTTAATGAAGAGACATATTAAAGAAGACACATATTAATGAAAACACAGTTTAATGACAGTATTTTAATAATGTAGTATTTTTTATCTTGAATTCAGAATCTTTTATAAAAAAAACCTGTGGTTAACAGTTTTGTAATTCAGTGAACTAACCGTAAAAATTCTGGCAACTCACCACTATATATATCATCATAATCATCATTACTAAACAGTATTAAACGCACCCCGCTTATTTAATATCTATTTTCCATGCTTGCATGAGTTAGATAGGCTGTTATTTTATGAGATTTGATGGGTCAGGTAACCACATCTTGCTCAAGTTCTCCATTTTGGGCTTGGTTTTCTATGGTTGAATGCCCTTCCTAATGTCAACGTGCACTGGGAGCTTTTTTTGTGACACCAGCACTACTACCTCATAAGGTGGATAGGATGCTTTTTATCATGGCTCCAGTACAACCACCTTACAGAGTGGATGGGATGCTTTTTGTTTCAGCACTAGCATGACCACCTTTACATATATGTTTGAGTGTTGTGTGTGTGAGAGTGTGTTTGACCTTGGAGGTATTTAAACTAAGAATGTAGAGGGATGAAAGCATTTAATTTAGCCAAGTATCACTTTTCCAATTTAGTTTAATAGCAACAATAAATAATATAAACTAGTTTAATACTAGTTTAATAGCAACAACAAATAATATAAACTAGTAACCTTTTAAATCTAAACACTACATACATTGCTTTTGGTGATGATGAAGGTGTTATTGTTTCATTGTTGAGCTGTTGTGTTGTTGTTGTTGGGCTGCTGTTATTGTTGTTGTGCTGCTGTTGTTGTTGTTGATATTGTGTTGTGCTGCTGTTATTGTTGTTGTGCTGCTGTTGTTGTTGTTGATATTGTGTTGTGCTGCTGTTGTTTTTGCTGTGTTGTTGAATAGCCATGATAATCAGTCTTAGTAATTAATGATAAGTAGTATCTTGATTCTTAATAAGTAATATATTTATTCAATTATCACTCTATACTCTCAGTTCTCAATGGACGCCCCTATTAATTCCCCTAATCTAGCTCCAGCAAAATTTTATTTTGACATTAAAAAACATTATACATGACAAAAAAGAAAATTACAAGAAATTGTATACATTATAAAATAAATAGGATGGGTTGGGGTCTCAATATGTAAACTAAATTACTAATTCTGGTTTTTAAAAAATCAAGAGACAACCTAGAAAAATTATAAATTTTCCAACGCACCCCACTTATTCCCCATCATTATTTGGGACCTGAGAGTAGATAGGATTCAGTTTTTGTTCTTGTTTTTATATATTTATTTTTAGTAGTAAATGGCCATTAAGATATTTTGAAAAAAAAGATATAGTGTCACTTACTCACACACTCAAAACTGCACATCCACATACCTACACATACATGCATACATACACACATACATAATTGCACATGTATGCATATACCTGTGATCCAATTGGAAAGAAACTATAGTAAAGGAAGGCAAAAGAATTGGTAATCTCCTTTTGGTTGCATCTCATAGGATTATTGGGTGTTTTAGTGATGTTAGGTATCCTTTGATGCTGCAGTTGTTACAGCACACTTCTATGTAGGTGTAGTTGGCCTCCTATGAGGTTGCATTTCATAGGAAGCTTCTTAGGTGTTTTAATGATAAGTGCCTCAGCCCTTGTTTAGCTCACCTCTATGTAGCTTTAACTATTCTATGGGATTGCATCTCATAGGAGGTTTCTTGAGTGTTTTAATGATAGAAGTTCCAGTCAGATTATGACGTTGTTACAGTTCACCCCTATTTAAGTTTAGTTGGCCTCCTACAAGGCTGCATCTCATAGGAGATTTCTCAGGTGTTTTAATGATATGTGCCACAGTTCTGAAAGCAATGTGAAATAAAGTGTCTTCCTTGATGACATAACACACACCTGGTCCAGGAATCAAATCCATGACCTTATGATCATGAGTCCACTACTTTAACCACTAGGTTATATTTAGTTACATCCATTTATGTTCTGAATTCAAATCCAGCCCATTCCCAGATCAAGAGTGCCTTTCAACTTTCCGGGGTTGATAAAATAAGTACCACCAGTCAAGTGCTGGCACAGTTGATATGACTGACCATACTGTTGAAAATGGTGCCCCAAATGACAAACTAGTAAAAGAATAAAGTACAGCACTTCAATATGTGATTTCTATTATAAAGAATATAGAGCTTATTGAAGGATACTTGCCAGCCATATTGATCAAATTGTGTAACTACAGCCAATCTCTCCACTCTTGTTAGCTCACACTTTGCTGTTATCCTCTGATATTATCATCATCATCATCTCGTCTACTTTCCTTGTTGGCACAAGTTGGACAGATCACCATAGTCTGAGACTAGATGAGTCAGATACTATACCTTACGTATACATTCCATGGTTTCTATGGTTTCCTGAAACCAACTATTTTACGAAGTGTACTAGGAGGATTTTATCATGATACCAGCACTATTACCACTTCTTAGAAAATACAGTGTACATTTTATAATAGTACCAGTGCTAACACTTTACAGAGTTCACTGGGTGAATTTTATAATGGCACTGATGCTACAACTTTACAGAGAGCACAGGATGCATTTTATCATGACACAAGTATTACCACTTTACAGAGTGTACTGGATACATTTTATCGTGATACCAACACTGCCAGTTTACAGAGTGCACTGGGTGATTTTTATCATGACACTGACACTACTACTTTACAGAATGGACTGGGTGCATTTTATTGTGACACCAGCACTATCACTTTACAGCATGGACTGGGTTATTTTTTTTTGTGGAAGGGAGGAGGTAATTATTCATTTGCTCCATATCACTTAGTTGGAGAAGTGAAAGTGGCAGTGTTGTATGTAATAGTAAGACCTATTGATACTTTCAGTAAATTCCTTGCTTACTTACTTTAATTCATTTCCCAGTAATTACATAGAACTAAACAACTAAAGGAATTTGAAGATATTAGTTACTCACCTGTTCTTCTAAATCTCGAATTTCTCGCATTATTACACCTGTATCTTGGATAGTTGTGATCAGTGCTTCACAATTCTGAAACAAAATCAATAGAAACACATACACATTATCATCATCATCATTATTATCATCATCATCGTTTAACATCCATTTTCCACGCTAGCATGAGTTAGACGGGTTGTCCCATTAGAGGCACGTTGTGTCAGGTGACTATGTATTGCTCATATAGAACTGTTTTTGGCTAGATTTCTGTGGTTGGATGCTCTTCCTAATGCCAACCCCATTTACACTGTGTGCTGGGTGCTTTTTGTCATGTCACCTACATGGCCACTTTACAGTGTAGGCTGGATGTATTTGTGATACCAACATAACTTTACAGTGTAAGGACAGTGTGGACTGGAGTGGGAGGCCGGTGTAGGGGTGTGGGGATGTCTTGAAGGGCATATAGTGGTTAAGAGGGGCCTACTAGATGTATGTTTGACTCCGTGTGCAAGGGAAGGCGGATCTTCTGTATTACTGCATAATGCCAAAGATCTCGATCCTGTGTTAGTGTTTTTGAAAGGAACAATTGCACAAGGTCAGATTTAATCACCTTGTCCCAGGTCTTCCTGGGTCTTCCAACTCCATAGCTTCCATCAATTTTGATCACCCTGCACCTTTTTATACAGCTGCCGTCCTTCATATACATCACATGATTACACCAACGCCATCTCCTCTCTAGTATATAGCATCTCTTATGCCTAATTTCTCACTCAGTTCATTTACACTTTGCGGTTCGTGTATTACACATCCACCGGAGCTTGCATGCTTCATTTCTTTCGCAAGTCCTCTGCACACAGTGCCCAGGTCTCACTTCCATGTAACATTGCTGATTGTATACATGCATCGTACAATCTGCCCTTCATTTTAAAGGAAAAACCTTTTGTAGCTAACAGCGGTATTAGCTCTCTGAACTTTCTCCATCCAGTTTACTCTGGCTACTGTACTTTCAGAGCACCCTCCTCACCCAGGTAATGGAAAGTGTTGACTATTTCTGGGCATTTGAAGGAGCTAGTATCCTGTGGACGCTTGTTACTTACTACACCTGAGCATTGGCCACATATAAAACCTATGTTCTTTGAAAGCCTACCTGTGATCCCACTACATCTTTATGAACCCATAGCTTGCATTTGGGACATAGAATGGAATTTCTACCTATTCCTTTCCTGCACACTGAGCCATTTCCCAGAGGAAATCTGGACCCTGTTTTCCTTTCTATATACTAGAACTTTAGTCTTAGACAGGTTAACTTTAAGACCTTTTGATTCTAGGTCATGCTACCAGGTTTGAAATTTCTTCTCTAGTTCTGTCATAGCTATGAGAATTTGATCATCTGCTTACAGAAGTTCCCATGGGCAGCCAGTCTTAAACTCTTCTGTTACAGCCTGTAGGGAAATAATAAACAGGAGAGGGCTAAGGACGGAGCCTTGGTGAACACCTACTTGTACACTAAATTCTTCACTATAGTCATTGTTAATTCTAACCTTGCTGACTGTTCCTCTATATATGGCTTGTATAGCTTTTCACAAGCTAGTCATCTACTTCTTGTTTTTTTAAGAATTCACCAGATAATGGAACGGGGGACTGTCAATGGCTTTCTCCAAGTCAACAAAAGCTAAGTAGAGCGGTTTACTTTTAGCTAGGTACTTCTTATGAAGAAAAGAGCATCCATGGTACTTTTACCCCCACAAATCCAAACTGCATTTCATCTAGGTTAATTCGGTCCCTAATCAGCTGTGCAATAACTCTTTCTGTGACATTCATGACCTGGTCAACTAACTTAAGGCCTCTATAGTTTTCTCTATCTAGAGCGTCTCCTTTACCCTTGTAGCAGTTGACGATGATGCTGCTATGCCAGTCATTTGTTATGACCCCATTTTGTATTACTTGGTTTACTATACGGGTGATCATGGTGTGTCCCACCATTCCAGATGCCTTCAGCATCTCAGCAACTATCCCCGAAGGTCCAGCTGCCTTGCCAGTCTTCATATCTTTGATTGCCTTAATTACTATACTACTACTGACTTGCACAGCTGGTCCCTCTGTTGGGTCAACGTGGGGCAAACTATCTTCATCCCATTCATTCTCCTCATTTAGTAGTCTCTCATAGTGACACTTCCATGCTACCTTCTTTTCAGCATCAGTGAGGGCAAGTACTCTATTATCATCGCAGACACACTTCTCCCCAACAATATCATAATTTTCCATGACATATTGTCTCAAATTCCTGAACACCTCACATCTTTGGTCCTTGCATTGCAGACCATGCTTAAATTTTTTATCTTCTACTTTCCTTCTTACAAAGTGCATTTGTCTCCTAGCTCCTCTCCTAGCCACCTCTGTCTCATTAAAAACATTTTTTCCAATTCCACTCCACCCATCCCTTCAATCTTTCTAATTTCTCATTCTTTCTTCTGATGAAGGACTAGCATCCGATACGTTAAGACCCTCTTCCTGCTATTTCAAGCGTTAACCTAATATATTCCTTCCACATACTGCACCAATTGTGTTGTTATTTCTGTTTACCTTTTACATATATATATATATATATATATATGAATGAAAAATGGCGAGCTGTTGTTGCAAATATGATATATATAATAAAGAATTAGAAATAGAAGCCAGGACTATCCGTCATCAGTGGTCTACTAGCCATCATAGGTATTTCTTCGCATTACTGACCATATACCTCCAGCTAGGGCAATACAATAACTAAATTAAGTTATTGGGATAAAAAGAGTTGGGTGGAGAAAGAGAGACAGGTAAACAAACACGAATGGTGAGGCAACGCAAAGAGAGGAAAAATGAGAAAATCAAGTCAATGACTTTTGAACATAAGAACGTGCGAATATTGACAAGCAGGCAAAAGACACATCTTGGCCGTGCGAATGTGAGCGAGGAAAGAATTTTGTACGGTGTGGGATGATGGAAGAAGTGAGAGAGAGGGTGAGTAGAAGAGAGTGAGTGAGTGAAAGTGTGAGGAAGAGGCTAGCCGAGAGAGGGTGACTAGCAGAGGGGTGAGTGAAAGTAAGAGGGAGAAGGAGAGAGAGAGGGGGGAGCGAGAAAGAGGATAGCAGTAAGGGAAGAGAAAAAGACAGGTCACAGCAAAGGGGAAAGCATATATGAATGAAAAATGGTGAGCTGTGTTGTTGCAAATATGATATATATAATAAAATGAAGAATTAGAAATAGAAGCCAGGATTATCCATCATCAGTGGTCTACTAGCCATCATAGGTATGATCCACCATAGCAGATGCTTTCAGCATCTCATTAACAATCTCCAATGGTTCGGCTGCTTTCCTCATTTTCATATCCTTAATTGCCTTACTTACTATGCTGCTACTGACTTGTACAGCTGGACCCTCTGTTGGGTCTACTTATGGTAGACCATCTTTCCCCCATGCAATCTCCTCATTCAGTAATATTTCATAATGGCTCTTCTGTGCTACTTTCTTTTTCAGCATCCATGAGAGTAAGTGTGCCATTATCATCTCGGACACACTTCTTTCCTACGACATAACAATTCTCCCTAACCCACTGCCTCACAATCCTCACACCTCTGGTTTTCATGCCACAAAACATGCTTAAATTTTTTATTTTCTGCTTCCCTTCATGCAAAGTATTCTTGTCACCTAGCTTCTCTCCTGGCTCCCAGGTAGTGCACCCTGCTTCTCCTATTATTTCATTTTTTCCATACCTGTCTCATGGCCTTAATTGTCTCATTACTATTCCACCACCAAGTGTTCCTCCTTACTGTCATAAGCATCAAGCAAAATACCTCTAAATTTGTTACTGGGTGAGGGCTCCTTCAACTTACATATCCTTCTCCTTTAGGTTGTCCTCTGTCTCCAAGTTTGTCTAGCCCTAACAATGAAGTGCTAACTACTAAGTATGCATGTGTGTGTGTGTGTGTGTATAATGTTGAACAATGAAAATAAATAACACAAGGTTTAGTAGTTAATTAATTCATTGGTTCACGATTGTTTCAAAGGGCAATGTGATGTTCAATTTTATATATCTGATTGTAATTTTTATATACACAACAAACATATAAGTTACCACTTTTCCACAAAACAAATTTCACTTTGATTCAATGGGATATTAATATCAACACACCATTGAGTTCTAATAGGGTTGTAAGTTCTACCTTAATTCAGTAGAATATTAATATGTATGTATATATGTACATCTCAAGAGTTCGACAAAAAAAGAGATTGATAAAATAAATACATTCCAGATATTAAGAAAATAAATACTGAGGTGGATATGATTGGCTAAACCAAGGCCCCATCAGAGTCACAGCATAATGACTAAAACAAGTAAAAAACAAAAAGAAATGCATATGTATGGATGAGAAATAAACTTGTATCCTTAATTAAAGCTCAAATGTGTTATTCATAACCTACTTCATATTTAACATTGTAAAGGTAATGACACATAACACTTAATAGGGAAATGATTTTCTCATTTCAATTTTATTCTCATCATTCCAGTGTTTAAATTCATTCCCATTTAATTCACACAAACAGAGAGAGAGAGAGAGTCAAGCAGACAGATAGACAGATAGACAGACATTGGCAGACAGGCAAACAGATAGACGGGCAGGCAGACAGATAGATGAATAGATAGATAGACAGACAGCTAGAAAACCAGAGAGAAAGAGAGACGGATAGACAGAGAGAAGCAAGCAGACATAGATAGATAAATAAACAGACAAATAGATAAATAAACAGTGAGAGGGGGGGGGGGGCAAGAGAGAGAGAGAGAAGGGAGAGAGGGTGATCAGATAACTATCCAGATTAGTAATCAGTATTTTTTTTTAATGCCAACACTAGTGTCATGAACATAGTCTTCCTCAAGCTAAACTATATCTTTTGTTATTATTTTCTGTTCGTTTTTCTTTGCTTTTTCATTTTTGGTTTATTTTTTTTTTACTAAATGTGGTTCCAACAAGTTTATCAGAATTACTATTTAAAACACCAAAGTAGATCTACATAATCTCTAGGTGGCCAGCTTATAATTATTATACCTACCCAATTGTAAATTCCCACTTTCCTTGTTTATTTGTTTGTCCTTAATGTTTTTAGCTCCAGTGGCCAATAAAGACATTATTTTTATTATTATCATTATCCTTGTGGCCTCAACGGTGGTCAGGTGTGGTCGCTGTTTGCTAGATGCCTGTTTCCCCAGCTCGTCCCCTTGACAGAGCTGCAGTCCTGGGTCAAGCGAAGACCGAGAGGGAGCGCTTGGAGACTGGAATGTCTTCAGGCGCTTACAGCCCTCAACCAGTTGGGCAATGCGATTGGTGGAAACTCCACCTTGTCATTCTATAGAGGATTAGTGAAGGGGAAGAGCAACGACATACTTGGTGAGACTCTGGGTGGCGACGAAAATCAACTAGTCAATCTCTTCGGGAGAACTTTTGGACCTGGGCCTACGGACAACTTCCAGAAATCCCTGGCCTGGCAGTGTTACCGAGCAGCTTTGCCAGTTCGGGATAAACTCTACAGGCATGTCCGAGATGCGCGCAGGGCGACGAAACCATCCTGTACACACTCGTCCAATGTCTGAGCATTGCTGACTTGTGGGTTTATGTCGAACACCTGCTATCGCATGTAGGACGGATGCGGCTATCAGCTGAGTCCATCGTGAGGATTGCCCCGCCCTCTTCCTTTAGCCGGGAAGGGTAGGCAGTTTTTATCTGTCTGGTGGCCATGGCAAAAGATGAGCACTTACCTCTTCGGTGATACCCTGATTAACTTTTTCAAATTTCATTTGAAAAGGAAAATCAGGGTAGAGAGGGAAGTACTCTCTTCCCAGCATTTTGCTGAAAGATGGGTGAGAGAGGCAAGCATGGCCCGAGTGAATGGGCCTACTCTGAGTATGTGCCTGTAAATTGAGGGTGGAAAACTGGGAGAGGGCACTTGCCCTGGTGGTCAGGATCACCATGGCTTTTTTAATGGGCTTTCTCCACAAATGTCCCTCGGAAGTCTCCCCCCTATTGGGGAATTTTTCATTGTTTCTTTTTTTGTTACATCCTCTGTTTTTGTTTACACGCAGAAATGTCCATTTGTACTGTCCTGTATTGTCCTTAGTGATTTACTTTATGTCAACCCTTGTGGTTAATAAAGAAAGCATTATTATCCTTGTGGCCACTAAAGAAATCATTTTTTTTAATGGGTTTTCTCCACGATGGCCCTCGGAAGTCTCCCCCCTATTGGGGAATTTTTCATTGTTCTTTTTTGTTACATCCTCTGTTTTTGTTTTTTATACACGCAGACATGCCCATTTGTACCGTCCCATATTGTCCTGTACTGTCCTGTACTGTCCTTAATGTATATTTTGTGTAAACCCTTGTGGTTAATAAAGAAAGGATTATTATTATTATAAGGGCGGTGGATTGGCAGTATCGGTAGAGAGTCGGACGCCATGCTTTACAACATAGAGTTATGGCCCTTTATTATCTGAGTTCAAATCCCGCCAAGGTTAACTTTGCCTTTCATCCTTACGGGGTCGATAAAATAAAGTATCTGTAACGTAGTAGGGTCGATTTAACTTTCCCCTCCCGGCAAATTACTGGCCTTGTGCCTATACTAGAAACGATTATTATTATTATTATTATTTCATTAATCTTGCTTTATGTTCATACGAGTTATCACCAAGTCACAAGCAGTGACCTCAAGAGACAAGGTTCGCCATGTTCAAGAAAGAACATACATACAAACATGCATCTTTAGGTGACAGAATCTTCCTTAGTATATGGGCAGTTCCCATTAGTACTATCTTTTGTATTTCTTCTATACACAGGTTTCCTGGGATTTGGGATAAGTAATCATTAGACCCCTTAGGTATCATTCCTAGAGCACCTACAACCACTGGTATTGTTTTAGTTCTCAACTTCCAGATTTTTCCAATCTCTATCTCCAGGTCTTTATATTTGCTCAATTTTTCAAATGTTTTTATAGATACATTCTTGTCTATTGGAACAGACATATCAATTAGCAGGCATACCCTCTTTTTAAAGTCCTTCAGTATTATATCAGATCTATTTGCATCTATTTTTCGGTCTGTTTGGATGCTAAAGTTCCACAAGATTGAGATGTGATCTTTTTCTAGTACGGGAGGTGGTTGATGCTCCCACCAATTCTTTTGATGGGGCAAGTCAAAATGCTTACACATTACCCAATGTATGTATTCTGCAGCTCTGTCGTGCCTGTTAAGGTACTCAGTTGGAGCTATAGGACTACATATTGAAATTATATGATCAATGGTCTCTGGTTGTTTTTTACATACACAGCTTAATGGGTTGCACCCATTTTTTATGATATTGGCTTGATAATTATTTGTCGGCAGACACTGATCTTGTGCTGATATAATCAGTCCTTCAGTCTCAGATTTCAGTCCAGAGGATACCAACCACTGATGGGTTAAAGTTTTGTCAACATCAGGATTGTTAGCTCTTTCTGGGTATTTTCCATACAGCAGCTTTTCTTGCCATTTCTTAGCCAGTTTCTGTAGCAGTTCTTTCTTTGCAGTTACTTTTACCTGCTTTGCTTTTTCTGTGTTTTATTATTATTATTATTATTGGCCAATCTCTCATCAACTTCTTCAAGTTTTACCTGGAAAGGAAGGAAAGGGTGGAGAGAGAAGTGCTGCCCCCCAGTATATTTGCTAAAAGGTGGATAAATGGGGTGAGAATGGCCTGTGTGAGTGGGCCTACTCTGACCATGTGCCTATAGGCTAGCTAACTTGAGGAGGAGAGAGGTGCCCTCCCTGGGTGCCCTAGAAGCGCTGGGTGGTTCAGGATTGGTGGGGTACCTGAGTCACCCCTGGGTCGTCCACCCCCACCCCTCTATTGGGGAATTTATTTAGTTATATTTATGGATAGTTTATTTTATATATTTTTATATTTTTTTAATATTTTCATTGTTAAATTAGTCTTGCCATTGTGCACTTTTACTCAACCTTATTGTAAACCCCCACTGTCCGTGTCTTTGTATTGTCCCCTACATGTCGGCCCTTGTGGCCAATAAATGAAATTATTATTATTGTTATTAGATGCACGCTGGGATTATGTCGGGCTAGTAAATAAGGGAGGAGGATGTAAAAGCCTCACCAACCTGCTCAGACATTTTCAACTGTCTGACAGGTATTGACTGGATTGTGCCAATGTGGGCATGGGCATACTCATCGGGTCATCCAGATTGTATCTAGATAGGGTATTGTGTAGGGAAACAGATAAGGCTAGCGTAGGTTCTCCAGAATTTAAAGTAGTCGGCTACTCGGACCACAAATTTGTGATCTGTGAAGTTGACTTAGATAGACTCCATAGGCAAGGACCTGGTTACTGGAAGCTGAACGCGTCTTTCCCGGTGCGCAAAGCTTACAGAAACAGGATAAGCAAATTAGTTAAGCGTGAGTTGACGGATGTGATCATCAACAACAGATGGTGGTTTACCCTGAAAAGGGCAATTAGAGTAGAATCAATAAGGTTTAGCAAAGGAGTAAAGATAGAGGAAAATAGAGTAGAAGGAGAGTTAGTTAGAAAGCAAGAAGAGGCGTTTAGGACAGGCATCACAACTGATGTGCTTGCGGCATGATTGGCACTCGACCAATTCTTCAATGCAAAGCACGAAGGCTGCGTTGTCAGAGCTAGAGCGCGTGTTCTGAGACAAGAGGGGACAAAAGCTGTCCAATGGGCCCGGGTGGTGGAGGCGCGACGTGGCAACAAAAGCACAATTCAATCCTTGCCTGACCAAAACAAGCACATGTTACTCGAACCTGAGCAGATGTGTGAGGCTTTTCAGCAGCACTTTGCTCAACTGTTTGGGAGCGGTGGTGGGCCAGATCGGTGTATGAACTTCAGTGCATACCTCGAGAGACTGCCGCAGCTCTTGACGACTGCTGTGCAGTATTGTAAAAAGCCGATAACAGCAAGTGAAATACGGGAAGCGATGTGTGATTGCTCGAGGGGTAAATCGCCAGGTTTGGATGGTCTGCCCTGTGAGCTTTATGCGTACATGCCAGACTTGTTCGGCGACCTTTTGGCAGACGTCTACTGCAACTGGCAGCAGAATGGGAGCATTCCCAGTTTTGTGAGCCGGGGAACGGTGGCGCTGTTGAGAAAAGACCCGAACAAAGGGGACATTATAGACAACTTCAGGCCAATAACTCTGTTAAACACAGATTTCAAAATTTTGTGTTAGCAACGAGATTGGCGCTTGTCGTTGGTAATCTGGTAGCAGAGGCGCAGACATGCGCCATTCCGGACAGATCCCTCCACGACAACCTCCACCTCATGCAATACATCATAGAGAGGGTAGTTAAGGAACCTGGCACAGGTGGGGCCCTGATCAACTTAGATCAATCTAAGGCATTTGATAGGGTTGACCATCTGTACCTGGCGCCAGTCCTCGAGGTGGCTGGTTTCGGGCCCATTTTCAGGGGTTGGATCGCTGCGATGCACAGCGACATCTGCTCAGTTCAGTTGTGAAGGTGAACGGTCATCTGTCACAGCCGTTCAGCATCATGCGCTCGGTCCATCAGGGTTGTCCCCTCTCATCACTCTTGTACGTATTGACCCTAGAGCCGTTACTGCACAAATTGGAGGCGATGAGAGACGTCCCACGCAAACTGGGATGTGGGAGATCCGTGTCAGCTTACGCCGACGACGTCACTATCGTGGTGTCAAGCACCGGACATGTCCAGTTGCTCGGCACCGCTCTCGAAGAATATGAAGCAGTGACAGGAGCAAAGTTAAACCAGGAAAATTCAGTGGGCTTGCAGTTTGGCACCTGGAGAGGCAAGTCCATGCCGCCCAACAGCGTCGTGGGACGTTGGACGGAAGGACCGGGTAAATTGCTCGGGGTCTGGTTCGGTCTGGACCTCCAGATGGAGAAAGACTGGAGCGAGGTGACGAACAGGGTGGCCTCTCTCACCCAGAAATGGGCGCTCACAGCCTTCTACCAGCTGGGCACTAGTATCGGTGGAACATCCACCTCGGCATTCTATAGAGGACTAGTGCAGGGGAAAAGTGACGACGTTCACGGGGAGACACTTAGCGTGGAAGACGATCAGCTGTTCACTCTCTTCAAGAGAACTTTCAACCCGGGGCCTATGGACAACTTCCAGAAATCCTTGGCCTGGCAGTGCTACCAGGGAGCGTAGCCGGTTCGAGATAAGCTCTACAGGCATGTAAGCGCCATCAGCTGAACCTGTCCGAGATGCGCACAGAGCGACGAAACCATTATGCACACACTCGTTCAGTGTCCGAGCATTGCTGACTTGTGGAGCTATGTCGAACATTTGCTGTCACATGTAGGAAGGATCTGGTTATCGACTGAGTCCATTGTGCAGATAGCCCCGCCGTCCTCCTTTAAGGGGGAGGAAGGGCAGACAGTTTTCATCTGCCTGGTGGCCATGGCGAAAGAGATTGTATGGTGGACAAGGCTGAAAGTGTTGAAGATGGACACTTTCCTCTTCGGCGAATCCCTGATTAACTTTTTCAAATTTCACTTGAAGAGGAAAATCAGGATGGAGAGACAAGTGCTGTCTTCTAGTAAGTTTGTTGAAAGGAGGGTACAAGTGGCGAGTCTGGTCCGAGTGAACGGGTCCGCTCTGAGTATGTGCCTGTAGACTGAGGAGTGGAAAACTGAGAGAGGGCGCTTGCCCTGGTGGTCAGGGTGGCCGTGGTCTTTTGTGTGGTTTTCGCCACGAGTGACCCTTGGAAGTTTCCCCCCTATTGGGGAATATTTGTTGTTTGAATTTTTTTGATATTTCTATCTTCTTGTTATAACCTTTGTTACACGGCCAAAACCCACTTTGTATCGTCCTGTACCGTTCTGTGCCGGATTATTATTATTATTATAATGCTGAATTGGCAGTATCAGTAGAGAGTCGGACATGCTTACCAGCAGAGTTACGTCCCTTTACGTTCTGAGTTCAATTCCCGCCGAGGTTAACTTTGCCTTTCATCCTTACGGGGTCGATAAAATAAAGTACCAGTAATGTACTGGGTAATTGGTGGCCTTGTGCCAAAAGTAGAAACAATTATTATTATTATTATTATTATTATTATTATTATTATTATCATCATCATCATTATCACTATCATTATTATTATTTGTAAAGGGCGGTGGATTGGCACTATCAGTAGAGGGTCGGACGCCATGCTTTCCAGCATAGTTACGTCCCTTTACGATCTGAGTTCAAATCCCGCCGAGGTTGACTTTGCCTTTCATCCTTACGGGGTCGATAAAATAAAGTACCAGTAATACACTGGGTAATTGCTGGCCTTGTGCCTAAAGTAGAAATAATTATTATTATTTGTAACGCTTTTGTTCTGGCAGATGTTATACCGACACTAAACCAAAAGAGCGAGCCATAGCCAATGGCCAAAGATCCTTTGGGTCATTCAACTTTTTAACACCCTTCTTAGAATTCTTGCTGTTCCCAGCAAGGCTGTTTTCTGCAACAATCCTGTCCTGATGGTAATTCCTAGCTTCTCAAGCCATATATCCAACCTTCTACTAACTGCTCCCAATGCACCAACCACAATCGTTACCACTTTTATGTGTCTGACTTTCTACAGTTTCCTGATTTCTCTCTTCAGTTCCTAGTATCTCTCAATTTTCTCACTTCCCTTCTCATTCACCCTGTAGTGCCATGGTGAAGCAATATTCACAATACTTGCCTTGTTATTATTCTTTTCTACAACAATGTCAGGCTTTCTAGCCACAATAAAATGGTCATACTGGATGGTCATGTCCCACAAGATCCTATATTGTTCATTTCAGCAACCCTTTCCAGTTGGTGCTCATACCATTTCTCACTTCTGCTCATATCATACTTATGATAGATCTTCCAGTGAACCAATTTGGCAATGTTGTTGTACCTCCTCGTATACACTTTCTGAGCAAGCATCTTACATTCACTAATAATGGTGTTTATTGACTCACTATTCTCACCACACAGCCTACAATGTGGGGAATTCACTGATTTGTCAACATTGAACTTGATATAGTTCATTCTCAGTGCCTGTTCCTGAGCTGCAAAAATAAGGGCCTCAGTTTCAACTTACAAGCCACTTTTCCTAGTCCATTTCCAGTTCCTATCTTTGTCAACTGTCTCAGGAATTTCACATACAAATTGACCATAGATTTTTTTTTCTTGCATCTATACAATGTGTCATTCTGTCTGTCTTGTTTAAATTCTCCCTTTTCCGTTGCTTCATGACTGTTTAGGACCTATATCTTTTTTTACTCCTGCGATCAATCTCTCCTTTCAATTCTTTACATACCATGCCAGATTATTTTCCTCCGATTTTACACGCATTTCACAGCTAATGAGACCTCTTTCTCCTCTCTGTTGTGATAGATACAACCTATCCACATCACTTTTACGATGTAGAACCTCTTATAGTGTCATAATTTTCTGGATTTTTCTATCAAGCTCTTTAAGTTCATTACGTCCCCACTCTATCATACCAGAGCTATACCTTAGAGCTGTAACAGATCATTTTGATAGACAGTATCTTATTCCTATCACTTTACTTCGTCTTTAACACCAACTTCAGTCTCCATTTATATTCCTTTGATAATAGTTCTTTCATTTCCTTCTCTTTCATTTGGTTTGTTTCAAGTATGCCTAAGTACATCAATTTCCTTCATAACTTATCTGTCTGTTAATACAATTCCTTCCATCTTATTAATTCTACCCCACTTCAGTAATAGGACCCTACACTTTTTTATGCCAAATTCCATTCTGTACTGAATGTATGAACTGTCTGTACAAGGGAATCAATATGTTCATAGGATTTCCCATAAAGTTTTAGGTCACCCATGAACAGCAGGTGGTTTATCTTGAACTCATATCTTCCCCACTCATAACCAGCATTTCACCTTCTCAACACTAATGAAAGTGGAACCATACACAATACAAACAGCAAAGCCAAAGACTGTCTCCTCAATGGCCAACCATGGCTTTTGGCAAGGGAGGTGGATTGTTACGAAAAGCCGATAACAGCTGAGGAAATATGGGACGCAATCGCAAGCTGCATGAGGGGCAAATCCCCTGGCTTACATGGTCTGCCCTATGAGATTTACATAAACATGCCAGACTTGTTCAGCAACATCCTAGCAGACATCTACGCCAACTGGCAGCAGAAGTCTGTGAATCGATCCAAACAAGGGGGACCATATAGACAATTTCAGGCCTATAACTCTGCTAAATGCAGTGTTTAAAATTTTGACGAAGGTGTTAGCGACATAGCTGGTGCTTGATGTTGGTGGTCTGGTAGGGGAGGCGCAAACATGCACCATTATGGACAGATCCATTCACAACAATCTCCACCTTATGTGATACATCATAGAGAGGGTGGCTAAAGAGCCTGGCATGGGTGAGGCCCTGATCAATTTAGATCAATCAAAGGCTTTTGATAGGGTCAACCATTGCTACCTCACAGCCATCCTCAAAGTAACCAGCTTCAGACCCATTTTCAGGAGCTGGATCACTGCAATGAACAACGACAACTGCTCTGTGGTTAGAGTAAATGGTCACCTTTCGAAACCATTCAATATCATGTCCTTGGTCCATCAAGGTTGTCCCCTCTCATCCCTTTTGTATGTATTGACTCTTGAGCCATTACTACACAAACTGGAAACTTTGAAGGGTATCCCAAGTGAACTAGGATGTGGGAGATCTTTGTCAGCATATGCCAACAATGTGACCATAATGGTGTCAAACACAAAAATTAACCAGGAAAAGTGGGTGGGCCTGCAGCTCAGTTAAATTAGTCGGGATCTGGTTTAGACCAGATGGCTAGATGGTCAAAAACTGGGACGAGATAACATGCTAGGTGGCCTCTCTCACCCAGAAATAGGCCGAGAGAAGCTATCCTTGAAAGGTCGGACAGAGGTGGCAAACATGTACATCACGTCCGTCATCTACTACTGCCTGGCCATTGTGCCTTCTCCTAACCCATGCCTGATAGCACTGGAACATCCACTTTTTCGCTTTTTGTGGAGGGGCCAGGTTCCATTGATCAGGCGGTCAATGTGCTGTCAACACTCGCTACGTGGAGGATTGGGTATACCATGGTTGATGATGTGCGAACATGTGCCAAGGCTACATCACCAACTTTTCTTGGATGGTGAACAGGTGTGGTCGCGGTTCGTTAGACACATTTTTCCCCAGCTCATCTCCTTAATGGAGCTACAGTCTTGGGTCAAGCAAGGATTAAGAGGGAGCATTTGGAGACTGGAATATCTTGAAGCTCTCACAGCCGCCAGCCAATCAGGCAGTACAATCGGTGAAAACTCCACCTGAGAGTTCCATAGAGGGTTAGTGGAGGGTAAGAGCAACGGCATCCTTGGGGAGACTCTGGGCATTGACAAAAATCAACTAGCCACTTTTTTCCAGAGGACTTTCAGTCCAGGGTCCACGAACAACTTCCATAAATCCCTAACATGGCAGTCTTACCGAGGAGCTTTGCCAATTTGAGATAAATTCTACAGGAATGGTAGTGCTGTCAGTATGGCCTGTCTGAGGTGCACACATGGTGATGAAACTGTCCTGCATCCACTCATCGAGTGTCTGAGTATTGCTAACCTGTTGGTTTATGTTGAGCACCTGCTCTCATGTGGGATGGATCTGACTATCAACTGAGTCCAATGTCAAGATCGCCCTACCATCCTCCTTTAGAGGGGAAGGACAGGCAGTTATTATCTGCCTGGGCGCCATGGCAAAAGGGGTTGTTTGGTGGACGCATTTGAAAGGGTTGAAGAGAGCCATTTTCCTCTTCGACGAAGCCCTGATTAACTTTTTCAGGTTTCACTTGAAGTGGAAAATGAGGGTGGAGAGGGAAGTGCTGTCTTCTAACCAGTTTGTTGAAAGGTGGGTGAGAGTGGCGAGCATGATCCGTGTGAATGGGCCTGCTTTGAGCATATGTCTGTAGATAGGAGAAGTACAATTAAAAGAGGGCACTTTGTCCTAGTGGACAAGGTGACTGTTCCCTTTGTGGGATTCTTCCTTAAATGATCCTTGGAATCTCCTCACTTTTGGGGAATTTGTTATGTCTGTTTTTTAATCTGTTATAAATTGTATTTGACACAAAAAACCACACACTGTATCATCCTGTACTATCTTTAATGTTTCCGTAATGTGAGCCCAGTGTAACTAATGAAGAAATAATTATTATTATCTTACCTCATGTAAAGCAGCTAAATGTTTGTATGATTTTCTCACCGACTCATCTTTTTTGGCATCCTGCAAATGATGATTGTGGAATAATTAGGGAAAAAAGATTTTTTTAAATAGTGTCATCGTCATCATTGTTTAACATTCACTTTTCTGGATTAGGCAGGTTGTCACCTTTCAAGTCAGCACTCAATCCACAGGGCCACCATCCACACAGATAGGTTGGGGCTGCATCTCACAGGTAAGTTCCTATACATTACAGTGTATTGAGTGCATTTTATCACTCCTTTTGACTCTATGTTTGAGAAATTTTCTATGGCTTGATGATCTTCCTAACAAGGGCAAATTTCTTCATCTTTTTTAACTGCTCAGTCAGAGAGAGAAGGGCAATGTCCATGGTCCTTTTCACAGCCTTTGACACTGGTAGGTGGCAGGGAGATGTCCTTAAACTGGAGACATGTCCTGAATATATGCAACAGAGTAAACTCTGCTAAAGGTACCCAAGAGTTATGTGGTACTGTTAAACTGTGAAACAAATGAAGTTTACCCACTGAGTAGGCCACAGTGAGAAGTTGAACTTAGGATACAAAGAGCCAGAACAAATACTGCAAGGCTTCTTGCCCTAAACTTTACAATTCTACCAATCCACTGATGTGGAGTGGTACTACATTTTATTGATCTCAAAAGGATGAAGGGCAAAGTTAACTGTGTTAGGATTTGAATTCAGAGAGCAGAGAGTCAGAACAAATACCAAAAGGCATTTCATCATACACTTTAACAACTTTGCTAATTCCCTGTGATTGTTGTATGGAGACAAGTAAGTGTAATGTGGCCTTACCTTAAATACAAGTTCATCAGTAACAGTGAAGGTACGATCCAGTTTACCAGTAAGGAAGTTGATTTCCTTCTGTAAAGCTTTAGTATCTATGAGAACCTGGAATAAGGAAACATTAAATAAATAAAATAACATTAAAGAAATAAAAAAAAGCAAGACGAGATAGACAGAAATCAATAAAGAATGAACAAGACTAAGATAGTAGCTAAGAGCTAGTTTCATTTGCTCTATATTTCTAATGAAAGACACTGTCTATGATTTTCAAACCATTTTGAAAATAATCAAGAATTTGGAAGAATTTACTCATATAATCTTTCTCATTATTAAGCTGATGTTTATTGTATAATTATTGTATGATAAGGGCAGTGGAGTGGCAGTATTGGTAGAGCGTCAAACACCATACTTTGCAGCATGAAGTTACAACCCTTTATGTTCTGAGTTCAAATCCTGCCGAGGTTAGCTTTGCCTTTCATCCTTACAGAGTCGATAAATAAAGCACTAGTAATATACTGGGGTCGATTTAATCAGCTTTCCCTTCACCCCAAAAGATTGCTGGCCTTGTGCTTAAAGTAGAAACCAAGTTGATGTTTGGAACATAACTCAGAGGTTTTATCAATTCCCTATGGCATTATACTTATTCTTCTTACCTCCCCCATTCTCTTCACCATCCCCATAGAATAGAAATTGCTCTTCAGTTGTGTCATGGGCACAGCAACCTCTCTAATGTTGGTGACACAATAAAATGCATCCAGTACACTCTGTATAGTGGTTGATGATAAGAAGGGCATCCAGCCATAGAAAATTTGCCAAAGTGCCAAGAGATCTCTGCAAACATGTTAAAAACATAACAACCCCCTAATGCTGGTGCCATGATAAAAATGCATTTAGTGTATTCTGTAGAATGCAGGAATATGTGTAAGCAAAATCCAGGTCTCCTATTTAAATTAAAATCTTCTACATAATTATATTTAAGAACCATATGTTAAGTTACTATCTTAGGAATGAAATGGTTAATAATTTTAATTGATTGATTGAGAGTGTATTTTATTAGAAATAGTCACTAAAGGGTTAAATCCAAAATACTTACTTTATCTATTTCAGCGTTTTGCTTTTTAATATTCGAGACAATTTCAATAATACGGCGAGTGTAAGAGGACCGATTGACATTTTTGGTCATATTTTCATATTCACTGACCTGTAAAAAAATAAATAAACAAAACATTAGGAAGCAAAAAAATAGAAACCTGTGATATTCATGTATTTTCTCAGGTCATGCTGTTTCCAGTAAGCTAAAATATACATGTTATTCTTATCTTCAGATCATCATCATCACAGTTTAACATCCATTTTCCATGCTAACATGGATTAGATGGGTCGTCCACATTGAGAGACAAGTCTGGCCAGAATTGGCCATGCCGTACCTTGCTCCGACAGAACTGTAAATTTGACCATGGTTTTTACAGCTCGATGTCCTTCCTACCACCAACCACATTTACAATGTGGGACTCATTGGCAACACTATGAGGAGGGACCGGTCAGTTGGCCGCACCGAACCCGTCTCACAGCAGAACTGTAGTTTGGAAGCCACAACCACATTTGCAGTGTGGAACTGGATGGCATAGCTATGAGGTCGGAGAGGCCAGTTGGCTGCGCCAAACCCATCTTACAGCAAAACCACAGTTTGGGAGCCTGGAACTGGATATTTAGCTATATTTTGTATGTCAATGACATGTGGAAGTGCATAGATGATGGACATGTGAAGCACATGGATGGAGATTGATGGGTGAAGAAATGTCAGGAAATACCAATGGAAGGAAGCCACAGTAAAGGTAGACCAAGAAAGACATGGGCAGAGGTGGTGACAACTGACCTCAAATCGCTGAGACACACAGAGGAGATGATGAAGAAACACAGCGAGTGGAGGGATGCTGTGCTGAGAAAGACCCATCCAACCCATGTGAGCATGAAAAAACAGACATAAAAACAATGATGATGATGAATGATGAATCCTTTAAACGGTGTGTGTGTGTATTAGTGTCGTTATATGTCTGAGTGTAAGTGTATGTTTAAATGTGTGTGATTTTTAAAGGTATATTGTGTAAAGTAACAAAGATAATGAATGTATGCATATATCCATGTGGTAGTGGTAGTGGGCATGTATGTGTGATTGAAGGTTAGTTTGAATGTGTGTATATGTGCGTTGAAGTAATTTTGTTTGTGTGTAAAGTATCTGGCTGTGTTAGGGTATGTACACAAGATGTGTGAATTTGTATGTGTGAGTGAGTGAGTATGTATGTATATATAATAATAATAATAATAATAATGAAATTATTGTGTACAGTGCTCAGGTGCACTACAACTCATCAAAGGTGCATGTATAGTACATAGAATAATGTACAAATGTCAGGAAAATAAACAGTGTATGAGTCATGATATAATAACAATAACGAAATATTGTGCAGTGCCCAGGTGCACCACAACTCATCAAAAAAGTGCATGTACAGTACATAGGGCAATGCACAAACATCAGTAAAATGAACAGTGCACGAGTCATGATACACACATGTGTGCATGTGTATGGAAGGGGTACATCAGGTGTAGTTTTGGCGTATTTCGGGAAGCATGAGTGTCTTAAAGGATGCAGTGTCTCGGCAGCTAACAATTGACGCAGGCAGTTTGTTCCATGCTTCAGCAACTCTGAGCGTGAAAAAATGTTTCCGAAAGTCATGGGAGCTGTGCTGTTTTCTTATCTTGTAGGCATGTCCACGTGTGTTAGACACATGGAGATCAAAGAGGCGCTCAGGGTTGCAGTTGGCGAGATGGTTAAAAACTTTGTGGGTATTCACCAAGTCCATTGCCAGACGTCGGAGCTTCAATGAATCCATGCCCAGGGAAGCAAGGCGTTCAGAGTATGGTAGGTGTCTGATGGAGGGTATGCGCTTGGTTGCACGTCTCTGAACAGTTTCCAGGAGGTCAATGTTCCGAGGATATATATATATTTATTTAGGTTTGAAGGTTCACCACTGGATAGAGCTGGTCAATTCCGTATGGTCAATCTTGATGTAATAATATGGAGAGTACTCAACGTAAAGCAGTTCAACTGTCTTCGTTTTGTAGTTGGTGGTGCGAGTACGGAGTTAAATATTATAATAAAATAACAGGAGGCTGGACTTGTGTAAATCCTTGAAAGGTTTATTATACTATGATCATTTCAATGACCAGGTTCCATATGAATCCAGTGATATCATCAGGTATTCGAAATATAATAAATGAATGTAACAGATAAAATCCATGGGGCTGAAAATCATAGACCGGAGGACGACCGACCATCTAGCATCTTCCACTTTAGCCGGTCGCCCTCAAAGTGCTGCCCATTCGGCCTACTTAAGGCCATCTGGTGAGGGGGCTAAAGCTTATAGTGTGCTACTAACCTCCCGGTCAAAGAGAAGAAAAACAGAAAGGAAGAGGAAGAAAAGTCAGCATTAATGTCATGCTACACGAAAAAAGACAGAAAGAAAGAGGAAGAAAAGGAAGAAAAGTCAGCATTAATGTCATGCTACAAGAAGAAAGACAGAAAGAAAGAGGAAGAAAAGTCCATATTTATGTCATGCTACAGTCAGGCCAGGAATGCCGCGACAAAAGTTATTCTAAAGGACCCATATCTTAACAGATGTATATATTATAACAGAGGTAAATATAGTGGGGGTCTGCATGTTATAATGTGTGAGCAGAAGATTGGAACGTTAAATTTTTGTTTAGATTTATAGGATGAAGTTAAAAAAATTTAAGATTAAAATTATAAAATTTAAAAAATTAGAAAATTGAAAATTAAACAGTTTAAAATGTTTAAGGTTTTGGGTTGCGAGGTTTAGTTAAAGAACGAGTCTTTTATGAAGAAACTTAAATTGTATTATAGAGTAAAGATTATGTCCTTGTTTAGCAGTCAAACAGCATACGGCGACTGCAGACTCCGGCCAGCCCATCCTAACCACGTGTCAGCCGTTCCGAGTGAGATCGCCTAGCAAAAGATATGGAAATCAATTATTCCAAGCACTCCAGGAATGTATTTCGGGCTTCAGGTGTGCTAGTGGCAAGTCAGCCATCGTCGTTAGGCCATCTTTGTACCAAACGAGTACTATTAATTTACACAGGAGGGGGATTTGTTTAAGTAGAGGGAGGCATGATACAGCTAATAGTTATGATTAGGCCTAGAATTTAAAGGTACTATATGGCGGTCAAAAAACGACTGCACGTCGGGCCCCTGGGGCAAATCAAGCCACTTCGAGTAACTTCATTTACTGAAAGAAGGGGAAATTTATTTTTCCAAGCACTCAAGGTAGGCCTATGCACAGGGAGGCCGGTCCCGCAGCCAGGAAAAACCAACCCAACAGTCCGACAGAAAATTGGAACATTGACATTAACGCTGACTTTTCTTCATCTTCCTTGTAGCATGACATTAATGCTGACTTTTCTTCCTTTTCTTCCTCTTTCTTTCTGTCATTTTTCTTGTAGCATGACATTAACGCTGACTTGTCTTCCTCTTCCTTTCTGTTTTTCTTCTCTTTGACCGGGAGGTTAGTAGCACACTATAAGCTTTAGCCCCCTTACCAGATGGCCTTAAGTAGGCCGAATGGGCAGCACTTTGAGGGCGACCGGCTAAAGTGGAAGATGCTAGATTGTCGGTCTATGATTTTCAGCCCCATGGATTTTATCTATTACATTCATTTATTATATTTCGAATACCTGATGATATCACCGGATTCATACAGAACCCGGTCATTGAAATGATCATAGTATAATAAACCTTTCAAGGATTTACACAAGTCCAGCCTCCTGTTATTTTATTATTATATATATACACAGTTCAAGAGTAACCAATTTTAAAGAGAGAGATGGAGATAAGAGAGGAGATAGGAGAGGAGAGATTGGTGAATTAGTTAGAAGCCAAAGTGTAAAGGCAATGTGCTCAATGTGCAATATGCAGTAGAAAGCAGCTAGGTGGCTGGGTTCATGCAGACGTTAGGCACGCAGAGCTGGAAATATTCATTAGTTAAGCAAAACAAGACCACAAATTTCACAAGGAAGACATTATTAAAAGATTGTCAACATATTTTAGTTTGTTGTAAGGAATTAGCACTTAACTATAAACTAGCCACAATTTCTAATCTCTTGAGGAGTTACTTCCCCTGAAACCACCCTCTAATTAGTAAGGTAAATATGTCCTTTGGCGGCCATCTTGTTACTCATAGGCAGATCTCACACAATGCAGCCTCGACAGATGAATACTGCTTGATTATGGCTGACAATTGATACAACCAGGACACCATAGTGAAATACCAATATATGGAACATTACATTATGTAACATTCTCTCCTTATTTTAATTTATATTCCTTTGAAGTTCCGATGAGCCGCTCTGTTTTTAAATATGTTAATTATTTTCAACTGAACCAGATCAATTATGATATATAGTCATCTGATCCAGAAATATTATATGGAGTAGCGAAACAATTGTAAACGGACATTATTATTATTATTATTCTCCGGTGGATTGGCAGTATCGGTAGAGGGTCGGACGCCATGCTTTAACGCATAGAGTTACGGCCCTTGCCATTCTGAGTTCAAATCCCGTCGGGGTTAACTTTGCCTTTCATCCTTACGGGGTCGATAAAATAAAGTACCAGTAATGCACTGAGTAACTGCTGGCCTTGTGCCAAACGTAGAAACAATTATTATTATTATTCTCTACATTCCTTACATCAAACTAAAATATGTTGACAATCTTTTAATAATGTCTTCCTTGTGGTCTTGTTTTGCTTAACTAATGAATATATATATATATATATATATATATATATATATATACATATCATCATATTATTATTTTGCATCCACTTTTCCTTGCTATAAATGAAAGATAGTTGTAAAGATTTCTTTCTTAACACCTGACTGGCTTGGAACCCACAGTTCAGACTGTCCTCTTACTCCCTCCTCTTTGTTCTATATATATGTATATGTATATATATATAGAGAGAGAGAGAGATTATTGTTGTGTATGCATTGGTGTATGTATATGAGTGTGAGTATATATATATATGTTTGTATTTATTGATATACACATATGTTTGTATGTATATCTGTATATATGTATATGTATGAGTGGGTATGTGTGCGTGTGTGTGTGTGTATATATATGTATATATATGTGTGTATATTTATATATGTATATATACTTGTATGTATACACACATATATGTATGTGTATTTAGGTGTATACAATCGTATGTGTGCAGGTATATGAGCCTGGTATACGTACGCGGGTGCGTGTTTATGCGTATGTATATGTATGTATGACTTTTAGTGCTCTGCACCTTTTTATGCAGCTGTCATCCTTCATACGCATCACATGTCCATACCAACGCAACCGCCTATCCTGCACACAGCATTTGATTCCTCTTATGCTCAGTCTCTCTCTCAATTCATTTATGCTTTGCCGTTCACGTATATTACTATTACACATCCATCGGAGCATGCATGCTTCGTTTCTTTCTTATCTACACAAGTCTTCTACAGGTCTCCCTACCATGTAACACTGCTCTTTGTATGCACACATCATACAGACTGCTTTTCATTTTGAGGGAAAAGCTTTTTGCAGCTAGCAGTGGCAGTAGCTCCCTGAACTTCTTTCATCCCGTTCTTACCCTAGTTATTGTACTTTCAGAACACCCATCTCAGCTGCTAATTTGCTTACCTAGATAGCAGAACCTGTCTACTGTTTCTACAGAGCCCTCTCGTAGTTTGGTAGTGCTTGTTTCCTGGGGCAGTTTGCTGCTTACTGTCTTGGTGCAGCTGCTACATGTAAAGCCTACATTCCTAACTAAGCTTCCTAAGATCCCACTACATTTCTTGTGTACCCATAGTTTGCATTTGGAGCAGATGATGGAATTGCTACCTACACCTTTCCTACATATTCAAGGCCATTTCCCTGAGGGGATTTGGGTTCTGTTTTCTCGTCTACTTACGAGGAACTTAGTCTTTGTCAGGTTGACTTTGGGACCCTTTCTTTCTAGTCCCTGCTTCCATGTTTGGAATTTCTTCTCTAGTTCCACCATAGATTCAGCTATAAGTGTGAGATCATTCACATACAGGAGTTCCAATGGGCATCCAGTCTTAAATTCCTGTTATAGCCTGCAATATAATAATGAACAGAAGAGGGCTAAGAACAGAGCCCTGGTGGACACCGACCTGTATGCTAAATTCCTCGCTATAGTCATTGCTAACCCTAACTTTGCTGACTACTCCCCTCTACATGGCTTGTACAGCTTTCACAAGCCATTCATCTACTCCTAGTTTTCTAAGAGTCCACCAGATTATAGCGCGAGTCACTCTGTCAAAGATGCCAGGTAGAGCGGCTTAATTTTAGCTTGTTACTTTTCCTGTAACTGCCTCACAAGGAAGTGGTGCTTTTTCCTGGCACAAACCCAAATTGCATCTCACCTAGTTTTACCCAGTCCCTAATCAACTGTGCTATAACTGTTTCAGTTACTTTCATGACCTGGTCCATCAGCTTTATACCGCTATACTTTCCTCTATCTAGTGCATCACCTTTACCCTTGTAGCAGTTGACAATGATGCTGCTACACCAATCTTTTGGTATGACACCCTCTAGTATTACCTGGTTAACAATACGTGTGGTTATAGTGTGACCTACTGACCCAGATGCTTTCAGCATCTCGGCAACTATACCTGATGGACCACTTGCCTTTCCAGTCTTCATACCTTTCATTGCCTTACTTACTACACTGCTGCTGACTTGTACTGCTGGCCCCTCGATAGGGTCCACTTGGGATAGGGTCTCTTTCTCCCATGCATTCTCCTCATTTACTAATCTTTCATAATAGCTCTTCCACACAGCTTTCTTCTCAGCACTTGTGAGGGCAAGCTCACCTTTATCATTCTGGATACACTTCTCTCCAATGACATCACAACTCTCTCTGACACACTGCCTCGCAATCCTGAATACCTCTTGTTTCTGGTTCTCATGCTGCAAAACATGCTTGAATTTTCTATCCTCTGCTTCCCTTCTAGCTAAGTATACTTGTCGCCTAGTTTCCCTCCTGGTCTCTATGTAATGTACCCTACTACCGCTGTTCTTCCATTCTTTCCATGCCTGTCTCTTAGCCTTAATTGCCTCATCTACCTTATTCTTCCAACACCAAATCACACTCCTCCTCCCTGTGGTCTTGCTCCAACCACAGATCTCGTCTGTTACGGGCTGAGGGGTCTTTCAGCTTCCAGATCTTTCTTCTCCAGGTTGCCTTCTGTTTCCAAGTTCGTCTAGTTCTGACAATGGGGTCGCTGACAACTAAGTTATGTTGGGAGGTACATTCCTCACTAGGGAAGGCTTTTGTGTTTACAACCGTCCATCTATCTCGTCATCTGATGAGGATAAAATCTCTCTGACTAGAATGCTCCCCTGATCTATAGGTGATCAGATGGTTTCGGGCTTTTTAAAGTTTGTGTTACATATCGCCATGTCATTGGCGTCACAGAAGCCTGAAGCCTTCTTCATTTCTTGTGCCAAACTTGTAACCTCCATGGACTCCATAGAAGCTGTCATGGTGTTTCCCAACGTGTCCGTTAAAGTCGCCTGTAATGATTAAGAAGTCACTGTTGTTTGTTAGGGCAGTGGTGTGCATTAAGGACTCGTAAAACCTATCCATAACTTCGTCTGGCAACTCCGAATTGAGTGCGTAAGCTGATATACATTTATACAAACACACATTCACACATATACATTTACACAAACACACACATACAGTCATGATAGCAGCATTCGGTGAATTGGAAATGGGAGGGTAAAAGTATAACTTTTTATTTATTTATTAACAACACAGTTTAACTCTTTTTTTTTTAAACTCATTTGTATAAAAATTTAATATAATGGTTACAGAACGAAAACAGTAACAAAAATAATATATACAAAGGAAAGGGAAAGCAAAAAAAAAGAGAGAAAAAAATACACAAGCATGTAATACACACATCTAAGACCACATAAAACAATATGCAGGCGAAAGAGTGGAAAATGAGATGCTACCAGAGCAAAAGATAACAATATAGCGAGGAGCACTGGGAAACCTCTCTAATAATTTTTGAGGCAAGTCAGTACGCTCGCAGTGTTACCTGGGGTGATGGTGGTGCTGGAACAACCAAGTGCCCTCACGAGCATCACCAGTTACCTCTGTTTGGCGAGCCGGCCGTGAAGAAGAACCTCGCTGTCAGTAGCCCGACTCCCCCAAACATCTCAAACACCACAGGCTGGATAATGTAGTTAGTTGACAGAACACAGTATTTTAGGATTTTGTTCCTGCCTTGCAATGCGGAACACCGCATGTCTCTGATGTTCCCATCACAGAACATTGGCAAACCTCCTACTCTCAGCCTCCCTGCATGCTAAGTACACCCGACGTTTAGCTTCTCTCTTAGTGACTGTATGTCCTTCTCTACTCCCACCATTTTTCCAAGCCTTCCATGCCAGTCTTTTGTCTCTAATGGCCCTATCTACCGTGCTGTTCCACTGCCAGGTCACTCTCTGTCTGGTTGAAGCTCTGCCCCAGCCACAAGTTTCTCAGTAGCCTGCAGTAAGTTGTCACACAAGAAATTCCAGTTATCATCTATGTCATACAACTCTAAATCGTCTTCTTTTTCATCATACACATCTTGAAGGGCTTTCCTAAATTTATATTTTAATGAAAGGTCTTTTAGCTTCCAGACCTTTCTTTTCCACACCTTCCTGTATGTCTCATTCTTTCTCTTGCTCACTGAGATGTCACTAACGACTATAAGTTTTTTGTCACTAACGACTATAAGTTTTTGGTGTCACGACAAAAAGGATCCAGTTCACCCTGTAAGGTGGTTGTTTTGGTACCACAATAAGAAGCACCCAGTCCACACTGTATCATGGTTGATATTAGGAAGGACATCTAGCTTTTGACTTTTCACACTCACTCAAAGATTCAGTAATCTTCAAAACAATCTCATTTTCTTAATTTCTTTCCTCTTTACCCAGTCTACCCTACTCTTAATTTCTACCCCTCTCTTTATACCTTCTCTACCCTCTTGACCATATATGATAAACATCAACACCTTCAACTATACCAATGGTCAAAGAATAATTGTTCCACATCACAGCACACAAATTGATAATGTGACCCCCCCCCCCTACTCCCTCTCCTCTCTAATATCATACTAACTGTATTTTATTCTATTTTTATTGTCATTTTAACTTATTTACATTTTCTTAAATGAAAATCCCATTCCTGAATTCTACCATATAGTGAATAGTCACTTCCACAATTATAGACTTTCTGATAAATAATTAAGTATTGCATATGATTGAACAATATATATTGTAGTCAGCATGTGTAGTCTATTATAATAGACACAGAAACATATGTTAAAGCAAATAAATTCCTAATCACTTTTCATGCCGATGTTTATATTTTTCTTGGTGCAATACTTGCTTATATTAATATACTCCATGATCTTTTCTGGATCTATATACCATATTCCCCTGCTTCGATATTTATGCTTTATGATTCAAAGGAAACCATCGAGTCATACTTACTGGGAAGCAGTTGTCTTGTTTAAGCATTCATTCCTGATATACATAAACAAAACCTTATCTACCTTCACATATATATATATTTATATATCACCCCTCCCCTGTCCCCTCCATCTTCATCTGCCTCACCGAGCTGGTCCTCACCCTCAACTGCTTCTTTTTCTTGGTTGAGTTCTACCAGCAAGTCACTGGAGTAACCATGGGTACAATAATGGGCCCCAACTACACCAACCTTTTTATTGGCCACATTGAAGCCCAAATCTTTGCCCAATACACTGGCCCCACCCCCAAACTATACGGTTGTTATATCGATGACTGTATTGGTGCCCCGACACTCACCCGAGAACAGCTCGATTCCTTTCTCTCTTTCCTCTGCTCCTCCCATTCCTCCCTCCACTTCACCACTTCCGTTCACTTCTTAGAAATCACTCATCACCTCCGCCTTCTTTAAACCCATCAACTCCCACTCCTACCTCAACTTTACCTCCTCCCACCCAACTCACACCAAACACTCCATTTCCTACTCCTAACTTCTCCAAATCCACCGCCTTTGCATCCAAAATGACGACTTTGAAACGCGGGCCCTTTATCTAGTCTGCCATTTTACTCAGAGTGGTTAACCCCCCCATCTATTGTCCATGCCGTCCGCGCCTGCGTCATCCACCGTACCACCACCTTCACCCCATGCTCTCGCCCCCATCCACCGTTTCCCTTTCCCTCACACCTACCACCCCGCCACCCTACCCCTCCAACGGACGATCCTACAGCTCTTTCAGCACCTCCAGTCAGGCATCTTCCCACTCCCACTCCTCACCTCCTTCAAGCACACACACGCAACCACCACAACCTACTCATCTGCAGGTCCCTACCCCCAATTCCTTCCCTGGATATCTCCCCACCCCATTGCCACACTTGCCCTTAACATTACCAACATATAAATATATACATAATGTCTATTTTCCATGCTTACAAGGGTTAGACGCTTTATCATGTTATGGGACAAGTCGGGTCAGGTGACCATGTCTTGCTCATATGGAACTGTGTCTGACTTGGTTTCTACAGCTGGATATCCTTCTTAATGCCAGACACATTACAGGTGCTTTTTATCATGGCACTAAAACCATCTGGCAGAGTAGACTGGGTGCTTTTTGTATCATAAGTAAATATTTAATCTCATTCCATTTCAATAATTTACAAGAATTATATACGTATTACAAGTTCTCTCACCAACTGTTTGCGAAGTTCCTCTTTCAATCGGGTTTCAGCAGCAACCTCTTTCATCTTTTCTCTGAATGTTTTAATTTCTTCTAATTTCTTTTCGGCTTCAAACTAGAAAGATCGAGAAAAAGAGGGACAAAATATTATTTCTTTTCATAATCATACACTTTCACACTCTCCAACAAGAAAGAGAAAGGAAGAAATTCATGAAGTACACTCAGGTCTCTAATAAATGACTAATTCTGGGGTTTTTTTTAAATCAAGGGAGACAACATAGAAAAATTATCAATTTTCCACACTCACCCACAACTTGCTTATTCCAACCTCCCACCCATTATTTGGGTCCTGTGGGTAGATAGGATTTATAGTTTTTGTTTGTTTTTGAATATTCATTATTAGTAAATAGACGTTAAGATATTATGAAAGAGAAGATATAGTGCATAAACAAGTTTACACACTAAACAAAGAATCTGAATACAGATCCTTCCTTGATGAAGACACTGCAGCATTAGATGTAGTTAAGGCTGAGTCATATCCTAATGGGAGACTTCAATGCTCATGTTGGCACTGGTGATCTGACTTGGAAAGGAGTGATTGGAAGGAATGGTGACCCCGATCTAAATATGAATTGAGAGGCCTTATTAGACTTCTGTTCTAGCAATGGACTCTATTATGAATACCTTATTCCAGCAGAGACATCCATAAATATACATGGTATAAGGGGAAGCAGGTACAGAAATCAATAATTGATTTTGTTATTTTCTCTGAACTCTTCAATTCTATGCTGGATGTACGTGTTAAGAGAAGGGCTGAGCTCTCAACTGATCACCATTTAGTTATCTGTAACTTGAAACTACCTAAAGCCAAAGAAGCCCACAAAACTGGCAGCTCCAGGGTGACCTACAGGATAAAGTGGGAAGCGTTGGTGGATAAGGAAGCCAGGACCAGGTATGCAGATACTATTGCATCTAAATTCAGAGAACTCCCTGAACAAACTGAGGACGTTGTGACAGTGGAGATTGTTCAGCTCAGCAGTTTCTGCTTCAGCTATTAAATGCTGCAAAAGAGGCTTGGTGTGGCAGGAGGACTCCTTGGTTCAATCAAGAGGTTAAAGATACCATTGGGGCAAAGAAGGACGCCTACAAAACTTGGATTGGAAATAAGTGCACTTTCTTGCACTTGTGGTACAAGCAGACATGGAGAATCACAGCAGAGACAGTAAAGGCATCCAAAGTTAAGATATGAGAGGACGTTTTGGAGTTAAGCTGGAATCTGATTCAAATCAGCAAATAAAGTGTCCTGACAGACCATGCCCTCACTTCCTAATAAGAAGTCTTCCTCCACACCTGCTATCAAGAACATGTCTGCGGTTCTCCTCTATTCAGAGAGGTTCACCTCGTGAGGTGGAGAGAATACTCCTAAACTCAATCACAACAGCATCTTTGGATGTACATGAGGTGCATCTGGGAGTGGTGACTAATCTCTCTGAGGCTGATGTTACAAGAGCAGTTAAAGAACTCAAATGTGGCAAAGCCACTGGGGAAGATGAAATCCAGTCCAGGATGTTAAAAGGTTTAAATAGAGAAGGTATTCTCTGGCTGACTTGTGTGTGCCAAGTGGCCTGGATCTCTAGAAAGGCACCTAAGCAATGGCAATCAGGAGTGATAATCCCAATTTTCAAAAAGGGAGACAAGACAGATTGTTCCAATTACAGAGAGATCTCCTTGTTAAGTATATGCCAAGTGTCTGGCAAAGAAATGCAGGGAGATTGTTGAGTCCAAACTAACTGTTGAGAACAGTGCAGTTTTCACCCCGAATGCAGCAAAGCCAACCAAATATTTACACTGCGAGAAATCGTGAGAGTATTGCCAAGATGTATATTCTTGTTTTGTAGGCTTTGAAAAGGAATATGACTATGTTTCTTGGGACCTGCTGTGGAAGGTTCTACGGGAGTATAGGATCAATGGTAAGCTTCTTGCTGCCCTGATGTCTCTATACAAATGCTTGAGTATTTGTGTTCGGTAAGTGGTGCTAAATCGAAACCATTCAATGAGTTGGATTCTGCCAAGGGTGTGTACTGTCACTTCTCCTGCTCATTATTTTCATGAACAGGGCGGTGGATTGGCAGTATCGGTAGAGGGTCGGACGCCATGCTTTCCAGCATAGTTACGTCCCTTTACGATCTGAGTTCAAATCCCGCCGAGGTTGACTTTGCCTTTCATCCTTACGGGGTCGATAAAATAAAGTACCAGTAATGCACTGGATAATTGCTGGCCTTGTGCCTAAAGTAGAAACAATTATTTTCATGAAAAGGATTGACATCTGCAGCCGGGTTGGAAGTAGTATCATGATTGGCAAGTGTAAAATCTGCCAGCTGGTGTTTGCAGACAACATGGTGTTATTTAACTGGACAGAAGGTGATCTGCTACTTGCACTTGATAGGTTTGATGCCAAGTGCTACATGACTGGAATGAAATTCAGTGCTGCGAAAACTGAGACACTCATCCTCTCAAGGAACCCTGTGCACTGCACTCTACATTTGAATGGAGTTCCACTGAAGCAGTAGAAGTTCAACTATCTCAAGGCCATGTTCACAAGTGATGGAAGGCTGAATTCAGTGCAAGAATTGCAGGAGCTATTGCAGTAATGCGCCAGATCACCATTCAGTAATATGAAGGGAGGTAAGTGTAAAAGTCAAACTTTCTATCAATTCGGTATTCATGCCAACCCTTACCTATGGTCATGATTCTTGGGTAATGAATGAAAGAATATGATCGCGAATACAAGCGGCCATAATGTCTCGAATACAAGCAGCAGAATGTCTCAGGAAAGAATCGCTGGACAGATTTTACAGGCAAAACCAACAGACAGGACACCCAGGAGCAGACTCCAAGCAAGATGGTCTCACTTGGGGGTCCAGTCAGATCAGTTGGCGACAGATGCTTCTGACAGGACCCACTTCAAGGGGTGTTTCAGGACTCTCCCTCCATGATCCTCTCAGGAATAAGTGGGAGAAGAAGAAGATATAGTGTATTCATACTGTCACCTACTTACTTACACTCGAAACTGCACATTCATACATGTGAACATACATACATACATAATTGTATATGTATGCATAAACATGTGATCCAATTGGAAAGAAACTACAGTAGAGAAAGGCAAAAGAAGTACTAATAGCTGATCTCACAGAGGAGATGATGAAGCAACACAATGAGTGGAAGAATGCTGTGTTGGAAAAGACCTATCCCACCCATGCAAACATGGGAAAATTGATATATGTATGCACGTGTGTGTGTGTGTGCATGTGTATATTGGTGACCAACAAGATAAATGCACCTAGTTTACTTTTAAAGTGGTTGTGATAGGAAGGGCATTCAGCCATAGAAAACTTGCTTAGCAAAGGATCAGGATGACTCTTCAGTTGTATTAACGACATGACCATCTTCCCCGTGCTGGTGCCATGATAACATGCACTTGGTAGAGCATGGAAATGTTTGGCTTGGAAGATGTGGGGCCCCATCGGTCTATCTGAGAGGTCTGTAGCTCCACTTAAGTACTGATTTGGTATGTGACACCTCATTGAACTCTTGCTAGCAGGAAAACTGGACTTTACATTGTAATGATGATATATATGTGTAGTATGTACATATATGTATATATATATATACATATTTTTGGCTTAGGTGGTTAATGCCTTCTTGACCACTTTTCAGTTTGTATGGCGTTTTAACATATTGTTTAGCTCTAGTTTTCTTAACTATTGGAGCGCTTGCCAGCATTTCTATGATTTTGCGTTTCGTTTCGCTTTTTCTCCCAGCCGAAATACGATTCTCGCTGAATATATATTTATATTAATCTCCCGAGTCTTACAATTAACCTGTTAATAATTCTATTGACAGATTAATTGCATAAGTTTATTTTAAAAACTACCCGGTTGAGTGCTTATTCGATTTGTGCTATCTATGCAATTTTTTGTATGATATACACATACTGAATTCATTTGCCAAAACCTGGGGAATTTTCCCCTCGTGACTTACACATGTGCCTTTTCAAGGTTCTGTGTCACTTACAAAGTTGGTTAAAGAGCAAAATACCTGTTGATAACGTGATATTCCTCGTTCGATCTTTATACTGAAAGTTTATAGTTTTAAGCAGACAGTATTATTGATTTAGGTGTCATAGAAACCCTGCATTTGGATTTTACCATCAATTCCACTTGGGTCCAGGTCTGTTTATATCATTTATTTTGTTTGACCCGTTTAGCTTGACTTGTTTTTTGGCTTAGGTGGTTAATGCCTTCTTGACCACTTTTTCAGTTCGTATAGCATTTTAACATATTGTTTAGCTCTAGTTTTCTTAACTATTGGAGCACTTGCCAGCATTTCTACGATTTTGCGTTTCGTTTCACTTTTTCTACCAGCCGAAATACGATTCTCGCTGAATATATATTTATATATATATATGTCATCATCACTGTTTAACGTCCATTTTTCCATGCTAGCATGGGTTAAATGGGTTGTTTCAACTTCTCTTCTTATTCCAACCACCTTATTATTTGGGACCTGAGAGTATTCAGGATACAATTTTCTTCTAAACATTTCTAATAACTTAGAAATTTATTTAGATGTAAACAAACATTCTATGCAGTGCTGAGATATTATGAAGTCCTTAGAAAATATAGTATGCTCTGATGCAGAAAATAACTGAATACAGTCACTTGCTATAAATAGCTTAGAAAACCAAGCAAAGCGTCCTTGTAGAGGGAAAAAGTTGCAAGTGACTGTTACAAAGAATCTAACCTCATATCTCTCACATACTGGCTGAGTGCTCTAGCCATCTAGCTAAGGGACCTCTGACAACAAATACCATCTAAATTAGGAAACTGAATCAAACTGCTTTGAAAATGTAAACAAATTTTTGTGTAAACCAAATCTTATGAAGGGAATAGATATAATAATCATCATCATCATCACGTCCGTTTTCCATGCTGGCATGGATTGGAGAGGTTGTGGTGTTCTGAGACTACACAGGTGAGATGAACACATTTGGCTCATACATTTCATTATGACATGGTTTCTATTGCCTTTCTTGCTAAGTGATGAGGGCCAAGAGATGTGTCTTCATAATTCAGCTTAGGTGACACTGACGACTGACTGACTAGAAGCCAGAGGTGTGTTTTTACTGCTAGGCTAAGGTAACACTGACTAACACACAGCTGAGGGTCAAAGGTGTGTTTTTACTGCTCAGCTAAGGTAACACTGACTAACACACAGCTGAGGGTCAAAGGTGTGTTTTCATTGCTCAGCTAAGGTAAAACTGACTAAATGACTGTTGACTGCCGAAAGCCAGATTGTGTATTTTTACTGCTCATAAAATATGATACTTGTAATAGATTTTCAAACAACCCATACCTTACAAACTTAGTGATATAGTTAACTCTTAGTGATATAGTAAACTCTTGTACTTTAATCAGAGAGTGAAAAGTGACCATTTCTAGAGATTTTAACTCATTGAAATAACCATCATCATCATTTTAAATCCATTTTCCATGTTAGGATGGATTAGACAAAATAAAATCGAAGAAATTGCTTTTCTATGCTTTAAGGACACTCTAGTTGAGAAATTTCCTTTGCAACCACATGGATATAGGTTTGATCCCACTTTACGGACCTTGGGATAATGGCTTTTACCATAGTATCATCAGTTTAATTGGGAATGAAGTTTGGTAGACAAAAACTATGTGAAAACCCATCATGTGTGTAAGTTTATGTATATATTTATGGATGTAAACGTATGTATGTGTGTATGTATGCCTATATGTATGTAAGTTTATGTAAGTGTGTGTATGTAAATCTATGTATGTATGAGTATGTGTGTGCATATAATATATGTGTGTCTGTATGCTGATGTAAACTGGTGTGTTGACTTGCTTCTCTTTGCAACAATAGCATGTAAATGTTTGATTGTTAAAATTAGCACCAGACTGCAATAAGTATGGATATCTTCATCATCATTTATTTACAGCCATTTTCCATGCTGAAATGATTTCTAAGGCTGGTTGTCCTTCCTAATGGCAACCACCTTACAGTATATACTGGGTGTGTTGTGTCATGGCACTGGCACTACCACTTTACAGAGTGTGCTGGGTGCATTTTATTGCGGCACCAACATTACCGCTTGCAGAGTGTACTGGATGCATTTTATCATGGCCAACTAAAACTTTTGAAGACAGTGTTCTAGTATGGCCACAGTCTTGTAAAAGATTAACTGATATAAACATCCTTACCTCTCTTAGAGTGTTGAGTTCTTTTAGTGAGCGATATTCCTCAATAAGTGGTACTCTATGTGACTCCCATTGGTTAGCCAAACTAACCAATCGCTGAGCACTGTTATCAACAACTGACTACATTTGAAAATAAACAAATAAGTATATCAGATAATTTTCAATAATTAGCAAATTAAATTACATATAAATAGCATGGCAGCAGTCAAATAACTGAAACAATAAAAATATTATTGAAATTTGTTTTTAACTCTTTCATCGCTAAAACAATACAGCCAAAAATTTTAAAGGTTAATATCAATAACAATACAAGAGCATTATATGTTTGACTGATACTCGTTTTTATCTATGTTATCTACTCTGATGTATCAGCCTTGCAACACTAACAATATTAATTAATATTTCACTGGTACTTTATTTTATCAACTCTGGAAGAATGGAAGGCAAAGTTGACCATGGCAGCATTTAAACTCAGAACATAAAGAGTCCGGAATAAATACTACAGAGCATTTTATCTGATACTCTAACAATTTTGCTATACAGGTAAAATTCCGTTATAATAAATACCATTATAATAAATTTTTCAGTATAACAAAATTTGTTTCAATCCCCAAGGTAATAAACAAACAAACACTCAATTTGTTTTGATCGATCTCATTATAAAGAATTTTTCATTACAACAAATTTTTTTATACCCCTTGAATTTCATTATAATGGAATTTCACAATAATGAAGGCTGTATTTTGCCCCTGCTAAAACAGGTGTTAACCTTATAGACTTAACAGCAGGTTTCATACTCATCATGAATTCATTTTTGTAATACTGTTTTATGGTTAAATTCTCATCTTGACATCAAGCCTTTTAGTTACCTCTTTCAACAGGCAGGATATTAACAGATATTAGTTGACAATATTTCAATACAAAAACAGAGATGGCCCATGCTATACATCACATGGTTAACAAGAGTATGATCTGGAAACAGAATATAGGAAAGTATATGTAGGTGCAGTGTATGTAGGTTTTGAAACTTCCAAGCTATAGGTCTACCGCAACAGAGGTAACCAGAACTACTCAACAGCAATTTTGGAGAATAACTCCACACAAAATCTTTTACATTTAAAGAGTCCTTAAACAGACAAGTATTTTAAAGACTGCTATATTTCTTGAGTCGTAGATTTAATTAGTCAGCCAGTCAAACATTTGGGTCTTTGGTGCCTTTAGCCAAGACCAGTCTAACCCACGCTAGCGTGGAAAATGGACGTTAAACGAAGATGATGATGATGATGATGATTCTATTGCAAGCATTTAGGCTAATTTACAAATACCTTCCCTCATTCCTCCCACCGGCGTTGAAAAACTGAAAAAGGGTCATAGGCACTGCCATTCCCCACTAATTCATCATTTTCTTCTTGCTCTTGCTCGATGAGGCCGGGGTCATCCTAAGCCAGCAATACCAGAAGCATCATCATGTAGAGCCGACCAGGTCCACCAGTGCCCTCCATCGCTGGCGGTCCCATGCCAGTTCCTCTGCACCTTCCAATTCCAAGGTGAAGTCAAGCCTCTGGAGATATTCCTGATGACATCCAGCCATCTGGTGCAGGGCCTGCCACGGGGTCTCTTCCAGCCTGCAGCTGCTGCATCAAATGAAAGTAAAGCCCTGGTATGATGATCGGGTGGAAAGCGGAGGACATGTCCATACCAGCGCATGCGGTGGATAGCTATGAGGCAGGTAGCTGTGGGCTGATGCATGTGCACACACAACACTTTGCTGGAAGCATGGTGGTGCCATCTGATGTTTTTGATGGTCCTCAGGGCTCTGCTATCGAAGTTGTTGATCCTGTTTGCCAGGGTCTTTGTGAGTGCCATGTTTCTGCTCCATAGAAGACAATAGAGAGGACTGATGCATTGTAAATATGGAGCTTTGTCTTCTAGAAGATTGAGCAGTGGAGCCAAAGGGGCTTCCATAAGGAGTGCATGACCCCAGGAGCTAGGTCACATCTGCGGTTGATCTCCGGGGTCAGGTCTCCATTGCTGGTGACAGTTGGGCCTAGGTAAATGAAGGAGCTAACAAACACCATGGCTTTGGGGCCAATATGAGGCGGAGGAGGATCTGGGCCATTGCTGACATGTGTCAGCTTTGTCTTTGCCCAGCTTTCTTGAAGGTCACGCATTGCTGACTCCTCACAGTATATGGTCTGTGCGTCTCTGAGCAGATTTATCAAGTTGCTGAATAGTGTGCTGGTGTCATCTGCGTAATCCAGGTCAGTTAGGTGGTATTTCCCGAAAGTAACGTCAGAAACTCGCTCATAAACCCTGGTCATCAGATAGTCACTGACACAATTGAAGAGGTCAGGGGACAGCCATGCAAACCTGTCTGACCCCATTGTTGATGCGGAACAAGTTGGAGTCCTGCATGCAGCTCTCGGCACTGCTATAGAGCCGCTGGTACAGGATGGTGATATTGGGAGATGCACCGACAAGCTGGAGAATTTTCCAGAGGGATACATGGTTGAACATGTCAAAAGCTGCCTTGAGGTCGATGAAGGCAACATAAGGGCAGCAATCTCTACAGAACTCCCGAGATCTTTCAACAATGAGGCAGTGGATTAATTAGGCATGAATCCGGCTTGTTGTGGGTGACATCCGCTTCTAGTGATGGGAAGAGCACGGTTGAGGAGGATCTTGGTAAAGACCTTGCTTGGGATGGAGAGAAGGGTGATGCCCCTGTGGTTGCTGCAGAAGAGTTTCTCACCTTGCTGTTTCCAGAAGGGAAGGATAATGCCTTGAGTCAAGTCATTTGTTACTTGTATCATCAGCAAAGTAAGGATGTCAGAGTGGCTCTCAAATGACTGGACCCCCACTAATGAGACGAAAAAAAAAAACAAAAAAAAATAATATACTAAAATGATAAAAAATCATAGGAGATTACTGTAGTGATCTTACCTTCAACATTTTTATGTTGTTTTCAGCATCTGGCAGTAAATCAAGTGTCCTTTTCTTGACATGGTATTTTTCTTCTTTCTCAGCATTTTTACTCTTAGTTAGTTCAATTTCCTCCATCATTTTCTGCTTCCCAGCTACAAACTTCTTCATTTCCATATCTATCTGGTCTGCTTTGGAACGGTAGTCATTTAATTCATCATTCAATGTCTGGATCTCCTCTTCCCGGTTCAATTTCTGCTCCTATAATGAAATATATTTTAAAGCACACATTGGAATCAATTTGTGCATGTGTGTGTGTGCATCCATATATACATATAGAGAAAGATATTGTACATATATATATATGTGTGTGTTGATATACACCCATATGTGTGTGTGTGCATGTACACACACATACATATAAAGATATTTTATGCCAGCATGGAAAAGTAAAAATAATGATGATGATGATATATATCTATGTTTCCAGATACACACCCATATACATGTGTATGAGTAAGGGTGGGTGTACCGTAAACAAGCTTCGGCCTCCAGGACGCATGGTAGACTTTTTAGACTTATTTTCGGAAAAAAATAGCGTATCGACACCGAGAAATATGGTATATAAAACTGACTAGGTTTATTTATCATAGATATCACCAAATGTGAGTAAAGAATGAATGTGGCCTTTACTTAGAGTCACAAGCATGGCCGTGACTCTAAGAACACATAAATTCAGGTTAGATCCCTCTACATGGCATCTTAACCCTTTAGCATTCACATTACTCTATATATACTATTATATTTCCATGATAAAAGCTTTATCTCGCATAATTATCTCTCATAATATCGAATCTATGAGATTTTGAAAGTATTTATTTTGAGAACAATACCTTATCAGTTTGAGTGACCAGTTACAGCCAGTTTCAACAGAAAAAGGTAGAGAATTCTGGCCAGTTTTGGCCAGTTTGAACATTAAAGAGTTAAGCAAGCATTTTACAGTGAGATTTGATAGACAAAAACCATGCAAAATTCCATCAGATTGAATTTATCATTTCTTTCACATCACTAATCAAGGAGACCATCCCCAAAAAGGTCATAGGCACTGCCTTTCTTTTTTGGTTATTCCTTTTAATACCAAACTGCCTGAAATTACCTTCAGTTATATGACACAAGACAATTTATTTTAAATTACTTATATTCATCACAAAACCTTCCAACATAATTTATGTAAGAACCTTTAAGTTATGTTCCAAACACCAACTTAATGAGAAGGTTAGTTATATTACAAAACCTTCCAAATTCTTGATTATTTTCAGAATTATTTGAAAAATATTGGAGGTGTCTTTCATATGAAAAATGGAAGCAAAAGAGTAAGCCATGATTCTTTTTTTTTAATGTCTCTACAGCAACCACTTAATATTACACATACACATTATGCACACAGCAGAAAGTCACATTTTACTTACTTCTTCTGAATCTTCTAAAACTTTAGCAGTGGCATCACTAATTTGAGCAATTTTTTCATCTTCCTGCAACAAAAGGAATAATAATTGTTTCTACTTTTGGTACAAGGCCAGCAATTATCCCAGTGTATTACTGGTACTTTATTTTATCGACGCCGTAAGGATGAAAGGCAAAGTTAACCTCGAGGAATAATAATAGTGACAAAATAGTTTTGTAAGATTTATATTGAAATAACAAGATCATTATTGTAGTAGCTGATAAGGTCAAGGAGTTATAATCTATGTGTGTATTGCAGTTTAGCCACAGGTCTGACCCAGTCAAGCAGACCTATAATTGATCTTCAATTATATATGGTGTTTTAGAATAAATCTTCATTATTTAATTCATCAGGGCGGTGGATTGGCAGTATCGGTAGAGTGTCGGACGCCATGCTTTCCAGCATAGTTACGTCCCTTTACGATCTGAGTTCAAATCCCGCCGAGGTTGACTTTGCCTTTCATCCTTACGGGGTTGATAAAATAAAGTACCAGTAATGCACTGGGTAATTGCTGGCCTTGTGCCTAAAGTAGAAACAATTATTTAATTCATCACAATAACAAACATCCTTAAAATCCCTCCTTACTGACTAAAAAGAAAAAAAAGATACATTGGCTAATGTGGTGGTATGGTATGGTCCTGTAACTCCTGATGGAGTCATAAGGGTGCTGTAGTGACATACAGCATTTCTTGGGTATTTTAAGCCTGGCAGAGCCCATCCCTCTCCAGATTTCTTCCAGAGGAAGAGAAATAGAGAAAGCATTTACCCCCAGTACTAGACAGGTATTTATTTTTATCGAACTTGAATGGATGAAAGGCAAAGTTGACCTCAGTGGGATTTGAACTCAGAGAACCAGAATGAATACCGCAAAGCATTCTAATTGGATAATGTATTCCATGATAAATAACGACAGGATGGTAATAGTTGGAAACTTTTGATCATAGGTTCATAGGCCTGTTTGATCAGAGCTGTCCTGGGGCTAAACATCAACAGCAAAGGACCTACAGGGACTAGGGACTCCACCCATGGCTTTTTACAAATCTGTGTATGCATGTATGTATATGTATATACTACTTTGACGCTAAACTCCACAGGTTGCAGACTGCGCATCAACATGAGGTATTTTTCTCCACAAAGTTCAATTCCCAGCAGCAGAGATTAAAGAGCAAAGATCAAGTCCAGTCCATAAGTTGACATTATCAAGCCATCATTTTTGCTGCCAGCCTCTGTTTCTCTTACAGCCAACCTTCCTTCCAGGTATAACCTACTCATACCACGAGGATCTATATGACCGTTGATTTATATGACCATGTAGTTTTAGTACTCTTGACTTGACAATTGATGCAATTGGTCTAAGCCTGGTAATGTTGAGCAGCTCACTGATACAGATACGGTCACTGAGCCTAACCCTAACACATACAACCAAAGTATGAACACTTGTAACTTATGCAATCTTGAGTTATATTACATAATTATGGGGGTTGAACTATAAAATAGCAGGATCGAACGTGTCTTCAACTGTAAACATAAAATTGCAAATACATTCTCCTACTACCACCTGGGATAGCCTAAGATTCAATCCATCTACCATTCTACTCAGACATATATAAACCTTATCTCCTAGACTCTTTCACTTCCTTATTATACCTTCCATGTACACTTTGACGCCACTGAAAAAACATTAAACTAAGTCTTATCGGAATGGCCATAAAACAATGGCAATTCCTTATCTATAAATCTATTAACACCCTTTCGCAACCATAGAAATCAATGACACGGTGCATGTCAACAAGTTTCATTGGTCAATACAACAAAACATTTTCAACCAATCAGCATCCAACCCCGTCAACTCTGACATGCCACGCCCAGCCGGAATATCCATCCAAAACAAGTAGAGAACAACATCTGATCTTTACCATGAACTCTCTGTATATGATTACTTACTGTTTTTCTTTCTTTTTTATGTCTACTCCTCTTCCCATCTACACACCTACCCTTCTTATAAGGTCCTAACTAGCTTAGGTAATTATTCTATTTTGATAATTTGATGTGCTGGAAGTTAAAAAAAATTTTGCCATATTTGAATTCGATTTTTCCCAATAGATTATTGGGATTAGCGATTTCTAGATGATCTTCCATACATGTCAATGAAACCTATGTAAATGTTTGAGATAATTTCTATTGTACAGTGTATTGCGAATGCCCTGTTGGTTCACATTCACTTCAAAATATTTTTTAAAAATCATGTTCACTTAAAAATAATTTTTTAAAAATCAAAATATTCACAGACATGTATCATCATCATCATCATCATCATCGTTTAACGTCTATCTTCCACGCTAGCATGGGTTAGACGGTTTTGTTCCATTTGATGCAGGAATGGTTGGGAGACCGCGTCTCACTCGTACGGAAGTGTCTCAGGCAGGTTTTCTATGGCTGGATGCCCTTCCTAACACCAACCACCTTCACAGTGTGGACTAGGAGCCTTTTTACCGTGTCTCCTACACGACCACCTTACAGTGTGGACTGGGTGCTTTTTTTGTTGTGTCATCGACACAGTGAATGGAAATGCGAGGATGGGGTAGGGTGTGTGGGGTGTATATTGGGTTAAGAGGTGCCTACTGACTGTAGGTTTGTATGCAAGGGAAGGTGGATCTTCTGTACAACTGCGCCCTTATATATATGTGTGTGTGTATATATATGTGTGTGTGTGTATACATATATATATATATATGAGTGTGTGTGTGTTTGTATATATGTGGGTGTCTGTGACATATATACTCTGGTCGCACACACACACACACATATATATATACACACACACACACATATATACACACACACACGCATATACACACGCACTTCCTATTTAGCAGGAAATATTTGCTATACACACCCTGTCCTAACTCAAGTTATATTATACATATGACTTAATATTCAGTCACCAAATTCGGGCTAGATACAGTAATGCCGTATTTGATTGTTTGAAGTAATTTCATCCAACAACACCACCAGCTCTCTCTCTTCCATTTTCCTTCTTTCTCTCTCTTTCAATCTACTCTCTCACAACCACTATCTCTTTCTCTCTCTCTATTTATGAAGGTACCCGGAAAAACCCCATAACACGGGAACCTGTGCTCCGATTTACGCGAAACTTGTTTTATTCCATTTGTATTCCCATTTCAGGGGCAACGTCCTTTCCAACTATTTTCCCATTATGCGCCATTTTGACTGTATTAATTTATACACAAGAACACAATCACAGTTTCAGTAGTATATATATAAACTATAATAAAGGAAAGTCTGCAGGATTGTGTACGGTTTATTTTTTTATCCCGTTTGTAAAATAAGTTGGATTACTTTGAATAAATATTGAATGAATATTACATACAAATTTCATGGCTGTTCATTAAATATATTTTGTTTATTTAAAGATTCACTTCTTTAAAATTTCTGAAATGTCAACACTTCCGGTGGTGATCGCTTAAATAAACATACTAATTTTCCGTCATTAATTTTCTCCTAATGCAATTTATATATAATATCGTCTTTTTTAATGTATCATGGATTACGTTACTGATTACATAAGACAGTGTAACGCAGTCTTCGTTCAATTTCTATGTATTATATATTGTCAATTACGATTTTATTTGATGTATCATATCAACATGTATATATACCTGCATATAATATCAATATACACACTACACATGCTAGGAGAAAATCACCCGAAGGGTGATTTTTCTGCTAGTATATATAACAATAATACTATTTATTAATCCTTTTGATACCAAACTGCCTGAAAACACCCCAGTTCTGTTTATTCTACAATGTTTATACTTATCTAAAATCCTTCAATTATAATTTTATGCAAATACTTTTGTTAAGTCATGTTCTATCTTACTAGATCCTTCAAATTCTTGATTATTGTCAAATTGATTTGAAAATCATGGGCAGTGCCTTTCATTAAAAATATGGTAATGAAAGGGTTTGTAGTGACCTACATTCCGCGGGCTCATATACATTCTCCGTGCGTTGTTTGGCTCAGTGCAATCAATCGCCGCCAGCGGAGGAGAATGTATCTCTACACGCCCTGAGGGAAAAATTGCTGCATCGATTCTAGAAATCTCTCTCTTGCAGCTTGAACTCTGAAGGATGAACACAAACAATATGTAACGGTGAGATTTGTACTTTGGCCTGTCGGCCTTCCTTGGGCCTGGCACAATGCCACATTCCTTTTGTAACCCTTTTATGTTTTACTTCAACTATCAAATTAAACAAACATTACTTTGTGCTACAACAAATAAATATACATATCATCTTTTATTTCTCTCGTTGTCAATATTACTATCATATCTTTCTGCTAAAGTGGTTACTCGTGGCATATATATATAATATACCAACTGCTAAAAGTTAAAGATAAAAAACTTTCAACTGATTTGAATTCAATAGAGACTAGCATAGAAAAATGGTAACTTACTTTAGTGAACTGCAGTTTCTCTGTATGAGTGAAGCGAGAACCTTTCAATTTTGGCACGTCAGATGCTGCTATTGCTTTAATCACTTCTTTTAGGTCTTCAGACGACTGCAAATCAATTCGAATATTTTGATGTTCTATATTTTGACGAATATGGACAGCCAGGCGCTTCTTAATTCTTTGCCGCTTCTTTTCATAATATTCCTTTAAAACAACAATGAATACATTATATATATCAACACTCATCATCAAGGGCCTGCATCTCTCTTACAAAAATGTTCCCATGCTCTGCCAAATGCAGTTTATTATGTTTGGTTACTAAATCCCATCAAATTATTGATTATTTAAAAAATTATTTGCAAATCATAGTCAGTGTATTTCACTAGAAATATGGTAACGAAAGGGTTCAGAAAACAACAAAGCCCAAGAAAACAAGAAGTATAATCATACCTGCTCTGACATACGTGATGTTAAAGCAGCTTTGCTTAATTCGTTCTCCAGTTCCTGTTGTGCAGTTACCTCTTTAGCATTGATTGCCAGTAAAGAAGCTAAAATATCGCTGTGTCTAACAGTTTGTTTAGTAACAAGTGGCAATTGATTCACATAGTAATTTTGTAACTCTGTAAGAAACAAAAACAAAATGATATTCTTTTACTCTTTAACACTTTTACTTGTGTCAGGCTGTTTGGATCATGGTCTACTGGAGCACTGCTTTAAAGAGTTAATCGATTATATCAACCCCAGTACTATTTTTTCAAGTCTAGTAAGATTATAAAATTAACGGCTTTCTTCTTTCTTTTGTGTACAAATATCAAATGGCAACGGCAGTGGTGGTGCTGACACATCTTCTTCCTCCTCCTCCTCCTTCTTCGCCCTCCTGAGAGTGCCATGGGGGATGAGAGTCCTCAAAGACTCCAGTAGGTTTTGTCAGAAGCAACCAACCCCAACAGATCTAGCTGGATCCCCAAGCGAGACCAGCTGAGCTCGTGGATGTTATCCAACCATCTTGCTCGGAGTCTACCCCTGGGTCTCTTGCTGGATGGTTTTGCCCTCAACATTTGTCCAGTGATTCTTTCCTGAGACATTCTAACCACATGTATAGTATCATAGCTGTGAACTCTCAATTCAAAAAAGTAGCTGCTCTACCAGGAGCAATTCTCTGACCTATGAGCTACGCACTCTATCGAGTAACATTACTCGAGATTTTAATGCCTAATTCATTGATGCTGGAACACTTTGAACAAGTCAGTAGCTATGTATCCCTTCAAGAATGTGTGTGTGTGTGTGTGTGTGTGTGTGTGACATTATTGGATATCCATACTTACCTAACTATAAACATTCCTCGCTTTTGATTGTTATTCTCACTGTAAAACGATCTGAGTGTAGACTAACTGCAGTGAAAGGATTCATGAGAAGATTCCTTTAAATGAAAAGGGTTCCTTGGTAATGGAAAGGTTGGGAACCACTGACATAGTAAAAGGAGGTAGGGTAATGCCTATAACCCTATACATGTCATCTATGACTAGTGAGAGGAATTTATCCTAAGATGGTAAAGCAGACTAAGGTGATTAGGGACTCTAGACCAACATTGAGTACTGGAGTGACTTCAGAAATGCACAGAAGACAAGTTGTTCCTACACAGCAATACTAATTTCAGCTGGGTAGACTTGGATCATTTGATAATTAAATATCTAACCCATGCTAGCATGGACGATGGACGTTAAACGATGATGATGTTACAATGCACTTCTGGTTAGTGGCTGCCAACCCTTTCTCATATAAATCCTTCTCATGTGGCATCAGATGATCTATGAAGCAACACTTCTTACCAAGTCCAAACCCGACTGTCCCATCCATGAAGACCTGGAAAACCTTCCCAACATCCGCTTGAAATCACGCAAACCATACTGGGAATCAATGAAGACCCTTCAAGACACTAACTTTGATTTGAAGGAAGAGTGGCAAAGATCATGAAATGAGTCCAAATTTGCCAAACAAGACTTCATCCAGGACCCCACATCTAAACCAGCCGGCTTTGACTTTCCTAAAAAGCAATGGATCTCCCTTAATTGGATTTGCACAATACATGCCAGGACAGACCATCATCTCCAACGATGGAAAATGAAAGACAGCCCAACATGTGACTGTGGGGACCCTGACCAGATAGTGCTGCATGTTGTTCGGGATTACCATCTTAGACATTTTCCCGGTGGCCTGGAAGCAATCCATAATACTACAAATGGCACCTCTGTCTGGCTCACCAATCTCAATCTGTCTCTCTAATCATTGTGCATATGGCTTATGACAAGATGAAGAATCATGACACTGGCACCATGTCCTTAACATTACTGAAGAGTCCTTTCCACTCTTTTTGGCATTGTTTCTATACCTGGATACCAAAATATATATTTGCTATCCTTATTCAATTAAATACTTACCTTTGGGGATCTTCTTGGACAAATCGCCAATATTAATCGGCCATTTCAATGGATATGCATGGAAACCAGAAATATCAGCAACTCCCTAAAAAGTACGTACAAAAACCATTTAAGTCACAGAGTTATTTACCTTGCTTAGACAGAAGTTAAAAGTATGCAGAACTTCTGCCACCCATCAGCCATTAAACATTCACTATAGATATAAAATGATAACAATGATGATAATTATACGTGTATATTGTTTAGTCTCTGATTATAAATTAGTAGTTTTAACTTTTACTACAAAACCGAATAGTGGATTGTTTAAGGAAGAGACCTACGAGGGTGGGCTGAAAGATTCATAGGCTGACAATGAAAGAGTGATGCTAAAGCTGCAAAATCTTGCATGCATTAATTTCAACTCTTCTTATTAATAACTGTATTGTTTCTTTCCAAGTAAACTGACATCTGACTGTTCAAAGAAGACTTCAAAAGTAACTAGTAGCAACTTCTCTTGAAAATGGACAAAATTTGGCATCATAGTAGTATCAAGAAAAAGTGCAGAAAAAGTGTTTAGTCCCCCCCCCAAAAAAAAAAGATTCATGCTAACATAGTTGCTACATTAGGGGATGACACTCCAGCTTTAATAACAGTGCAAAAGTAGGCAGTTGAATTTAAGAGGGAAAGAGAGAGTTGTGAAGATGACCCAAGTTATGGACGTCCTGCAACTGCTAGCACCGAGGAAAACATTGATTATGTTCACCATATGGTGATGGATGACAGTCAATCTATCTATATATCTATATATATAAAACTGTGGTTGTCTGTCTGTCTATCGATTTTTGGCACACATCTCCTCTTAGAATCTCTCACGGAATTGCACCGAAATTGCTATACTTGTACATTCAGCCCTAGCGAAGACATCGGAAAAAAAAAAATTTCAAATTGACCCACCCTATGTGACGAAATCGAATATAATGTATCGATTTTTGAGCGTAAGTTATCAGTTATTTCCCTTTGTTCTGTTTACATTGAGCGTCTTACGTAAAAAATTACGCTGGCTTTCTCAGCGTTTAAAATGACATTAACACAATACGTTCGAACACTAAGCTTCCGTTTTGCTTCATTTCCATTTCAAAGCATTTTAAAACAATATTTTTACTTGAAAACAAGTCTATTTAAAGACTACGTAAAACAAGCAAATATTTCAGGCGTGCAGACAGACAGTCGTGCAGAGAGGTGATATAGGCGTGCAGACAGACATAACTGATAATTTGGTTACGCTAATGTTTTTCTCTGCGTTGCAGTGTTTACATTTTCGATCTTTGTTAATAAATAACCAGTGCAGTTTTTATCCCCAGCATCCTCTTTTGTTATAACATTCGGGTTATCGTTATGTTTTCTTAACTTCATAAGGCATATTGTTGGTTGAGGGAATATTAATCAAAAACACCACATGCAAGTCTGCACAGTAGACATTACAGTTTTTAAGCCAAAAAAGAAACTTAACATTGTAACTTTAACACAGCTACTGAGCGACCCCGAGCAACGCCGGGCTTTACTGCTAGTATATATATATATAAAACTGTGGTTGTCTGTCTGTCTATCGATTTTTGGCACACATCTCCTCTTAGAATCTCTGACGGAATTGCACCGAAATTGCTATACTTGTACATTGAGCCCTAGCGAAGACATCGGAAAAAAAATATTTCAAATTGACCCACCCTATGTGACGAAATCGAATATAATGTATCGATTTTTGAGCGTAAGTTATCAGTTATTTCCCTTTGTTCTGTTTACATTGAGCGTCTTACGTAAAAAATTACGCTGGCTTTAACAGTTGTCGAGCCAGCAAAATATTGACCTGCAAAATTCATCAGTTCGAACACTAAGCTTCCGTTTTGCTTCATTTCCATTTAAAAGCATTTTAAAACAATATTTTTACTTGAAAACAAGTCTATTTAAAGACTACGTAAAACAAGCAAATATTTCGTCGTTAGGCGTGCAGACAGACAGTCGTGCAGACAGACAGTCGTGCAGAGAGGTGATATAGGCGTGCAGACAGACAGTCGTGCAGAGAGGTGATATAGGCGTGCAGACAGACATAACTGATAATTTGGTTACGCTAATGTTTTTCTCTGCGTTGCAGTGTTTACATTTTCGATCTTTGTTAATAAATAACCAGTGCAGTTTCTATCCCCAGCATCCTCTTTTGTTATAACATTCGGGTTATCATTATGTTTTCTTAACTTCATAAGGCATATTGTTGGTTGAGGGAATATTAATCAAAAACACCACATGCAAGTCTGCACAGTAGACACTACAGTTTTTAAGCCAAGAAAGAAACTTAACATTGTAACTTTAACACAGCTACTGAGCGACCCCGAGCAACGCCGGGCTTTACTGCTAGTTGACTATAAATCAAATAGAAAATGCTGTTAGCATATCCTGTCAGAGAGTTGAGAATATTCTGCATAATGAATTTGACATGGCAAAGGATTCTGCTTGGTGTGTGCCACATCCTCTGACACCAGATCAAAAGTGCACCAGGCTGAAAATCTGACATTGTTTGAGGCAGATCCAGCTGCTTTCCTTGAATGTTTCCTAACCCAAGATGAACGTTAGGTTCATTACTTTCAGCTAGAGACAGACAATCCATGCAGTGGAAACATCCTTCCTCACCTGTTCCAAAAAAGGTCAAGGTCGTTTCATCTGCAGAGAAGGTGATCACCTTAGATTTTTCGGGATGCAAAAGACATTGTATTTATTGACTATCTTCAAAAGGGCCACACCATCAATAGAGAGTACTATGCCAACTTGCTAAGGCAGTTACAAAAGGCTATAGAGACCAAATGCCCAGGAAAACTGACAAAAGGGGTGTAGAAGATCACGCCATCTAGCGTCGACTGTGAAGGCAGTCGATTAACTGCCTTTAGTTCTGACGTCACGTTCTGACGTCAGTAGCTGAGACTAGCTCTTGGACGATGATAACTCGGAGACAATAGACGTGCTATCTCTCTGCAGTGATCCAAAGGATGATATCACACCATGTGGCAGTATATGACGACTAAAATATATCCCAACCTAGGAGCACTAATGTATTTGAATATATTCTGTAATTGCTCCTATTAAAAAATGTTTCTATAATATAAAATTGAGGTATGTTCCTTATTCCTTGATTGACTATGTGCCAGTAAACAATATCCAATTAGACGGGATGACTGACGACCACCCCGCCTAAAGGGGTTTTGTTTCATCAGGACAGTGCTCAGCACACAAGTCATTGGTTTCAGTGGCTGCTGTGTAAGACTGTGGCTTTGAACTGGTTGATCACCTTCCCTATTTGACCCCATCTGACTATTATCTGTTCCTCAACATAAAAAAATACTTGGCTGAGAACCAGTATCGCAATGATAACGTCATATCTGTTGATGACTTTTTTGACCAACAGGATGAAAGCTTCTTCACCAATGGGATCCTAGCACTGCAACACTGAAGAAGTGTGTGAACTGCAAGGGGACTGTGTTGAAAAATAAACTTCATTTGGTCACATTACATGAGAGTATCTTGGTCAGGCTATGAACTTTTCATCTGACCCTCATACTAAAATAAGTCTTTCAAAATTAATTTCCTTGTTAACAGAGGTTAGTCTTATAGGCCTCATGACAAGATTCATACAAATTGTGAAGTCCTTTTTGAGGCAATGTGTTAAAATCAGATGCCCTTTCAGACACTAGCTAGCCCCTTTAATCGCATCTTATGGCATGCAGGGATATAGTGTATCTATGAGGTGACTAAAAGGGCTGTACGAGGAACAAATCATTAAATTCAATAATTCACAGATTGAAAAATTAAAATTAAATAAAAAGACCAGAGAAAATTTACCTTTTGCAGTAATTCAGGTGGTTCACCTCTCCACTGCATACTTTGTCGGTGCATATATGCTGGTGTCCAAGCAGACTTTAACTGTGAAGCAAGTTTAGCTGCAATACGCCTCTGCAGAATGACAGATTTGTCTGAAATAACAGTTTTTTTTTCATATAATAGACAGAATTGATTTTGAAAGTCTATTGATTTTAATGGTTGTACCTCAATTTGGTCACAGCCAATAGTAAAAGAGAATTTAAATTTATGTTTAAAATAAGTTTATATCAGTGCTTCACTCATATATTTTCAGATCATTCATCTTTCATCAACAGCATCATTATTGTATGTAACATAGGTTGAATGAGGCATCATGTTTTGAAACTAGAAAGATCAGAGAATCCTCATCTTGATCATACACTCCCTATTTGGCATGGGTTCTATGGCTAGATGCCCTTCCTAACATCAGCAACCGTTACAGGCTGAAATGGTGCATTTTATTGTGACACCAACACTACCATATAGAGTGTACTGAGTAGATTTTATCCACATGATAGGATGAATTGAGTACATTTTATCATGGCACTGGTACTACTACTTTACAGTGTCAAGTGATGCATTCTATCATGGCACCAGCACTACCACTTTACAGTGTCAACTGGGTGCATTCTATCAGGGCACCAGTACTACCACTTTACAGTGTCAACTGGGTGCATTCTATCATGGCACCAGTACTACCACTTTACAGTGTGTACTGGGTGCATTTTATCATGGCACCAGTACTAGAGTGGTTGTCATATACTTGGCTAGACTGAAGAGACCTTTCTGCCCTATATTGTCTCCGTTTTCGATAAATTCAAGTTGTAGCAGGAATGAAATATATGCTAACAGTTGATGAAACTGAATAATGACAAATTCGGAAAGACTATAAATCTGAATTTAGTTTTAACTACCTCGATGGTTCTAAAGACTTACCAAGAGTTTCATTTGTAGTGTCAACAGATTCTTTAGGAAGTTTCTCAATGAGAAAAATAAAAATTTTTCTGATATCATTTTCATTAGAATAGAGAAATGTTTGGTATCCAATTTCACCTTGATACCCCAATTCCTGTAAAGAATCACAGAAATTTGAAGAATTTATTGTATAAAACAGAAATTTATATTCTCATTTTCTTTTTTGTTTTCTCAATAAAATAATAACTGCAGTTAATCAACAACTGGCAAACAGAATGTGACTTATATTTAGAAAAATATGAAAGTGAGATACAGACTTCCTCAGCCTGTCTGTGACGTCTGTGGCCCAGATTAACTACTGACTTAGTCTACGTAGACCCATCCAGGCCTTGCTAGCAGGGAAAGTGGATATTAAATGGTGATGATGATGAATGTGAATTACAATTAACAAAATATCATTAATAAATTAGTCTGTTATTTGAATGTTATGGAAATGCAAAATGGACAGTAAATTTTGAAAAATTGAAGGCAACAAAGAGGTTTGTGTGTTACATATCAATCTGGTAGTTTATTTATCTGTCTTTATATTTCAGGATTAAAATCCTTTCTTCAGGGTTGTTCTTTTTGTTGATTATAGAGTCAGCATCTTACTACAAGGTAACATAGAAACATCTTCGTTGCCTTCAATTTTTTGAAATTTACCGTCCATTTTGCATTGTCATAGCCTTCAAATAACACACTAATTTCTACACTACACACAATACTTCAAGCAAACTACAACACTTTCTTATTATTATTAAATGTTATATGTATTGGAACTAGTGAAGGTGCATAGCCAGTGATGGCATATGGCTTAATGGTTAAAATGTTGAACACACAGTCATAACGTCATGTGTTCAATCCCTGGACCAGGTAGCGTGTTGCATTCTTTAGCAAGATGCTTCATTTCACATTGTTTTTCATGATAGGACTAGGGCTCCTATCACTGAAAAACTCCAAAAGACTCTTAAAAGATGCAAAACCAGCATAGGTGTGAGCTGTAGCAACAACATACATATGTGTGTGTGTGTGTGTGTGATAGGACAGAGGCACCTATCAATAAAACACCCAAAAAACCTCCTACGAGGTTGTATCTCATAAGAGGCCAGCTAAACCTGCAGAGGTGTGAGCTGTAAGAACATGGTAGAATTGGGGATACCTATCATCAAAACACCCACGATACCTCCTATGAGATATAACCTTATAGAAGGCCAGCTAAACTTGTACATGTGTGAGCTGTAAATTTAATTTCCATTTCATTTTCATTGGGAATTGGTTATGGTGACTTTAACAAATTTGTTTGTAATGCTGAAACTTTTGGAAATGACAAATGTGGCTAAATCAGGAGTCAAACTCAGGGACTCAAAAGGATCATTGCAAGAGAGAGGCACAATAGTTCAAAAGTGAGTTGGGGGTATGCATCATTTCCATCAGTTGCAATGCTAATTTTCAATACAGCTGATAGGCTGCTATTTATTTCTCCATCAAAATGAATACACATATGATAGTAAGTGGGATATGTGAATTAGTACAAAATGTAGGGGAACAAATTTTCCATTTCAAATTTTCCTTAATTCTATTTTTACTTTTGGTGAATTCCTTTTTTCTATTTTCACTTTTGATAAATTCCGTTTTTCTTTTCCATTTTATTGTATTTCATGGGTAAATTACAATAAATTGTACTATAAATATTATTAAAACAGGGACAAATTAGCATGTTTAGGAAATGTTCTACCATGGGCCATAAAAAAGTAGTTTGTAGGCCATGTGTTTGAGACCTCCTGGTCCAAATTCTAATGGAGGGCCCAGAATAAGAGGGTAAAGTGTGCATGTATATATAATAATTGTTTCTACTTTAGGCACAAGGCCAGCAATTACCCAGTGCATTACTGGTACTTTATTTTATCGACCCTGTAAGGATGAAAGGCAAAGTCAACCTCGGCGGGATTTGAACTCAGATCGTAAAGGGACGTAACTATGCTGGAAAGCATGGCGTCCGACCCTCTACTGATACTGCCAATCCACATAATAATGAGAGTAAATGAGCATGCTTCTCATTATAAACTACAAGGTACACTCAAGAGGTTTTGAGACTTTTATTATAGAGAGACATTTATTTAACTCAGATCAACATAAAACTCTTGTCTCCTTCAAAGTAGGATCCTCCAACTTCAATGCACTTGTTTAGTAGTCCTCCAAAGTGAAGATGTCCAGGGCGCTAGTCACAGCCTCCTTCATCTCCTCCATATCCACAAAGTGGATACCCCTGAACTTCTCCTTCAGCTTCAGGAACATCCTGAAGTCACATGGGGCTAAGTCTGGACTGTAGGGAGGATGAGCGACAGTTTTGATTCCCATATCGGCCAGGTAGTTGGTCACCAGGATAACTTGAAGAGTTCTGGTCTCTTGCAACAAAATCTCTTTCTGAAACTTAAATAAGTTCACTTCATTTTGCTCCTCTCTCATATATTCAAGGATTGAATGAAGAATATATTCCATGTATTCTTCTCTATTCATTATTATCATCATTTAACATTTATATTTCCATGCTGGCATGAGTTGGACAAGTTATAACAAAGTAAATACTTTTGGGTCTCAATTTTCAACCCCACCCACCCATTATTTGGGACCCTCCTAGATGAGCCAGAAGCTATGTCTCATATTTGTTCCAGTTTTGCCAATATTTCTACAGCCAGATGCTAATCTTATCACCAACCAATTTACATAGTATGTTAATTCTCACTTTTGGTTGTGTTTTATATGTCCTATAGGACTGATTGACCAAAGAATACAGTCTTTAAATTAATAGATATTGGACAAAAGAAAATATAATTAATTTATCATGAATATAAATAAATGTGTATATCTGCATGAGTGTGTGAGTATACACATTCCTTAGATGTATTGAGTGGGTATACACATAAGATGTGTGTTTATACATATTCTTTAGATATATTGGGTGATACTGACACCTTGACACTATTTCTTAGAGTCATAGAATAAGTAAATAGCATCAACAATTCACACAAATTCATAGACTTTATCAAATACCAAAAAGTAATGTAATTATTAAAACAATTTTTGAAGAAATGATTTATGCACCTCACCTGGATATGGTGAGCCAATGCAGTTCCAATTCTGTAGCGTGCCGACATACCTGCCGGCAATTTATTGGGGAGCTCAAGTGCATTGTTAATGGCTTTCAAACACTTTGCTGCTGCTGACACTATTAAATCAGTTGAAAACTGTTGGAGGTTTGTGATGTCATCATCAATGGTACTGTAGAAAAGAAAAACAAAGATATAAAAATGCACCTAGTTCAACCTGTATGGCAGTTGGGCATTAGGAAGGGCATCCAGCCATAGCAACCATGCCAAATATGGTACATATTTTTGCTGCTATCCCATCATTTTGCTCAAACTGTTTTCTATTCAACCTCCCACAATCTACCAGCATGTAGCTATCACTGTCTTTCTCCCATACCATCATATCACTCCTACACACTCGTATTTGTTCTTCTTTCAACCTCTTAGTAATCATTCCACTTCTATTCACGCTCTGTTTGCCTTGAAATAATGATTTCTACTATAATAATTTCTGAAATAATTGTTTCTACTTTAGGCACAAGGCCAGCAATCACCAGTTCATTACTGGTACTTTATTTTATCGACCCCGTAAGGATGAAAGGCAAAGTCAACCTCGGCGGGATTTGAACTCAGATCGTAAAGGGACGTAACTATGCTGGAAAGCATGGCGTCCGACCCTCTACCGATACTACCAATCCACGGCCAATAATTTCTGAAATAATGGTGACAACATAGAATAGAGAGAACTGTTTTATCTTGCAGGGGACAAAGCAACCTCACTAGTGTTGGTATCATGATAAAATGAACCCAGTATACTTTCTAAAGTGGTTGGCGATGAAATAAAGACAATGTAGTGTTTACAGTGCTTTTTAACCTTGTTGAGAACATGGCAACCTCTCTAGTGTTGGTGTCAAAATAAAATGCACCCAATACACTCTGTTAAGTGATTGGTGTTAGGAAGGGCCTTCAGTCATAGAAACCAGACCAAAAATAGAAAGTATATGTGAGACATTGTTCTTCAACTCATCTAAGATAGCAGTAATTCTGAATAAACTGACTTGGACCATAACCTATGATCCAATCGATGCTAACATGGAAAGCAAACATAAAAGGAGAATTCCAGCTTAACCCCAAATTCCTCCCATGTCTTAATTTTGGATGCTTTTACTGTCTCTGCTGCGATTTTTCACGCCTGCTTATACTGCAAGTGCAAGAAGGAGGACTTATTTCCAAGTCAAGCTTTGTAAGCCTCCTTCTTTGCTCAGATGGCATCTTTGACCTCTTGATTGAACCAAGGGGGTCTTCCTGTTATCTGGCGCCACACCAAGCCTTTTTCACCCGCAGCATTTAACAGCTGAAGCAGAAACTGCTGCGCTGAACAATCTCCACTCTCTCAATGTCTTCAGTTTGATCAGAGAGTTCTCTGAATTTGAATGCAATAGTATCTGCATGCCTGGTCCTGACTTTCTTATCCTCCAACGCTTCCCACTTTATCCTGTAGGTTGCCCTGGACCTGCCAGCAGATAACTAGATGGTGATCAGTTGACAGCTCAGCCCCTATTTTAACGCAAACATCCAGCACAGAATCAAAGAGATCACAGACAATAACAAAATCATCTAGCCTCCTCCACTAGTTCCTGCTCCTTATCTGTAAGAGTTGTGATGTTCCAGGTTCCAACTGTCAAGGTTTGCTCCCTTCCAGACCATCTTTGGGATCTCAGGATATGCAACCTTTATGCATCCATCCCATGCCTCCCAGGTCAGGTCGCAAGCCTATCAACAGTTTTGATGATGAATCATGTCTCTTAAAATTTGCTCAATCATTAGAACCAAACACACATAATGTAACATACACACTTTCACTTTGTATTTAACAGTTTTGATACTAACTTGGCCAAAACCAGCTCTGGCTATATGAAACGAAACCATCTATTTTAAATGGTTTGAATTAAAATGTTTTAACATAACTCTATATAAGAAATGTTAGGTTACTATCTTAGTAATGCAATAATTGATATTTTAGTAAACCTCTTGAAATTCTTCATTAATCTATTTAAATAGTATTATATTATTCTACATTTCGTAGAAGTGGACTGACCATTAATAAGAGCTGACCATCAACTCTTATTAATGGTCAGTCCACTTCTACGAAATGTAATGTAAAAATACCATTTTCTTCTTGTCTCCCCACCCTTCGGTTCATTCATCCATATATCTGTATAATCGCCCAGAATCCAATCCTACTTTCTCAATGCTATTCCATAATTCTGTCTGATTGTTCTAAATAATCTTGTGTATTTTAAAATCCCAGTATATCGCTTGTTACTGTTATATGCTTTATTTAAAACCTTCTCCTCGCTAACTACCCCATACCCCTCCCGCCCACCCCCACTCTCCACCATTATTATTTGGACCAATCATAAGCCAGCGGCCTATGCTATCACTTCTCCTGGTTGCTTTTCGATATGATGGATGGACTAAGGAATTTCTGGAGAGTCTGAAGAATCTGGACACTCGGAGACAATGCCAAAGATAACGACAAATTCACCTCATGCTGCCGGACGAAAGGGCAAGGACTCCTCTTTGTTTCGGCCGCGGATGGCCAACATAACCCCAACCCCATCCCCCTCAACCCTCCCCGCGCCCCACCCACCAAACGCAATCCAAAACTTCAGAGTTGGTACCATGAATGTAGGCACCTTAAAGGGCCGCTCTAACGAGGTTGTAGAAATGCTTTAACGAAAGGAGGTTGATGTTTGCTGTATCCAAGAGACCAGGTGGAGGGGCGGGTCTGCTAGATTCATTGTGGGTAAAAAACGATGCTATAAGCTTTTCTGGGTGGGGTAGGAATCATGTTAGCAGAAAAATGGGTGGATAAGATAATAGACTTAATAGAGTGAATGACAGAATAATTAAAATAAGACTTGTTCTAAATAGAACTACTGTGACAGTAATATCTGTGTACACACCCCAATCCGGACTGCCTGGCGCTATAAAGGACAGATTCTATGAGACACTGATGCTCACTACCTCCCAAATAACCGACAGTGACTATATAATTATTGCTGGTGACCTAAATGGTCACGTTGGACAACATTGTGACGGCTATGACGGAATCCATGGGTTTGGTACTAGAAATGAGGAAGGCTCCAGAATCCTGGAATTCTGTGACGCAAATAACCTAACTATCTGTAACACTAACTTCAAAAAACGAGACAATCACTTGATCACCTACAGATCAGAGGAACATACCAGCCAGGTAGATTATATCCTTACCAGAAGACGTGACAGAGTGTCTGTTGTAAACACTAAATCCCTCCCCCATGAAGAATGCACCTCCCAACATAGACTCATAATTAGCGACCTCATAGTCAGGACGAGACGTACTCGACAACAGAAGAGGACTATCCTCAGGAGAAAAATATGGAAGCTAAAGAACCCCACAGCCAGTAATAAATTTAAAAGCATATTACTTGACGCTTTCGACAGTAAGGAAGAGCGATTAGAGTTGTACAATATAGAGGAACAGTGGGAATTCCTGAAAGCAAACCTGCTGATGGCGGTAGATGAAGTCTGGCTGGAGCAGGCCTATAGGCAGGAGGAGAGTAACGTGGTGGTGGAACAGTAAGGTGGAGGAGTCAATTAAGACCAAAAAGCAGGCTTGGAAAGTATGGCAGGATGGGGGAAGTAGAGAAGACTATCAAGTGGCCAGGAGGGAAGCTAGGAGACAAGTGTACTTCGCAAGAAGGGAAGCAGAGGAAAGAAAGTTCAAGCATGTTCTACAACGCGAGGACCAAAAACGTGAGGTGTTCAGGATTGCTAGGCAATGTGTCAAGGAAAACCGTGATATTGTCGGGGAGAAGTGTGTCCTTAATGATGATGGTGTACTTGCCATCACTGACACTGATAAGAAGGTAGCTTGGAAGTGTCACTACGAAAGGCTACTAAATGAGAATAAATGGGAGAAAGACAGTCTCCCCCACATCGACCCAATAGAGGGACCAGCAGTGTTAGTCGAAGGTAGTATAATAAGTAAGGCAATTAAAGATATGAAGACGGGTAAGGCGGCTGGGCCTTCAGAAATAGTTGCTGAAATGCTGAAAGCTTCTGGAACGGTGGGACACACCATGGTCACCCAGATAGTAAACCAAGTCATACAAAATGGGGTTGTTCCGAAGGACTGGCGTAGCAGCAGCATCATTAACTGCTACAAGGGTAAAGGAGATGCCCTAGATAGGGGTAACTATAGAGGCATTAAATTAATCGACCAGGTCATGAAGGTCACAGAAAAAGTAATAGCGCAACTAATCAGAGAGCGAATTGATCTAGATGAAATGCAGTTCGGGTTTGTGTCAAGTAAAAGTACCACAGACACTCTTTTCATTGTACGACAACTACAGAAGTACCTACCTAAAAGTAAACCCCTATACTTAGCTTTTGTTGACTTGGAGAAAGCCTTTGACAGAGTCCCCCGTTCCATTATCTGGTGGGCTCTTAGAAAACTAGGTGTTGATGAATGGCTTGTGAGAGCTATACAAGCCATGTATAAAGAAACAGTGAGCAAGGTTAGAATTAACAACGAATATAGTGAAGAGTTTAGCATAAAAGTTGGTGTTCATCAGGGCTCCGTTCTTAGCCCCCTACTATTTATTATTGCCCTTCAGGCTATAATAGTGGAGTTCAAGACCGGCTGCCCATGGGAACTCCTATACGCAGATGATCTAACGCTCATAGCTGAATCAATGGCTGAACTAGAGAAGAAATTCCAAACATGGAAGCAAGGCCTAGAATCAAAAGGCCTTAAAATTAACCTGTCTAAGACTAAAGTTCTAGTTTGTAGGAAGCAAAATAGGGCAGCGGTCCCATCCGGGAAATGGCCATGCTCAGTGTGTAGGAAAGGAGTAGGTAGAAACTCCATTTTATGTCCCAAATGCAAAGTATGGGTGCATAAAAGGTGTAGTGGGATCACAGGTAAGCTAACTAAGAATATAGATTTTATATGTGACCGGTGCTCTGGTGCAATAAGTAGCAGCAAGTGCCCACAGAATACTAGCTCATTCCATTGCACAGATGGTTCTATAGAAATAGTGGACACCTTCCGTTACTTGGGTAACAAAATCATCAGTGGTGGAGGGTGCTCTGAAAGTACAATAGCTAGAGTCAGAACTGGATGGAAAAAGTTCAGAGAGCTTATACCACTATTAGCCGCTAAAGGGTTCTCTCTAAAAATGAAAGGCAGACTGTATGATGCCTGCATACGAACAGCAATGTTACATGGCAGTGAGACCTGGGCATTGTGTGCAGAGGATATACGCAGACTGGAGAGGAACAAAGCTTGCATGCTCCGCTGGATGTGTAATAGTAATATACGTGAACGGCAAAGCATAGACGAACTAAGGAAAAAATTAGAAATAAGAGGGATCAGATGTTGTTTACTTGAGAGAAGACTACGTTGGTATGGTCACGTGATGCGCATGAAAGACGACAGCTGTATAAAAAAGTCCAGGGCAATAAAAATAGATGGTAGCCATGGAGGCAGACCCAGAAAAACCTGGAACGACTTGATAAATTCCGAATGTCACTGGACCGAGATCTTTGGCGCTACACAGTAATACAGAAGACCCGCCTTACCTAAGTACAAAGTGAAACCTACTACAGTCAGTAGGCACCTCTAACAAAATACACCCCTGTCCCAGCACCCCCACCCCATCCACACCGCCCCTTTCAATGTAAAGTTATGTTGGTACCACAACATCCAGGCTGAAACAAATGAGGTTGTGTAGGTGTGACGACAAAAAAACAGTCCACGCTGTAATGTGGCCGTGTAGGTAACACGGTAAAAACCTCCCAGTCCCACACTGTAAATGTGGTTGGTGTTAGGAAGGGCATCCAGCTGTAGAAAACCCGCCAGACAGTCCTATGCGAGCAAGACAACCACTCTTGCCTCAAGTGGGAAAACTCCCGTCCAAACCCATGCAAGCGTGGAACACGGACGTTAAACGATGATGATGATGATTAGGCATTGAATTGGCAGTATCGGAAGAGGGTTGGACGACATGCTTTCTAGCATAGTTACGTCCCTTTACAGTCTGAGTTCAAATCCCGCCGAGGTTAACTTTGCCTTTCATCCTTACGGGGTCGATAAAATAAAGTACCAGTAATGTACTGGGTAATTGCTGGCCTTGTGCCTAAAGTAGAAACAATTATATTAGGCATACAGTAATGAATGCAGTTTAATTTCTACCTTGATTTTAACTATATTCTATGTATTATGAAGCTGAACTCACATCATGTGTAATTAATACCACTACCCACGAGTATTATCTCTGACATAATTGTTTCTACTTTTGGCATAAGGTCAGCAATTATGCCAGTGCATTACTGGTACTTTATTTTATCGACCCCGTAAGGATGAAAAGCAAAGTTAACCCCGGCGGGATTTGAACTCAGACCGTAAAGGGACATAACTCTGTACTGCAATGCATGGCATCCGACCCTCTACCAATACTGCTAATCCACCGCCCTGATATAATGCCATTGTCAGTAACTGTTTTATTCCTCCTTACATCTTAGATGCTGCATCAGAGATGGAGGTCACTGCATTCAGAGGTGAACAGAATAAACTGTTGAAATACCATGAATTACATTTTCCAGCTAGTAGCATTCAAGATGTTCAGGTGAGCTGGATTGCTAACAAAGTTTGGTCATAATTGCTGATTCCTCTTACTAAGTATTAGGTGATGCTCATGAAGGCACTTTGCTATTCCATCACCTGCAGTAATACATTGAGGGTCTTGACATACCTCAAAAGGCCACACGAGTATCCTCCATTGTAGACTGTAATTAAGTGTGTATATCTTCTTTCCGACTCTTTGTTGATTTGTTTATTTGTAAACCATAAACAATATAAATTAGTATACTTTAATTTCCAAGTATAAAATCTTTGATGAAAATCAATTAACTTTTAGATTATATACATGGTAAGCTTCCATGCTTCGATGGATGTGTAATAGTAATATAAACAAACAGCAAAGCATAAATGAACTGAGAGAGAAATCAAGCATAAGAGGGATCAGATGCAGGAGAGGAGATTGTGTTGGTATGGACATGTGATGCATATGAAGGATAACAGCTGTATGAAAAGCTGCAGAGTGCTCAAAGTTGATGGAAGCCATGGAATGGGTAGGCCTAGGAAGACTTGGGATGAGGTGATAAAAGCTGACCTCGCACAATTGCACTTCTCAAAAACGATGACACAGGGCTGTGACTTCTGGTGCTATGCAGTACACACTGTAAATGTGGTTGGTGTTAGGAAGGGCATCCAGCTGTAGAAACCAAGCCAAAATCAGTTCTGTGTGAGCAAAACATGGTCCTCTGACTTCGCTGTCTCACAACGGGACAGCATGTCTAACCCATGCTAGCATTGAAAATGTTCATTAAACGATGATGATGATGATGATGGTGACTTAGAGGTGCCATATTGGCATGCTGTGTTTCTTGGGTATTTTAAGCCTAGTGGAACCCAACCCTCTCCAGGCCTAAGTACAGCAGATTTCTTCCAGAGAAGGATAGAGAGCGAGAGAAATAAAGTAAGAAAGAGATATAGAGGAAGAATCGACCCCAGTACTAGAATGATACTTTTTTATCGACCTCGAAATAATGAAAGGCCAAGTTGACCATCAGCGGGATTTGAACTTAGAGAACAAACACCATAAAGTACTCTATCCAATGTTCTAATGACTCTGCCAAATAAACAAGTTCAAAACAGATAAAACGCATAGTCTATGTTTTTGTTAATAAAAATTATACACTTATCTCTCTAATCTGCCTCTCTCTCTCTCTCTCTCTCTCTCTCTCTCTCTCTCTCTCTCTCTCTCTCTATATATATATATATATATAAGCAGAATGGATATTCAATTTGTTGGTAATTCAACAAATATAAATGTTTATAACTGATTCAGAGCACTCAACAAGTTTTCTGGAGTATAATATTCAATGATATTAAATAATTTTTTTAAGTAAAATACAAAATCAACATCCTTCGTAACTCATATTAGAAATATAAATAACTAATAATTGTAAATTATTTCTATTTCTATAATACTAATACATACGCAATTTTTAATCTATATAGATATTTATATACATATAACCTATTGTAATGTAAATAGAATAAAAATACTTACAACCATAATTCTTCATATAATCTAATTGATTAATACAATATTATAACTCATAATATAGGTAAATTATTTTTTTCCACCAAATTGACATAAATGCTAGCTCTTCTTCCTTTCTCTTCTTTCATACGCATACAATAACTTATCACAATTATTTAAGTTTTCCATAGCGTCTAAAATAACGGGGTTTTTTTCAGCCCTTTACCTAAACCTCATTTGCATACTCATCTTAATAATTTGAAATATCTGACTTTTCTTCTCTTATCCCTTCACTATCCAAGGAAAACTTGAACCGTTAAGGTATTTTCCTTGGTTATGTCAAAATTTATAAAACACACTTCGTATTTTATCTGATGATAGCGTATCAAATTTTGGTACCCTTGAAATATATATAATAGAATAAATATGGTTTTATAAATATAGTTTCCATTTATTTAATATCATTGTATATATATACAAAATATAGAACAATCAAATTTTAGTTTAATACATTTAATTGCTGACAATTGTTTCTTCCAGACGAATGTCTGGAATCATCGGAGCATACACAATGTTTAAACAAGTAATTATAATCCTAGTCTTCAGAACATTGATAAAGATAACATAACTATTGATATACATAACTTATTTCACATAATATGGCCATGAATAAAATTAAATATACTCATAGTATTGAAGATCCTGACTCCAATACCGAGGGTATCAACAAAAGTTAACTCGCACCACAACAATAATCCTAGGAAAAACCACAAAGAAAAATTATGTTAAAAACAAAAATATAAATAATATTGTACCTAACACCACATGAAATAATATAGTTAATTACAATAACATAAATATAAATAAAAATCATAAGAAGAATAGAAGTAATACATTTTTTAATCCTCCTTTCAACTTAAATGTCTTCACCAACATACTTAAAGCTTTCTTCTCAATTATAGATAAAAACTTCCCCATTAACCATAAATACCATAACCTATTTAACAAAAATACTATTAAAATCTCTTACTCTACCACACCTAACATTGCGGACCATATAGCTAACAGTAACAAGAAGATTAATAAATACTTCAAATTACACCAAGTTAATAATGTCCAACATAGAAATAACCTTAATAATAACTCAATACAGGACTATATTGCAAGTAATAGAAATAATACTAATAATAATGACATTAATACTTACCATAATCTTAATACTAGAAGTATAAACAGTAATAACTGTTCAATATCATACCCGCTTAACCAAAATACTATTAACCATAACAGTTGTAATTGTAGACCTAATAGAACTTGCCCATTAAGTAATAATTGCCTTATTAAAGACATTATCTACTCCTGTACTGTCACTGCTAATCAAATTTTGAAAGTTTATATAGGTTCAACATCGAATAGTTTTAAGGCCAGATATAACTGGCACCTTCATTCGTTTAGAAACCCTAGACTTAGTAATGCCACTTCACTATTTATCTACCTACATACACTCATTAAAAACAAATAGTATACCATATACCCTAGAATGGGAAGTGATAGCTAAGACCTCTTCTTATAAACCACCTCACAAACTCTGTAACCTTTGCCTCCTTGAGTCTCGTACTATTATGCATTCAAATCTCAACCTACTAAATAGAAAATCAGAAATTTTCTCCACGTGTCCACATTATCACAGATATTCTTCCTACTATTTCAAACCAAATAGCTAATATATAACAATGTTGGATATATTACTATATTACTACTACCTTTAAGTTTATTTCATTCGCTTTTTGTAACTATATAACTACACCTTTAACTTTAACAAACCACACCACCCTATATCCTATCTAATATCCTTTTCTCTTATTTAATTATCATATCACCATAACATACATATATATTAATAAACTCCTTCCTATATCTCATATCTAATACAATTCATATTTTTCTTCATAACCAAATAAATAAACAATTTAGGCACCCTACTATGCTCTCCATCCTTACTACTAAAATAATATATAACACTAATTAAATAGCTGACAAGGTATTAAAGGAACAAAGAAACAAAGTATGAAATCATATTGCAACTACAAGATATGTTACATAGAAGAAGATATATTAGAGAAAATGCACCTGTAGAAGAACTCACAATACTGATGAATGCTGATAGGAGACCACCAGGAGAGCATTCATGTTGTTATAATGCATCTGAATGTAATGAAGTTGTTATTGTAATATCTGGAGAAGAGCATGGTGAACGTGACATAATCCTTCATAGTTATCAACAGTACAAAAGTGGGCACCTGGATTTAGGAGGGGAAGGGAGAGTCTTGAAGATGACCCAAGGTATGGACGTCCTACAACTGCCACTACTGAGGAAAACATTGATCGTGTTCACCACATGGTGATGGATGACTGGCGATTGACTATAAATCATCATCATCATCGTTTAACATCTATCTTCCATGCTAACATCATATAGCCAATGCTATTAACATATCCCATATGAGAGTCGAGAATATTCTGTGCAATGAACTTGGTATAATGAAGGTTTCTGCTCAGTGGGTATCATGTCTTCTAACACTTGATCAAAAGCACACCAGGCTGATCACATCATAGGAAAATCTGACATTGTTTGAGGGAAATCCAACTGGTTTCCTTGATTGTAATCCAGGATGAATGGATGAATGTCAGAGACAAAGAGACAATCCATGCAGTGGAAACATCATTCCTCACTTGCTCCAAAGAAGGCCATGGTCGTTTGATCTGCAGAGAAGGTGGTGGCCTCAGTTTTTTGGGGAGATGCGAAAGGCTTTATGCTTATTGACTATCTTCAAAAGAGCCACACCATCAATGGAGAGTACTATGCCAACTTGCTGAGACAGTTATGAAAAGCTATCAAGACCAAACGCCCAGGAAAACTGATGAAAGAGGTCTTGTTTCTTCAGGACAATATTCCAGTACACAAGTCCTTGGTTTCAATGGCTGCTGTGTGTAACTGTAGCTTTGAACTGGTTGATCACTCTCCCTATTCTCCTGATTTGGCCCCATCTGATTATTATCTGTTCCCTAACATGAAAAAACAATTGGCTAGGAAGCAGTGTCATAGCTGTTCATGACTTTTTGGACACCAACAGAATGAAAGTTTCTTCACCAACAGGAGCCAAGCACTGCAACAACCATAGAAGAAGTGTATGGACTGTAAGGGAGACTATGTTAAAAAATAACCTTTATTTGGTCATATTCAATGAGAGTTTCTTGGTCAGCCTATGAACTTTTGAGCGAACCCTCGTAAGTTGACCCTCCAAGCTAATGGAATGTACATTCCTGGTATGGCGCTGTTGTAAGGACTGGCCTTAATAATTATAAATATATGTGTGTGTGTATGTATGTAAAATGTCACTCTCTCTCTCCTCTGTGAAGTGGTGAAACATTAAACACCCAAGCAAAGCTCTCCTTCCAGTTGGAGCAATGAAGATTTAAACTGTATATGAAACATCTAATTTGTGTCTTCAACGCTCTGATGACCTAATCTTTGAGAGACTCGAGTGCTTGGTTAATGTCAGACTCTCTTTAGAGTCCCGTGATCAGGCTGCATTGCCCAAGTAACTTGGGGATCTTGGTCTTCGTCCCTCTCTCTCCCTTGCTTCCTTTCCTCCACCCTGGTGAGCAACATCCTCTCATCTCCAACATGGACTAATTCCAATAGGGAGTTGGATGAAGCTCTCCAACAATGGAGTGAGTTGGACTTGTCTGTTGCTAACAAGGTGGAGGACAGTCGAAGTCAGAGAGCTTGGGACAGCATAAGTTTGAAGGCACCTTCGACTCCCTCTTCGACCAGTCGGATCAGTTTTTAAGGTGCTGCTTACTGGCTGCCAGTGCTAAATACTCAGGTGACTGGGTTGATACCCTACCCGTGGCTTAACGTTGGTGGCCTACTCAGCTTGAACGAACTTCATGTCTCCATTGCCCTCAGAGTAGGAGCTTGCATCTGTATGGGTTTGAGGTGCCGATGTGGTGAACTCCTTGACTCCACGGTCTTTCTTGCCGCCTGAATGCTGGTCGTTTCGTGTGTCACATGGAGTTAAACCCTATTCTCAAGAGAGCCTTGACCCGGGCAAACATCTCCTCAATCTTGGAACCATCTGGGCTGTCCAGAAGAGATAGGAAAAGACCTGACGGCCTTACCATGTGCCCCTGGTAGAGAAGCAAATGCCTTGTCTGGTTTGTCACAGTTAGTGACTCGTTTGCTTCTTCCCACATCCTGGATGCTGCAATTAGGGCAAGAGCCAGTTTCCACAGCTGAATGGAACAAAATCCTAAAATACCATGATCTGTTGGCCAACTAGATTTTCCAGCCTGTGGCGTTTGAGACGTTTGGAGGAGTCGGGCTACCGACTGCGAGATTCCTATCTTCACTGGTGGCTTTCCTAACAGAGGTAACTGGGGAAGCTCGTGAGGGCGCTTGGTTGTTCCAGCGCATCAGCCTCGCCATCACCCGATATAACGCTGCAAGCATGCTGGCTTGCCTCAAAAATCATTAGAGAGGTTTCCCAGTGCTCCTCGCGATACTGTTATCTTTTACTCTGGTAGCAGCTCAGTTGTCCACTCCTTTCACCTGCCTTTTGTTGTATGTGGTTCCAGATGTTTTTTTTCTTTCTTTTCTTCTTTTTTTTTCAGTATTCAGCCCCTAGTTGTCATTGTCATTTCTTCCAGTCAAAAAATAGAACATATGTTCTTATTTGGAAATGTAAAGCTCTTTGCAAGGGTACTCAGTGAGCTTTGTTTTCATTCCGATTTGAAACTAATTGACTACACTTCAAAAAGATATATACAAAACAGAATTACAATCAAATTTCCTAGAAATTCACGGTCTTGTGGCTGAATAAAAAACCTTTATAGCTGACAATATAAACAAAAATGAGCCGGAAAGAAAAAAAGAAAATACATGCACATGGCTTAGTGGTTAGAGCATTGGCCTTGCAATCGAAAGGTTGTGAGTTCAATTCTCAGACCGGGTGATGTGTTGTTTCCTTGAGCAAGACACTTTATTTTACATTGCTCCAGTTTACTCAGCTGTAGAAATGAGATGATAGGGACTGGAGTCCATATCATTCACTGCAAAGTGGTCGTGGAGGTGCCATGGCAAAAAAGCACCCAGCACTCACTGTAAAATGGGATTGGTGTTAGGAAGGGCATCCAGCTGTAGAAATCAAGCCAAAATCAGTTCCCGTCCCACCCTTGCAAGCAGGGAAAAAGAGGACGTAAAATGAAATGATGATGACTTCCTCAATTACACTCTATAGTAAGGAGGCTGATGTTGCTCTCTAAATATTTTGGCAGTCATCCAAAATACGATAGTATAGCGAGTAATGGCGAGGCTGAGGCGTTAGAAGAGTCAAGTCACCCTCATGAGCATCACCTAATACTTTCATTAAGATCTGTTAATTATGGTAAACATATCGTTGTTAGCGACCCAGCTCCTTTGACGTTTCCTATGTCACGGACTAAAATATGTAATTCACCGGCAAATTACGGTATTTCTGTAACTCATTTCGTTCGGCTGCAGATGCGCTAGCATCTAGAATGTGTGATGGGTGGAAAGAGTTACTAGCAGTGGAGACTCATATGAAACTTCTCTTTGGCATCTTCCAATAAATCCCGGACAATTCAAATATCTCCAGAAATGAGAGAATATTAATTTTGGTTAAGTTTTATATCCATATTCAATTCGGTGTGGCAAAGGAGCTAATTTCATGTTTATTTCACACATTTATACTGCAAATCCTTTTGGGAAAGGCATGAACGTCACAATATCCTAAAGTTCAACAAATATGAGGGTTTGTGTCTAGTTAAGAGAAATCATTATACACACTCATATATATATATATATATATATACATACGTTTATTTGTATTCATTGTTTCACATAGAAGTAGGCGTACATAAGTCGAACTTAAAAACATGCACGAATAAAGTAAAACGAAGCAAGCTTTTACGAAGGAAATTCCTAGTGTATTCAAAACATATATTTAGGTTGTAAAATAAAGCTGAACTCGAAAAATATATACTATTGTATATCCTTACCACTTCAAAGTCCGTAATGAATGGATAATAATTTTGTCAACTTCTTCCATTTTAGACAGACGATCATGTGATAGTTAAGGAAAAAATAACTTGGACTGTCAACAATAACAAATATTTTATTTATAAACTAACTTTTTTTACTTAAAATATCGAAGTTAATAAATAAACATATTTAAATATTTTTCCAAATACATTATAGTTAAGAATAGTATAACCTAATAAATTTCATTAGAAAAAAATATATATTTATATTTACATGCAGAGTCGCTTGATTATTTGCTGCTGAACGTTTATTTATATATATATATATATATATATATATATATATATATATATATATATAAACGTTCAGCAGCAAATAATCAAGCGACTCTGCATGTAAATATTTATTTTTTAATTATGTAGTTTATGTGAAAATGGTGCAACTTCTTGGTGATTTTAAGCCCAGGTCAATACTGGTTGGGCTGACCTCTAGTCACAGGCGTTCCAGCCGAGGTATCAGTGACAATAGATGTACTTAGAAAAAATATTTCGTCCGATTCTTGCATTCATTGCGCACATACACGTTAGAGTTCTCGTCATTTCGTGTGTCTGTCTATATTTTCCCCTATGTTGACCTTGGATTCGTTTGACTTGCAATATTACTGATGATAATAACACTTTAATGCATCTTGATAAATAAAAGTTTAGTGGATATCTCGATTTATAAAACTTCCTTTTATGCATTATTGCTCCTTTTGTTGAGGTGAACACTCTTATTGTCAAAATGCTAACTAAAGACTTTACCAATGTCCCTAAAAATATACCCATACGGGATAACAAAACACGTAAACATTTTTAATAAACAATGTTAACTCATTTGTCAAGAATGAGCCCGACTAATTCACAGTAATAAGAAGTTATAAGGCTTTATTCAAATCTTTGATAATACAAAATTATGGACATTTGCAATTTGTGTTGCTGGATTCATATGTAACTATGTAGTCTGCACCAACGAACGTGATGGCAGCTGATTGGTTGATTCAAACGAATTTTATAATATTTTCCCTTTGTTGCGAGGAAGTTGTAATGTTTAATAATTCGACCAGAACGAGTGCGAATTTCACTTGAATTGATTTAAATTTGTTTGTTTCTGGACTAATTTCTTCCTCTGACATTTGCCGATCGACGTCGTCTAGCAGTTCGGTAGTAAGAGATGCGTCGTTTTCTGAAATGATATTTCTAGGTGCCGCTTACTTTCTGCTAGCGCAAAGTTCTCGGGGGACTGGATTGATGCCCTGCCTGTGGCCAACATTGGTGGCCTTCTCAGTCAGGACGAACTCTGTATCTCCATTGCACTTCGTATGGGAGCCGACGTCTGTGGGGGTCTGAGATGCCGCTGTGGTAGGACTCCATGGTTTGTCCTGCCGCCTGAATGCTGGTCGTTTTGCCCGTCACACCGAGCTAAACCTGATCATCAAACGGACCCTGGCTCGAGTTAATATTCCCACAGTTCTGGAGCAGGCTGGTTTATCCAGAAGTGATGGGAAGAGACCAGATGTCTTACACTTTGTCCCTGGGTGAGAGGTAGATGTCTCATATGGGACATCACAGTCGGTGACTCTTTTACCCCCTCCCACATCATAGACGCCGCGATGAATGCGGGAATCACTGCTTCCGCTGCCGAACGGAATAAAATTCGGAAATAACAGGATTTATCAAACAATTATTTTTTCCCGCCAGTGACGTTCGGTGGAGTTGGGCCGCTGACAACAAAGTTCTTGTCTTCACTGGCAGCTCGCCTTACTGAGGTGCCAGGTGATGCCTGTGAGGGTGCCTGATTATTTCAGCGCCTTAGCCTCGCCATCACCCGTGGTAATGCTGCAAGCGTTTAGACGACGTGTATTAGTCTATTTATGACTTGCAAAAATATTCAGAAGAATACGAATGGCTGGTGCGTGTTTGTACAATCAGCTCCAAGAAAAATGCGTGTTGTCGCTCTGCATTTTTTTTACCGGAGTGTCTGTATTATTTTTATGACGTCCGTTTGTGACGTCAGAGCTATCACACCATAGGTGTCGCTTCGCTACATATAGCCCTCCTCCAGATGACCAATCGATGAAGAAGTAAACATGTAGCAAGAGTTGCTTCCCTTGTTGTGACGATCACATCACCAGTAGCGCTCTCTAGACCGGAAGTGGTTGGAGTTACTTCCCGTTGAGGTGGCAGAACCTTCTTTGTCACTTCCGTCCTGGGACCCTATAAAGGAGAGAGCTGAAAGCTATCTCCCTCTCTTTTAACCTGCCTGGCCCTTCGGCCAGGCGTGTTCTGCCAGAGGGTATACTCTCTGGCAACCTGAACATGGTAATGTAAAGACCTCTTGGTCTCTCGCTTCCTGACCAGTCAAAAAGGGTAAACAAATAACTTTAATTCATTCTTTCATCTCTTTTGGCATGTCAACTATTCTGCTCTACATAGCTCAACCTTGTTAAATAAACATTGTACATACAACCGAGTGTCTTGTTATATTCATACAACCCAGTGCGCTGTTATACATATGTAGTGAGAAGCAAGGCAAAGATAGGTAATAAACAAAAGAAATGTTTGCACAAGCAGCAAACAAAAGGCAAGGCACCCAAAATGTAACAACATAAACATGCAAAACAATCAATTAAATGCAACAAATCGTAAGAAAGACAAAAGCAAAGGGCTGCAACAAGGGCAGCTTAAATGTACACAGTTTGACACAGTTTGTTTCCAAAAAGGCTCCAGTGGCCAGTTCATATAATACAAGTTTGGAAGAGTTATTTGGGCCAGTGGACTCTTCGACCGGAACGGGTCGTGGTCTTGTATCTTGGTGATGGGGTGGGGGCAAAGAAACAGGTGTGTGGGCAAAAGAGAAAGATGGGGGTGTATGTGGCTCAGGTGTGTGGGCCCGTTTAAGTCTATCAACCGCAATGGTCTCTGGATCCCTTAATGTCTACAGTGAAATGTTTATCAGAACGAGCCAATACACGGTAGGGTCCAGAGTACGGTTGTGTGAGAGGTGGTCTCACAACATCGTTTCTTACGAACACATGGGTCCACGAGGCAATATCCCTCGGGACTGCAGCTTTTAGTCTGCAGTTTGTTTCCTCGTGTCCACCGGCGGCAGGTCCTGAAAATAAGAACGTAGACGGGATACGTAGGAAAGCGGATCTTGTGCAGCAAGATCGACAGGGGCAAGTATTTGCCCAGGTAACGCTAGAGGAGCACCATACAATAATTCGGCCGGGGAGAACCCAGGGTCCTCCTTTATTGATGACCGAATCCCCAACAACACAATAGGGAGGTACTCGCTCCAACGCGTAGAGTCAGGAGAAGTCTGTAGAGCGGCTATTAGTTGTCGGTGGAAGCGCTCCACCATTCCATTAGATGCAGGATGATATGAAGTTGTTCGGATGCGTTTAGCGCCAATGATCTTCGTCAATTCGGAGAAGAGATTCGATTCGAACTGCCTTCCACGGTCCGTTGTAATCGTGGTTGGCACTCCAAAGCGGGCAATCTATCCTGATACTAGGGCACGCGCTGTCGTTTCAGCAGTGATGTCTTTCAAGGGGATGGCTTCAGGCCATCGCGAAAAACGATCAATAATAGTCACTAGATAAGTATGACCACCACTGACTGGCCAAGGTCCCACGATGTCCACATTCTTCTGGCCAAATATTCATGTGGACATCCCACGATGTCCACATGAATCTGGCTGTTATGAGCTTTACTGTGGCAGAAGATCCTGGGTGGGAAATGCTGTGTAAAGCAAGAAACACAGTACGACGATGGTTTAGCGGGACGATAGGTCTCGGTGAATCCTCGGAAACGTCGCAGAGAATCTGTCCGTTTGCGGTGGGCAATGGTAGGTATTTCAAATTACTCGTCGTAAATTCGGCTGATGTAATATCCAACGATTCCAGTGCAGGTTGGTCTGCTGCCAAGTGATTTGAATTGCTGTCGTGGGATGACGCAATCGAACTGATAAGCAATCGAGACAGGGCGTCAGCCGCTGTGTTCAATGAACCTGGAATGTGTTGGATGTCGTTTGTGAATTGCGAGATAAAGTCGAGATGCCTTGTATCTCTGGGCGAGTACTTGTCAGACTTTGCCCTTAAAGCGAAGGTCAACAAAGGTTTATGGTCAGTATAGATTGTAAAACACCTTCCTTCGAGCATATGTGAAAAATGTTTCACGGAAACGTAGATGGCTAACAGCTCCCGGCCAAAGGAACTGTAGCGAGTTTCTGCAGGCTTCAACTTCCTGGAGAAAAATGTCAATGGTTGTTGGTGATCGTCACTATTCTGTTGTAAGACTGCACCCACTGCACTATCCGACGCATCAACACAAAGCGAAAGCTTGACATTGAACACTGGGTGGGGCAGCAAAGATGCACTAGCCAATGCTGATTTGGCTTTTTGAAAATCCTCGAGCTGAGTCCGAGTCAAAGAGATTTCCTTGTTCTTCTTGCGACAATTTTTCAGAATCTCAGTAAGAGAGAAGAGTAGATTAGCACAATGCGGAACAAAACGACTATAGAAATTTATCAGTCCTAGAAATTGTCGCAACTGACGAAGTGAGGTCGGCGGAGGCAAATCCTCTATAGCCTGAACTCGTTGAGGGAGGGGTCGAATACCCTCGGAGTTAATGGCATGACCTAAAAAATTCAGTGATTCCGCACCGAAAACACATTTTGTGGGATTTATTTGAACACTGTAATCCTTGAGTCGACAAAACAAAAGATTCAAATGACGTAAGTGCTCTTCTCTGGAGGAACTAGCAATAAGAAGATCATCAATATAAGTGTAGACGAAGTCTAAACCACGAGTGACCTCATCCATGAACCGTTGAAGTGCTAGCAGCATTCCTAAGTCCGAAAGGCATGGTAAGAAATTCGAATGATCCAAATGGAGTCGTAATGGCCGTTTTCGGAATATCTTCTTTCTTGACAGGAATTTGATGATAGGCTTCGAGAAAATTTTACATCCCTGCAATGACGATGCAAAATATTTCAGGTGTGGGATAGGGTATCTATCCGGGACAGTTATAGCATTTAACTTCCTATAATCCCCAGTGGATCTCCAGTCGCCAGAAGTCTTGGGTAACATGTGCAACGGAGAAGCCCAAGGGCTCGTAGAAGGGGGAATTATGCCAAGCTGCAGCATGTGGTCGAACTCGGACCGTGCTGCCTTCAATTTGTCCGCAGGCAAGCGACGAGGATGTGAGAACACTGGGGCGCCAGTTGTAGAGATAAAATGCTCCGTTGCGTGAGTCGGTTCGACAACTCGAAAATTTCCCTGTGTAAGCTGTGGAAAAGAATTCAACAATGCATGATAGGGATTCCCAGCATTAGCGATGAAAAAGGTCGGGCTAACCGTTGGAAAATTAGCTTTCTGGCCACGAAGAGAAAAACCAGTAATGTCGTCTACTAGGCGTCGGCCACGGACGTCCACCGTCAATGCAAAATGGTGTAGAAAATCCACTCCAAGATCGGATATGGTAGGTCAGCAACCGTAAAAATCCATTTGAATTCTCGTCAAAGATTTCTGAATTGCAGAGGAAGCGAGATTTGTTCAAAAGTCCGTATCGGCGAATGATTGACAGCTTGTAGATTCATTGATGACTCAGGAGGAGTTTCTTTAACACAGTTTACCGGCCAAATGCTGCAGGAGGCTCCCGTATCTACGAGGAAAGAGCTTCCCGACAGGAGGTCCTTTTAGAATGTTAGTATCAGTGTATAACGGCGGCGAAGATTCGAAACCGAATCTGAGCTTTCCCGCCTCTGGGGCAAACCGTGGTAACTTGTTTACGCTCAGGAGACTAACCCCTTGGGAGAGGCTAAACACAGGTCAGAGGTGTTTACGCCTGACAGAAAATAGGTCAGAGGATATATCCATCTTTCTGACTTGTTTACGCTTGGCAAACTAATCCCTTGGGAGACTAACCAAAGTTCAGAGGATATATCTATCCTTCTAACTTCAACTCTTATAAAGACAGGGATTGTTTACGCCAAAAATAGAAAAGAAGTGGATACAGACAAGACAAGACGTCTTTACAGGCTCTCGTCGCGAAAAACCAGTCTGCCATTTATTCTCACCTTCCTGGCTGATCGCTGACTCCTGCAATACAAATAAGTAAATATACTGATACGCCGCACATACGCATTCATAGTGAGTCCAGCATTTGTACACGCACCATTCATTTCTGTTTACACATATTATAATCGTATTCTGTGATATTTGAATTTACGTGGCTCGAAGAGCCACCAAATTATTGTATGAATATTTTGTGTCAATTATTTTATCATTCAATATTCAAATTGAATATTGTTGTAATAAAATAAACTTTGTAACAACACTCCTGGTATGTTTCTCTACGCCGAAACCACCATACCAACAGTTACATCCATCCATCCACTTGTCGTTACAACCACACATAATATTCCGTTACAACTGGTGACCCCGTAAAACAGACACACAACCTTTTGATCATCCACAACAAACGATGTCTCTAGCACACGACGATTCATCTACGGCAGAAATGGCAGTCAGGTCGACATTAAGGATTCCACTATTCTGGGTGCACGATCCAACACTGTGGTTCGCGCACATCGAAGCGCAGTTCGCATCGAACCGGATCGTTAGCGAGGCATCCCGTCTCACACATCTAATCGGTTCGATGTCTCCGGAGATTATGAATGAGGTTCGGGACCTCATTTTAGCACCACCCGGCTCTGCGTCATATGACACATTTAAAAGAACATTAGTTAAGCGAACGTCGGAGTCGCAGCAGAAGCGTTTGCACCAGCTTCTCATATCGGAGGAATTAGGAGATAAAAAGCCGACGCAACTCCTACGGAAAATGAAGCAGCTTCTGGGTGAACATAAACTCCCGGATGAAATTTTCGAGCAACTCTTCCTCCAGCGTTTACCTTCTGCCACACAAGTTGTACTAGCATCCACCAGGGAGTCCGCCACCATAGAAGAACTTGCCGAGCTGGCAGATAAGATCATGGAGGTACCACATCCGCACTCAACTTTAGCGAATGTGACGCCAGCCGTGCCTTCCACCAATCCTTTCCTTCAGCCCTCCAGTGCCACAGAGATGCCCGATCTACACCAGTTACTGGCACAGCAAGCAACACAGATACAGGCCTTGACGTAACAAATTCAGGCCTTGTCACTGGGCAACCCTGCCACACGTCGGTCCAACAGCCGAACTCGCCGATTTGGTGGTCGCTCAAGAAGTCCCAGCGCATCTCGAGATTCACCAGAAATGTGTTGGTACCACCAAAGATTCGGGAGACGAGCGCAAAAGTCCAGCCATCCCTGTTCATTTGTTTCGAAAACAAATCAGGGAAACAACACAGCCAGAAACTGAATGCGACAGACGTTTCTGGCCCTCATAACCAAAGTCGCCTATTTTTTATTCAGGATCGCGTCACAGGCACGCGTTTCCTGGTCGACACCGGTGCTGAAGTCAGCATCATCCCGGTTTCCTGCGTTCCTGGAAAAAGGAGAGAGACACCAGCCTGGCTCCAGGCGGTGAATCACTCACATATTCCGACCTACGGAGAACAGTCCCTGATACTAAATTTGGGACTACGCCGCACTTTCCAGTGGGTATTCGTTGTTGCTAAGCTGCCGACCCCTATTTTAGGAGCTGATTTTCTTCAGCACTTCTCGCTTCTAGTGGATCTGAAAAACCAACGTCTCGTTGACAACTCCACTGGTCTCGCTGTGCGCGGCATAGCCGCTAGGACAGCCACAGTCAGTCCAGTCATTTCAAGATCGACAACAACAACCCGGCACAACCACATCATCAACAAATACCCAGACGTAGCTCGACCACTATTCAACGCTTTCCCTGTAAAACATGATGTCACACACCACATAAAAACTCACGGCCCACCTGTCGCTGCGCGACCTAGAAGGCTACCACCAGACCGTCAAACAAGAATTTCAGAACATGCTGGATCTCGGCATCATACGTCTGTCCAGCAGCAACTGGTCCTCACCCATACACTGTGTACCCAAGAAGTCGTCGAACGACTGGCGAATCTGTGGCGACTACCGTGCACTAAACAACTGCACAGTTCCTGACTCTTATCCAGTGTCTCATCTACAGGACTTCTCTAGCGCGCTGCACGGGGCTCGCATATTTTCGAAGATCGATCTTGTGCGAGCTTACAATCAGATATCCGTTGAGCCCGCAGATATTCCAAAGACCGCAGTCACAATACCCTTTGGAATGTTCGAATTTCTGCGTATGCCTTTCGGTTTGCGAAATGCAGCGCAGACATTCCAGCGATTCATCGATACAGTCACCAGGGGGTCTACCTTTTGTATACGCATACATTGACGACTTACTGGTGGCCAGCAGCTCCGATGAATACATGAGGAACACCTGGATCTCCTATTCACAGCGGATCAACAGAATGACGAGGAACTGCTGCAACTCCGGAAATCATCCTTGAAATTGAAGGAATGCCCGCTGCCCTCTTCTTCGGGTTATATTTGGTGCGACATCTCCACAGGCCACGAGCGCCCATACGTGCCCCGGAAACATCGACGCGACGTTTTCTCGGCACTGCATTCTCTGGCACATCCTGGCGTCCGCGCCACGCAGAAACTGATGGTTGCCCGCTTTGTGTGGCCCAACATCAACAAGGACACCCGCGAATGGGCTAGGAATTGCATCGCGTGCCAGAAGGCGAAAATTCACCGGCACATCAAAGCCCCGATCGGTTCTTTCGCAACACCTGATGCACGGTTCCAACATGTGCATATAGACATAGTTGGACCTTTGCCTCCTTCTCACAACCACACTCATCTTCTCACCTGTGTCGACCGATTTTCTCGCTGGCCAGAAGCTTTTCCCCTGACGGATATTACTGCGGAAACTATCGCCAAAACGCTAGTGTTTCACTGTGTTTCGCGTTTCGGCAAACCCGCGACCATCACTACGGATAGAGGACGTCAGTTCGATTCGCACCTATTTACTGAGCTGACTCGTCTCCTCGGGTGCAAACACATCCGTACAACAGCGTATCACCCTGCCGCTAACGGCATGGTAGAACGCTTACACCGCCAGCTAAAATCATCTATCAAGGCTTACGAAGACTCCACTAACTGGTTCGAATACCTCCCACTCATTCTTCTTGGTATTTGTTCCACTGTTAAGGAGGGAGTCGGAAATTCTCCGGCTGAAATGGTGTATGGCACCGTACTCACTCTACCCGGACAAATGATTGCTCCTGTTTCGCCACAAGAACTTCCAGACCCTACAAAATTTGTGCACCGTTTACGGTCATCGATGTCGCATCTGTCTCCTTCAGCCCCTAAACAACAGTACGTTACTTCACACATACCAAAAGACATCGATACATGGACGCATGTTTTCGTTAGAAATGACGGTATTCCATCGCAACTTCGTCCGCCGTATTCCGAGTGGAGTCCGGATGTGTCTGTGGACTTTAGATCTCTGACACTGTGTGCAGGAACGGCACCAGACAGTAATTTCTCGCCTCATTTTGGGCCAGAAAAATCTAGCTGTTATGAGCTTTACTGTGGCTGAAATTCCTGGGTGAGAAATGCTGTGCAAAGCAAGGAACACAATTCGACGGTGAGTCTCAGGAACATAAGGTCGTGGTGAATCCGTAGATACATCACACAGAATCTGCCTGTCGGTGGTCGACAAGGGCAGATATTTGAAGATGCAAGTCGCAAACTCGACAGAAAGAGTATCCAACGATTGGAGTGCAGGTTGGTCTGCAGCTAAACGACTTAAGTCGATCTCCTGGGATGACGAGATGGAGCTGATTACGAAAACGTGACAATGCGTCTGGAAGCTATGTTAAGCGAGCCAGCAATGTGCTGGATATCATTTGTAAATTGCGAAACGTAATCCAGATGCCTTGTCTCTCTGGGTCAATATCTGTCGGCTTTAGACCTCAAAGGGAAGGTCAGAGGTTTGTGGTCAGTTAAAACAGTAAAATTTCTCCCCTCAAGAATGTGAGAGAAATGTTTTACCGACAGATATATGGCTAATAATTGCCGCCCAAACGTGCTGTAACGCGTTTCTGTTGGTTTCAGCTTCCTTGAGAAAAATGCCAAAGGTTGTTGGTTTCCAGCGTTGTACTGCTGTAAAACTGCTCCCACAGCGGTATCAGATGCATCAACACAAAGCGAAAGCTTGGCCTCTGGTACCGGGTGGGCTAGCAAAGATGAACTAGCGTGTGCTGTCTTGGCAGTCTGGAAGTCTTTAAGCTGTCCTTGTGTCAAGGAAATATCCTCATTCTTCTTACGACGATTTTTCAAAATGTCAGTAAGGGAAGATAGCAAATTAGCACAATGAGGAACGAAACGCCTATAGAAATTGATTAGGCCTAAGAAGTGACGCAACTGGTGAAGTGTAGTAGGCGGAGGTAAATCCTGTATGGCTTGAACTCGCTGGGGAAGCGGCCTAATACCTTCGGCGTCGATGAGGTAGTCTAAAAAATTTAGCGAAGTGGAACCGAAAACACACTTTGCGGGATTCACACGAACGCGGTAATCCTGAAGTCGCCGAAATAAAAGATGCATGTGACGCATATGCTCTTCCGGAGAGGAACTAGCGACGAGAAGATCGTCTATGTATCCATAAACGAAGTCCAGACCACGAGTGACTTCGTCTATGAACCGCTGAAAATTGATAGCGGCGTTCCTGAGTCCGAAAGGCATAGTAAAAAAATTCGAAGGAACCGAAAGGAGTTGTAATCGCCGTTTTCAGAATATCCTCCTTCCTGAGCGGAATTTGGTGGTAAGCTCGCACTAAATCTAGTTTTGAGAAAATCTTACACCCCTGCAATGAATGTGCGAAATCCTGGAGATGGGCGATGGGATACCTATCCGGGACGGTTATAGCATTTAACCTCCTATAATCCCCAGTGGGTCTCCAGTCGCCAGAGGTCTTGGGCACCATGTGGAACGGTGAAGCCCAAGGACTCGTAGATGGTCGAATAATGCCCAACTGCAGCATATGGTCGAACTCGGACCGTGCTGCCATTAATTTGTCCGCCGGTAAGCGGCGTGGACGCGAAAACACTGGAGCACCGGTGGTGGAAATGAAATGTTCAGTTGAGTGGGTTGGCTCAGTGACTCTAAAATTTCCATTGGTGAACTCCGGGAAAGAACCTAACAACGAATGGCAGGCGTCTCCAGCGGCAGCGATGAAGAATATGGGGCTGACTGTTGGAGCATTGGCTTTCCGGCCACGAATTGAAAAACCGGTGATGTCATCCACCAGGCGTTGACCACGGACGTCCACAGTCAAAGAGAAGTTGTGGAGGAAATTCGCTCCTAAGGTAGTGTATGGCAAATCGGCAACCGTAAAAATCCACTTAAAATCCCTACGAAGATTTAGGAATTTGAGAGGAAGCGAGATTTGTCCGTACGTCTTTATAGACGAGTGGTTAACGGCCTGCAGAGTAACGGATGACTCCACGGGGGTATCTTTCAGGCAATGGACTGGCCAAATACTACAAGAGACTCCTGTATCCACAAGGAAACCTCTTCCCGACATAAAGTCCTTAATGAAGAAATGGCGGTTTGGTGGCTTTATGTTGAGGTCAACTGCCCCCATCAGCGGACCTCTTTGGCGTTTCCCGCCTTATGAAACGAGCAAGGTTGCACGCAGTGGTTCGCGCTCTCGGCAAAACGCTCGTGGTACCAGCATAAAGATGAATCTGGTGACCTGGGGCGGCATCTAAAAGATTGAGATCTCCCGCAGCTGTGCGAACGGGCACCACACCAGACCTTCATCTTCTGGAGCTCCAGGGTGAGTTCCTGAATGAACCTCTGCATCGCCATAATGGCTGAACTCTCTGTAGGAGCTGCCGCGCAGATGGAATGGCCAGGTGTGGCCTGAGCTGGTTGGGAAACAGCGGTAAGGGCTTCCCTGCCTCCAGCACCCATGACTTCGAAAACTTTGTCCGCAGAGGCGGCAAGCTGATCCACTGTGCAAGTGTCCCTAATGGGGGCCAAAATTGCCTGTACGTTGGTCGGTAGGCGCGAGAAGAACAACTGCTTCAATATGGCAGATTCCGCTACCGACCCCTCCATTAGGTCCTTCATTCACCTTAGGAGGTTCGATGGGGTGCCATCACCGATATGCTCCAATGGACCAGAGCCCTAAATCTTTTCTCTGCGGACTGTGCAGTCCGGCTGAGTATTTCAGCCTTCAGAGACTTGTACGTCGCGTCGGTTGGTGTCTCTAACACCAAGTCCATAATCGCTGGGATAAGTGCCGGCGGAATTGCACTAAGGACTAGGGGACGTTGTTGTGCTTCGACGATTCTGTCCGCCTCGAAAAATGCTTCGAGTTGGGCGAACCATAACCTTACGTCGCCCGTGTATGTAGGTAGACCAGAATGAGATGCCATTGGTATGCCGTAGGTAATCTGCAAAAAATTGTCTCCGTTCGGAAAAATATCTCCAAAACAAGGGCAAAAGAAAACAAAATCGCTTGTTTTTCTCTGTAAAACAACTGGACAGGAAAAAGAATGCATCCGAGACAATGTGTAAAGGAGCGACTAACCGAGCGATGTCATTAATAAGGTATAGGCGGCGAATTTAAAACAAAAACCAATATGGCGGACGATTTCGCGCCAAAAATACTTTTGATGGAGAAAAAAGCTGCCATCTTGTCACCCTCAAAATTTTTAGCCAGAGAAAAGTAGAAAAGACATTCATACAATTGTTGTCTTGCTAGGAAGCTAGCAGCAATATCATCTTAATATATATTTTTTTTTGTGTGTGTTTGTGTGTAAATAAATGGAATGTTCGCTTTGCACAAATGAGGAGTTTGGTTGTTAAATGTTACAGATAAAGATGCTGAAATCAGTAAAATACAGCCAGATCAGAATGAAGCGTGTTGTTCTGTATTAAATGTTTTTTTGTTTTTTTTATATACACATAATACCACTTCCTATTTTTTTTTTCGGTGTCACCAATTTAGAATGTTAGTATCAGTGTATATTTATTATTAAAAATAACAATAATTGCAGGTGCATGGTTTTATTTCACAGAAGTCAAATAAATTAATAGAAATAATTTTTACCACATGTTGATGGTCAGTTGGTCGCATCTCCCAGACTGGAGCGTGTAGAGAAAGAGAGAGAGAAGACAGGATTCATCTCTAGGGAGAGAAAGCAGGAATCGTCTCTTGAAGGTTGAAGTCGTTCTTTTCAGCTGCGGCATAGGAAGTGAGAGAGAATTGCCTCACGTTCTCAAATATATAGTCCCCAAGGGGACGTAACTCCATTTAGTGCATGGATGTACCACTAGGGGTCACGACCGTCTCAAAGGGACGCTTAGTTCATGGATGTGACACTAGGGGTCACGACCGTCGCAACTCTTATCCGTTCTGAGTTCCAGCCGTAAGGGGGTCGCTACATCCTCAATAAAGAAGTGGCGGTTTGGGTGTGTAGCACAGAGATCAGCTGCCGCCTTCAGTGGTTCTGGTCTGCGTTTCCCGAAGTTGAATAGTTACACGGTGGCCGGCAGTGTTTTACTTTATCAGCGAAGGTGGCATGATACCAGCAAAAAGACGAATTGCTGGCGGGCGAGCTGGCGTGAAGTCGCGAACAACAAAGTTCTTGTCTTCACTGGCAGCTCGCCTTACTGAGGTGCCAGGTGATGCCTGTGAGGGTGCCTGATTATTTCAGCGCCTTAGCCTCGCCATCACCCGTGGTAATGCTGCAAGCGTTTAGACGACGTGTATTAGTCTATTTATGACTTGCAAAAATATTCAGAAGAATACGAATGGCTGGTGCGTGTTTGTACAATCAGCTCCAAGAAAAATGCGTGTTGTCGCTCTGCATTTTTTTTACCGGAGTGTCTGTATTATTTTTATGACGTCCGTTTGTGACGTCAGAGCTATCACACCATAGGTGTCGCTTCGCTACATATAGCCCTCCTCCAGATGACCAATCGATGAAGAAGTAAACATGTAGCAAGAGTTGCTTCCCTTGTTGTGACGATCACATCACCAGTAGCGCTCTCTAGACCGGAAGTGGTTGGAGTTACTTCCCGTTGAGGTGGCAGAACCTTCTTTGTCACTTCCGTCCTGGGACCCTATAAAGGAGAGAGCTGAAAGCTATCTCCCTCTCTTTTAACCTGCCTGGCCCTTCGGCCAGGCGTGTTCTGCCAGAGGGTATACTCTCTGGCAACCTGAACATGGTAATGTAAAGACCTCTTGGTCTCTCGCTTCCTGACCAGTCAAAAAGGGTAAACAAATAACTTTAATTCATTCTTTCATCTCTTTTGGCATGTCAACTATTCTGCTCTACATAGCTCAACCTTGTTAAATAAACATTGTACATACAACCGAGTGTCTTGTTATATTCATACAACCCAGTGCGCTGTTATACATATGTAGTGAGAAGCAAGGCAAAGATAGGTAATAAACAAAAGAAATGTTTGCACAAGCAGCAAACAAAAGGCAAGGCACCCAAAATGTAACAACAGAAACATGCAAAACAATCAATTAAATGCAACAAATCGTAAGAAAGACAAAAGCAAAGGGCTGCAACAAGGGCAGCTTAAATGTACACAGTTTGACACAGTTTGTTTCCAAAAAGGCTCCAGTGGCCAGTTCATATAATACAAGTTTGGAAGAGTTATTTGGGCCAGTGGACTCTTCGACCGGAACGGGTCGTGGTCTTGTATCTTGGTGATGGGGTGGGGGCAAAGAAACAGGTGTGTGGGCAAAAGAGAAAGATGGGGGTGTATGTGGCTCAGGTGTGTGGGCCCGTTTAAGTCTATCAACCGCAATGGTCTCTGGATCCCTTAATGTCTACAGTGAAATGTTTATCAGAACGAGCCAATACACGGTAGGGTCCAGAGTACGGTTGTGTGAGAGGTGGTCTCACAACATCGTTTCTTACGAACACATGGGTCCACGAGGCAATATCCCTCGGGACTGCAGCTTTTAGTCTGCAGTTTGTTTCCTCGTGTCCACCGGCGGCAGGTCCTGAAAATAAGAACGTAGACGGGATACGTAGGAAAGCGGATCTTGTGCAGCAAGATCGACAGGGGCAAGCATTTGCCCAGGTAACGCTAGAGGAGCACCATACAATAATTCGGCCGGGGAGAACCCAAGGTCCTCCTTTATTGATGACCGAATCCCCAACAACACAATAGGGAGGTACTCGCTCCAACGCGTAGAGTCAGGAGAAGTCTGTAGAGCGGCTATTAGTTGTCGGTGGAAGCGCTCCACCATTCCATTAGATGCAGGATGATATGAAGTTGTTCGGATGCGTTTAGCGCCAATGATCTTCGTCAATTCGGAGAAGAGATTCGATTCGAACTGCCTTCCACGGTCCGTTGTAATCGTGGTTGGCACTCCAAAGCGGGCAATCTATCCTGATACTAGGGCACGCGCTGTCGTTTCAGCAGTGATGTCTTTCAAGGGGATGGTTTCAGGCCATCGCGAAAAACGATCAATAACAGTCAATAGATAAGTATGACCACCACTGACTGGCCAAGGTCCCACGATGTCCACATTCTTCTGGCCAAATATTCATGTGGACATCCCACGATGTCCACATGAATCTGGCTGTTATGAGCTTTACTGTGGCAGAAGATCCTGGGTGGGAAATGCTGTGTAAAGCAAGAAACACAGTACGACGATGGTTTAGCGGGACGATAGGTCTCGGTGAATCCTCGGAAACGTCGCAGAGAATCTGTCCGTTTGCGGTGGGCAATGGTAGGTATTTCAAATTACTCGTCGTAAATTCGGCTGATGTAATATCCAACGATTCCAGTGCAGGTTGGTCTGCTGCCAAGTGATTTGAATTGCTGTCGTGGGATGACGCAATCGAACTGATAAGCAATCGAGACAGGGCGTCAGCCGCTGTGTTCAATGAACCTGGAATGTGTTGGATGTCGTTTGTGAATTGCGAGATAAAGTCGAGATGCCTTGTATCTCTGGGCGAGTACTTGTCAGACTTTGCCCTTAAAGCGAAGGTCAACAAAGGTTTATGGTCAGTATAGATTGTAAAACACCTTCCTTCGAGCATATGTGAAAAATGTTTCACGGAAAGGTAGATGGCTAACAGCTCCCGGCCAAAGGAACTGTAGCGAGTTTCTGCAGGCTTCAACTTCCTGGAGAAAAATGTCAATGGTTGTTGGTGATCGTCACTATTCTGTTGTAAGACTGCACCCACTGCACTATCCGACGCATCAACACAAAGCGAAAGCTTGACATTGAACACTGGGTGGGGCAGCAAAGATGCACTAGCCAATGCTGATTTGGCTTTTTGAAAATCCTCGAGCTGAGTCCGAGTCAAAGAGATTTCCTTGTTCTTCTTGCGACAATTTTTCAGAATCTCAGTAAGAGAGAAGAGTAGATTAGCACAATGCGGAACAAAACGACTATAGAAATTTATCAGTCCTAGAAATTGTCGCAACTGACGAAGTGAGGTCGGCGGAGGCAAATCCTCTATAGCCTGAACTCGTTGAGGGAGGGGTCGAATACCCTCGGAGTTAATGGCATGACCTAAAAAATTCAGTGATTCCGCACCGAAAACACATTTTGTGGGATTTATTTGAACACTGTAATCCTTGAGTCGACAAAACAAAAGATTCAAATGACGTAAGTGCTCTTCTCTGGAGGAACTAGCAATAAGAAGATCATCAATATAAGTGTAGACGAAGTCTAAACCACGAGTGACCTCATCCATGAACCGTTGAAGTGCTAGCAGCATTCCTAAGTCCGAAAGGCATGGTAAGAAATTCGAATGATCCAAATGGAGTCGTAATGGCCGTTTTCGGAATATTTTCTTTCTTGACAGGAATTTGATGATAGGCTTCGAGAAAATTTTACATCCCTGCAATGACGATGCAAAATATTTCAGGTGTGGGATAGGGTATCTATCCGGGACAGTTATAGCATTTAACTTCCTATAATCCCCAGTGGATCTCCAGTCGCTAGAAGTCTTGGGTAACATGTGCAACGGAGAAGCCCAAGGGCTCGTAGAAGGGGGAATTATGCCAAGCTGCAGCATGTGGTCGAACTCGGACCGTGCTGCCTTCAATTTGTCCGCAGGCAAGCGACGAGGATGTGAGAACACTGGGGCGCCAGTTGTAGAGATAAAATGCTCCGTTGCGTGAGTCGGTTCGACAACTCGAAAATTTCCCTGTGTAAGCTGTGGAAAAGAATTCAACAATGCATGATAGGGATTCCCAGCATTAGCGATGAAAAAGGTCGGGCTAACCGTTGGAAAATTAGCTTTCTGGCCACGAAGAGAAAAACCAGTAATGCCGTCTACTAGGCGTCGGCCACGGACGTCCACCGTCAATGCAAAATGGTGTAGAAAATCCACTCCAAGATCGGATATGGTAGGTCAGCAACCGTAAAAATCCATTTGAATTCTCGTCAAAGATTTCTGAATTGCAGAGGAAGCGAGATTTGTTCAAAAGTCCGTATCGGCGAATGATTGACAGCTTGTAGATTCATTGATGACTCAGGAGGAGTTTCTTTAACACAGTTCACCGGCCAAATGCTGCAGGAGGCTCCCGTATCTACGAGGAAAGAGCTTCCCGACAGGAGGTCCTTTTAGAATGTTAGTATCAGTGTATAACGGCGGCGAAGATTCGAAACCGAATCTGAGCTTTCCCGCCTCTGGGGCAAACCGTGGTAACTTGTTTACGCTCAGGAGACTAATCCCTTGGGAGAGGCTAAACACAGGTCAGAGGTGTTTACGCCTGACAGAAAATAGGTCAGAGGATATATCCATCTTTCTGACTTGTTTACGCTTGGCAAACTAATCCCTTGGGAGACTAACCAAAGTTCAGAGGATATATCTATCCTTCTAACTTCAACTCTTATAAAGACAGGGATTGTTTACGCCAAAAATAGAAAAGAAGTGGATACAGACAAGACAAGACGTCTTTACAGGCTCTCGTCGCGAAAAACCAGTCTGCCATTTATTCTCACCTTCCTGGCTGATCGCTGACTCCTGCAATACAAATAAGTAAATATACTGATACGCCGCACATACGCATTCATAGTGAGTCCAGCATTTGTACACGCACCATTCATTTCTGTTTACACATATTATAATCGTATTCTGTGATATTTGAATTTACGTGGCTCGAAGAGCCACCAAATTATTGTATGAATATTTTGTGTCAATTATTTTATCATTCAATATTCAAATTGAATATTGTTGTAATAAAATAAACTTTGTAACAACACTCCTGGTATGTTTCTCTACGCCGAAACCACCATACCAACAGTTACATCCATCCATCCACTTGTCGTTACAACCACACATAATATTCCGTTACAACTGGTGACCCCGTAAAACAGACACACAACCTTTTGATCATCCACAACAAACGATGTCTCTAGCACACGACGATTCATCTACGGCAGAAATGGCAGTCAGGTCGACATTAAGGATTCCACTATTCTGGGTGCACGATCCAACACTGTGGTTCGCGCACATCGAAGCGCAGTTCGCATCGAACCGGATCGTTAGCGAGGCATCCCGTCTCACACATCTAATCGGTTCGATGTCTCCGGAGATTATGAATGAGGTTCGGGACCTCATTTTAGCACCACCCGGCTCTGCGTCATATGACACATTTAAAAGAACATTAGTTAAGCGAACGTCGGAGTCGCAGCAGAAGCGCTTGCACCAGCTACTCATATCGGAGGAATTAGGAGATAAAAAGCCGACGCAACTCCTACGGAAAATGAAGCAGCTTCTGGGTGAACATAAACTCCCGGATGAAATTTTCGAGCAACTCTTCCTCCAGCGTTTACCTTCTGCCACACAAGTTGTACTAGCATCCACCAGGGAGTCCGCCACCATAGAAGAACTTGCCGAGCTGGCAGATAAGATCATGGAGGTATCACATCCGCACTCAACTTTAGCGAATGTGACGCCAGCCGTGCCTTCCACCAATCCTTTCCTTCAGCCCTCCAGTGCCACAGAGATGCCCGATCTACACCAGTTACTGGCACAGCAAGCAACACAGATACAGGCCTTGACACAACAAATTCAGGCCTTGTCACTGGGCAACCCTGCCACACGTCGGTCCAACAGCCGAACTCGCCGATTTGGTGGTCGCTCAAGAAGTCCCAGCGCATCTCGAGATTCACCAGAAATGTATTGGTACCACCAAAGATTCGGGAGACGAGCGCAAAAGTGCAGCCATCCCTGATCATTTGTTTCGAAAACAAATCAGGGAAACAACACAGCCGGAAACTGAATGCGACAGACGTTTCTGGCCCTCATAACCAAAGTCGCCTATTTTTCATACAGGATCACGTCACAGGCACGCGTTTCCTTGACGACACCGGTGCTGAAGTGAGCATCATCCCGGTTTTCTGCGTTCCTGGAAAAAGGAGAGAGACACCAGACTGGCTCCAGGCGGTGAATCACTCACATATTCCGACCTACGGAGAACAGTCCCTGATACTAAATTTGGGACTACGCCGCACTTTCCAGTGGGTATTCGTCGTAGCTAAGCTGTCGACCCCTATTTTAGGAGCTGATTTTCTTCAGCACTTTTCGCTTCTAGTGGATCTGAAAAACCAACGTCTCGTTGACAACTCCACTGGTCTCGCTGTGCGCGGCATAGCCGCTAGGACAGCCACAGTCAGTCCAGTCATTTCAAGATCGACAACAACAACCCAGCACAACCACATCATCAACAAATACCCAGACGTAGCTCAACCACTATTCAACGCTTTCCCTGTAAAACATGATGTCACACACCACATAAAAACTCACGGCCCACCTGTCGCTGCGCGACCTAGAAGGCTACCACCAGACCGTCAAACAAGAATTTCAGCACATGCTGGATCTCGGCATCATACGTCTGTCCAGCAGCAACTGGTCCTCACCCATACACTGTGTACCCAAGATCGTCGAACGACTGGCGAATCTGTGGCGACTACCGTGCACTAAACAACTGCACTGTTCCTGACTCTTATCCAGTGCCTCATCTACAGGACTTCTCTAGCGCGCTGCACGGGGCTCGCATATTTTCGAAGATCGATCTTGTGCGAGCTTACAATCAGATATCCGTTGAGCCCGCAGATATTCCAAAGACCGCAGTCTCAACACCCTTTGGAATGTTCGAATTTCTGCGTATGCCTTTCGGTTTGCGAAATGCAGCGCAGACATTCCAGCGATTCATCGATACAGTCACCAGGGGGTCTACCTTTTGTATACGCATACATTGACGACTTACTGGTGGCCAGCAGCTCCGATGAATACATGAGGAACACCTGGATCTCCTATTCACACGTTTGCGTGAATACGGAATCGTTATCAACCCCAGCAAATGTGAGTTCGGAGTTGCGTCCCTTCATTTTCTGGGACACATCATTGACAAAGATGGTATTCGCCCACTTAAGGAGAAAGTCAAATCCATCATTGATTTTCCGCAAACTGCGAGAATTTCTTGGCCTGGTAAACTTCTACAGAAGATTTATACCCCACTGTGCAGAGATAGCCCAACCACTCACAGATTTGCTGCGGCAGCGTACAACCAAAAACGCAAACATCAAGCTCAGCGAAAAAGAATGTACCGTTTTCGCTGAGTTGAAGAAAATGTTGTCCGAGGCTACAATGCTGAGTTACCCCAAACCTGACGCCCCAATGTGTTTATTGACTGATGCATCCGATTTCGGAGTTGGAGGTGTGCTTCAACAACTCTGGCGATATTTGGCGACCTGTATCTTTTTTCTCTAAGCGATTAAAACCCGCCGAAACTAAGTACGGCACATTCAGTCGTGGATTATTGGCAGCATACCTTGCTGTCAAGCATTTTCGACACATGCTAGAAGGTCGTGTGTTCTCTATATACACCGACCACAAACCACTAGTGTACGCGTTCAACGCCAAGCCTGACCGACACTCACCCAGGGAGGTCCGACATCTGGACTTCATTTCTCAGTACACTACTGATATTCGGTACATTAAGGGTGCCACCAACTCAGCAGCTAATGCCCTATCGCGCATGGAGCTTAACGCAATCCACAACACTGCCACTATCGACCTCCAGAGGATTGCAGCGGATCAACAGAATGACGAGGAACTGCTGCAACTCCGGAAATCATCCTTGAAATTGAAGGAATGCCCGCTGCCCTCTTCTTCGGGTTATATTTGGTGCGACATCTCCACAGGCCACGAGCGCCCATACGTGCCCCGGAAACATCGACGCGACGTTTTCTCGGCACTGCATTCTCTGGCACATCCTGGCGTCCGCGCCACGCAGAAACTGATGGTTGCCCGCTTTGTGTGGCCCAACATCAACAAGGACACCCGCGAATGGGCTAGGAATTGCATCGCGTGCCAGAAGGCGAAAATTCACCGGCACATCAAAGCCCCGATCGGTTCTTTCGCAACACCTGATGCACGGTTCCAACATGTGCATATAGACATAGTTGGACCTTTGCCTCCTTCTCACAACCACACTCATCTTCTCACCTGTGTCGACCGATTTTCTCGCTGGCCAGAAGCTTTTCCCCTGACGGATATTACTGCGGAAACTATCGCCAAAACGCTAGTGTTTCACTGTGTTTCGCGTTTCGGCAAACCCGCGACCATCACTACGGATAGAGGACGTCAGTTCGATTCGCACCTATTTACTGAGCTGACTCGTCTCCTCGGGTGCAAACACATCCGTACAACAGCGTATCACCCTGCCGCTAACGGCATGGTAGAACGCTTACACCGCCAGCTAAAATCATCTATCAAGGCTTACGAAGACTCCACTAACTGGTTCGAATACCTCCCACTCATTCTTCTTGGTATTTGTTCCACTGTTAAGGAGGGAGTCGGAAATTCTCCGGCTGAAATGGTGTATGGCACCGTACTCACTCTACCCGGACAAATGATTGCTCCTGTTTCGCCACAAGAACTTCCAGACCCTACAAAATTTGTGCACCGTTTACGGTCATCGATGTCGCATCTGTCTCCTTCAGCCCCTAAACAACAGTACGTTACTTCACACATACCAAAAGACATCGATACATGGACGCATGTTTTCGTTAGAAATGACGGTATTCCATCGCAACTTCGTCCGCCGTATTCCGAGTGGAGTCCGGATGTGTCTGTGGACTTTAGATCTCTGACACTGTGTGCAGGAACGGCACCAGACAGTAATTTCTCGCCTCATTTTGGGCCAGAAAAATCTAGCTGTTATGAGCTTTACTGTGGCTGAAATTCCTGGGTGAGAAATGCTGTGCAAAGCAAGGAACACAATTCGACGGTGAGTCTCAGGAACATAAGGTCGTGGTGAATCCGTAGATACATCACACAGAATCTGCCTGTCGGTGGTCGACAAGGGCAGATATTTGAAGATGCAAGTCGCAAACTCGACAGAAAGAGTATCCAACGATTGGAGTGCAGGTTGGTCTGCAGCTAAACGACTTAAGTCGATCTCCTGGGATGACGAGATGGAGCTGATTACGAAAACGTGACAATGCGTCTGGAAGCTATGTTAAGCGAGCCAGCAATGTGCTGGATATCATTTGTAAATTGCGAAACGTAATCCAGATGCCTTGTCTCTCTGGGTCAATATCTGTCGGCTTTAGACCTCAAAGGGAAGGTCAGAGGTTTGTGGTCAGTTAAAACAGTAAAATTTCTCCCCTCAAGAATGTGAGAGAAATGTTTTACCGACAGATATATGGCTAATAATTGCCGCCCAAACGTGCTGTAACGCGTTTCTGTTGGTTTCAGCTTCCTTGAGAAAAATGCCAAAGGTTGTTGGTTTCCAGCGTTGTACTGCTGTAAAACTGCTCCCACAGCGGTATCAGATGCATCAACACAAAGCGAAAGCTTGGCCTCTGGTACCGGGTGGGCTAGCAAAGATGAACTAGCGTGTGCTGTCTTGGCAGTCTGGAAGTCTTTAAGCTCTCCTTGTGTCAAGGAAATATCCTCATTCTTCTTACGACGATTTTTCAAAATGTCAGTAAAGGAAGATAGCAAATTAGCACAATGAGGAACAAAACGCCTATAGAAATTGATTAGGCCTAAGAAGTGACGCAACTGGTGAAGTGTAGTAGGCGGAGGTAAATCCTGTATGGCTTGAACTCGCTGGGGAAACGGCCTAATACCTTCGGCGTCAATGAGGTGGTCTAAAAAATTTAGCGAAGTGGAACCGAAAACACACTTTGCGGGATTCACACGAACGCGGTAATCCTGAAGTCGCCGAAATAAAAGATGCATGTGACGCATATGCTCTTCCGGAGAGGAACTAGCGACGAGAAGATCGTCTATGTATCCATAAACGAAGTCCAGACCACGAGTGACTTCGTCTATGAACCGCTGAAAATTGATAGCGGCGTTCCTGAGTCCGAAAGGCATAGTAAAAAAATTCGAAGGAACCGAAAGGAGTTGTAATCGCCGTTTTCAGAATATCCTCCTTCCTGAGCGGAATTTGGTGGTAAGCTCGCACTAAATCTAGTTTTGAGAAAATCTTACACCCCTGCAATGAAGATGCGAAATCCTGGAGATGGGCGATGGGATACCTATCCGGGACGGTTATAGCATTTAACCTCCTATAATCCCCAGTGGGTCTCCAGTCGCCAGAGGTCTTGGGCACCATGTGGAACGGTGAAGCCCAATGACTCGTAGATGGGCGAATAATGCCCAGCTGCAGTATATGGTCGAACTCGGACCGTGCTGCCATTAATTTGTCCGCCGGTAAGCGGCGTGGACGCGAAAACACTGGAGCACCGGTGGTGGAAATGAAATGTTCAGTTGAGTGGGTTGGCTCAGTGACTCTAAAATTTCCATTGGTGAACTCCGGGAAAGAACCTAACAACGAATGGCAGGCGTCTCCAGCGGCAGCGATGAAGAATATGGGGCTGACTGTTGGAGCATTGGCTTTCCGGCCACGAATTGAAAAACCGGTGATGTCATCCACCAGGCGTTGACCACGGACGTCCACAGTCAAAGAGAAGTTGTGGAGGAAATTCGCTCCTAAGGTAGTGTATGGCAAATCGGCAACCGTAAAAATCCACTTAAAATCCCTACGAAGATTTAGGAATTTGAGAGGAAGCGAGATTTGTCCGTACGTCTTTATAGACGAGTGGTTAACGGCCTGCAGAGTAACGGATGACTCCACGGGGGTATCTTTCAGGCAATGGACTGGCCAAATACTACAAGAGACTCCTGTATCCACAAGGAAACCTCTTCCCGACATAAGGTCCTTAATGAAGAAATGGCGGTTTGGTGGCTTTATGTTGAGGTCAACTGCCCCCATCAGCGGACCTCTTTGGCGTTTCCCGCCTTATGAAACGAGCAAGGTTGCACGCAGTGGTTCGCGCTCTCGGCAAAACGCTCGTGGTACCAGCATAAAGATGAATCTGGTGACCTGGGGCGGCATCTAAAAGATTGAGATCTCCCGCAGCTGTGCGAACGGGCACCACACCAGACCTTCATCTTCTGGAGCTCCAGGGTGAGTTCCTGAATGAACCTCTGCATCGCCATAATGGCTGAACTCTCTGTAGGAGCTGCCGCGCAGATGGAATGGCCAGGTGTGGCCTGAGCTGGTTGGGAAACAGCGGTAAGGGCTTCCCTGCCTCCAGCACCCATGACTTCGAAAACTTTGTCCGCAGAGGCGGCAAGCTGATCCACTGTGCAAGTGTCCCTAATGGGGGCCAAAATTGCCTGTACGTTGGTCGGTAGGCGCGAGAAGAACAACTGCTTCAATATGGCAGATTCCGCTACCGACCCCTCCATTAGGTCCTTCATTCGCCTTAGGAGGTTCGATGGGGTGCCATCACCGATATGCTCCAATGGACCAGAGCCCTAAATCTTTTCTCTGCGGACTGTGCAGTCCGGCTGAGTATTTCAGCCTTCAGAGACTTGTACGTCGCGTCGGTTGGTGTCTCTAACACCAAGTCCATAATCGCTGGGATAAGTGCCGGCGGAATTGCACTAAGGACTAGGGGACGTTGTTGTGCTTCGACGATTCTGTCCGCCTCGAAAAATGCTTCGAGTTGGGCGAACCATAACCTTACGTCGCCCGTGTATGTAGGTAGACCAGAATGAGATGCCATTGGTATGCCGTAGGTAATCTGCAAAAAATTGTCTCCGTTCGGAAAAATATCTCCAAAACAAGGGCAAAAGAAAACAAAATCGCTTGTTTTTCTCTGTAAAACAACTGGACAGGAAAAAGAATGCATCCGAGACAATGTGTAAAGGAGCGACTAACCGAGCGATGTCATTAATAAGGTATAGGCGGCGAATTTAAAACAAAAACCAATATGGCGGACGATTTCGCGCCAAAAATACTTTTGATGGAGAAAAAAGCTGCCATCTTGTCACCCTCAAAATTTTTAGCCAGAGAAAAGTAGAAAAGACATTCATACAATTGTTGTCTTGCTAGGAAGCTAGCAGCAATATCATCTTAATATATATTTTTTTTTGTGTGTGTTTGTGTGTAAATAAATGGAATGTTCGCTTTGCACAAATGAGGAGTTTGGTTGTTAAATGTTACAGATAAAGATGCTGAAATCAGTAAAATACAGCCAGATCAGAATGAAGCGTGTTGTTCTGTATTAAATGTTTTTTTGTTTTTTTTATATACACATAATACCACTTCCTATTTTTTTTTTCGGTGTCACCAATTTAGAATGTTAGTATCAGTGTATATTTATTATTAAAAATAACAATAATTGCAGGTGCATGGTTTTATTTCACAGAAGTCAAATAAATTAATAGAAATAATTTTTACCACATGTTGATGGTCAGTTGGTCGCATCTCCCAGACTGGAGCGTGTAGAGAAAGAGAGAGAGAAGACAGGATTCATCTCTAGGGAGAGAAAGCAGGAATCGTCTCTTGAAGGTTGAAGTCGTTCTTTTCAGCTGCGGCATAGGAAGTGAGAGAGAATTGCCTCACGTTCTCAAATATATAGTCCCCAAGGGGACGTAACTCCATTTAGTGCATGGATGTACCACTAGGGGTCACGACCGTCTCAAAGGGACGCTTAGTTCATGGATGTGACACTAGGGGTCACGACCGTCGCAACTCTTATCCGTTCTGAGTTCCAGCCGTAAGGGGGTCGCTACATCCTCAATAAAGAAGTGGCGGTTTGGGTGTGTAGCACAGAGATCAGCTGCCGCCTTCAGTGGTTCTGGTCTGCGTTTCCCGAAGTTGAATAGTTACACGGTGGCCGGCAGTGTTTTACTTTATCAGCGAAGGTGGCATGATACCAGCAAAAAGACGAATTGCTGGCGGGCGAGCTGGCGTGAAGTCGCGAAGGAACTCGAACGACTTCTTGGCCGCCTGGGAGATGGCCTACTTTCCCTACATAATTTCGCGACTTCACGCGTCAATCGCCTTCAACATGGCATCCTCGTGTGTCGAGACAGGTTGGATCGGAAAAGTCGAAGAGGCAACAAGCGAGTCCGACGAGGTAGCTTTCCTAGAGAATTCCACAATTCGATCGGCAGACGCAGCGATCTGCTCCACCGAGCTCGAGTCCACTATGGTAGTCAATATAATCTGGACATTGTTTGGCAAGCGAGAGAAAAATAGCTTTTTGATAAATGAACTATCCTCAACGGGCGATTCACTGAGGTCCCGAATGTGGCGTAAAAATTCGGGCGGCGACCTGTCGCCTAAACACTCGTCCTCCAATAATGCACGAAACCTGCTTTCAGCAGAACGGCAGTTTCTCCTTAATATTTCCATCTTCAACGAATCATACGAAGTACCGGTTGGCGGGTCCGTTATTAAATCTTTCACCGTGATGGCGAGCGACGAAGGTATACCACTAATCAAAACATTGAGTTTCTGCTCTGTTTTAATTCCATTTGCAGCAAAATATGCGTCCAGTTGTGCAAACCAGAGCTTGGGCTCACCGGAGAACGCAGGTAAATTAGGACTACTCATCATTAGCATGTATCAGTTCCACATAAAAAATACTAAATGATATCCAAGTAAAGAAATGCAACGCATGTTAGATGTTTGGAACAACGGGAAAACAACACAAATTTCCCTCAACATCCATGAAGAAAGAAGAAATGCAAAATCCGGAATCGACAAGTCACAATAATTCAAGGCAGAAAAATTAAATGTTTTTTTTTGTTTTGTTTTTTTTTAATTGGAGAAGGAGATGGCATCACATGATGCGTCTCAGCCAATCAGATGGCTGCATTTCGGAGAAGAGAATTGGCGGGAAAATTGGCGGACCAGTGAATTTTTTTTTTTTTTTTGTGTTACACGAACAATTTTCAATTTCGTTATTTTCGCATAGTTGCAAGAAATAAAATATTAGTTTCGTCAATTTTTTTTTCCTATGTTTCTCTAGAAGTTTTTTTTAGAAGGCTGTGTAATGCATAATCGGGGTCAATCACTTTAGACGACGTGTATTTGTGACTTGCAAAAATATTCAGAAGAATACGAATGGCTGGTGCGTGTTTGTACAATCAGCTCCAAGAAAAATGCAATTTGTCGCTCTGCATTTTTTTACCGGAGTGTCTGTTATTTTTATGACGTCCGTTTGTGACGTCAGAGCTATCACACCACTCGTGTCGCTTCGCTACAAGCGTGTTGGCTTGCCTGAAAGTGTGCAGTTAACCCCCAAGGTGTGGGATGTTGCTGATTGTCACACTTGTGGTGAATACCCCCCTTTTTTTTTCCTTTTTCCTTCTTTCTTTCCTTTATCATTTTTGTGTCATTATACACGGTTTTGACTAGTTATTTCAATACCAAATAAAGTTTTGTAATATTTTTTTTTTAATCTTCAGAGACCTTGGGATTATTGACGGAGTGGTCTTCATGTTGTTGGTCGCCAATCCTGTCTTGATTATTCTCTTCTATTTACATTTGATGATCTGTTGTTATAGGAGCGATATCTCTAGTCGGTATAGTTTCTACTGTTCCCTGCACCACGTATGGTGATAAAGTTTCCAATAGGGTAACTCTCTCGGCCAGAGGATCCATTTTATTTTGAACATGAATTATTTTAAGGACTTCCGTGTTCTTTTGGAGCAGTTATTCAGGTAAGATCTGTCCCAAAGAGGACTCTAATATAATCCACTATAACTAATATATATTTCTCACTTGTGTAAGATGGAAGAGGACCGACGAAATCCATTGATAACCTTTCACACAGAGGCATTGCAGTGATCAACTTAGAAGGAACTGAATTATGCAAATGAGGTTTCAGTTCTCGGCAGACCACTGGGAAATGGTCTCCTTGATTTCTCATATTGAGAAAGGTAAATTTTTAGATCAACAGAAATGAGTAATTCAGGTCACACCTGGATGGCACAGTCTTTCATGCAGAACTAGTAATGTGTTCTGTGAGTTAAGAGAAATTACAGCACATCTTGAGAGGGCATCAACAGCCTTATTTTCAGACCCAGGTCTGTATGATATGACAAAGTAATATCCCAACAGTTCTAGTTTCCATCTGGCAATTTTATCTTTTTTTTCATTTTTGTTCAAAGAGTTCTGTGAAAAATGTAGGCTAGTGATCAGCTATGATTGTGAAAAATGGCACCATGTTTAATATGAGCTTCCATTTCTTTCAACATTCAACAATAACCTGTGCCTCGCGTTCCACGGTTGACTGCCTTTGTTCTGAATTAGACAGAGTCTTAAATATAAAGGCAACAGATCTACCTTCTTGATGTAAGATACCTCCTATTGCTACCCCCGATGCATCAGTTTCAAGCACAAGTGGCATGGCCAGCGATGCAGACTTGAGTTGTTTGGGTCTGGGCTAATGTTACCATTTTCTATTTCATCAACCAAGAAATTTAGTTTCGTCACTTGGTATTCACATTTAGAGTCATTCACTGTAATTTTTGCTAGCCTTTATAGACTGAGATAAATTATAGTCATTGTATTAATTATTTGTTGTGTGTGGAAGCGATGTTTGGTGTCGTTGATTGAATAAAATTGTTATATTATCTTGTACCAAATCAAAGGTTTTTATTCAATCTAAGAATAATATAGAAAGAGTCAATAAGAGAAGAAATTAGTATGAGTCAACAATACAACAAACAAGAACAGAACGAATACAACGAATAAGAATAAAAAGGAATCAAATCAAAGAGAAGAAAGTGATGTTATAAACAAATCTTATCATCACAGTCATGTTCTGCGTAATTTTTTCTGCAAATAATTATGTCGTCGAGATATTCAAAGATTTTGGTTAATGCATTAGAGCTAATAAAATCATTGATTGTACATTGAAAAATAGGGACTGCATTGGTACACCCGAAAGGTAACCTTCAAAAATGATATAAACGTCCACAGGCTTCAAACGCTGAAAGTGGTATATCTCTTTCCTTCAGTTCGGTTTGATAGGCCGGCTTCAAATTAATCTCGTTAAAGACTTTATTACATCCCACGTGTTGAAGGATATGATCGATATTTGCAGGAGGATATGAATCAAGTGGTGTATAAAGATTTATGGTTTTAGAATAGTCAACTACCACTCTTTTTTTTGGGGGGGGGGATTTCTTTCATTGTACAATGAAACACTGAGCACGCCAAGAACTTTGACTCTCAGTTATGAATCCATCATTAAGTAGGCGATATATTTCTTTAGCTGTAAATGGGTCAATTGTCATGCATCAAGAAGGCATGGCAATCTGCTTCAGTTTATTAATGTCTACTCTCGGAATGAGGTCGTATTTCTTGCAGGTCAACACAGAGAGAGTGAGGCAGTAGGTTATTGGTTGCGTTAATCTGTAGCGCTCTCTAGACAAGGGAAGTAGCTAGAGTTACTTCCCGTGGAAATTCTAGAACCTTCTTTGTAACTTCCGGTAAAAGGATATAAATAGAGGGAACGCAAATCAAGCTCTCTCTCTCTCTCTCTTTTGGTGCCTTCCTTCGAATTGACAACTCTGAAGACAAGCATGTTAACTTCTCTCTAACCACCGATCATGGATCTGGATTATACCAATATGTAGAAGAATATTTACTAACCACAATTGTAACATGGAGCTACAATAAAATGAAGACTTATATTTGATACTCGTTCCGAGAAACTGCCTACGTTTTATCATTACCTTTGTAATGGGAATTAACTCTCATTCGACATGGTGTTATATAAAAATCTCTTATACTTTTCTTTATTAAATTTAGTAGCTAGATTCCGGTGGTATTTACTGGAGTAAATAACCCTGGATCTAGCAACACACTAAAATGGTGACCCTAACGTAAAAAAGAAACACCAACCGAAGAATAGTAATCTCCGGATACGCATAGGGAAAAAAAATGTTTGCACCTCGTGTCTTCGTTTTCAACAAAGCCTTCGTTTTGTATTCGCCATTTTGCTTCCTCCGTGTTACATCACTTCAACTATTCATGTTACCACCACGTGTGCATATAATTTTGAAAATACAACTAATTTTTTTCTTTCAAATGTGTTGTCGTTGGCTGGTTCACGAAAGTTAAACCACGTCATAATGGAATTTTCTCGAGTGCCTACTTCGGCAGATCCACTCTTTACTTCTTCTACCTTTAAAACACAGCCTGTTTCACCTCGTGAGGACTCTATGCTGAGAACCATTGACGCGTTAACTCGTCAAGTGGCTAAACTGTGTCGCGAAAGAACACCATCCAGATGGTGTTCACGGAGTCGGTCTCCTTCTCTTCATCGTCGCGCCAACCTCCCCGCCAACAACTCGTCTTTATGTTGGTATCACGTGCGTTTTCGTGAAAAGGCGAATCATTGTATTCAGCCGTGCTCTTTCGGGACTTCGGAAAACTAAAATTGGAGAGTCTGGGCATGGCAGACCTCTCCCCCATTAATTCTCCTTATCGTGCCTTTTTCATCAAGGATCGAGTTTCAAACAAATCGTTTATGGTCGACATAGGATCTAATTGCAGTATTTGGCCTCTTCGTTTCAGCTGTACCAAGCCAAATTTTTCCGGTATTTCCTTGTATGCAGTAAACCAGTCTCCTATAAAAACTTTTAGCGGAGAACTGGGTTGTATGAATGTAACACGGTGACATGGTTTGTGTGTATAATATTTAATCAACAATTTAACAGTATAGTTGACATGTCAATGAAATAGATGAAAGAATGAAGCAAAGTTAGTAGTTACCGTTTTGATTGCCAGGCAAACGCAGGACGCCTGGCGAAGGCCAGGCGCCGGAAGGGCAAATGAGAGGGTGAGAACTTAAAGTTGTTAGTTTTATAGGGTTCTGACCGGAAGTTACAGAAAGGGTTCTACTTCCCGTCTAGATGTTGTTAATCTATTGGGGTTGTGAGTCACAACAAGGGAGACAACTGCTACATAACCTCCCGCCAGAATTTTAGAATATAAAAATCGAATGAAATATGTAGCAAGTTGGCGAGAATGTTGTAACAGGCATGAAAATTACGACAAAAGAATGTTTGCAAAAAATCAATGATAGATGTCAAGGTAGCCAACCGCTCTTGGCCAGAGAACGACTGGACATCTATCTATCCATCACCCAAAGATACAATGTAATAACGTAAGAGAAGAGCTCAAAGTTCAAATGTACCAAATATAGTTCACAGGTGTGCAATCACATGACAGCAGGAAAGAAAGTGTGTTCCAGAGAATGAATGCAGGTGGTTTCTGTTCTGTGGTATATCGTGAAATTTCCAACCTCCGAATGGATTTTCTCACAGGAAGAGTGCTGCAAAAATAAATTCTCTGGCTTGTTCTGCTGGTTGTTGGTGAAGCTGTGTTGCTGTTGATGTTGTTGTCTCGCGGAGTGAGCGTATTCGGTGTTTAAATTCACAGTAAAAAAAAATTTTTTTCAGAAAAAAATGAGTTGCGCAAAGTGCTAGAAATAACAGCCGAAGTTGATGGTCGATGTTGAGAATGCGTTGACCTGGAAGGGTCAAGAGGCCAGCGACCAAAGAAATAAGCATCCTGAATAAATGCGCAGTTTTCAACGGCAAATTTACGTGGTAAATTTTTAAACCAGCAAATAGGAGAATATAGCTTAAGGCTGAAGAATCCTTGGCGAGAAACGTTATCTCTGGCGTGCGGCTATCTCTGTGAGTCGAGATATCTCTGTGAGTCGAGAATTTGTGCTGCCTACACGTGCCAATACAAGGTTAAGTTAGGTTTAAAAAATAATATTTCTAACGCGCGAGAAAATGATAGTACAAGTGTGAAAGTGACAATGATGAAAAAGAAAGGCTTCACTTAGCATAATTATTGGTGTGAACTTTGAAAAAAAACTTGAACGATGAAGGAAACGATGAAAAAAAAAAGGCAATGGTTCATCGAAAATAAATGTTCCTGTTGAAAAATTTCTAAAAAAAAAAAAATCAAATTTCTTTTTTTTTTTTTTTTTTGTTTTGAAAGTGTTCGTTGTAAGAAACGAGAAATATATATATATCGTGAAATGCGACAGTTAGTTGATGCGTGAGAGAAAAAGTCTGTCTGCACGAAAGTTTCACATGTGCGTGGTGTGTTCGTTTCTTTGACTGAGTATTTTCATAGTTTGTAAATAAATTTGCTGTGTATTCGTAATGTTACTCACACAACACCAGATTCTGCTATTTTTTTATTTTTTCGGGGTGACCACTTATAACAATGAACGGCTGCGTGTTCGTATCACGTCAGGGTTACCAATTTAGCGGGAAACTAGCGTGTATGAATGTAACACGGTGATATGGTTTGTGTGTATAATATTTAATCAACAATTTAACAGTATAGTTGACATGTCAATGAAATAGATGAAAGAATGAAGCAAAGTTAGTAGTTATCGTTTTGATTGCCAGGCAAACGCTTGACGCCTGGCGAAGGCCAGGCGCCGGAAGGGCAAATGAGAGGGTGAGAACTTAAAGTTGTTAGTTTTATAGGGTTCTGACTGGAAGTTACAGAAAGGGTTCTACTTCCCGTCTAGATGTTGTTAATCTATTGGGGTTGTGAGTCACAACAAGGGAGACAACTGCTACAAACTTATGGACAAATATCTCTATCATTGTACCGAGCTTTGCGTCGAGATTTAAAATGGATTTTCGTCGTAGCGGACCTACCCCATCCTATTCTCGGTGCAGATTTCTTACACCACTATTCGCTGTTAGATGTCAGGAGACAGAAACTTGTGGATGGCACCACATCCTTATCTACGCCTGCTTGTGGTTCTACTGTTACTGCCATAAGTCCCGCGTGTTTCATAGCTGCCTCTGGAAACCAGTTTCATTCTCTTCTTGCCTCGTTTCCCGAGTTAACTGACATTTCATTTAAACCGAACCAAGTAATCCACTCGACTCGACATTTTATTACAACAACTGCTCCGCCTGTTTTTTCTCGGCCACGTAGGCTGGCTCTAGGCAGGATAAAAAAAAGCCAGGGATGAGTTCGATCACATGCTTCAGCTTGGTCTTATACGACCGTCCACCAGCCCATGGGTATCCCCGCTTCATTTGGCTCGTAAGGGTGGGGCAGATTTTAGACCGGTGGGTGATTATAGACGACTTAACGCTATCACTACACCTGATCGTTATCATCTACCAAATTTACAGGATTTTTCATCCGCTCTGCATGGATGCAAGATATTTTCTAAAATAGATCTGGTACGGGTTTACCATCAAATACCCATGCATCCGGAAGACATACCAAAAACAGCTGTGACCACCCCTTTTGGTTCGTTTGAATTTCTATCCATGCCTTTTGGTTTGCGGAATGGTTCTAGTACGTTCCAGCGTTTTATCGATGAAGTCACGCGTGGATTGTATTTCGTGTTTGCTTACGTTGATAATCTCCTGATAGCCAGTGATTCGGATGAACACCATCATCAACATCTATCTCAGTTATTTCAACGTCTCCAATCGTACCAAGTCAGAATCAACCCAGCTAAATGTGTGTTTGGTACAGATTCACTATAATTCTTTGGACACCTTATAGATTCAGAAGGCATTCGTCCTTTGCCATCTAAAGTAGAGGCGACTCAGCAATTAGCACCATCAACATCCTTGAGACAATTACGCCATTTCTTGGAATTAATTAACTTTTATCGTCGCTTTATTCCTAACTGTGCGGACAAGTTGTTCCCCTTGACACAGTTTTAAAGGCTGCAAAAAAGAAAGACGCTCCTATTTCACTTTCTGCCGATGCATTGCAGTCTTTTGAATCCGTCAAGGCGAGACTTTCCTTATCTGTTGATGAATCTGATCGTGCTGTTGGCGCAGTTTTGCAACAGGTAATCGATCACCAGATTCAACCACTGGCGTTTTTCTCACGCCAATTAAAACCAGTAGAACAACGATACAGTACCTTTGACAGGGAGCTTCTAGCGATTTATCTTGCTGTGAGACATTTCCACCATTTTCTTGAAGGTCGGGAATTCACGGTATTCACAGACCATAAACCTCTCACATTCGCTCTTCACACCAAATCCGACAAGTACTCTCCGAGAGCGTATAGGCATCTGGATCTCATCTCACAGTATACCAGTGACATTCGTCACATAGCTGGAAATGCCATCATACCTGCGGACACACTATCTCAACTTTCTGTGTGTTCTCTTGCGTCTCCTGCACATATCAATTTAGTTGCCATTGCAACTGACCAACCTACTTTGGATTCGATGAACATTTCTTCTACCCAACTTTCCTGCTGTAAGTTTCATTATTTACCTCTTCCATCCGCTGAAGGAAAAATTCTTTGCGATATTTCTACTGGATCACCCAGACCGTTTGTTCCGGATTGTCATCAGCGTACCGTTTTTTGATGCACTTCATTCCTTGTCACATCCTGGCATAGCTGCCACGGTGAAGCTTATTACGGCTCGATTCTTCTGGCCTAATATGCGTCGTTTAATTGGGCACGTTCTTGCTTGAAGTGTCAGCGCTCCAAGATTCATCGGCATGTCCGCGCTCATCTTGGGAAATTCAGCCCGCCAGACGCACGTTTCCGTCATATACACACATGGATATTGTTGGTCCATGGCCCGTTAGTCGTGGGTTCACATATATATTGACTTGTATCGATCATTTCTCTCGGTGGCCTGAAGCCATACCCTCGTGGACATAACAGCTGAGTCCGTTGCTCGAGCTTTCATTTCCAATTGGATTGCTCGTTTCGGTGATCCCACTAAAATAACTACGGATCGTGGACGCCAATTTGAGGCTTCCTTATTTCGTGCACTATCACGACTCTTGGGTGCTCATCACATCTACCACCCAGCCTCTAATGGAATGGTCGAGAGGTTTCATAGACAGTTGAAAGCTGCACTTCGCGCTACTCCTGATCCGCAACGTTGGACTGAATTTTTGCCAATCGTGCTTCTTGATTGTCGTTCTGCCATTAAGACAAATTTAGGTTTTTCGTCTGCTGATGACTTTATGGTACCACATTGTCTCTTCCTGGACAAATGTTAGCACTAGTGGATTCATCACATCTTGACCCAGCATCATATGTCACCAGGATTCGTTCGTATTTCTCGGATCTTCCACCGATGAACCCTCGTGACCAATCTATTTCTTCTGCTGTCCCATCGGACATCTCTACGTGGACACATATTTTCATACGGAATGATTCCGTCAAGGGACCTCTTACGTCACCTTATAATGACCTTTTCGTGTGCTTTCGCACACACCCAAACATTTCACAGTGGCTGTCAATGGCCGAAAAGAGACAATATCCATTGACAGAGCAAAAAAGGCTTTCTCCGAAAGTCTCATCACACTGCCTGATACACCTCGTACATACACTCCTACACCCACAACTTCACCTCCACCGCAAACACCACATACCACACAACCTTATGTCAAACGAGGTGGCAGGACGGTAAAATGGCCAAAAAAGCTATCAAAAACAATATACATTTAACCTCTAGTGGCATTAACATACCTCTTCTTTTCAGTTTCAGATAGAACTAGTGTCAGAAAAGTCTGTACACTAGTGATGTATGAACTATTTGACTTTGAAAAACATTGATTTTACCATTGAACATCAATATTCTCTGCTCCTTTGTATGACTATGATTTATCAATCGTTACATTCAAACATTCTTTGTAAAAATGCATTACTTGTTTTATGCTCATTTTTGCTATTTGCTTGCTCATGTTTTATTCATTCATGTTCTTGTACCTTTTGTTTTGCTCCTCATTTCTTACATGTTCTCGCTACAATGATATTCATTTGGTTATTCGACTTCTCGTCTGAGAGGGGAGTCTTGTAGCGCTCTCTAGACAAAGGAAGTAGCTAGAGTTACTTCCCGTGGAAATTCTAGAACCTTCTTTGTAACTTCCGGTAAAAGGATATAAATAGAGGGAACGCAAATCAAGCTCTCTCTCTCTTTTGGCGCCTTCCTTCGAATTGACAACTCTGAAGACAAGCATGTTAACTTCTCTCTAACCACCGATCATGGATCTGGATTATACCAATATGTAGAAGAATATTTACTAACCACAATTGTAACATGGAGCTACAATAAAATGAAGACTTATATTTGATACTCGTTCCGAGAAACTGCCTACGTTTTATCATTACCTTTGTAATGGGAATTAACTCTCATTCGACATGGTGTTATATAAAAAATCTCTTATACTTTTCTTTATTAAATTTAGTAGCTAGATTCCGGTGGTATTTACTGGAGTAAATAACCCTGGGTCTAGCAACACACTAAAAATCCTCCCAGTTGAAAAGATACCAATGAGTGAGCATGGAGAATATGCACGCCTATTATTAAAGGCACCATGAGAGGTTTAATCTCAAATAAATTTGCTGAATATTATATATTGTTACAGGCAATTTGACAATGTTTTTAACCTGAGATGTGAACTTTTGATTTGTCTGCCATAGAGATAATATTTCAATAAGGTTGGATATCGAGGTTACATTTTCATCATCATCCAGTGGCCTCAGCCAAAATCAACTCAACAATTGATCTCCACGAGGGTGCCGTTCATTGCCATTTCCAAGTCCTGGATTTAAAAACCAGAATCTCTAGAGATGACATCAGGATAGGAGATCTTGCGCCCCCTGTTATTAGTGATCACCTGTGGTTTCGAGAGCACTAGTGGGGACACAGCCTCAGAGGTAGCACAATGGCAGTGGCCTGCAAATCTTACTCTCCTTTTATGTACAACGACAGATATACGAGAGATCAGATCCTGTGTCGATAAGCTTTTCAATAGCATGTCCATTTATATGTGATATTCTTTTATGTTGTTTATCTCTGCCACAAACTTGAGCTAGTATTGTATCTGAATCTGAAGTACCTTCTTCAACTGAGTTATTTATAGGCTGCAAAGCTACAATTTTTTGCTTAGACCTTGATTTGTTTTTGGCTAAGCATACAGATTTCCAATGCTCTTACTTATGCAGTTGTTGCGGATTGAATCTTTTGCAGGACAGCTTGAGCATTCATGCCTTCGCCTTCCACAAAAGAAGTATTTGCCCATATTGCTACGGATAGACGATATGGATGGTTACACTGAAACTGATTTTTGTAGCAGACGCGTGATGAAAGTCTTTAATTGATAACTCGAGTGTAAAAGCCTGTTTATGAATATTTGAGAGAATTTTCATCAGTTGATTCTAATAGTCTTTGCCTTATTTGTGAGGATAATAGCCCAGAAATGAAGGCATCAGCAGCAAGCATATCATGATGTTGATCAACAGTCAATGCTCGAGTTGGACATTTTCTTGCTAAATGTTTTAGTTCATTCATGAAGTCATCAACTGATTCACCTTCCATTTGCTTTCGCATTCTTAGTTTGTGACGTATCATTATGGCTGTAGATTGCTTATTAAATTTGTCATATAGATTGGCAATAAATTGGTTGTAATTCATACAATCTTGAATGTAAACGAAAGTTTTGTGACCACATAACACAAATAATACTGAGTTTATCTTCTTCTGATATTTCAGCTTTTTTCATATAAATCTCAAGCATTCACTTCCAGTAGAGATACTCTTCCTCGGTAGAACGTTCACTGAGAGTCTTCTTGAAGAATTTAGCATGCATGTCAATGAAGATTGGAATAAATTGAGCATGACTAATTCACAGTAGTAAGAAGTGATAAGGCTTTATTCCAATCTTCATTGACAATACAAAATTATGAACACTTGCATTTTGTGTTGCCATTGATTCAAACGAATTTCATAACAGAGAACATTCTACTATGACCAGAACAAAGATAAAAAGCGAAATAAGAATAAACCACGATCAATTACATATGATCACCTCAGACTGTAGCAAAATCTTGTCACACATACTGAACCCCTAAATGACATGGCGTGCTGTTTTTCTTTATCTCATGTTGGTGCCAGCAGTCTGGAGAAACTGACCAACTTGGAGTTATTTGAGATTAAATTTTCTCAAGGCCATTCAGCTCTTGTTTCTCAAAAGAGAAAGACATCACTTTGAGTTGCTCAAGCAAACAAATAGATGTAGCACTTAGCCATAAAACTCCAGCCCTTTCAACAGAGTTTGTACCTCAATAATGGTTAGTTCAATGCATCTTGTCAGACAGCTGCATTCATGCAAACCAACCACACAAACATAACACACAATTCATTTGATTCTTTGTTGTTTTCCTGCTTTGTCAAAAATATATTTCTTAATAAAAATTCTTAAAGTAGTGATGTTTGTTATTGTTTATCAGATATTTTTAATGGCAGCTTTACTTTCAACCACTGACTATGGCAGCGAGTACAGCCACTCACTGAGACACACACACTCAATTCATTTGTCATAAGTCACACATTTCCTACAGTGCTTATATGGGAGAGAGCAATTCATGGAATCACCCATCAAGCCAAAAATATAACTACTACAACATCTACCACACCAATATGAACAATAATATCAAACTCAAACCACTTCTCCCGCTACATAAAAAAAAAAATACATCTCTACAAGACAACATCAGGAAGGCAATTGTATCTTTTCCTGCAGGGATTGATGGTCTACGATTTCAGCATTTCAAGGATAGTATCTCCCTGTCAGCCAGTGATGCCGGCCTTGAGCTCTTAGAGAACCTAACCCAGTTTGTTAACATAGTTTCATCCAAGAGTGTCCTTCCCTACATTCGCCCTCTGTTCTTAGGAGCTAAACTGTTTGGTCTCACAAAGGACAATGGTGACCTCCTCCCCATAGAAGTTGGGTGTACTCTGCAACGGCTTACAGTGAAAGTGTGTCTGTCCTCAGATAAAGACTGCCTGTCAGCCAAATCTTTTCTTATTTATCTAGGGGTGTGAATTGCTCACACCACTAGAGCTTTAATCAACTTGCCTTCTGAGATCCCAAAGATTATCCTCAAACTAGATCTCAGGAGTGCCTTCAATTCCATCATGTCATCCTCTGTTCAGTAAGGGAGAGGGCCCCACAGCTCAACCACTACTTTGGTTACCATTTCATCCTATCTGCCTCAGGGGTCCAACAGGGTGACTCTCTCGGACCTGTTCTATTCGCTCTGGGTATCAATGATGTTACCAAGATGGGAGCTGACCTGGATTTGAATGGTAACTGGATAAAGCTTGTTTGTGGGGTCCGTCAGATAAGGTCCTTGCAACCATGAGGACAATGATTGAGGAACTTGATCATAGGGGTCTTCATGTCAATAGTTCCAAATGCAAGCTCTAGCTCCTCAACCACACAGCTTCACATCAGCAGACTTTAAACCTGTTTACAGATTCCTTCCCAGCTATCAGGGTTCCTCCCTCATCCATGTGGTGCTCCCTTAGAGCCCCAATTACTGACAAAACCTTCAAGTCCTTCTTTCGATCCAAGTTGGCTAACCTCAAGCAAACTTCTTAAAAAGCTTGAGGTTATTGAACCCCACCAAGGATTTTTATATTTAGGATTTTCTTATCGATTCCTAAGTTGTATTTTCTCAGGGTTAGTCCATTATAGATTCTCATCATCTCTCCAGTGCTTTGACAACTTAATCTTCAGTGAACTTGAAATCTTGATCAATGTCAAACTCTCTCCAGAGTCCCGTGTAGTTTATTGGTCTAGGTCTGCGTAAATGTTTGTCTGTCTCTTCCTTGTTTTATTTCCTCCAACCACTTTTGCTCTCCTTTCCAGCATGTCAGTGGGGTTCTGAAATGTTGCTGTAGTATGCCCCTCAACTCCACAGGCTTCCATAGTTTGTCTTGCTACCTGAATGCTGGTCGTTTCGCCTGCTACACTGAGCTAAACCTGATCATTAATTGGGCCCTAGCTTGGGTAAATATCCTCTCAGTTCTGATGGTCTTATCATTTGTCCCTGGGTAAGAGGTAGATGTCTCATCTGGGACGTCACAGTCAGTGACTCTTTTGCTCCCTCCCACATCCCAGATGCTGTGGTAAATGTGAGGGTCACTGCTTCTGTAGCTGAACAGAATAAAATTCAAAAGTACTGGAAATTATCAGTAAACCATTTCTTCCAGCCTGTGATGTTGTAGATGTTTGGGGGAGCTGGGCTGCTGACAGCAAAGTTCTTGTCATTATTAGCGGCTTGCCATACCAAGGTATGAGGTGATGACCATGAGGATGCTTAGTTGTTTCAGCGCCTTGACCTCACCATCACCTGCAGTAATGCTGTAAACATGTTGGCGTGTCTCAAACATTTCTGGTGACCCTAATGGTGTGTTCAATTGATGCACTTAGTGTTGAATTGATGCATTTCTTTTTTTTTCTCGCTTTGATTATATATTTTTAGTATTATATTTATAATTAATTGATTATAAACTTCTATTTAGTCTTATATATTTGTTATATAATAATAAAAAACATTACATACGGATTTAAAACATACAAAAACAGCAAAGCATAAATAAACTAAGAGAGAAATCAAGCGTAAGAGGAATCAGTCGTTGCATGCAGGAGAGGAGATTGCATTGGTATGGATATGTGATGCATATGATGGATGACAGTTGAATAAAAAGGTGCAGAATGCTCAAAGTTGATAGTAGCCATGGAGTGGGCAGACCTAGGAAGACTTGAGATGAGATAATAAAAACTGACCTTGCACAATTACACCTCACCAAGGCAATCACACAGGACTGCGACCTCTGGTGCTATGCAGTCCTACAAACGACCCGCTCTCCCATATGCTTGAGCTGAGGCATATATCGAATAGGCTACACCTTCCTCTACCTTCTCCCCTCACATACACCTCTCTTTGTGGTAACGATCCCTCCCCTATTACCTACGTCTGCAATTTCCCCAAGCTTCCTCCCTAGTTCTAAGACAAAAAGTACCCAGTTCATATTGTAATGTGGTCATGTAGGTGACATGACAAAAAGCACCCAGCACACACTGTAAATGTGGTTGGCGTTAGTAAGGACACACAGCTGTAGAAACCAAGCCAAAATCTGCCCCGGGTGAGCTAAACATGGTCCTCTGACCTGATTCTCTCCCTAAAGGTCAACCCGTCCTATCCATGCTAGTGTGGAAGATGGACGTTTAATGATGATGATGGTGACCTGAATTAACCTGCTTTTTCTCTAAGGAATTTTTTTCCATTTCTGCCACTGCTCACTCTCATTCTATTTCTTCTTTAATCTCTCATTCTATTTTCTAGTGAAGGGCTAGCATCTGGTACGTTAGGTCTCTTTTGTTACCATATCAAGTGTAAAACTAATAATACATTTCTTCATTGTACTGTGTCATTTGCTTTGTTATTTCTGTTTGTCTTTTGCATATATATATATATATGCAGGGATCTATTGTCATATATATACGACCACATTATCCAATGTTCTTCTTCATCATCATTTTATGTCCGTTTTCCATGCTGGTTGTGATAGGAGGAATTTCTAGTGGGTCATTTGTTTACATAGATTCTCTTTCTTTAGCTCGTAGATTAATGTTTTAGTAATTTTCAACTTGGTAGAGTGCACTCTTCCAAGACATGGAGTGAGGTTTTGAACTGGGTTTGAAAGAGGAACTAGATTTAGGTGAGAAAGAGATATATTATAGCAGCTCTTGTAACTTATTATAGTGTATCTAGTGCAAAGATGAGATGGTGGTGTTATGGTTTTTATTCATTGTTGTGTGTGTACTCACCAGTGGATTGCTCAGTGGTGTGGTCACTGCTGTGTGGAGTGTAGGCGAAGGAGATTGATGTGCCTGATACAGTGTGACTAGAGATTACAGGTGTGCAATTAAGTGAGTAAGTGTTCTTTATGATGATGATGATGTGATGATTTCTTGGGTAAGTGATTTACTCTGATCACATAGGAAAAAAAATTATATAAACCATAATAACGGTTTACCAGCTGTTATGCTACTAATTTATTAAATGTAACTTGCAAAGGTATCATTAAAAATGTATTTACCAAACTTCTGCTGATGGGATGAATTTCCCTGGCCTGGTTGGGAGAGAGACCCGAAGGGGTTGGTCTGTAAGACAGTTGACCACTACATCTTAGCTGGTCGGTATAAATTCTGCAACTGCTGTGTTTGACTATGGGATCAGGCTATTTATCTGGATTCCATTTTTTTTGTCTCCAGGACATGAGATGGCTGTTTGATATGTCAAAATCTCAGACATAGTGGCGACCAAAAGCTCATTTATAATGGAACTTATCTATGAGGCCATCAAAGGGCAGCTTAATGGTGTGAAAGAAACTCTATTGATGAGAATATCAAATTATTGCTACAGTATAAAGAGTTAGGGTGTATGTATGCTAAATTTTAATCTATCCACAAAGAATGCATCAGACATTTCCTGACTTAATTCTCAGATTTATAAATATTTGGTCTCAATTTTTTTATTCTCATATAATGTTGGGAATGAAGATTTTAAAGTCAAATTATCCTTTCTACTCTTTTTCACCCCCACCACTAAATCAAAACCATATTCCCTTTTTTGAAAAATTCCACTCTGGATATGCTTGATAGTCTCAAGAGTCAGGGCCTGGGTAGTTAACGCCCTAGACTAGGTTTGCTCCATCCTCCCACCAAAAATTAATTTCAACTTACAGTTTGGTAAGCTGTTAGATACCTCTTGTTCTAACCACACTAAGAAAATTACTAAGTCTGAGTTTACTACCCATGTTAAATCCTGCCACAGGTCATAAAATCACACAACCTATTCCACCACCTTGGATATTTCCACAACACATGGCAAAGATATTTAGTGATATATTTATCGATTGCAGGATATTATTATATATTTAATTACACAAATTTTTATAAAATTGTTCCTTTCAAGTTCAGTAATATACTTCTCCAAAATCTGCACTCTAGGCAGCTGCCTATTTGGCCTTAATGGTAGTGCCAGCCTTGTCAAGTGGTACAGCTGTTTATGATCAAATAGAATGTGTTAGATATCACTATATATCTCAGTTAATGACTTACATTTTTATTTTATATTTGGTCCTCTAATGTATTGTATGTTAAGCACCATACTTAACTCTATTTACATGTCTTTATTTTTTTTACTTTTCTTAAAAGCATATCTGTTCTAAGGCATAGTTTCCTATATGCCTGCCATTGGGCTTCACAGACTTATGAAGAGTATATTTTTCTATTGTTTGGAGGACACTTCATCATCATCATCATCATCATCGTTTAACGCCCATATTCCACGCTTGCATGGGTTTGGACGGGAGTTTTCCCACTTGAGGCAAAAGTGGTTGTCTTGCTCGCATAGGACTGTCTGGCGGGTTTTCTACGGCTGGATGCCCTTCCTAACACCAACCACATTTACAGTGTGGAACTAGGAGGTTTTTACCGTGTTACCTACACGGCCACATTACAGTGTGGACTGTGTGTTTTTTTGTCGTGACACCTACACAACCTCATTTGTTTCGGCCTGGATGTTGTGGTACCAACATAACATAACTTTACATTGAAAGGGGTGGTGTGGATGGGGTGGGGGTAGTGGGACAGGGATGTATTTTGTTAGAGGTGCCTACTGACTGTAGTAGGTTTTACTTTGTATTTAGGTAAGGCGGGTCTTCTCTATTACTGTGTAGCGCCAAAGATCTCGGTCCAGTGACAATGTCTTGGAGAGGTGTAAGTGTGTGAGGTCGGAATTTATCAAGTCGTCCCAGGTTTTTCTGGGTCTGCCTACTCCGTGGCTACCGTCTACTTTTATTGCCCTGCACTTTTTTATACAGCTTGTCGTCTTTCATGCGCATCACGTGACCATACCAACGTAGCCTTCTCTCGAGTAAACAACATCTGATCCCTCTTATTTCTAATTTTTCCCTTAGTTCGTTTATGCTTTGTCGTTCACGTATATTACTATTACACATCCAGCGGAGCATGCAAGCTTCGTTCCTCTCTAGTTTGCGTATATCCTCTGCACACAATGCCCAGGTCTCACTGCCATGCAACATTGCTGTTCGTATGCAGGCATCATACAGCCTGCCTTTCATTTTTAGGGAGAACCCTTTCGCGGCTAATAGTGGTATAAGCTCTCTGAACTTTTTCCATCCAGTTCTGACTCTAGCTACTGTACTTTCAGAGCACCCTCCCCCACTGCTGATTTTGTCACCCAGGTAACGGAAGCTGTCCACTATTTCTATAGAACCATCTGTGCAATTGAAAGAGCTAGTATTCTGTGGGCACTTGCTGCTACTTATTGCACCAGAGCACCGGCCACATATAAAATCTATGTTCTTAGTTAGCTTACCTGTGATCCCACTACATCTTTTATTCACCCATACTTTGCATTTGGGACATAAAATGGAGTTTCTACCTACTCCTTTCCTACACACTGAGCATAGCCATTTCCAGGATGGGACGCGCCCTATTTTCCTTCCTACAAACTAGAACTTTAGTCTTAGACAGGTTAATTTTAAGGCCTTTTGATTCTAGGCCATGCTTCCATGTTTGGAATTTCTTCTCTAGTTTGGCCATTGATTTAGCTATGAGCGTTAGATCATCTGCGTATAGGAGTTCCCATGGGCAGCCGGTCTTGAACTCCACTGTTATAGCCTGAAGGGCAATAATAAATAGTAGGGGGCTAAGAACGGAGCCCTGATGAACACCAACTTTTACGCTAAACTCTTCACTATATTCGTTGTTAATTCTAACCTTGCTGACTGTTTCTTTATACATGGCTTGTATAGCTCTCACAAGCCATTCATCAACACCTAGTTTTCTAAGAGCCCACCAGATAATGGAACAGGGGACTCTGTCGAAGGCTTTCTCCAAGTCGACAAAAGCTAAGTATAGGGGTTTACTTTTAGGTAGGTACTTCTCCTGTAGTTGTCGTACAATGAAAAGAGCGTCTGTGGTACTTTTGCCTGACACAAACCCGAACTGCATTTCATCTAGATCAATTCTCTCTCTGATTAGTTGCGCTATTACTTTTTCTGTGACCTTCATGACCTGATCGATTAATTTAATGCCTCTATAGTTACTCCTATCTAGGGCATCTCCTTTAACCTTGTAGCAGTTAATGATGCTGCTGCTATGCCAGTCCTTCGGAACAACCCCATTCTGTATGACTTTGTTTACTATCCGGGTGACCATGGTGTGTCCCACCGTTCCAAAGGCTTTCAGCATTTCAGCAACTATTTCCGAAGGCCCAGCCGCCTTACCCGTCTTAATATCTTTGATTGCCTTACTTATTATACTACCTTCAACTAACACTGCTGGTCCCGCTATTGGGTCGATGTAGGGGAGACTGTCTTTCTCCCATTTATTCTCCTCATTTAGTAGCCTTTCGTAGTGACACTTCCAAGCTACCTTATCAGCGTCGGTGATGGCAAGTACACCATCATCATTAAGGACACACTTCTCCCCGACAATATCACGGTTTTCCTTGACACATTGCCTAGCAATCCTGAACACCTCACGTTTTTGGTCCTCGCGTTGTAGAACATGCTTGAACTTTCTTTCCTCTGCTTCCCTTCTTGCGAAGTACACTTGTCTCCTAGCTTCCCTCCTGGCCACTTGATAGTCTTCTTTACTTCCCCCATACTTTCCAAGCCTGCTTTTTGGCCTTAATTGACTCCTCCACCTTACTGTTCCACCATCATGTTACTCTCCTCCTGCCTATAGGCCTGCTCCAGCCACAGACTTCGTCTGCCGCCATCAGCAGGTTTGCTTTCAGGAATTCCCACTGTTCCTCTACTTCAGTTGTGTTAATGACATGACAACCTCCCTAGTATTGGTGATCTACATGATAAATGCACCCAGTACACACTGTAAAGTGGTTGGTGATAGGAAGGTCATCCATTTGTAGAAAGCTTGACAAAGGGCTGGAAGGGCCCTTCAGTTGTATCAAAGTCATGATAATCTCTCTTAGTGCTGGTGTCATGATAAAATATACATGGTAGAATATGGGACTGTATTCCGGCCTGTCTGGGAGGTCAGTAGCCCCTCTTCAGTACTGAAGCAGTCTGTGAAGATCCATCCAACCCTTGCTATCAGAGAAAGCGGGCATTAAATGATGATGATGATGTCTACTCCCAGTAGATATGAAGCCTATAAACAAGTGGTTGAATATTCATGCTTTACCAGAAGCAGACAGGGTCTTAAAACCAGCCCAGTCATCCTGTTGCACATTATGTTACTTATCTGAGAAAATATGAAACAGCCAAGGTGTATTCCATTTTTGTTTCAATCCTTGGGCAGTGACTATGACTTCAGTTTTTCATATTTTTTCAGTTTTTTTCTCCTATCCAGTGTTCCGTCTGGTATTGTCGAAATGCCCATTTGACCATACTGGTTCTCTACCTTACCTGATGACATTAACAATATAATTGAGCTGATATAACTACAACTAGGAATTCAACGAGAAGCATATGTTGCATTCACAATATTTTTCTATACTTTGCTAGAAATTGGACAACAAAATATTTTGCTCTATTTAGCCAGACATTTAACATCAACGTTTAAAATACTTTGGTAGTACTGAAGTAAATTTATTAAAAAAATAAAAATTAAAAAAAAGGCCATTTGAGTATTTTTGTGATTTTAATGATGCAAAGGATGAAATCACAACTGTAGTTTTCAAAGTAAATTTCAGGTGAGTATATCTCATGGAACTTGAGTGGATATATACTTATTTATATATATATACCTTTTAAGGTCTGTAACAGACCATAGTATTTTTACAAGTTTTGGGTCCACTACCTGCTTTGAATACCCGAAACATGAGTACTATTTTTTAATATAGAACACACTATTTATTGTTTTTTTGTCAAAATATAAAATGTAGCAAAGTAATTTAGAAAATAATCTTTGGTTATTTTACATTGTTTGTATTGGACTACTGACTTCACTGTTGTACTGAGTTAAAACCTGACCACAACCATTGTGTTGTACCTGATAGATAATACATAGATCTCTTTACTTCCATCTGCCTCAAAAACAATAAGTCCTACAAAAACATCTAGCTGTACAGTCACTTGTACCAACAGTATACAAATTTTCAAAATAAAAAAATACAAAAATAAAACTATCCTTTCCATACTAGCTATGAAGGCATGTAGCTTAGTGGTTAAGGTGTTCATCTCATGATTATATGGTCATGAGTTCAATTCCTGGTAATGTGTTGTGTCCTTGAGAAAAACACTTTATTTCATTTGCTCTAGTCCATGCAGAGCCAGCTGTTTAACACAGAATCTTCCAAAGAACTACATTAAGGGTGCATGTGTCTGTGGAACGCTCAGCAACTTGCATGTTAATTTCACAAGCAGGCTTGTTCCATTGTTCAAACAACTGGAATTGAAGGAGGTCCAACACACACACCATACTAGTATTTAAAAAAATGGATATAAAATATTGAATTGAAAAAAAAGAACATTACTTTTAACATTGGTATGAAAATGTCAGGTATTATTAGTAATGTCCTGTATTTGGATTTCATCATCAACTGAGTACCAGATTGGCAAAATTGGTAGAACATCAGAAAAAAATGTCTTGTGGTATTTGTTTTGACTCTTTACATTCTGAGTTTAAATCTCAATGAAGTCAACTTTACCTTTCATCCTTCCAGGGTTGATAAAATCAAGACCAAAAACAAGTGTCTTTCATAAGAAATATGGTAATGAGAGAGTTAAAATGGATGAATATAATACCTTTGTAAGTTATATGAAGTTATATAGATAGAAAGTTCTGATTTTTATGCCTGTGTAACCTTTTAGTTTCATCTATAGGTCTAATTTCTTTCTCTACAAATTCTTCTTTATATTATCATCACTATTTAATGTCCATTTTTTTCATGCTTGCATGGGTCAGACACACCGTCTGCATTGAGAGACAAGTCTGGTTAGGATTGGCCTTGCTGTACCTTGCTCTGACTGGACTGTAAATTTGGCCGGGGTTTTTACAGCTGGATGCCCTTTGTAACACCAACTACATTTACAGTATATATATATATATATATATATATATATGCAAATAAGCAACTAGGACCGTCAAATACATAAATCTGAATGTTGTTATACCTAGAACAAATCAAAGTAATTATTGAATGTCCCAATACGTAAATAATATACTCTGAAAACCAAACCAACAATAAACAAAATATCTAGTGGTTAAGACCATCAAATGCCAAACTTGTAACTAATACACTCATTAAAACAAAGCTAATAATGAACTAAGTGTCTATGTTAGAACTAAGACATCCTCTATATCCCTATCTCAGACATCATCCATATTTCCCAACACCTAACCTGTTCTAAATATGAGTATGGGGAAGATGGACTTTTTCAAGCTGCAGCCATTATATTACTTAGTTTATGTATAAGAATAAACACTAAACAATAAATATTGTTATCTATATATCAATATTTCCACACATCTAACATAGAGTGTTTATTTCTCTTTTAACTGATCTGTCAGGTAAGCTGTTTTCTCTGATAAGGCTTCCATGTTACCATCCTAAGATTTATTCAATCTAAATTATATTTATTTATTTGACTATTTGTCATATTTATGTTTCCATGTCAACATAGTAGGAAAAGTTTGTTTTTTTAAATTTTGGAATTTGCATGATGTCAGACGACTGCTGTTTTTACCCACTTCTATCTTCTAATGAGTGACTAAACCAGAGAGTAGGCCTTCCTTTCTTGTGCAATGAGATGGACAAATAATAAGAGGGAGGAGAAGGATAGTATTGGACTGATACTTTATTTATCAACCCTGAAACAGTTCTATATAAACAAGACACGGTCACCTGACCCAACTTGCCTCAAATGGGACAACCCATCTAACCCAGGCTAGCGTGGAAAGTGGACAGTAAATGATGATGATGATGATGATGATGAAAGAATAAAAAAGGCAAAGTTGACCTTAGTAAAGATTGAACTCAGAGTGAGTGTGGAGAACTGAAACAAATACTGCAAGACATTTTCTCCACTACCCTAAAAACTCTTCCAATTCAGGCAGACTAAGGTAAAAATATTTAATGTACATTGCATAGTAGGACAAAATACATTGGTTAAAACAAGGTTTAAAGTATGTATACTGCATAGAACAACACAAAACATTGGTTAAAACAAGGTTTACACTCAGGACCCAACATTAAAAAATTTTTTTAAAAATAAAACTACACATATATAAAAGCATGCACAACACACACACACACACACATAGTTTTAAGATTAATATATATTAGTTGTAGAAAATGACAATGATCTATTCCAAGAGGCAACTGATGAGATTGATAGATGCTTTTATTCCATCATCCTTCACTCTGTATGTTTCCCGTGTGCAAGTGTTTTCCATATATATATTTATATGTATATACACACATACCTTTTACTTTTGTACAGTATATTGTATGTATCTGGTTTAGAATAGGTACAGTGTATCCCTACTAAAAGGGTTGACACCAGAAAGGGCACCTGACCATAAAACTTTGCTTCAAAAAGGATTCCATGATAGGCTTCAAGCTTTACATGAGATCTGCAAGATTAAATAGCAGAGGATAATGGCCTTAAAACACTTCTATTTAGTTTTGTACAGTGGATTTTGTGTGTGTGAGGGAGCACATGATGGCATAGTAGATCATAGAAACATTGTGACTATCAACTGCTTAGGGGTAATCAAGAGAACTACAAAGAGTCAATTACATATACTGCTGTCAAACACACACTGACATGTGCATGCATGCACACACACACACACACACAGAAAAGAAAGTGAGGATAGAATATTTACAATGAAATACAAGCTTGTATATATACACAAACACTCACATATGTGCATACATATAAAATACATACATATCTGAAAATGGTGTGTCTCTAGCTGAGTGACTTATCAGATTGTAGCTTGTCCCAGTTTGATTGGTATTTAGTGACAGCATATAAGACTTTCTCCTGGACAGGACACTAGTCCATCTCAGGGTTAACTTCCAACTACTGCTGGTACTCCTTCTCAGCTGAGTTGACAGGAGCAATATGAGATGAAGTATTTTACTCAAGAACACAATGTGCTACCACATACACACACACACACACACACACACACATAAATAAATACATGTATACAAATATCAAGCAAAATCTTATTTGGTTCTAAGTCATAGATGGCAGTGATATATCCTTGAGAAATAAATAAAGGTCACAACAAAATATATTTACAATGAAATATAAAACATACAAACATACTGTCTCACCTATCACCTTCCCATTAAAAACACACACTTTTACCCAACTCCATACATACAAACATACATACAAACATACATACAAACATACATACATACAAACATACATACAAACAAATCCCTCACAAAATAATTAATTTAATACTTTTTTTATCATTGTTTGAGTTATATATCAGTTATATAAATCATGCATCATACATAGATTCATTATTTTCGTTCTGTTCACCAGTAGCAGAAGTATTTAAGAGTGATATATGGCTGTTGGTGTTCCTGAAACAGACAGAGACATAGTTAGAAAAAACAAAAAAATCATAAAAAGCAAAAATTAATAGAGTACAACAACAACAAGTGGTTTTAGGCAAACATAAATAAATCAGATAGGATAGAAGTTTAGAGAGCTACTCTCACTGTTGACAACAAAAGGCTTCTACCTATGAACAATAGGACAACTGTATGATGCCTGTGTGCAAAGTGTGATGCTGCATGGTAGTGAAACATGGGCAGTAACTGCAGAAGACATATGTAGGCTGGAGAGAAATGAAGCAACCATGCTTCATTGAATGTGCAATGTAAATGTGAGGGAGAAGCTGAGTTTAAGAGGAATCTGAAGTGGTATGCAGGAGAGAAGACTGCATTGCTATGGACATGTGATGGGCATGGATAATGATCAATGGGTGAAGAAGTGCCAATAATCACTGAACCTGTTAGAAATAACAGCCCAATCTCTGTAATCATACCTTACCATCTTGGAAAAGGATACATTTGATTATCTGGTCATGGGTGATTGGATATGGGGGAAAATGGAAGGATCCAGCAGGAGTAGCGGGGGACAACTGCCAATGTACATTTCTGGCTCTGCCCGTTATCAGGACAGTGCTTTCCCTGCTCTCTGCTGGAATTTGAAAGGCAAAAATATATATATGCACACACATACGTATATATATATATGTGCCCACCCTAGATCAACCTCTATAATCACCATGTATCTCCCCCACCCCGGCCCCTAGTCCACACTGTAAAGTGGTTGTTTCTGGTGCCACAACAAGAAGCACCCAGTCCACACCGTAAAGTGGTCGTGTAGGTGTCACAACAAAAAGCACTCAATCCACGCTATAAAATGGTCAGGCAGATGTCATGACAAAAAAGCAACCAGTCCACACTGTATAGTGGTCGTGTTGGTGTCACGAGAAAAAAGTCTGAGTCCACTCTGTAAATGTGGTTAGTGTTAGAAATGGAAATCAAACCAAAAATCAGTCCAGCAAGACATGGTCATCCGATCTGGCTTGGCTTACAACTGGACAACCGATCTAACCCATGCTAGCAAGGGCTGGATGGGTCATACACAGACCAAGTCAGTTCTTCAATTAAACCACTAACCTCTCAGATGGGTTGCATGCCACATTACTTATTAAGTAAACTAATGCTAACAGTGAAATGGTGAAAAGAAATTGTCAATTAGATGATTACCACAGTAAGATCTCTTGTAGTAATGCAAGATTACATACAAATAGATTTACCCTAATTACTATAAATTTACACATGTGCACACACACACACATTGTTGACAACCCTATCTTATCATCTACATAAAAACTATAAACTATATCATAAGAAAAAGTGTTTGCCATACTTTACAGAACTGTTCTCGTTTTTATTGGATTCATTCAGTAGAAAGACATTTTCACTTGCAATTTCTCGATGTTTCATTTGTAAATGCATTAGCTGAAAAATATAAATAATAAATATATATATAAATAGTACTTTCCAAGTATTTTTTCTATTAGTCTTTACATCCATTCATTCTATGCTAGCATGACTCAAATATGTTGGGTGGGGGTGGGGTTCTAATGGAGTAATTATTTTTAATTTGGTCAACATCAACATAGCCTCTCTGTTTTTATAGTAGCAGAAGGCTATACATTTGTAAGAGAAGTGTTGGGATCAAGTCAGTGTGCATTCCTGATACTTATTTCACTGATCTCAGAAACATGTATAGATGATAATCCTATTAAAAGAATTGGAACACAAAGACTTGCAACTATTTAAGAGGCACGTTAACCGTGTTAATCTCACCAATTTCAAAGGGCCGTCTAAACAGAATCATAAGTCTCATGACAAAGCAATGCATTGGAACCCTTACAAACACAACAGCATATAAAAATTAGCATTGAGTTTATAGACCCTGTGAGACTTCTAGCAACTGCCCAATGTTGATGCTTTCAGATAGCCCTGCCTGCAAAAGCCATGGGCATATCACTATTCTTCATACCAAACCAGTAAAAGAAAAAAAATGTAGCTGGAGTAAGAAATAGAAGAAAGAAATTTAGGTTGTAAGTGCTTCTATTGGCAACAAAGGTTTTCTTTCTATGTGCAAAAGAAAGACTATTAAATACATATACATATATCATCATCATCCTCATCATCATCGTTATTTTAATGTCCACTTTCCCTGGTAGCAAAGGTTAGACATATCTACACAGATCAAGTCAGTACTGAAGCAGGGCTACTGATCTCCCAAACAGAGCAGAGATATGAGTCGTGCTTATGTATGGTCTCATATTCTATCGAGTGCACAGGAGAGGGTGTTATGTCTTTGACACAACTGAGGGTCTTCCCAACCCTTTGTTTGGCAAGCTTGCTAGGGCTGGATGCCCTTCCTATCACCAACCTCTTTACAGCATGTAATGTTACATGGTAATGAAACATGGGTGTTGAATGTGGAAGATCTGCTGAAGTTAGGGAGAATTGGGGTATGATCCAATGAATATATAATTATTAAACTGTGTGAAAGGTAGTGTATGAGCTGAGAGAGAAACTGAGCATTAACCCTTTCATTACCACATTTTGAATAAAAGACACTGCCTGTAGTTTTCAAAGCATTCTGAAAATAATCAAAATTTTGAAGAGATTTAGTAATATAACTATCTTTCTTGTTATCAAACTGGCGTTTGGAACATAACTTAACAAAGGCTCTTAAATAAAATTATGATGGAATTTAAAAAAATAAATATAAACACTTTAAAATAAACAGTTTTGTATCATAGAACCAGAGACAGTTTTAGGTGATTTGGTATGATAAGTGTTAAAAGTAACAGTTGACATGTGCAAGTGTGGACAAGATTTGGATAGACATGTGATGAGAATGAATGACAAGTGTTGAGTGAAAAAGTGCTGCTGCTGTCAGTGGAGGATATCTGAAGAAGTAGTGAAGTTAAATCTCAGGAAATTGAGTCTCACAGAAATTTTAAAAGATTGAGATGGTTGGTGATATGTTATATGGCAAAGCCATCTAAACCATAGGAAAAAAATACAAATGTTAAAATATTGTTTTTGATAATGATAATAAGAGGAGGAGGGGGATAACAAGCTAATTCGAAACACTGATGAGATCTAGGTAAGTAATATTTACTTCATTTCACAGATCATCTCCTTTTTCTCCAACTCACCTTGCGTTCTGATTCCATAGATCTATCTTGAGCTGCTCTTAAATGACTTTCCATTCTCTGGATTTTGACAGTGTAATCTTTCAAAACTTGTCCACTCTAAATTGGGGAGAAAGAGAAAGAGAAAGAGAAAGAGAAAAAAAAACAAAAACAAATAGAAACAATTAATACATTAAATTAGCAGGTATGAAGGTGTGTGTGTGGAGGAGGAAGAACTGCAGATGGAGGGGATGTTCAGCTGGATCTAGGGAATCATATTAAAATGGAAGGTGGGAACATTTTTTGTTGCCTAGGTAATATGATGAATGGTAGGAAGGACATCCAGCAGCCGTAAAAACTCAGCCAACTCACAGACCTGATATGTGCAAGGTATGGCACAGCCATCTGGCCAGACTTGTCTCATAACAGGACCACCCAGCTCCATACTATAAACATGGTTGGTATTAGGAAGGGCATGCAGATGCAAAAGTCACAGCCAAAACATGGTCCCGTTTGAGCAAGGTATGATGTGGCTAACTAGCTAGACTTGTCTCACAATGGTGCCACCCAATTCTACACTGTAAATGTGATTGGTGTTAGGAAGGGCCTCCAGCAGCCATAAAAACCCAGCCAATCTCAGTCCCGATATGTGCAAGGTATAGTGTGGCCATCAGGCCAGACCCTCCTCATAATGGGACCACCCAGTTCCACACTGTAAAAGTGGTTGGTGTTAGGAAGGATATCCAGCTGTAAAAAACCCAGTCAAAATACAGTTCTGTTTGAACAACTGGCCAGACTTGTCTCTTAACATGGATGACCCATCTAACCCATGCAAGCATGGAAAATAGATGTTAAACGGGGATGATGATGGATTGGACTTGTTAGTTAAGTGTGATGTACATGGAAGAAGTTCCAGTAACTGAGTGACATGCTAATGAGGAGGGGAGTGTTGCTGAAACTGAAGGAAAAGATGTGTTTCATATGTGAGAAGTATCATGATTTATGGGAGAGGACATAGCAAATTGAGATGGAAAGAACAGAATTAAGAATGATACAGTGGATGAGTGGAGTATCACTGAGTGAAAAAAAAATAATGAATTGCAGAGGATGATGGGAATAGAGTCAGCAATGAATATTGTGAAGAGAAATGGAATGAGATGGTTGGGTCATGTGTTGAGGAAGGATGAAAGTGACTGGGTGAGAAGAGTGATGGAAATGAATGTGGAAGGAAGTAGAAGGATGGAAAAACCAAAGAAGACATGACTACTGGAGGAGGAAATGAAAGCCAGGTAATTGATGGAGGGGGATACAGATAATAGGGAAAATAGAGAAGCTTGTCATGAAGCATTGCAGATATGACCATCGATTTAAGAGTATTAAGGAATGCATTATCTAATGTGTCCTTCCTTATTTATGACTGTGGAGCATCATTTTAGGGAAATTTGGCTGCTATTTGTTACAGGTCAACAAACTATGTAGAGGCTCTCTCTTTGGCTCAAAACTAATAATGACGGTGGAAGTAGTGGTGGTGACGATGGTAATGACGATATCATATCTGTTTCATTTATTTTCAGTTAGGACCATCAGGAATCTTGACTAATTCAATGGTGGTATATGAACTCACAACTCTTCAGTAGTGAAGCTGAAACTGTTCATTTATACATTAACCTGATATAGTGCCAAAAAAAAAAAAAAAATACTGAAGTTCTGAGAAGGCAAACGTCTTTTTCAGTTTAATTCTTTTGATATCAAACTGCCTGGAACTGCCCCTGATTCTATGATACAAAACTGTTTGTTTACATTTATCTAAAAACTTTCCATTATAATTTTAAGTAAAAATCTTTCTTAAGTTATGTTCCAAACACCAGCTTAATAATGAGAAAGTTAACTATTAAATCCCTGCAATGTTTTTAAGAAAGAAGTAGAAACTACCAAACACATGACCCCCCAACATTTCAACAACATTCAGACACATTGAGGTATCTGATCCTAGTTTCCTCCACACACACTGATATGTCATTGATAAAGCCCTATGTAAAGATGTGAAGTTCAAAATTTGAAAACATCTTAAGAATTTCAGTTATTAAAAATATTGAAAACCACTATCTTTTTTTGAGTGAATAATCTTGTTTACCTCACATGGCACAGAAATCTTGTCAAGTGGCTCTTCAGTAGTAGTTTTGACAGATTATGCTTTGAATCTGTAAATGCCATGAAGCTAGAGCTTCTAAATGGTCATGCATTATGGTTGAAAATCTAACAAATTCTACTCACAAGTTATTGGTCAATCTGTGGCTAAAATGAGACTTACCCCAAGAGTCATATGATTCATCCTAGAAATCTTCTTAACCATACAGCCATACTACAGTTACATATTGATGTTTGGATAATATTAATCCAGGAATATTGGGTGTTAAATTTCCTTGGGATCCCTTAATCTGTATGTATAGCACACATGGCACTATCTTTGTCTGGGCATAGTTGCAAAATACAAACACACAAATACATTTCTTCCATGCTCATTATACTATATTAAACAATGATATGATCAACTCTGAAAGATAAAATAATTTGTTCTTGTAGATTTTTTAATTACCTCTGTCATTTTTACTTGACTCTCTTGTAAGGAAGACTTTAATTCAGAATTGCGAGATTTATAACGCTTCAACTCAGTACGCAGCTGTGCTATTTTTTCATCATATTTCTTTGAAATTGTGCTGCATTCATCTTTCCATCTGCCACACAAGAATATGTAATGAAATGAAAATGAAATTGTTTTAATGGAAAGGGACTCAGCCCTATCGTATGTGTGTGTGAGTGTATATATATATATATATGTATTTTTTTGTGCATGGTTTCTATGGCTGTAGGCCCTTCCTAACAGCAACCACATGACAGAGTAGACCAGGTGCTTTTTTTGTGTCACCAGCACAACTACTTTACAATATGGGTTGGGTACATTTTATCATGGCACTAGTACTACCACTTTACAGAGTGTTTTGCATGCTTTTTATGGTCACCAATACTTACATAAATTAACTAACTAAATTAATTAATAAACAATAAGGCAAAATCCTCAATACAATTCTTTTAATTTCTGACTGGTGCCATATGTTTTGTACATGTGTGTCTAGACCTTAGATAGTCAGTGAGTCATTTGTTGGTGTTGTTCTAATGATCCACTACATATAGCTATTGTAGTCTAATGATCCACTACATATAGCTATTGTAGTCTAATGATCCACTACATATAGCTATTTTAGATTAATGATCAACTACATATAGCTATTGCAGAGGTGGGGAACCTTTTTACCATTAGAGGCCACATTTAAATTAGGCAGTAATAAAGGAGGCCGTATAAGTTGATATACCTATAAATGCGACTTTTGTGAAATTATTATAGTTTTTGTATAGTTTTATAGTCATTTATTATTTAACATAAAAAGTTACAATATAAAATATTTTTGTATTACATAATTATAAAGAAATACAATAGAAAAATAATAATATTAAGTTAAAAAAAATAACATAGCAACAATACGTAAAATAATTTTAAAATCCGATGGAAAATTCAAGTTAGTGGGATTTGTTTCTTGCTTGAAAGTAATTGAATATTTGGATCAAACTTCGTAACGCGCAGCCTTAATTGATCCTCTAAATGAGCATCTGTGGTTTGCATTCTTAAAGTAGTTTTAATTTTTGTCATGAGAGAAAATGCTGACTCGCAGCAGTAAGTACTTCCAAAGCAGGAAAGTAAACGGCATGCATGCTCTCGTAGGCGTGGATATTCAACAGCATTTGACCAGATTTCTATGGGATACTTTTTAGCGTCAAAAAGGGATTTGAAGATACTATCTTCCCCCAACTCAAATAACTCAACTTGTAGTTCCGTAGGAGCCTCGGATATATCTACTAAATGTGGTTCAAATACCAGTTTCATAGCAGGTGTGTGTTCATCAAAATCTGAAAATCTTTCAGTATATTCTTCTTTTAAAGAATCCAAGACACCTCCATATTCATCGAATATTTTATTTTCACATTTCTGCTCCGGGAAGTGTTCTGCAGATATATCCGAGCGAGAGAGTAATGTTTTGAAAAATGTAAATTTTTTTCGAAACGCTTGGATCTTTTGCCCCATTTCATATATATGCTTCGTTTTACCTTGCAGGCAAATATTTAAATTGTTTTGTTTTGTCATGATATCAGATAAAAATGGAATGTTTCTGCAAAATACTTCATCTGATAGATCACAAACTTTTCCTTGTTCTTGATAAAAGTTTAAAATTTTTTTACACATGGCCAATTATACGTTACTTTATCAAGGACATAAAATGGACCATCATCTATTATAACTATGTCTAGAAAAGTACGAAACGTAGTCTATCATTCTGTTTTTCAAAATTCATAATTTTTCATATTTTACATTTATATAATACTATATGTGTGTACTTTTAATTTTGATACAATAAATTGGTCTTTAATTGGTTAATTTAACCAATCAATATCTATTTGATTTTTAACATATTTTTTATTCATCACGCACAAAGAACGGGTAACTTACTTGTTAATTAAAACAATAATAACTAGATTTTCACAATGGTCGGTAGCAATACGAGACGAGACTGTCACAAGCACGTTACAAGATTGACAAATGATAAGTCGCAAGCATCTTTTTTTAGAACAGCCAATTGTAGAACGCCACCTGGCATTCTACAATTGGCTATTACTTCCAGTAGTCACTGAAACTTACATTCATACCGATCTTATTTAATTCCATTAATTTTGAAATTGTCGTAATCTAAATGATAAATTATTAATTAATACAAGAGCTAGCTCTAATGAAGGCCGCAGGTTCCCCTCCACTGAGCTATTGTAATCTAATGATCCACTACATATAGCTTCTAGTCTGATTTACTACATATAGCTATTGTAGTCTAATGATCCACTACAAATAAATTGTAGTCTAACGATCTACTACATACAGCTTGTAGTCTAATGATCCACTACCTTAGCTATTCTAGCTGCTAACAATTATTTAACCCTTTTTAAGACGATTGTGGAACACAACACTCTTTTTGACCATCATCATCATCATCATCATCACCATTTAACGTCCATTTTTCTTGGTTAGACGAGTTGTCCCATTGTGAGAGAAGCCAAGTCATATGACCATGTCTTGCTCATACAGAACTGATTTTGTCTTGGTGTCTACTACTGGATGCCAACCACATTTACAGTGTGTACTGGGTGCTTTTTGTCGTGACACCTTCATGACCACTTATAGTATGGGCTGGGCACTTTTTGTCATATAAATATTGAAACTTAATTGAATGCATAATTAATTAAGGAAGAATTGGAGGGGAGTTGCATTTACTAAAACTACTAATTATTTTTTAAAATTTATTAAAATAGTATTTGTAACATACATAACTTAACAAAAGATTTTTATTTAAAATTCTGTTGGAAGGTTTTAATATAAATAAAATTGGTGGTTTTGTTTCATAGACCAGAGCTGTTTTGTGGCCAAATTGGTATCAAAAGAGTTAAAAGCCCCATATTCTTACATGTTGTATGAGGCAACTAAAAAGGTTGGTGCTAGGAAGGGCTGTTAAACATAGCCTTAAAAAGAATCCTATGATAAGTATGAAGTCTATCATGTAACCTGCAAAGCTAACCCCTGTCTTAAAACAATTGATAGTGTCATTGAGGGTGTATTAAATGCCTTACATTTAAAAAGGGATAAAATATGCTGACTTATCAAAACAAAAAACAATGGAGCTACCTTTTGCTAATTATCTTCTGTGAATTAAGAAGTTTCTTTAATTCCACCATAGTGTAATGATTTCCATCTTCAAAACTTTGCAGTTTCAATTCAAAATCTGCTGAGCTCGAAGACATTTCCTCTTTCATAACAGCAATCTGTCAAATATATAACTTATTATTATTATCTTAAGCAAAACTCAAAGCTGGAAAATATATAAACTTACTCTGAAGCTGTTGCTCTGCATCACAATAATCATTCTCCTCATCCAACATATCATTATTACCATATTTCTAATGAAATACACTGTGTATGATTTTCAAATTATTTTTAAAATAATCAAAAATTTGAAGGGATTTGGTAATATAACTGTTTCATTACCAAGTTGGTGTTTAAAGCATAACTTAACAAACATTCTTACATAAAATTATGATGGAAGGTTTTTAGATAAATATAAACATTTATTACAAACAGCATGGTATGTTAGAACCAGAAGCAATCTCAAGCAGTTTGATATCAAAATGGTGAAACTACTAGGCTACCCTGTTTTTATCTTGATCGCTGAAGTCTTTGGGTGTTTTGAAAACATTCAGACAGGGTCTCCAATGTGGGGATAAGTTAGAAATCATGGTTTCTTTTTTATTTTATCCCCTGTAATCAGACTGGCCCTGCAAAAATGTAAGAGGCACTGCCATTCCTCCTTTGACTAAATGAGAAAAAGAAAGTCTCTGAAACTATTAAAACTAAGAAGTCCAATTTTTAATTTCTTTAGCACAAAAAATAAAAAAGAATATGAATTATCTCTAGTAATATTTCCCAAAGTAAGGAACCTCAGGGTTCTATGAGCTAAGGTGTCATTTATTAAAATGTATTGCTTTTTTTATGAATAACCTCTCTCTAAAATAATTAATGTCGCATTAAAATTAGAGTGGTGGAGATTGTCCATAATATATAGTTGTCATTTTTGGAAAACCATATGAGGGTTCCATGACAATATAAGTTTAGGTGAATATTGAGATTGAAATGTGGTTGTAATATAACTATTTCATACTACTTGACTCATTAATGCCCTTCACTAAAAGCTTGAATACACAATTTCATCATTCCTTCTATAAATCTCAGGTTTTCTGCCTACATAGGAAATTCAATATTTCATCAGTGAAGGCACATGGCCCAGTGGTCAGAGTATTGGGGTTGATTCCTTTACATGTATTTTGAGCATGATGCTTTATTTCACATTGCTTTTCATAATATGACTGGGGCTCCTTATCATGGAAATACACAAGAAACTCCTATCATATGAAACCTTATAAGAGGCCAGCTAACCTACATAGGTGTAAGCTGTAACAACATACATAATAGGACTGGGGCCCCCTATCATTAAAACACCCAAGAAACCTCCTACAAGATGCAACATCATAGAATTCAGCTAAACTTTTATAAGTGGAAGCAGTGAATTTAATTTCATTTCAATATCTCACCACAAAGCCTTTTACTAACCTTTTTGCGCATGTTGCGCTGTATTTCATCACGTTCATTGTTTGCCTGTAAGACATTTGCTTTCAGTTCATTGATTTCCTGAATCAGTTGAAGTTTACTTTCTGACAGTCGGTTGTTGTCACTGTTCAGTGAAGACACTTGATCTTTTAGTTGATCATTTTCTTTTGTTATTAAGTCTATTTTCTGGTTCAGACTGAAACACAAATACAGGCCACACTTTCAGTTATAGCTACTGTGAAATCCATAATGCACTCATACATATAATATGGTTTCTAATTTAGGTACAAGGCAAGTATTTGTGAGGAAGGGAAAGTTGATTAATTTGTGTTTTATTGTGGCACTAACATTACCACTTTACAGAGTACTGGGTGCATTTTTTTCAAGGCACTAGTACTACTACTTTACAGAATGTATTGGGTGTATTTTATTATAGCACGAGCATTATCTCTTTACAGTGCTCTGGGTATATTTCCATATTACATCTAAACCGCTTTGTGACTCTGGTCAGTGTGTACGATGAAAAGCTAGCTTTCTACATGTCTTTGAAAGAGGTCATCCATAGTATACATTATGCAGACAAAATTGTTTTCCTTGGCGATTTTAATGCATATGTTGGTAATGACTGGGAAACTTGGAGTGTGATGGGCAAGCATGGAGTGGGAAAGTGCAATAACAATGGCCTACTTCTGTTGCAGATGTGTGCTGAAATGGATCTTGTTATTGGAAACACATTCTTTCAGCAAAAAGACAAGTATGGTTATGGTGTGACCTACCGACCCAGATGCCTTCAGCATCTCGGCAGCTATACCCGATGGACCGGTTGCTTTCCCTGACTTCATATCTTTGATTGCCTTACTTACTACGCTGCTGTCCTGGCTCCTCTATAGGGTCCACTTGGGGTAGGGTCTCTTTTTCCCATGCATTCTCCTCATTTAGTAATCTATCATAATGGCTCTTCCACACATCTTTCTTCTCGGCACTTGTGAGGGCAAGCTTATCTTTATCATTCCGGATACACCTCTCTGACACACTGCCTCGCAATCTTGAACACCTCCTGTTTCTGGTCCTCACGTTGCAAAACATGCTTGAATTTTCTATCCTCTGCTTCCTTCCTAGCTAAGTATACTTGTCGCCTAGCTTCCCTCTTGGTCTCTATGTAATGTACCCTGCTTCCCCAATTCTTCCATTCTTTCCATGCATGTCTCTTGGCCTTAACTGCCTCATCTACCTTATTGTTCCACCACCAAGTCACTCTCCTCCTGCCTGTGGTCTTACTCCAACCACAGATCTCATCCATCGCCTTTAGTAAGTTAATTTTTAGGAACTCCCAGTGCTCTTCTACATTGAATGTCTCTATCTGTTCTTCTTTACTGTAATAGGCGTTGAGTAGAATATCTTTAAATCTGTTACTGGCTGAGGGGTCTTTCAGCTTTCAGATCTTTCGTCTCCAGGTTGCCTTCTGTTTCCAAGTTCATCTAGTTCTGACAATGAGGTCCTGACAACTAAATTATGTTGGGAGGTACATTCCTTACCAGGGTAGGCTTTTGTGTTTACAACCGCCCATCTATCATATCCTCTGATGAGGATAAAATCTATCTGACTAGAATGCTCCCCTGATCTATAGGTGATCAGATGGTTGTTGGGTTTTTTGAAGTTTGTGTTACATATCGACATGTCATTGGCGTCGCAGAATTCTAGAAGTCTGAAGCCTTCTTCATTTCTTGTGCCAAACCCATGGCCTCCATGCACTCTATAGAAGCCATCACGGTGTTTACCGTGTCCGTTAAAATCTCCTGCAATGATTAGGAAGTCATTGTTGTTTGTTAGAGCAGTAGTGTGCATTAGGGACTCGTAAAACCTATCCATAAGTTCGTCTGGCAACCCCGATTGGGGGTGCGTAAGCTGATATTTTTGTGGCAATTGTTTTATTCAGGACTAGTCTGAGTTTACTGATTCTTGCGTTCACCCTGTTCACTGTGATTACCTTATCTACCCATTTGTCAGCTAATAGTATACCTACACTACCCATCCCATTGTCATTTCCCACTCAGAAAAATTTGTGGCACTGACTTTTGCCTACAAGGACTCTAGCGGACTCTCCTCTCCATCTAGTCTCTTGCACACAGCATACATCAATTTCCTTTCGCTCTAGCATCTCTACAATTTCTCCTGCTCTTCCTTTCATTGTGCTTACATTGATGGTTCCAACTCGGAGTTTGGGGCATTTGCCAACATTTGTGGGAAATGGTGAATTTTTGTGGGGGTGTGTGTATGCTTCCTGTCTCTGAATTGAAGCTTCGCATGGGTGCTTGGTAACTTGCGGATTCATATTAATTTATTAATTCAGGGTTGCTCCATTTATCCTCAGCTCATCCATACATAACAGTAAAAGAATTCAGGGCTAGCAGGACAGTAGTAGTAATAATGGCAGGGTTTGTTGGGACTGGTAAGGGCTAGAAGAAAAGCAGTAGTAATAGTAGTAATGGCAGAGTTTGTTGGGGTTGGTAATGGGTGAGGGACATGTTGCTGACGTTTGATTGGTCGAATATACTATGGTGGTGTGAGGGGGTGGGCGGGACGAAAATTGTGAGATAGGCAGCCATTATAGCTTATAGCATCCCAGGAGATTTGGGTGAAATAATCCGATTCAACTACGCATATTAGACAAGGCGAATATGCAAGGATTTCGAAGATGTTCATCTAGCTTCGTAAACCTCGAAAAGAGAGAGGAAGGTAGGTAATGGCTAAGGGATAGATGACGTATAAATGCGTTGCGAAGGCAAGCGAAATGATAAATAGCAACAATAATAATGTGAGCGGAACATTTGCAATTGGGGAAGAGAGATACCTAGAAATAATGTATGTATGGGTGTCTGGGATATAGTTTGGGAGTTTTAGTAATCCATTTTAGTCTTTTAGAAATCAAGTCTCTGTCTGACTTTGTAAAAACCTCAAAATGAATGACGAATGAATGGAAGAGAGAAGGGAGGCAATGGCTAAGGGATAGATGATTTTCGTAGAGTCATAATAGGTAGCCATATTGGCTTATAACAACGTGGGAAAAACTGGGGGGAAAGTATATATGCGTTGTGAAGTCAAGCGAAATGATAAATAGCAACAATAATAATGTGAGAGGTACATTTGCAATTGGGGAATATATATATATATAGTGAACCCCTGGCATTTGCAATCCTGACATTTGCGGTCCATTTCCTTAGAACCTAACTAATAAGTGTTTGTGGAAACCCCCGCATATTCGCGGAATTGTAAATATCTTCTGCGATTTTTTTAATGACTTTTTTCGTGGCAATATATATAGTTTTTTATAGTACCAGTAATACACTGGGTAATTACTGGCCTTGTGCAAAAAAGTAGAAACAAATATATATATTTTTTAATGCTAATTTATTAATAATTGTTTCTACTTTAGGCACAAGGCCAGCAATTACCCAGTGCATTACTGGTACTTTATTTTATCGACCCCGTAAGGATGAAAGGCAAAGTCAACCTCGGCCGGATTTGAACTCAGACCGCAAAGGGACGTAACTATGCTGGAAAGCATGGCGTCCGACCCTCTACTGATACTGCCAATCCACCGCCCTAATTTATTAATAATGATATACTGTATTTGCTGGCCAATCGGACGCCCCTTTGCATATTATATTATTATTATATTTTACCGTTTATAGGCATGTTTATGGACTATGTTCAATATTTGTGGTTTTTCACTCCTCACGGGTACTCTAGGAACATAACCCACGTGAATACCGGGGCATAACTGTGTGTGTGTATGTATGTATATATATATATATATTAGCAGAGGTACCTGTCAGGGTATTTTATAAAGGTTACAATATAGTTTGGCACATATACAAAATATTTGACCAATGAAATATGATTGGTGTATTTTAACTTAATTAGGAATTATAACAGAATATTCATTGCCACTTGTTCAAAGCAAATTATCTAGATACAAATTATTAGTTTTGTCCAGTAGTGTTGTATTGAATACTACTCCCTATTACAGTCAACATATTTAATGCATCACACCTAGATGAATCATTAAGAATGTTGTTAGTGAAAAGGGTATGACCCCAAAATACATTTGGATTTTTAAAATTTTTTTGCACAATCAGAACTTTTGAAATTCAACATGTAAAGGTTGGTTTGACAACCATAAATAAAATAAATTGAAATTTATAAATGAATGAAGCATTTACTTACTCATTTCTGTAATTCAGGAAAGTGTATTTTACACTGTAGCTTTCACTCACCTTTGCCTCTATGGCAGTAGGATTGTGTTTGAGAGAGATTTGTTTTCTATTTCTATTAGGTATACCAACAGTTATAGTGGCTCCCATGACATAAATACATACATACCTTTGTGTGTGTGAAAGGCAGTTAGCTATGATTTGAAATGGATTTTGCTAATATTTCTAGTAGATCGAGGTATCACATAGAGCCTTTTCTTTTTGCTTCATACATGATCTCACTAATACTACTTTATACAGCAGAAGTACCCAGGAATGCCTGCATATTCTTCCAAAGTAACATTATGCAGTAAAGTTGCAACTTCAGAATTCCTTACAAATTATATGACTAAGGAATTAGTATCTGTGTGTATTGTCACTGAATAAGGAATTACAATATTGCTCATTCCAAAGCCTCTGGATAAACAATATTCTTGGTTTTGCCCTGTGGTGCTACAATGAAGATACAATCAGGGTTTCCAACCTTTGTAGTACTGGCATAGAGCTGAGCATGTGAAAAGACAGGATCTGCCAGGTTCAACCCAACGATTTTCAATGATTGCCCTCAACATTTATTGATGGTCATGGCAAAACTGAGTCTGATAGGAAATTGAAGCCTTTGAAATTCAAATAGCAAATCAGTTGCCTTCAGAGTTATTCTGGGAATGAAACAATTGTCGCCAGCAAATTTTCCTGACAGTGATTGCAACTTCTAGGACATTGGGCATCATATTTTTAATGATGAGACTTGTGCCATTGCAAAGTTTTGGAGGATCCAGATTATAAAGTAACATAACCAATGATCCAAGCTATCAAAACTGTTCAAAAATTCAATTGGATAGTTTACAACCTGGTCTTGGGAAGTGGTTGTGTCAACTGGTTTGTAGTATCTTTTCTCTCCCGGTAACATGTCCAGCAGCCTTCTGTTGATTTCTTTCACATCAACATTTTTCGATGCTAAGATTGCTCATTTGCAGAGACATTTGGGATCACATTGTCTGATCTGAATGTTTGGAAACACTCAGGCAATCAGTTCTTGTTCTGTTTCAATGATATGGCCAAATGACAACTGAATCTGATTATTGGTGTCCTTTTCAAGTAGCCCATTTCCCAATTTAGTTGGATGGCAAACTCACTGACACCTTCATCACCAGTGCACTTGCACATTGGTTGTAATGCTCAGCCACTGAAAATGAGGTCAGAGACAGGATGTTTTCAGATAGGCATTGACCTGATTAGCTTAGGTCCCTCAGGAAATTATGGGCTGAGTCTGTCTGAAATCACCAGCAAGAACCACTGCAAGTGTTTTCTCTCAGATCCCTTATTGTCCGGTCCAAAGCTGCAATTGCTTGTTTGTGGCTCATGGTGGCTATATTCCAAATTATCATCTTGCATGTTTGCAGGAGCTTGCCTTGGGTGAGTTCTTGATGTCGCAAAAATATTGATCCTGTTGTGTAAGGTCTATAGGCAGCTTAAAAGTGGAGTGTACTGTTCTTCCTTCATCAAGAGGTGTTGCTGCAATGCCACCTGAAGCCATGACAAAGGCAATATATTGCTTTTGGTGAACTTTTGCAAGCAGGATGTTTATGAGGATTGTCTTACTTGTGCCAGTAGGAGCATCGATGAAGAAAAGTCCTCCCCTGTCATTTTGAATGTTTTCCATGATACTGTGGTAGGTGTATTTCTGGTCATCCACCAATCAAGGTTCATTTTCATCTACAAACTTATGCAAGGCTTGAATATCATAGTTTGTCTCTTGAAAAACTTCTTGTGCTACCTCCATTTCTTCAATTAGCTCTGGCATCCCGCAGTTAGATAATATGCTTATCATTGCCTGAACTCGATGGGACAGGACGCAGAGAATTTGATTGTAAATCCTGGGTGAACATTCCATATACATATTGCCATGTTGTCTTTGGGCTAAGTGTAGATAGTTGTCAGACATATTGATTTTGTATTCCTGCCAGAGTAGATGAGCTTTATCAATTCCACATGCTATGAGTATAGTAGGAAGCAACTGTCTTATTTGACTGGTTACTCGAGTGACTGCTGCTGCTTTTAGATTCTTCTTCCAATGTCCATTGTCATGCAGGAGTCCATGCTATTTAGATGCTTCTTGGTATGTTGTGCACACTCTTCCTCCGAAGCACCGAGATCTTCAAATGACGTTGGTCCTTTAACACTATGTAGAAGTAGCCATAAATAAAAACAATCTCTGTTGTTGGTGTGGTCATTATAAACATGCCCAATAGCATTACTTGCATTGACTTCATGACTTTCCACTAAATGACCCTGCCTCTTTTGATTCCAGGTCTTACAATTGGTCCAGGTGTAGTATGTTGGGAGTCAACATATAAGAGGGATCAAACAAATTCATCATTCTGGCAGAGTTTTAAAAAAGCAGTTAGAGAAGTGTCAGGTGGTGCTTGTGCCAAGTGATGAGCAGTGGTCTCAGTGAAGTACACTCTCTGTCCATTTTCTAGATGGACTGCGAAGTTGACGACTGTTGGATGGCATTGGTGGATATCAAATCCAAAGATCTGCCAGATAACTTCATTGTTGGAGATGTATCAACCTGTCTGATACTGTTTGACCTCATCCAGCCCACCATCATTGAGTTCCTTGTCACTGCCCTTGTTGATATATTTTGTGACATATAGGATTGCCTTGACAGAGCTGCAATACTCAACATTGATATGAGCTTTTAGAGATTTACACAACAATTTGTTGTGTGGGACTATCCACTGATTGTCTATGGTCAACTCCTCTCCTCCAATTGTTAGGCTTGCAGTATAGTCTCCATGTTCTGGACTACACTTATGATAAATGGGGTATCCATTATTGTCAGTCTGAGTTTCCCGAATAAAGGTTCTAGGATAATGTTTGCTGCATTTTTGATCTTTCATGCAGGGAGAGGCTGGATTGATGACTTCACATGGACCATGAATAAATTTGGACTTGATGGTTTCAAACAGCTCTGGATCACCACCTTTATCAGGCAACTCTGCTGAAATGATCTTATCAACATCATCTGGTCTTATCTTCTCCTTGCACCAGATTAGTGTGTGAGAGTGAGGAAGACCTCTCTTCTGCCACTCAATAGTGGTCATCCAAGCACTAAGTTCACCAAAGAATCTTCCTTCTTTTAGGAGCCAGAGGAGTGTGTTTTGCTTTTCATGGAAAACCCAACCTATGAGGTCATGTCGATCCTTTGATTTTTGATTTTGAAATAATTCATTTGATATTTCTGTCCAATTTGAAGAGATTCTGCCAACCAAATTTACTGACATAGGCCATTGTATCCTGCATACGTTCATGCATTTAACGTGGTCCTCTCGTAAAGCTTGATGACAGTATGACTATCTGGCCAATATTTCTTGGGTCAACATCAGAATTGATGGCATCACTAAGTTGGATGTAGTTATCTGCCCTCAACTTACTTTGATTCCCTCACAGGAAACCCAATCTGTTTCAATTTTGGCATACATGTCCACCATGAACTGGCTGGTTACTTCTTTGAATCGCAGAACTTGGTTGAAGTGATCTCGTACCATGAAATGATAATCATAGAATTCTTTGCAGCTGATTGATCGGCCAGTCTCTTGTCCCGTTCCTGGGCTGATCTGCCGTAGCTGAAAATGATATCCATCTTGACCATTCCAAAAGATGAGCGGATATTGGAGTGAATCATAAGCTCTATGAGTTTCACATATTCACTCTAAATGTCCACTTCATTTTTACAAAACAATGTCACGTCGTTCATGCTGTTCATCAACCATTATGATTGCAACTTCATCAGTGACAGGTGCATTGAATCTGCATTCATGTTCTAAAGCTGGGCATTTGTCTGCTCTGATGATGATGATTTTACAATCCCTGCTGTTGTTCATATGCTCTAGTGCATATTTAAATGTACTGACGTATATGTGATGTTGGTGAAGCACTTCTTATAACTTCATGACTATGTAGAACTGCAATCCACCATGGACATTGGTACATCTCTGTTGTGCCTCTGTTTCATTTCCACCCATGAAGTAAACCTGCACAAATGACAGAAGGCCACCCATTAAGTGGAAGCACTATTCCTGAATTTTTAAAGTTGTCTAGAATCTAAAGTCGGTCACATTCCTGTCAGTTCCAAAAGATGTTATTTGAAAGGCAGAATTATGTTTTAGGGTGTATTTATTGAAGTGTCGTGCTTCCGGTGTATGCTGGTGGAGCAAATTCTTCAGAAATTCAGGAGGCTCTTTTATTGTTTTAAGGTTGATTTTGCCTTTTGAGCAGCATAGACTTGGTGTTTCTGCTGCCCACTTCTTGGCACTACAATGCTAGCAGCATTTGTTCATTTTTCCAATGTTGATTTGTGGATTGCTGCTGTAGTCCTTTTGGGGGTTGTAAGAAAAGGCACCAATCAGCCAGTTCATTTTCAGTATTTCTTCTAATTTGCTGCTGTTCCTCAATTTGTTGTTTTTGTGAAGCAGCAGTCCTTTGTCAAATTTCATCCAAATGGTACTGTCTGTCCACTACTAATTCCTGTATTCATACTAAAGCTGTTTGGGCTCTGTTAGCAGCTAGATGGGCTTGTCGAGCTTCTTCACTTTCTTCAGATCACTGTTCTTTCTAGCTCTTGGCCACATATGTTGATGTCCCAGGGTTTTGTTTGTAATGCATATATCATCTGCTTACGTTGAGTTTAGAGAGAGGAAAAGTTGAAGAATGCCGACACACACATATGTCTGTCTCTAACTTAAGAACGCAGACACAGACAAATACACACATATACATAAATATATATATATGTCTCTAAATTAAGAACGCCGACATACACATGCACACGCACACAGTCCCATTACCACTTGAGAGAGAAGTAATGTTAGCCAAAGAAGAAAGGGGAGAGTTAAGATGTGAGTAAAGAATAAATAATAAAAATTAGACCTCAGTTTGTTTCCCTTCCCATCCCAAATTTATTGAACGCAGCTCAATCACATTTTTTTTTTCTTTATTTTTCTCCACCAATCCCCCTCACTCTCTCGTCATGTCTCTCTTCTTTCTTTCTCTTTTTCTCTCATCCCCCTCACTCTCTCTCTTCTCTACAGAATGGAGAAACAAATCAAAATGGATGACTTCTTTCGATATTCATAAGGAAATATTTACAATTGAATTTAAATGAATTCCTTGCTTCGTATAGCAAAAATATTGTTACCATAACTAGTTTTTGTGTTTTAGGAATACACACAGAATCGAAAACTTGCATTTATATATATAGGATTGTGAGGGCTGGCATTATGCTATGTTGGTGAAGATCCAGCCAACAGCATAAGTGGCCTTTCTTATCTCTGTGTCGCCACTTCCACTAGCACTCCCTAACAGCTATCCTCGTACCCCTCCCAAGCCCCGCCACTAGCACCCCTTAGCAGCTAACCTCATTATCACTACACACCTCCACTCCATCCATGCCCCTTCTTGTATTCATCCCTTAGCTGCTATCTTCCCCTACTATTGCACCCTAGTAGCTACTCTCTACACTCCACTCATGCCTCTTCTACTATCAGTCCTTAGCTATTCTCTCCATCATTAGACATCCTGTTTCCAGCACTGGAGAGTGCCACCCCAGTCACCTCAGTGTTCTTATCTCCATGGAAAAAATACTGTACTGGATGTATGTGCATGGCCACCAGCATATCACAATGATTGCATAACTGTGCTTATGATTGCGTAAGCAACTGATGAAGTCACATTCATAACCATGTAACAGAAATATATATCATGCAATAAACAATTATGGTGATTTAATCCTGTCTGGACTACCATTATTTGATATATATATATACATACATACATATATATATATATATAGTAATAATAATAAATATATATATATATACAAGGTGCGGACGATATTGTTCGCAATTTTCAACTGCTAATTTTATGCAAATTTATTTTACTTCCGTTGTCACTCTTGTCTTCATAAAAACAGTGACTATATTTCCATTATTTATTTTCAGAATAATTGATTATGAATAATTTTGAACCTCCAAATTTGTGGAAGAGACACTGAGTTCTTCTTGGAATCCGCGCCGGGAGGACAAATAAGACCAGAAGATCAACTCCCAGAAGAACAGGTGGCTCGCTGTCTCATCCAAAGATGTGCCCAGAATCATGCAAACAAAGTTTGCAGCGACAACATTGGTCTTAGGTGTCGTCAGCAGTCAAGGTGACGTCATGCCACCTCACTTCTTCCCTGAGGGCCTCAAGCTGAACACCGATGGCTACATCCGCGTTCTGAGCGAGGTAGTAAAGCCCTGGATCGACCAGGTAGCTTCAGGTAGGCCGTATGTGTGGCAGCAAGACTCAGCGCCCTGCCATACCAGCCGAAAGACCCAAGCCTGGCTGTCAGAGAACTTCGTCGACCACACTTCACCTGACATCTGGCCTCCCAGCTCGCCTGACTGCAACCCCCTCGACTTCTTTGTGTGGGGTGCAGTAGAACGAGACACCAACAGATCTAGCTGCAATACGAAAGACGATCTAAAGGCCAGGATCACAAGTGCCTTTAGGGGCCTAAGTCAGGGGACAGTGACGAAGACCTGTAGCCGGTTCCGAGGCTGCCTTGAGGCCGTCATCAAAGCCAATGGCGGGTTTATCGAGTGAGATCAAAAGAACAAGTCATGAAGACCAACTGACCAAAGTTTGATAAATAAATCTTAAATCGTCCGCACCCTGTATATATCATCATCATCATCATTTAATGTCTATCTTCCACGCTAGCATGGGTTAGATGGGAATTGTCCCACTTGAGGCAAGATTGGTCGGGTGACCGTGTCTCGCTTGTATAGGACTGTCTGGCAGGTTTTCTACGGCTGGATGCCCTTCCTAACACCAACCACATTTACAGTGTGGACTGGGAGCTTTTTACCGTGTTACCTACACGGCCACATTACAGCGTGGACTGTGTGTTTTTTTGTCATGACACCTACACGACCTATTTATTTTGGACTGGATATTGTGGTACCAACATAACTTTACAAAGAAAGGGTTGTGTTGGTGGGAGTGGGAGGATGGAGTAGGGGTAGTGGGTTGGGGTGTATATTTGGTTAAGAGGTGCCTACTGACTGTAGGTTTCGCTTTGCACATAGGCAAGGTGGGTCTTCTGTATTACTGCATGGCACCAAAGATTTTGGTCCAGTGACATTGTCTTAGAGAGGTGTAAGTGTGTAAGGTCGGAATTTATCAAATCGTCCCAGGTTTTTCTGGGTCTATCTACTTCGTAACTTCCATCAATTTTGATCGCCCTGCACTTTTTTATACAGCTGTCGTCTTTAATGCGTATCACGTTACCATACCAACGTAGTCTTCTCTCAACTAAACAGCATCTGATACCTCTTATTCCTAATTTCTCACTTAGTTCGTGTATGTTTTGCCGTTCGCGTATATTACTATTACACATCCAACAGAGCATGCATGCTTCGTTCCTTTCCAGTCTACGCAGGTCCTCTGCTCACAATGCCCATGTCTCACTGCCATGTAACATTGCTGTTCGTATACAAGCATCATACAATCTGCCTTTCATTTTTAGAGAAAAACCTTTTGTGGCCAACAGCGGTATAAGCTCTCTGAACCTTTACCATCCTGTTCTGACTCTGGCTACTGTACTTTCAGAGCACCCTCCACCACTGCTGATTTTGTCACCCAGGTAACGGAAAGTGTCCACTATTTCTATAGAACCATCTGGGCAATAGAAGGAGATAGTATCCTGTGGGTACTTGTTACTTATTGCACCTGGGCATCGGCCACATATACAATCTACGTTCTTAGATCGTTTACCTGTGATCCCACTACACCTTTTATGTACCCATAGTTTGCATTTGGGACATAAAATGGAATTTCTACCTACTCCTTTCCTACACACTGAGCATGGCCATTTCCCAAAGGGCACCTGTGCACTATTTTCCTTTCTACATACTAGAACTTTAGTCTTAGACAAGTTAACTTTAAGGCCTTTTGATTCTAGGCCATGCTTCCATGTTTGGAATTTTTTCTTCTCTAGTTCGGCCATAGATTCAACTATGAGAGTTAGATCATCTGTGTATAGGAGTTCCCATGGGCAGCCGGTCTTAAACTCCTCTGTTATAGCCTGAAGGGCAATAATAAATAGGAGGGGGCTAAAGACAGAGCCTTGATGAACACCAACTTTTACGCTAAATTCTTCACTATATTCATTGTTAATTCTAACCTTGCTGACTGTTTTTTATACATGGCTTGTATAGCTCTTACAAGCCATTCATCTACACCTAGTTTTCTAAGAGCCCACCAGATAATGGAACGGGAGACTCTATCAAAGGCTTTCTCCAAGTCAACAAAAGCTAAGTAGAGGGGTTTACTTTTAGCTAGGTACTTCTCCTGTAGTTGTCATACAAGGAAAAGAGCATCTGTGGTACTTTTACCTGACACAAACCCAAACTGCATTTCATCTAGATCAATTCGATCTCTGATTAGTTATGCTATAACTCTTTCTGTGACCTTCATGACCTGGTCAACTAACTTAAGGCCTCTATAGTTTTCTCTATCTAGAGCATCTCCTTTGCCCTTGTAGCAGTTAATGATGATGCTGCTACGCCAGTCATTTGGTATGACCCCATTCTGTATTACTTGGTTTACTATCTGGGTGACCATAGTATGTCCCACCATTCCAGATGCTTTCAACATCTCAGCAACTATCTCCCAAGGTCCAGCTGCCTTGCCTGTCTTCATATCTTTGATTGTCTTACTTATTTTACTACCTTTAACTTGCACCGCTGGTCCCTCTATTGGATCGATTTGGGGCAGACTATCTTTTTCCCATTTATTCTCCTCATTTAGTAGTCTCTCGTAGTGACACTTCCAAGCTACCTTCTTATCAGCATCAGCGAGGGCAAGTACACCATCATCCTTACGGACACACTTCTCCCTGACAATATCATGGTTTTCCTTGACACATTGTCTTGCAATCCTGAACACCTCACGTTTTTGGTCCTCGCGTTGTAAAACATGCTTGAACTTTCTTTCCTCTGCTTCCCTTCTTGCGAAGTATACTTGTCTCCTAGCTTCCCTCCTGGCCACTTGATAGTCTTCTCTACTTCCCCCATCCCGCCATACTTTCCAAGCCTGCTTTTTGGCCTTGATTGACTCCTCCACCTTACTGTTCCACCACCAAGTTACTCTCCTCCTGCCTATAGGCTTGCTCCAGCCACAGATTTCATCTGTCGCCTTCAGCAGCTTAACTTTCAAGAATTCCCACTGTTCCTCTATACTGTACGTCTCTCTCTCTCTCTCTCTCTTTCTTTCTTTCTTTCTTTCTCTTCTCTCTCTCTCTCTCTCTCTCTCTCTCTCTCTCTCTCTCTCTCTCTCTCTCTCTCTATATATATATATATATATATATATATATATATATATATATATATATATGCTGCAGTCTAATGACTGAAACCAGTAAAAGAATAAAAGAATATAAAACATGAATTGAGAGGACTCCTCAACTGTGTCAAGGGTATGACAATTTCTCTAGTGTTGGTGACAATAAAATGCACCCAGTATGCTCTGTAATGTAGTCAATAGGAATGGCATCCAGCTACAGAAAACTTGCTGATCAGAGGTTCAAGAGGATCAGTTGTATCAAAGACATGTGTCATGATAAAAGGTACCTGGTGCACCCTGTAGAGCACAGGAATTTATGTATGCAGGAATATATGTTATGCAACCCCTGGCTCCTCTGAGAGATCAGTAGCTCTGATAAAGTACTGATTTGGTCAGTTACAACTCATCCAAACCTTGCTAGATAGATAAATGGTCATACGATGATGATGAGACTTACTTCTTCTTATCCCGTTCAAATTGATGTTCAAATTTGTTTAGCTTCCGCTCAGTGGCATCTTTAGATTTTAATGCCTCTGTCAACCTCTGTGTTAGATTTTCTTTGACTTCATTGAAAGATTTTGTCTCCTCCACAAAGTTTTGACGTACCTGGTCAAATTGATAATACAATATGTCAAACAGATAACAATGACGACAACAATATACAACATTAACTCATAACATATACCTTATACCATGTCATCTGCAAAATTTCAACCCACTGATTATACATCACCCAGTCATGATACCACTTCCAACCTGGCTGTGATCTCTGACTTGCACTTGATAGGTTTGATACTGAGTGCTGCATGGCTGGTGTGAAAATTAGTTCTGTGAAAACTGAGAGACACTCATCCTCTCAAGGAGGCCTGTGCAGTGACCTCTACATGTGAATGGAGTTCCATTGAAGCAGGTGGAGAAGTTCGAGAATCTTAGGGCCATGTTCACAAGTGATAGAAGGTAGGAGGCTGAATTAAGTGCAAGAATTGTAGGAGCTGGTGCAGTAATGTGACAGCTTCAACAATCGGTAATCAGAAGGAAGGTTGGTGTAAAAACTAAACTTCAATTCGGTATTCATGCCAACCCTTACCTATGGTCATGAATCTTGGGTAATGACTGAAAAAATACAATCGTGAATACAAGCGGCTGAAATAGGGCTTCTCCAAAGGGTTTTTGGAGTAACATTATTCAATAGAGCCGCTACTTCTCCAAATTGAGAGATCACAGCTCCAATACTATGGGCATGCGGTTAGAATGTCTCAGGAAAGAATCGCTGGACAGATTTTACAGGCAAAACCAACTCGCAGGAGACCCAGGGGTAGACCCTAATCAAGATGGTTGGATAACATCTATGAGCTTGGCAGGTTTCACTTGGAGTTCCAACCAAGTCAATTGGGAATGGTTGCTTTTGAGAGGAACCACTGGAAGGAGTGTTTGAGGACTCTACCCCCATGACCCTCTCAGGAATAAGTGGGCGAAGAAGAAGAGAACTCCTATCCTGTAATACATGCATCAGCAAGACATTTTTGAAAAGTACAAAACAGCCTTATGACTACAGCACATCGAAAAGTAAAGTTTTTATTCTAATACTGCAAGTTTTCATAACAGTCTGTCTATAAGTAAATGTATTATAAACATTTGAATTGACAAACCTGTTTTTAGATATTTTTTGCTAAACCATTACAGAATGTTAAGAGTTAAACAGCTGATATGGATATTTTACCTGCTAAAAATATCAGTCATATCTCCTTCAAACCACACCATACCAACATCTTAAAAAATAGATGGTCATATAGGACAATGTAATCCATGATACAGAAAATTGCAGGATGGTCGCAATGACTTGAATGAGTTTTTACATTGATCAGCTTGAGCAAGGCTAAGTTGAGACATAATAACATTAAACACAACAGACAATGCAGTTGACACCACATATGAGAAAACAATACACACAGCTGGGTGCTGTCAGGGACGCTCTCTATGTGGTCGTATGATCTGCTAGAAATAGCAACCAAAATCTCCCTTAAATCATACTTTTCTTTGCTTCACATTAAATGATATACATTTGGTATTATATTTGTGGAAGTCCAAATCACGCCGAGATCAACTTTGCCTTTCATCCTTACGGGGTGGATAAAATAAAGTACCAGTAATGTACTGGGTAATTGCTGGCCTTGTGCCAAAAGTAGAAACAATTATATTTGTGGAATTTATTCCTTTCAATTATGGATTAGTACTCCATCATAATGTAGAATTTTGATTTAAGGCTAAGGATTAAGGTTAGGATTTGGGTTTAGGATTTATAGTTAGGTTTATATTGAAGGTTAGGGTTAAATAAATGGAGAAGGGGGAGTATATAAAACTGAAATTGTGAAAATTTTGTTTTTCTTCCTGGCCAACTCAGGTAGCCATCTAGCATGTATACAGTTATAGGTGAAATATCAGAATACAAACCACTCACATTTTGCAATTCTGATTCAAGAGATCGCTTGTCTCTCAGGGATTTTTCCATGCTGACTTCTCTCTCAGAGTGTTCCTACAAAAACAAACAAAATATAAAATCAGAGTTGAGAGATCAGAGCTTCGCTACTACAGACATGTGGTCAGTATGTCTAAGGAAAGAATCACTAGACAGATTTTACGGCAAGAGACCCAAGAGGACACCACGAGCAAGATGGTTGGATAACAACCATGAGCTCTACTGGTCACATTTGGGGACAGTTGCTTCTAACAGGACCCACAAGGAAGAGATTGAGGGATGATGAGGAGGAAAAGGGGTGGTGGAGGAGGAGGAGGAGGAGAGGAGTGGATGAGGAGGAAGGGTGAGGGGGATGCAGAGGAGGGGGAGGAAGACGAGGAGGGGAGGGGTGGGGTGGATGGGTGCTACACGAGAATGCTGAGGATGGTTCTGAACATTAATCAGTATACACTGAGGATGAAAAACTCAGAGCTGTATGGGAGCCTCCCAAAAGTCAGCTCAAAAGTGACACAGAGGAGACTGAGGTGAGCTGGACATGCTCACCGGCATCCAGAGTTGACATTACACTCTCGCTTTATAAAACTTTATAAAACAGATGGAATGGTAAAAAAGTAATTATGTAGTGGATTTGTGAAACAAAACCTATACACTAAGCAACACTTAAAAGATTTTAAATATCAAAATATTAAAACTTTGTGAATATTTTCTCCACTCATGAGAATTTCAAAACCACACCATGTGTTGATTAGCTGTCTTGGCTTATATATGGAATTTGGATGTTTCCCAATTTCTCAGACATAAAATAGAGGATGTTGGATTATATTCAAATCGGCTTATGTTCAAGTATATATGGTACACTTTGCAACTCACCATCTCTAGGAAATGAATCTTTTCATTGAGCTTTACAATCCTAATATTGAGAAGAGATTTTACTTCATCCACCTGGAATATATTGAGAGATTTTATGAGGAGAACATTTTTATCACAAAAACAGTTATTATTATCATTTTAACCTGAAAAAAGATGTAAGAATAGAAAGTAAAGCAAAAGAGAGAAGAGAGGAAAATAAACTGAAAGAACATAAGTGGAAATGCCGGATATATTTTAAAAGGTGATACGAGTGTAGGTACAAGGCTATTCCAGTGCCTTAACCACTCTATCAGCTGTGCCTTGGCTTGCCTCAAAAATGTTTTAAACGGCAACACCAACATTCCATGTTGTAATATATAATTAAGTATCACGTCTTCTACCTTTTCCTTTTCTCTTATTTTGGACTTTTTTTATTGATTTGTTTCTGTTTACAGGCTTGTTTTGGAAGCTAACCACTTGCTTATACAGACAATCACAGTTACTCTGACATTAACTTCATCATTTTAATTGGTGACTTCAATAGACATGCTGGGCAGTACCAGGAAGGCTACACTGGAGTTCATGGTAGCTATAGTTATGGCTCAAGAAATCAAGAGGAAACAAGGCTCCTAGAATTCTGAGAGGCAAAAGAACTATTTGCAATACTAACTTCAGGAAACTGGCTAGCCACCTCATCACCTATCAATCAAGCAAACACACAAGCCAGATTGACTTTTTACTTGTTAGAAAATGGGATAGATAGGCAGATGGTTATGAATACTAAGGTCTTCCCCAGAGAACATAAGCTAGCTTTTAGTGACATCAGAATAAGCACAAGACAAAACAAGAAAAAAATCTGGAGGAGAGTATGGAAGCTAAGGAAGGGCCCTGTTAAATACAGGTTTAGAAAAGCCCTATATAACGCATATAACAAGAGGGACGATGAGTTAGATATATATGATATAGAAGGCAACTGAGAGTTTCTATGCAACGACTAGTAGCTGGAGCAAAGCACCCGCTAGACTGAGAGGAACCTAGAGGTGGAATAGTAACATAATTAGAGCCATTAAAGCCAAGAGACAGGCATGAAAAAATGAAAGCAGCAAGGATCAGTGCCAGGTAGCTAAAAGAGAAGCTGGACTACAGGTATACATACCACATAGTTTGCTAATGTCTTGCAACATAAGGGTCAAAGACGTGTTTTGCATTGTAAAGCAGTGTCAGAGAAAATTAGGATGTTGCTCAAGAAAAGTGTCTGAAATTACACTAGTGTATTTAGCATCACTGACACTCATAAGAAAAAGGCTTGAGGTTGATGAATGTGGAGAATAAGTGAGAGAAAGAAAGACTACTCTCAGCTGATCCAGAAGGACCAGCTATGAAATTGACATATATATAAGGAGATGAAAGCTGCTGGTCTGTCAGAAATAGGAGTCTAATTACTTTCAAGCCTTGAATAATCATCACTCTAATCCCTGCTTATTAATATTTTAGATTTTTCCAACCAACTTGCTTATTAAATTTTGATAATCTATCTTCGGCAAAATTTTATTTTAAGTGGTAGCATTCCTGCGACAATTGATTTTCTTTACACATTATATATGATAAAAAACGAACATTACAAGAAATCTCATATGTTATAAAATAAATAGGATGGGTTGGGGTCTCAGTATGTAAATTAAATGACTAATTCTGGTTTTTTAAAAAAATCAAGGGAGACAGCCAAACAATTACTGGTCCTCCCTCCCCTGCTTATTCCAACCCCCACTATTATTTGGAACCCGAGAGTAGACTTCTGCATAATTAATCAGACAATACAGGATAGGGTTATACCCAATGACTGGTGTAGCAGTATACTTATTAATTGCTACAAAAGAAACAGTGATGCACTAGAAAGGAGCAACTACATGGACATAAAACTAATGGACTAAGTTATGTAAGCGACAGATAAAGTCTTAGCACAGCTAATTAGGAAAGAGGTAAATTACATAAGATGCAATTTCATTTTATGCCAAGGAGGAGCACCACAGATGCTCTCCTCTTAATGAAACAACTACAAGAGATGTTCCTAAGTGTAAGCCACTATATCTAACTTTCATGGATCTTGAGAAGGTCTTTGACAGAGTACCACAATCTGTCATCAGGTGGTTCTTAAGGAGACTAGGCATAGAAGAATGACTTCTGAGAGATATCAGTAAAGTGAGAGTCGGTAATGAATTTAGTGAGGAATTTAATGTGCAGGTGTTCATGAAGGCTGTTCTCAGCCCATTCTTATTCATCATATTTCACCAAGCCATAACAGAGGAGTTTATGACTAGTTGTCCATGGGAACTTCTATAATATGATGATGATCTGGATTTTATTGCTGAACCGGTGGAAGAAGTAGAGAAGAAATTCTAGCTTTGAAAACAAATTAATGAAAAGGGTTTAGAGTAAATTAGAAAAAGGCTAAAGTTTCAGTTAGTAGGAAAGGAGACAGGACCTCCAAGTAAATCTTAGGTACACGTGAGGTGTAGTCAGATAACTGGCCAACTATTGTAGTTAACAGATGCACAGGGATAATTCATAGTAACCGCATAAGTGAAATAAACTTTTTTTTAATCTAAAGAAGGATCCATAGAAGTGGTTGATAGCTTCTGGTACCTAGGTGATCTAATTAGCAGTGGAGGAGGTTGCTCTGAGAGAATAGTAGCTAGAATAAGAATAGGATGGAAATAGTTCAGGGTGATACTACCACTATGAATGATGCCCGCGTATGATGCACAATGCTGCATGGTAGTGAGATATGCGAAGGCGAGAGAAAAATGAAGCGAGCATGCTTTGATGAGCTGAGTATAAGAGAAATCAGATGGAGAAAAGACTGCGTTGGTATAGACAAATGATGCGTATGGATGATGATGAAGTGCAAGGAAGCTGCAGCAGTGGGAGACCATGGAAGACCTGGGCAGGAATTGTGAAAGTTGATCTCAAATCATTGAAGTTAACAGAGAAGATAATGAAAGACTGTGATTATGCTGGAAAAGACCCGTCCAATCTATGTAAGCATAGAAAAACCGATGTAAAATTATCATTATTATTATGCGGTGAAGGGTTGGACGCCATGCTTTCTAGCATAGTTACGTCCCTTTACAGTCTGAGTTCAAATCCCGTCGAGGTTAACTTTGCCTTTCATCCTTACGGGGTCGATAAAATAAAGTACCAGTAATACACTGGGTAATTGCTGGCTTTGTGTCAAAAGTAGAAACAATTATTATGTGGATTGGAAGTATTGGTAGAGTGCCAGACACCATGATTCGCGGTATAGAGTTACAACCCTTTATGTTCTGATTTTTGCCTTTCATCCTCACGGGGTTGATAAAATAAAGTACCAGTGATGCACTGGGGTCAATTTAATCAACTTTCCCTTTCCCCAGAATTGCTGGCCTTGTGCTTAAATCAGAAATCATTATTATTATCACAGCTGTCATACAATGCAGATGGATAATGTACTGAAGTATTTAGTCATCTGTCAAGTCACGAGGACTTCAGACATAATATTTCCTTCAAAATGTGTGCAGTACCTAGCAAAGCTACCTTTTGTATGACACCTAACCTGTATGGTATTCCCAGTCGCTTAAGAAGTCTTAAAGTTTCAATGATATTGACCCTAATGCCTCGATCACAACTGGTATCACTTTCACATTACCTTCTTGTATTCCAAATAGTCTTGCCAGCTCTACTTTCAATTCAGCGTACTTGGTGATTTTTTTCAATCTCCTTGCTCACAATATTCATCTCATTTGGTATGGCCACACCAATGATCTGACAGTATTTGTCTTTCTTGTTCAACTTGACAATGTCTGGTCAGCAATACTTAATTATCCTATCAGTTTGAAAATCCTAATCCCAGAATATCGTTGCTTTCCCATCCTCCTGCATTACTTTACAAGGCACATGCTCATACCAATTCTCTGACTTCATTTTGGTATTTATGACACAGAAGCCGATGAAGGTATAGACAAACTTTATCATGGCAGTGCAAGTATTCTTTTTTCACAAGGCTCTCATATCCACTTACCACATGGACCACATTTTCCGCATTCTTTCCACAGAGTGTCAGAAGTTTTGTTAATGTTATACTTAACCGAATTGGCAGCAAGAGCTTGGTCTTGTGCTGCAATTATAAGGCCTTCAGTGGTACGTTTCAAATCTCTTTGCTTAGGTCATGTCCATGATATTCTTTTATCCTTGATATCCTGTATATTTCTTTCAAATTGACCATGCATTCTCATGCCTTGATCTTTTCTTTTCAGCTCTTTGATTAAACTCTTCATTTCCAACCATTTCTACTGCAATTATACCCATATCTTCTGCTACATATGGTAACAACTCTTTGTCACTGTTTACCAAATATTCCGCAAGCGTTCTCCTTTCACTCCTTATACAATGATCCACACTGATGAGGCCTCTGCCACCATTCTTTCTTTTCATGTCTATTAATATTTGCTTTAGGGTGTAAAGCTTCATATAATGTCATTAACTTTTTTATCTTTCTATCCAGTTTTGATATTTCTTTTTTAGTCCAACTGAGAATGGATGCGCCATATCTAACCACTGCAACTGCCCAGATATTCATTGCAGTGACTCGATTTCTTGTATTCAAGTTGGATTTTTAAATTATTATTCCTGCCGAGGTTAACTTTGCCTTTCATCCTTATGGGGTTGATAAAATAAAGCACCAGTAATGCACTGGGGTAATTGCTGGCTTTGTGCCAAAAGTAGAAACATTATAGGTGTTTGAAGTAAGAAGACATGCTATTCTGAAATTGTTAAAATATTTTTGTTTTAAGAGGATCATAGGGCACTTGTCTTTTCCCTGAAGAAGGGACTTCCCTTAATATTTGGGCTTTTGACCCAAACATTTGAACTTTGAGCTTTTTTTCTACTTAAAACATGTCAACTGTCACATGGCAGTGGATTAAACGTGAGCGAAGTAACACCGCTCCTACAACAACAAAAATTACAAACACCATCACCACATTAGGCAGTATCACCAACAAAAACAACTCCAATAGCAGCATCAACAAAATAAATGAGAGTAACAACGGAAATAATGACAACACCACCACCAAGAACAGTTGGAAAACAAGTGAGAACAATAATAACAACACCAACAACTACAATAATGACAACAACAGCAACAACGATAACAACAATAAAAAGAAAAGGGAGGGCAATAGGATAAAGGTGACCACCTACGACAACAACGTGAACAGCAACTCGGTTGTGGTTGTGGCTGCAAGGACCAAAACTTTTTTCAGGTGGACATATCAGACAAGGAGCAGCAGTTGGTCCAGGCATGGAGGCTGATTAAACAAGAACAATCCTGGGGGAACCTCACCATCCAGGATAAAGTAATAGCAGCAACGCAAAGGAGGACATTGCATTATAGATGTATTTCAGTACAAACCCGCAATGCAGAACCTGTCACCTAGGCGGAAGTTGAGGCTGCACTGAAATACATCAAGAATGACATAGAATATAAAGGAAGCACCAGACATTTCGACACCATCTGGAAGCTGTTCAAAACCGAGGCCCTTGCTATTAAACATTCGGTGAGCTCCTGTAGAATGGACTGCATTGTAATGTACCCATCCCACATGGGCAGAAGGACTGTGAAGGTCTGCATTCCCAGGATCCCATCAGGTCTGAACTTATGGTGGCTCCTGGGGAGCGTGGTTGAAGATGGTACCAATAATACCCTCATAGATGTTTTAAAAAACAGCTAGAGAGGACTGGTCCGGGATGGATTTGGAAATTCTTCTCCAGATCAACTCAACAAGATCCTAGACAATGCGCACCTTCAGGCAGGACAGGTCAACAATTCAGTTGATCACTGAGGCCAAAAGGCCACACTGCTTCATCTGTGGTGAAGCAACACATCTGCGTACCTTCTGCCCTCAGCTCAAAAATGCAGGGGGCCGCAAGCCTCCATTGCTGCCAAAACCGACACCGGCAGCCCTACCAACAGCAGCATCACCAGTAAAACCACCACCACCATCACCAGCACAAAAACCAGCCTGGGGGAAAACAAGGAAAGCCCCCCCCCCCCCCCCTCCCCCCACACAAAAAAAAATACACACAATGACACAAACACACACACAGACATCCAGTCTTTCAGTAGCGAAGATAAGGAACAACTAAAGAAAGCCAAAATACAAAAACAAAAACACAAGAAAGAGAAAACTGCAAACATCCTACATACACAAACTGAAACCTCAGACATCACACTCACAACAAACACCACCATCGCTTCAATCGCCCAAATGCAAACAATCACAAGAAATACAAGAACAAAACAAAACACACATTTTGCTCCTGGTAGCACAAAGGCAAAATTTAGAAAAGGAAGGAGAAATATCCCATGCCACCACATTTCGCATACCTGAGGACCTAACAATGGTACACATGTGGCTTGGTGCATACAAAGAAATTAAAAAGAGTTTTCCTTGAGACGTGGGGACCCCGAATATGAAACCCACTTCATGACTGTTAACGGGGTTCCCAATGGAAACCCCACCAACAATGGAGGTTGAACCACCTGACTCCCACAAGACCCCGGTAGGTAAGTAAACCTCTCCTTTCTCTCCTTTAGCCTGCCAATATGGCCGTCCTAAGAGTAGGACATTCAACTATTCGTGGCCTGGGTCATCCTGGAAGTAGGGTCGCCTGCTGAATGACCTTGCGTTACTAGATATCGATGTGATTGCTATCAGTGAGGACGGGATCTCCAACACATGCGCACTAGCCCCCCATTATTGATGACTATCAAATCTTCGCATCTCTTAGTCAGCCGGGGAACGGGAGGTGGCATAGCAGTGGTGTTTTGGAAAGGCATAGATCTCAAGGTATAGTCAATCTTCCTAGACCTGAATGGTAAGTTGGTGGTCTTGGATGTGAGCAACGGTGAAGGTGGTGCCTTTAGACTAGTGGACGTCTACAACCCGACAAGGGCTGGACAGCCGGAATTCTTTAGGAGACGGAAGCCTTTCTGGGAACATCTCGCCTTTTACTGTTAGTGGGAGACTAGAATGGCATCTTAGACACACACTGGGATTATGTGGGAATAGCTGATAGAGGCGGGAGGTGCAAAAGCCTCAAGTACCTGATCAGCCAGTTCCAACTGTTTGACAGGTATCGAGTAAATTTACCAAATGCGCCAGTGTGGACCTGGAACAACTGCAGAGGGTCATCTAGATCGTCTATAAATAGAATCTTCATTAGGACAATAGATAGGAATAGTGTAGGTTGTCCACTTTTTCAAATGGTCGCCTATTCAGATCACAAATTTATGATCTATATGGTTGACCTAGATAAGACACACAGGTAGGACCTGGTTACTGGAAGCTGAACATGTCATTTCCGGCACGTAAGGCTTACAGGGACCGGGTCAACAATTTAGTTAAGCAAAAGTTGACAGGGGGATCGTCAACAACACGTGGTGGCAGGCTCTCAAAAGATAGATTAGAGTAACTTTGATAGGTTTTAGCAAAGAAGTAACGTTAGAGAAAAATAGAAAGGAGGGTGAGCTGGAAGGTTAATTAGATGAGGCTATTTGTAGTGGCATTGCAACTGATGTGCTAGTGGCGAGAATGGCGTTAGACCATTTCTTCAATGCGAATCGTGAAGTTTGCATTGTCAGAGCTAGGACGTGTGTATTAAGAAACGAGGGAAACGAAGCTGTTCGATGAGCCTGCACAGCAGAGCTGCAGAATGGTAACAAAACGACATGGTAACAAAACCACAATTTGGTCTTTGAAGGAGCAAGACAAACATGAGTTGAATGATTCCAGGCAGATGTGAGAGGCCTTTCGGAGGGAGTGGGTGGGTCGGATTTCAGTCCCTATATCAACAACCTACCGCTTCTCATGCCAGACAATGTTAAGTACTGCAAAAGGCCGAGATTCAGGATGCCCTAGTCGGCTGCAAAAGGCGCAAGTCATCCAGTTTGCATGATCTGCCCTACAAACTTTACAGGCACATTCAAAACAACACCAATACCACCACCACAACCACCCAAACGAAAATTCGCACAACCTGAACAACCAATAAGACACACCAAACTTTGTGTTAATAAGAAGAGCTAACCAAGAACTGATGACCCTAATAGCACAAAGTGGGGAAATTGAGAAAGAAGGGGAGATTTTTGCCATCAGTACTTTCAAAGTAACACAATCACAGATAATTTTGTGAATGGCACCACAAACATATAAAAAAATTAGATAGAGCTTCCTGAAGGATGGAATCTCAAATATAAAAGCAACAAGCAGGCTTTTAAATGAATTCCCAAAAGAACACCCATCAGACATGGAGATTGAATCACCAGCCATGGAGATTGAACCACCTGATCTCTAACAGAGCCCAGAGGGTAAGTAGCCCCACACCTAATTTTTTTCCTCTTTTGATCAACCAGCCAACATGGTTATCTTAAGAATTGGTTACATAAATGTTTGTGGTCAGGAGTTGTCCTGGAAGCATGGTCACTTGCTGAATGACCTCAGGTCACTTGATATGGATGTGATTTCTGACACACGCGCACTAGACCCCATTTTTGATGACTATCAGATTTTCACATTTCTTAGTTGGATGGGAATGGGCGGTGGGGTGGCAGTACTGTTTAGGAAAGGACAATCTTCCTGGACCTGGATGGTGAGTTTGTGGTCCTGGATGTGAACAATAGCGAAGGTGGGGCTGGACGGCCAGACTTCTTTAGGCACCCAGAAGCCTTTCTGGTAACATCTCACCCTTTACTGGGATTGTGTGGGAGTAGCTGATTGGAGCAGGGGTGCAAAAGCCTAAAGTACCTGATCAGCCAGTTCCAACTGTCTGATGTTATCGGCCTTTTGCAGCACTCAGCATAGGCAGGTGAGAGTTGCGGAAGGCCATCAAGGTAGGAATTGATGTCTTCTACCATCTCTCCCCCGAACAGCCAAAAGGCTGTACACATCTGCCTGGAATTGTTCGGCATGTGTTCATCTCAGTGCGCCAGTGTTGACCTGGACCAACTGCATAGGGTAATCTAGATCGTATATAGATAGGTTTTCCACATTTCCAAATGATTGCCTATTCAAATTTGGGATCTGCACAGAATATGTAAGCTAGACTTGGTTACTGGAAGCTGAACATGTCATTCCTGGTGCATAAAGCCGAGAGCGGATCACCACTTTAGTTAAGTGTAAGTTGACAGGGGGAGGGGTCATCAACAGCAGGTGGTGGAGTGCTCTCAAGAGTGAGATTGGAGAAGTTCCAATGGGTTTTAGTAAAGTAGTATTAGAAAAAAATAGAAAGGAGGGGAGCTGGTAGCTAAGTTAGTTGAGGCAATAAGAAGTGGCATTACAACTAACGTGCTAGCAGCGAGAATGCCATTAGACCATTTCTTCAATGCAAAACACGAAGGTTTGCATTGTCAGAGCTAGACACATGCTCTAAGAAAAGAAAGCACAAAAGCTATTCGATGGGCCTGAGTGACAGAGGCACAGAGTGGTAGCAAAATAGACCGAGATGAACACATGCCGAACAATTCCAGGCAGATGTGTACAGCCTTTTGGCTGTTCGGGGGAGAGATGGTAGAAGACATCAATTCCTACCTTGATGGCCTTCCGCAACTCTCACCTGCCTATGCTGAATGCTGCAAAAGGCCGATAACATCAGCCAAGATTTGGAATACCCTGATCAGTTGCATGAGGCGTAAGTCACCTGGTTTGGATAGTCTGCCCAAGTTTTACATAGATATGCCAGACTTGTTCTTCGATCTCCTTGAAGCGATCTACTGCAACTGGCAGCAGACCAGGAATATTCCCAGTTCTGTGAGTCGAGTCATAGTAACACTGATTAGGAAAGATGAGAACAAGGCAGCTGGCTTTGTGTCCTGTCTTCAGAGGCTGGATCACTGCAATGCACAGAGGCATCTGCTTGGTGGTCAACGTAAATGGCCACCTTTCGGAACTGTTTTAGATCACGCAATCAGTCTGTGAACAGTGCCCTCTCTCCTCCCTTCTGTACATATTGACTCCCAAGCCTTTACTGGAGAAGCTAGAGCTGTTGCAGGGCATCCCGCTCAAACCTGGACATAGAAGGGCTGCGTCAGCATATGCTAATGACACCACCGTGATGGTGTCAAACACCTCGGAGATCGAGGTGGTTGGCACCTTCTTAGAAGAATATGAAAGGTTCATGGGAGCAAAACTGAACCTAGAAAAGTCAGTGGGTTTGCAACTCAGCACCTGGAGAAACACATCTGTGCTGTTCAACAGCGTCGTTGGACACTGGATGGATGGATCGGTGAAGTTGCTCTGGGTCTGGTTCAAGAACTGTGACGAGGTAATGAGCAGGATGGCCACTCTCACTCAGAAATGGGCTGAGAAAAATCTATCCCTAAAAAGTCAGGTGAAGGTGGTGAATGCGTACAACACATCTGTCATTTATTACCGCCTGACAGTCGTGTCTTGCCCCCATCTGCACCTCATCAAATTGGAACGCCTGCTATTCAACTTTTTGTAGAAGGGACAGGTGCCACAGGGAGGTGATCTATTTTCTGCCAACACCCTCTATGCAGTGGGATGGGTGTGCCATGGATGATTATACACAAACATGGCTGATGCTGTGGCATCTTCAGATATTCTTAAATGATGAACAGGTGTGGTCACCGTTTCTGAGACCATGACTGAGCGCACTCTAGAGTTCCATAGAGGATTAGTGGTGGGCACGTGCGACGAGGCTCTGAGTGTCAATGAAATCAAACTGACCAGTCTGTTTTGGAGGACTTTCGAGCTGGGGACTATGGATAACTTCCAGAAATCCCTTGCTTGACAATGCTACCAGGGGGCACTGCCAGTTTGAGATAAACTCTACAAGCATGGAAGTGCAGTCAGACAGACCGGTCCAAGATGCACACAGAGTGATGAAACTATTCTGCATGTACTCATCCAGTGTCTGTGCATTAATGACTTGTGGAGCTATGTTGAACAGCTGTTATCATGTGTGGGACTGATCCGGCTATCAACCAAGGCCATCGTGAAGATCGCCCCGCCGCATTCTTTTGGCCGGGATGGGCAGGAAGTTTTCCTGTCTAATGGCTGTAGCAAAAGAGGTCATGTGGTGGACGAGGCTGAAAGGACTGAAGACACACTCTTTCTCTTCAGCCAATCCCTCATCAACGTTTTCAAGTTTCGCTTGGAAAGGAAGGTAAAGGTGAAGAGAGAAGTACTGCCCTGCAGTACATTTGATGGGTGAATGTTGAGAGGATACCCATGAAAATGGGCCTACTTTGAACATGTGCCTGTAAGCTGGTTGATTTGGAGAGGAAAGGGGCACCCTCCTTGGGTGCTCGTGGAGCATCAGGTGGTTCAGGATTGGTGGGGTTCCTGAGTTGCACCTGGATGGTTCTCCTATTGGGGAATTTGTATTGTTATAATTCTTTTGTTTACTGTTATTTATTCATTTGTTTTTAGTCAATTTTATTGTAAACCTCCATGGTCCTTGTCTATTATATTGTCCCCTATATGTAGGCCAAAAAAGAAATTATTATTATTATTTACAGCATAGAGTTACGACTTTTTGTTCTGAGTTCAAATTCTGCTGAGGTTAGTTTTGCCTTGCATCCTTACAGGGTCGATAAAATAAAGTACCAGCATTGGACTGGGACTGATTTAATCGACTTACCCCTCCCCTTCAAATTGCTGGCCTTGTGCCTAAAGTAGAAACAATTATTATCATGATTGTTATATCATAATCATTATCGAAGACGACGTGGAGCTATAAAGAAGTACAACATCCTAAGCAATGTTGTTCTTATAGTTATCAGAACAAGCATCTAATCACTCACTCAATCAATTACACAGTAATATTTCTGAAAGAAACGTTAATCAATAATAAAATATACAAGTTAGAGGAAACAGCATATCAAAACAAAGAAAATCAAAGCAAAAAATAAAAATAAACACACACACAAATGTAATACAATTCAAATAAACAAGAATTTTTATTTTTTCACCTCTTTTCTTGTCGCTTTTCCAGCTTCTTCCATTAATTCATCAACTACTTTCTGTAAATGATTGATTTGTTCTTGTTTCTGGGAAGAAACTTCTTTAGCCTGCAGCAAAGATAGAAAAAGATTTACAAACAGCAAAAGATTTTACTAAACAGAAACATTAACACTTAAGAATTAACAACAAAAAAAGAAAAGAAAAGGATCAGTCACAAATAAATAACAAAAGTTATAGAACTTGTTTGCTATGTACTCTTGGGTCCCAAATAATAGTGGGGATTGGAATAAGCGCAGGAGATGGAATCGATAGTTTTTCTAAGTTAACTCTCTTGATATTTTTTTAAATACAGAATTAGTTGTTTAGTTTACATAGTGAAAACCCAATCCATCCTATTTATTTTATAACATATGGGATTTCTTGTAATGTTCTTTTTTTGTCATCTATAATGCTTTTTAATGTCTAAAGAAAATCAATTGTCTTCTTCTCCCACTGATTCCTGTCAGAAGCAAGTCCCCAACTGATTTGGCTGGATCCCCAAGCGAGACCAGCCTAGCTCATGGATGTTATCCAAACATCTTGCTCAGGGATACCCCTGGGTCTCCTGCCAGTTGATTTTGACTCTAAAATTTATCCAGCAATTCTTTCCCCGAGACATTCTAACCACATGCCTATAGTATTGGAACTGTGATCTCTTAATTCAGAAAAGTAGCGGCTCTACCTAGAGTGACTCTCTGATCTCTGAGCTATGCACTCTATTGAGTATCATTACTCCAAAGACCCTTTGGGGGAACCCCATTTCGGCTGCTTGTATTCTTTCAGTCATTACCTAAGATTCATGACCATATGTAAGGATTGGCATGAATACTAATTTGAAGATAGTTTGGCTTTGACACCTACCGCTCTTCTGATGACTGAATGCAGAAGCTGGCACATTACTGTACTAGCTCTTGCAATTCTTGCACTTAATTCAGCCTCCTCCCTTCCATCACATGTGAACATAGCCCCAAGATACTTGAACATCTCCCCCTGCTTCAGTGGAACTCCACTCACATATAGTGTGTTCTGCGCAGGCCTCCTTGAGAGGACAAGTGTCTCAGTTTTTGCAGCACAGATTTTCATACCAGCCATGCAGCACTCAGCATCAAACCTAGTGAGTGCAAGTCAGCAATCACCTTCTATCGAGTTAAATAACACCATGTCGTCTGCAAATTCCAGCCAACTGATTTTATACCTGCCAGTCATGATACCACTTTCAACCTGGTTGCGCATGTCAATCCTGTTCATGAAAATAATGAACAAGTGAGGTGATAGTACACACCCTTGATAGAGTCCGACTCCGACATTGAATGGTTTCGACTTAGCACCATTTATCCGAACACAAATACTCAAGTATTTGTATAAAGACATCAGGGCAGCAAGAAGCTGACCATCAATTCCATACTCCTGCACAACCTGCCACAGTAGGTCCCGTGGAACACAGTCATACGCTTTCTTCAGGTCAACAAAACATGAATATACTTCTTGGCAATACTACCACGATTTCTCGAATACCTGCTGCAGTGTAAATATTTGGTCAGCTGTGCTGCGTCCGGGGCAAAAACTGTACTGGTCATCAGCTAGCTTGGACACAACAATCTACCTGCATCTCTTTTGCCGGACACTTAGCATAGACTTTACTGGGGAGGCTTAACAAGATCCCTCTACTTGGAACAATCTCTCTTGTCTCTCTTGATTCTTTTTTCAAAATCAGAATTAGTCGTTTAGTTTGCATACTGAAACCCCTACCCATCTTATTTATTTTATAACGTATGAGATTTCTTGTAATGTTCTTTTTTTGTCATATATAATGCTTTTTAATGTCTAAAGAAAATCAATTGTTGCAGGAATGCTACCACGTAAAATGAAATTTCACCGGCGATAGATTAGCAAAATTCAACAAGCAGGGGGCAGAGTGGGAGTGAAATAAGAGTGGGGTGTTGGGAAAAATTTGACAAATTAAGTCTGTGTGTGGGGGAATTATTTGAGACACGAGAGTAAATTCCCTGCTCCCACTTTTATTTTGGAAAATGAAATACACAGCTCATACTTATTATGCAAGTTTAGCTGGCTTCATACGAGGTTTCATCTTATTGAAGGTTTCTCAGATAGGGGGTCCAGCCCTATCACGCACGCACATGAAATGATGTACCTTGCTCAAGAACACACAGCCTTATGATCATGAGTCCAATATCCTAACCATTAGGCCATGCACCTTAACAATTCCAAAACAAATATTAACAGTAAGGAAAAAAAGATCAGTCACAAAAAAATACCAAAAATTTATATGGGACCCACTTGCTATATACCCACCTCCTTTCATTTTGATAAGGATTCAGTGTTATTCTTGCTTCACCTTGTGTTTCCAATATACTTATCAATTTATTTTGGTGGGCTTCATTTTACTTTTTACATTTTTACTGTCTTTGGTCATTAGACAGTGGCCATACAGGGATTTAGTAGATCATATCGCCCCCAGTAAATATTTTTTTAGGTCTGGTACTTATTTTCTCGATCTCTTTTTTGTCAAACCACTAAATTACGGACATAAACACAAACACATACGAACACACATGCATGAGGATCCATCAGTTGTGTCAAGGACATGGCAATCTCCTTATGCTGTGAAGTGGTTGGTGATAGGAAGGGTATACAGCTGTAGAAAGCTTTACAAATAAAGGGCTGGATGGCCCCTTCAGTTATGTCAAAACATAACTTCCCTAGTGCTGGTGCCACAATAAAACACACTCAATAGAACAGGGAACCATATGTAAACAAGAATGTGGGTACCTGGCCTGTCTGGGATGTCAGTAAACCCACTTTAGTACTGACTCGGTTTGTGAAGACCTATCCAACCCTGGCTAACAGAGAAAGCAAACGTTAAATGATGATGGTGATGATAAGCTTCTGTAGTTTCCATCTATCAAATTCCACTCACAAGTCATTGGTCAACTTGAGGCAATGGTAGAAGACACTTGCCCAAAGTGCCATATAGCAGGACTGAACCCAGAACTATGTGGCTGCAAATTGGATTCCTTAGCCACACAACCATGCCTACACCCATATATGTAAATAGCATATTTTATACTATGTTCATAATTTCCAACCTTTCACACCATTTTAATGTTGCAATGTAGAGTAAGAAGAATCCCAAACTACTTCAGCTTATAAATGCTCCCCCCACTCTCTTTCTCATCATCGTTTAATATCTGTTTTCTTGGCTAGCAAGGGTTGGACATGTCATCAGAGACCAGTCAATACTCAAGTGGAGACTCTGACCTCCAGGTGAGTAGGAAGTCTGACATATGATCCTCCACTCTACTAGGTGAATTTTATCCTGACACCAACACTAGGGAAGTTGTCATGTCTAAGAGTTGACTGAAGAGTTCCCCTGACTCTTTGGTAAGTTTTCTTTGGCTGGGTCAATTCAAGTTGAAGCTGGTAGATGGGTTTTCACCAGTAAGGCATGTTAACAATTCTTTGTCATCTCTGTTAAGTTCGGCTCTCACTATTCCAGTGTCTATCTTGCTTTCTGGTGCAAACAAAGTCTATTTGGCTTAAATGCCCCCCTGATTAGCAGGTAATCAGGTGGGCTGGCTGGTTTCCTGCAGTTGCAGATAGTTAAATCACAAGCATCACAGAACTCCAGAAGACTTGGCTCCTCCTCATTTCTTATACCATACCTGCCAATCGTTTTTGTCTTGAAACAAAATGTATTTTATGCTCAGTCAACCTTGCTGCCTGTGTCTCTGGTGAATACCCATGGAATTAAAAAGAAACAAAACAACAACCACGAATAGATAAGTCTATCCGAGTTATATTTGGAATTAACTTCTCTCAACTCTCTCTCCCTCCTTTCTATGGTTCTCTATTTTCAATTATTTCAATGTTTTGAATGCTTTTTAAATGCTTTGGTCTCTCGCAAAATAAAACCCAGCCTTGGATCTATCATCTCTGCATCCCTCCCACCCACCACCTTCCAGTTAGCTGTTGTGGTAGACATGGCTTTCACCCACCCTTCCTTCTGGTCTCCAAATTATGAGCAAGATGTGGCCCAGCCAACTGGCCTATCCCTCCTCATAATGGTGCCATCCAGTTCCAGGCTCCCAAACTGTGGTCCTGCTGTGTGAATGGTTCGATGTGGCCAAACGGCCTGTCCTTCCTCCAGTTACCCACTGTAAATGTGGTTGCTGTCAGGAAGGGCATCCAGCTGTAAAAGCCCCAGCCAAATTTATAATAGTCCCATCAAAGTATAGTGACAAAAAGCACCTAATACACACTCTAAATGTGGTTGGCATTAGGAATGGCATCCAACTGTAGAAACCAAGCCAGAATCAGTTCTGTATGAGCAAGGCACAGTCACCTGATCTGACTTGTCTCACAAAAGTTAAAATGGTGATGATGATGATGTATCCATATGTTGCTAGATGAAGGAGTGGAAACAGGTTTCGTGTGAGCAACAGATGACATATGGTCATAATCTGCCTTTGCATATACCTACAGTCACCCCCCCCCCCCCCCCCCCCACCACCACACTTCATATACATGTATGGGAGCGACATGTCAACATAGGTCAGTGAGAATTTATAAGATAGAATACTTTCAGGTCCTAAATAATAGGAAAGGGGTAGAAAATTGGTAATTTTTTTATTGGTTGTCTCCGTTGATTTTTAAAAAAAAACAGAATTAGTCATTTAGTTTACATATTGAGACCCCCAACCCATCCTATTTATTTTATAACGTATAAGATTTCTTGTAATGTTCTTTTTTTTTTGTCATAATGTTTTGTATAATGTTTTTTAATGTCTAAAGGAAATTAATTGTTGCAGGAACGCTACTGCTTAATATAAAATTCTGCCAGAGATAGATTAGCAAACTTTAATAAGCATAGGGAAGGGGGATGGCATTATTCAAAACCTGAGTATATATAGCCTCTCTATACTCAATTGGGGTGGATGGGGGAACAGTTTATTGAAACGTCAGCAGTGTGAGATGTGCATTCTCTAGCTAAGACATTAATAGATAATTGTGCCCTAATTTTGAAAGGCTTCTTAAATAATAAGCAGATTTTAAAATAGTGGTAAACAGTTTTTAAATATTAAGTCAGATAGTTTTAAGCATATCAGTTCGTTTTGAATGGTGGTAAACAGTGTACATTTAAATGATAATAATAATTATTATTATTTTTACTTTTAGCACAAGGCCAGCAATTATCCCAGTGTATTACTGGTACTTTATTTGATCGACCCTGTAAGGATGAAAGTTAACCTTGGCGAGATTTGAACTCAGACCATAAAGGGCCGTAACTTGCTGCAAAGCATGGCATCCGACCCTCTACCGATACTGCCAATCCACCACCCTAATAATAATAATAATAATAATAATAATAATAATAATAATAAATTAACATCATATTAAGGCCTAACCAGTTTGCCCTAAATCCCATCAAATTCTTGATTATTTAAAAAATGATAGTGTTAATAATCAATATACACTTGTGGACAGATTGTTATAAAAATTTACAGTATTGGAGTAAAGACTTATTAATGTGCTGTTTTGTACTTTTTTAAAAATGGCTTGCTTACATTTTAACTGCAGCAGGCCTTCAAGTGGTACAGAATGTTAAGAGTTAAATTAAGTGATGCCATTGTACTTGCATGCACACACCCTAACATGGAAACACACACACACAATCAATTTTCTAAAAATTTTTTTACCAAATCTTTATCTAGAATTGCATTTTCTACAATTTGTTGAGCATTTTTCCTGTCTTCCGCCATATTCTGGATTTGTTTTTCCAAGTTGGAACTGTAAACATCAACCAAAAATAATATATATAATAAATAAGTTGTCATTGTTCAAGATTCTTAAATACATGGAAAAAAATTTCTGATATACAAAAAGATGTAATGGTCATCTCTGGAACAGCTTTAATCATAGGTATGCATCATGAGTGCTGAACAATATTTATAAAATTATAAAATGAGAAAAGTATATTTCAAGAGGGGATAATGTAGCGATGATAACAATGAAAACATGAAAGTTTACTAGTATCTCTGCCTTAAGATAAATGAAGTTCTTTCTTTCTTCTTGTGTTTTTTTTCTTCTTCTGGTTTTAGGTATTGAACTCGAGGCATGCTTTCAAAGGATTTAATTGATCATATTGGCCCCAGAACTTTTTATTTAAAGTCTGGTACTTATTTTATTGATCATTATTTCTTGAACTGCTAATTCATTGGATACAGACAAACAGTAAACAGACACACACACATATATATGATGGACTTTTGTATAGTTTCCATCTATGAAATTTCACTTACAAGACATTGATCAACCTGAAACTGTAGTAGGAAACATGTGCCCAAGGTGCCACACAATGGGACTGAACCAAAATCTGAACACGTTGCCATGCCTGTGTCCATTCATATTATTTAAAAGGTAAAAGAAGAATTGCAAGAGATATTTGATTTTTTTTTTTAAGTTACCAAATTACCATTTATCTTGCTGCAGAATAATCCACTTTTCAAGTTCTGAATTTTTATCTTTCAATTGATTCAGTTCTTCAGTTTGAGTTTTTAACCTGGAAATATAAATGTATCATGATCACCATCATCATCATTCTAGTTTAATCCTTTTGGGACCACATTTTAAAAAAGAATATACTGTTTTGTTTTTTTTTTCTGCTTTTTTGCACTCAGTTTCATTTCAGCCATGATCAGTATCAAACCATGACTCAGCATCAAACCTATCAAGTGCAAGTCGGAGATCACCTTCTGACAAGTTAAATAATACCATGTCGTCTGCAAATTCCAACTAACTGATCCTACACCTGCCAGTCATGATACCACTTTCAACCTGGCTGAGCATGTTAATCCTGTTCATGAAAATAATGAACAGGAAAGGTGATAGTCCGCACCCCTGGGGAAGTCCGACTCCCACATTGAATGGTTTCGATTTAGCACCATTTATCCAAGCACAAATACTTGGGCATTCCTATAGACATCAGAGCAAGAAACTGATCATACTTCTGCAGTATCATACCTCCACAGGAACTCCTGATAAACGTGGTTATTTGCTTATTCAAAGTCTACAAAACAAGAATACACCTCTTGGCAGTACTCACATGATTTCTCAAAGGCCTGCTGCAGTGTGGATATTTGGTCAACTGTGCTGCATTTGGACTGAAAACTACACTGCTCATCAGCTAACTTGCACTCGACAATCTCCTTACATCTCTTTGCCAGACACTTAGCATAGACTTTACCGGGGAGACTTACCAAGAAGATTCCTTTATAATAGGAGCAATTTCTTTTGTCTCCCTTTTTGAAAATTGGGATTATCATTCCAGATTGCCATTGCTTAGGTGCCATTCCAGAGATTCAGGCCACCCAGCACACATGAGTCAGCCAGAGAATACCTTCTCTATTTAAAGCTTTTAACATCTCAGGCAGAATTTCATCCTCCTGAGCAACCTTACCACATTTGAGTTCTTTAATTGCTTTTGTGAGATCAGCCCCCGAGAGATTAGTCATTGCTCCCAGATGCACCTCATGTACATCAGAATATGCTGTTGTGATTGGGTTTAGGAGGCAAGCAAATTATTCTCTCCATCTTGCAAAGATGAACCTCTCTTATGAAGTTGGCAGATGGTCTGCCTCAATGCTTTATTTACTGATCTGAAGTCAGATTCCAACTTAACCCCAAAGTCCTCCATTGGACACCTTTACTGTCTCTGCTGCAATTCTTCATGCATGCTTGTACTGCAAATACGAGAAGGAGGACATATTTCCAAGCCAAGCTTTGTAGGCCTCCTTCTTTGCTCAGATGGCATCTTTCACCTCTTGCAAAGACTGAGACATTCGTCCCTTCTAGGAAGCCTGTGCAGTGCACTCTACATGTGACTGGAGTTCCACTGAAGCAGGTGGAGAAGTTTAAGTGTCTCAAGGCCATGTTCATGAGTGATGGAAGGCAGGCGGCTAAATTAAGTGCAAGAATTTCAGGAGCTGGTGCAGTAATGTGCCAGCTTCCTCATTCAGTCATCAGAAGGGAAGTAGGTGTCAAAACCAAACTATCTTATTCATTCCAACCCTTACCTATGGTCATGGATCTTGGATAATGACCAAAAAAACACAATCGCAAATACAAGTGGCCGAAATGGGGTTCCTCTGAAGAGTTTGGTAGAGCCGCTGCTTCTCTGAATTGAGAGATCACAACTCTGATACTATGGGCATGTAGTTAGAATATATCAGGAAAGAATTGCTGGACAGAAATTTTACGGGTAAAACCAACCAGCAACAGATCCAGACGTAGACCCTAAGCCAGATGGTTGGATAACATCCATGAGCTTGGCTAGTTTTGCTTGGGGGACCCAGCTGGATCAGTTGCTTCTGACAAGACTCTCTGGAAGGAATGTTTGAGGACTCTGCCCCCATGACCCTCTCAAGATGAAGAAAAAGAAAAAGAAAAAGTAGTAGTAGTAGTTAAGGCCTATATCTTGATCTTGTATCAACCTCATCTGTTAGGCCCAACATCTTGACCTTGTGTCAACCTCATCTGTTAGGCCCAACATCTTGACCTTGTGTCAACCTCATCTGTTAGGCCCAACATCTTGACCTTGTGTGAAGCTCATCTGTTAGGCCTAACAACTTGAAATTTTGTGTCAATCTCATCTGTTAGGGCCAGCTTCTTGATCTTATAACAATCTCATTTGTTAGGGTCAACTTCTTCAGATCTTGTATCAATCTCATCTGTTAGGCCCAAACTCTTAAGATCATGTGTCAACCTTATCTGTTAGGCCCAACATCTTGGAATCTGATCTCACCACTTATTATGTCTTTTATAGACCTTTCTTTATCAGATATCTTCAACTTTCAGCATGCAATATTTTTCCACAAACCACTCACCATTTATTTACAGACCACATTCATACAGACAGGGTTATCCACCCTGAGCTGTTGAGGTAACTGACTCTAAATGCTCAACCAGTTTTGCTATGCCTATCACACAAGTTAACATTGCAACATTGTCGGTCCATTGAATCATGTTTGACTTGCTTCTCCTCAGAGTTAAATAGAAGTCCTACATTCAGTGTCCATGTTTTTATTGCCATGTAGCATGACAATGGATGACAAGAGTGCCTTTATGCATGCCATTGAAGGAGCCACTCCACAGTCAATTCACCTGTTAGAAATAGCAGCCAAATCTCCCTGAAATCAAACCCTACTGTCTTACAAAAAGGAGCTTAAAATATAAGGTCTTTATACACAGTGCCTAAAAAAAAGAGACATAATAGTCAACAGTTGGAATGCCTTTGACCATAGGTCTACTCAATTAAGACTGAGATGGGGTTTAATAACAATAACAACACTGAATGAGCAAATCATCATCATCAGTTTTTACGTTCGTTTTTCCTTGCTCACATGGGTTGGATGGATTCTTTTCAGCACAGCATCTCTCCACTCATCACGTTCCTCTGTCATCTCTTCTGTGAGCCTCAGCAATTTGATATCAGCTCTCACCACCTCGACCCAGGTCTTCCTTGGTCTACTTCTACTGTGGCTTCCTTCAACTGGGATTTCCTGGCACTTCTTCACCCATTGGTCATCATCCATGTGCATCACATGCCCATACCAAAGCAGTCTTCTCTCTTATACTTCTGATTCCAGTTTTTCCCTCAGTTCATATATTCTCTGCCTTTCTCTCACATTTACATTGTACATCCAATGAAGCATGGTTACTTCATTTCTCTCCAGCCTACATATGTCCTCTGTAGTCATAGCCCATGTTTCACTACCATGCAGTATTGCACTTCGCACAGAGGCATCATACTTCCATCTTTTTGTATGTAGGGAGAAGCCTTTTGTTGTCAAAAGTGGGAGTAGCTCTCTAAACTTCTTCCTTCCTATCCTTATTTTAGCTATTATGCTCTCTGAGCACCCTCTTCCATTGCTAATTAAGTTATCTAGATAGCAGAAGCTATTAACCACTTCTATGGATCCTTCATGTGACTGGAAAAGATTTATCACAGACACTCTTCCTCCTGCTGATTACTCGTGTGCATCTTCTACATACAAAGTCTTCCCTTCCTGTTAGTCTGCTTGTTATCTCACTACATCTCTTGTGAATCCAAGATTTACATTGTGTAGAACATATAGAGTTTATGCCTACTCTTTTTCTACATATTGAGCAATGCCACTTCCCTGAAGGAATCAGGGCCCTATCTCCTTTCCTACTTACTAACAGTTTGTTTTGGCTAAGTTTACTCTTAACCCTTTGAATTCCAAATTCTGTTTCCACAGTCAGAACATTTTTTCTAGTATTTTTATGGATTCAGTTATAAGGACCAGATCATCTGCATAGAGAAGTTCCTGTGGATAGCCGTAAACTCCTGTGATAGCCTAGAGAACTATAAGGAACAGCAATGAACTGAGGACCAAAATCTGATGAACTCCTATTTGTACCTTGAATTCCTCACTAAACTCACTTCCTACACTCTCTCCTGACAGCTCCTCTGTACATGGCTTGAGCTGCTCTCAAAAGCCATTCTTCTACACCTAATTTCCTTAAGGACCATCAGATAATAGATCAAGGTACTGTCAAAGGCCTTTTCTAGATCAACAAAAGCTAAATGCAGCAGCTTATTCTTAGCTAGAAACTTCTATTGTAGTTGCCTCATTAAAAAGAGGGAATCTGTAGTACTTTTCCCAGGCATAGAACTAACTGCATCTCATCTAATTTGACTCTTTCCCTAATTAGCTGTGTTAGGACTCTTCCATCACTTTCATAATTTGATTTATTCCTCTGTAATTGCTCTTTTCTAAAACATCAACTTTACCCTTGTAGCAATTTATGATTGTACTGCTGTGTCAGTCATTGGGTATGACTCCATCCTGTATTACCTGATTGACTGTGGGTTATTAGTTCCAGCTCCTACTTCACCCAATGCTTTCAGCATCTTGGAAGCTATCTCTGAGTCATGCAGCTTTACCATTCTTTATCTCCTTGATTGCTCCTTTGACCTTATAACTGTCAATTTCAATAGCTGGTCCTTGTTGGATAAGTGTTGGGGGTAGTCTCTCTTCCTCCCATTCATTCGCTACATTCATCAATCTCTCATAGTAACTTTTCCAGGCCTCTTTCTTTTGAGCACTAGTAGTGCTAAGCGCACCAATGTTATTTCTAACAACATCCTGATATATATATACATACTAGCTGAGGTACCCGGCTTCACCCAGAAGAACAGTTAAGAGAAGACAGATAATAGAGAAAATGACTGTATTGGATGTGTTGTCTAGTATGAGGTGAGACTGTAATGTGTGTGTGAGAGAGACATAAAAAAAAAACAATCATGAAACTTCCTTATTAGGCTGAGGGAGTAAACTACTGATTAAATGGTAGCATTGGCCTTAGATTTTAAATATTGTGAAATAACCATAGTCAGTATGATCTTTTTCAGCTCCAAAGGACGACATCTGAAATGCAGCAATATACCGCATACCATTGCTTCTGAAGTGTTTAGCTTCGTTAGTATGGACCGTAAGTAGTATATGGATAAAAGCTGGAGGGTAGATTAATTTCAAATAGTATCAATTTTTCTTTGTTCTGTAAAATCAAAAACTGTAAAACGACTTTATAAAAGTTCACGCAATATTGTTAAACCATCAACTGATATTTTTGTGGGACGTCACTCTCTCTCTCTGAATATATAACACTTTAATTGTATCTCTCTCTTTAGATGTGTGTGTGTGTGTAGTTTTCATGTGATCCAACCAACCAACCAATAAACATCTTTCTTTTATATTATATAGAGATATCCATGAGTCACGCACACTATTTAGGATCAGACTCCGTAATGTTAAGTGAAAGGGGGAGGATCCATGTCCTAGTTAGGATGTTAATCTATCACTGAATATCAATATTATCTCTTTTGATACCGAATCATGTGAAATAGCCCTTGGTTCTACTATACAAAACTATTTTAAAGTGTTTATCTAGAAATCTTTCATCATAATTTTATATAAGAACCTTTGTTAAGTTATGTTCCAAATACCAGCTTAATGAGGAAAAAAATAGTTATATTATTAGTAATATAACCGAGGTTAACTTTGCCTTTCATCCTTACGGGGGTCGATAAAATAAAGTACCAGTAATGCACTGGGTAATTGCTGGCCTTGTGCCAAAAAAGTAGAAACAATTATTAGTAATATAACCTATCTATACTATATAGGGCGGTGGATTGGCAGTATTGGTAGAGGGTCAGGCGCCATGTTAGGGCGGTGGATTGGCAGTATTGGTAGAGGGTCAGGCGCCATGTTAGGGCGGTGGATTGGCAGTATTGGTAGAGGGTCAGGCGCCATGTTAGGGCGGTGGATTGGCAGTATTGGTAGAGGGTCAGGCGCCATGTTAGGGCGGTGGATTGGCAGTATTGGTAGAGGGTCAGGCGCCATGTTAGGGCGGTGGATTGGCAGTATTGGTAGAGGGTCAGGCGCCATGTTAGGGCGGTGGATTGGCAGTATTGGTAGAGGGTCAGGCGCCATGCTTTATTCAAATTCCGCCGACGTTAACTTTGCCTTTCATCCTTACGGGGTCTATAAAATAAAGTACCAGTAATGCATTGGGATAATTGCTGGCCTTGTGCCAAAAGTAGAAATAATTATTAAATCCCTCCAAATTATTGATCATTATAAGCATTATTTGAAAAGTATAGCCAGTATCTTTCATTAGAAATATAGTAATGAATGGATTAACCCTTTTTAAAATAATAATAATGAAATTATTGTGTACAGTGCTCAGGTGTACTACAACTCATCAAATGTGCATGTAAAGTACATAGAATAATCTTCAAATGTCAGGAAAATGAACAGTGTATGAGTCATGCAACACATGTGTGTGTGTGTAAAGAGGGGGCATATAAGGTGTAGTTTTGGCGAATTTCAGAAGGCATAGAGGTTTTAAAGGATGCAGTGTCTCGACAGCTAATAACTGATGCACGTAGTTTGTTCCATGCTTCAGCAACTCTGAGCATGAAAAAATGTTTCAGAAAGTCAAGGGTGCTGTGCTGTTTTCTGACTTTGTAGGCATGCCCACGTGTGTTAGACACATGGAAATCAAAAAGGTGCTCAGGGTTGTTGTTGGCAAGATGGTTAATAATTTTGTGGGTGTTTACCAAGTCAGTTGCCAGACGTTGGAGCTTCAATGTATCCATGCCCAGGGAAGCAAGGCGTTCAAAGTATAGTAGATGCCTGATGGAGGGTATTCGCTTGGTTGCACGTCTCTGAACAGTTTCCAGGCGGTCAAAGTTCTGAGCAAGATGGGGGTTCCAGACTGGTAATGCAAATTCTAAGTGTGGCCACACCATAGCTATATACAGCTTTAAATAGATAGCTGGAGAGCAGCTGACAAAGGTCTTGCTGAGTGATGCTAAGACACCCTCGGCCTTCTTGACAATTTTCTAGACGTGCTTCATCCAACGCAAATCGCTGCTGACAGTAATGCCCAGGTCACGTTCACAAGAAGACTTCTTGATATTAGTGTTGTGGAGGGAGTATGTGGACGCTGGGTTTTTCCTCCCAAAATGCATGATGGTACACTTGTCCAGAGCCAACTTGAGTTGCCAGTCCATGATCCATTGCTGCATTGTGTCCAGGTCTGATTGCAGGAAAGATCTATAGTGTTCAGGATCTGTCCTTTTTATCTCAAGGTCCCAAACAAGCTGAAATTGCTCATGGTTCTACAATACAAAACTGTTTATTTTTAAATGTTTTCATTCTCCACTCTGTAAGGTGGTTGGGCTGGTGACACAACAAGAAAGTACCCAGTCCATTCTGTAGATGGTCGTCCTGGTGCCACAAAAAAAAAAAAGCACTTTGTTAGATGGTCGTTTTGGTGTCACAATAAAAAGCACTCAATCCACGCTGTAATGTGGTTGGCATTAGGAAAGGCATCCAGCTGTAGAAAACAAGCCAGAAACAGTTCCATATGAGCAAGACACAGTCACCTGGCCTGACTTGTCTCATAATGTGACAACCTGTCTAACTCATGCATGCATGGAAAATAAACATTAAACTATGGCAATGGTGATGATGATTTATCTAAAAACTTTCCACCATAATTTTGAATAAGAACCATTATGTTCCCAACCCTAGCTTGATAATAAGAAAGTTAGTTATATTACTAAATCCATTCACACTTTTAATTCTTTTTCGCTTACTTATTCCTCAGAGGGTTGTGGGAGCAGAGTCATCAAACATTTCTTCCAGCGAGTCTGTCAGAAGCAACCATTTCCAACTGATCTGGCTGGATCCCCAAGCGAAATCAGCCGAGTTCATGGATGCTATCCAACCATTTTGCTCAGTCGACTCCTGGGTCTCATGCCGGTTGGTTTTGCCTGTAAAATCTGTCCAGTGATTCTTTCTTGAGACATTCTAACCACATACCCATAGTATCAGAGCTGTGATCTCTCAATTTAGAGAAATAGCAACTCTACCAGAAACGACTCTCTGGTCTCTGAGCTATGCACTTTAATTATTTTCAAAATAATTTGAAAAGACAGTGTCTTTCATTAAAAATATGGTAAGGAAAGAGTTATTTAAATGAAAAAATATGAAACCTACTCAATTTCTACACTGGATGTCTTTCTTTTCATATTGTTGATAATTTCACAAGAATTTGAGTCTTTCTGGGCCAGTTCATTTAGTTCTTGTTCCTATGGAGAATGAAAGTAGGAGATAGGAAAATTTTAATGTTAATTGAAAAAGAAAAAATTAGATTTACAGCTTGCACCTATGGAACTTAACTAGCCTCCTTTAAGGTTACATCTAATAGGAAATTTGTTAGGTGTTTTAATGATAGGAACCCCAGTCATATGAAAAGCAAAGTGAAATGAAGTAGCTATACTGTATATATACAGATGTAAATTTATATGTGTGTGTGTGTATATATATATATATATATATATATATATATATATATATATATATATATATATATATATATATACATATATACATATATATATCCTCCAGAGTTCGACTGATGAAAAGGGACTGTCTAGTGTTTTGTCCATTTTTCCATTGTCTTCACTCCCCTTTTTTATTGTCAACTATAGAAAGATACACAAGAAATCTAGAGGCATCTCAGGCAGGATAACAAAGAATGTTGGTTATATGTGTGGCAGGTGCATATGAGCAGTAAGTAGCAAGCACCTGAATGAAACAGATGCCATCAAATGCTCCAACAGCTCTTTAGAAGTGGTGAGTATTCTGAAAGTACAGCAGCTAGAGTGAGAACTGGGAGGAAAAAGTTCAGAGAACTGCTTTCTAACTGGCTACAAAAGGCAGATTGTATGACACCTGTGAGAGGACTGCAATGCGGCAAGGAAGTGATACTTAGGTCCTGAATGCAGAGTATCTACAAAGATTGGAAAGAAATGAGGCGAACATGCTCCAATGGATGTGTAATATCAGTATGCATGAAGACGAAATATCAACAAACTGAGAAAAAAGCTGAAAATAAGGGATTAGATGCAGTGAACAAAGAAGACTGCTGGTATGAACATATGATGCATATAACGGCTGCATAAAAATGTGTAGGGTGTTCAAAGTTGATGGAAACTGAGAAAGATGTAGACCTAGGAAAGCTTGATGAGGTAAAAGCTGACCTCACAAAGCTGAAACTTATGAAGATGATGATACAGGATTAGGTTATCTGAAGACATGCTGTATACAACAGAATATTCTGCTTTCCAATATGAGCAAGGTGAAATGCAAGCAAAGCGCAAAGTAGACAGACTCAATCCTCCTGTCCAAATTCCCACCTAACTCCCCATCCACTTTGCAAATGCCCCTTCAGCCACATTCTTTACCCTAACCACTTCCCTTGTCTAATCCATGCCAGCATAGAAAGAAAAAAGAAATGTCTGTTCTCTCCATATTGTTTCCATAAAGTCCATTTTTGGGGTTAAACAAATTGTTCCATTGTGAGACAAGCCAGGTCAGATGACCATCCCTTGCTCATACAGAACTGTCTCTGGCTTGGTTTCTATGGCTAGATGCCCTTCCTAATGCCAACCACATTTACAGTGTGTATTGGGTGCTTTTTGTTGTGAAACCTACAGGACCACTTTACAGTGTAGGTGAGGTGCTTTTTGTTGTGACACTTACACGACCACTTTACAGCATGGGCTGTGTGCTTTTTGTCATGTTATCTACATGACCATTTTACAGTGTGGATTGGGTGCTTTTTGTCGTGTCACCTACATGACCACTTTACAGTGTGAGCGCTTTTTGTAGTGACACCAGTATATATTATATATAAAACACAATTTTTTGTGCAACCCATGCCAATATGGAAAGCCAAGCACATATCACATCAGATTTTACCTATATCCCTCAGGATCACTCCTATGACCCACCAATTCCTTCTATAGTAGGTTGTTTCCCCCATCAGCAGGCAGCATATAGCATGCACCCCTCCCATCAACAGCCTCCTCAGTCTGACACACAGAACAGCCTAATGTTGTAATGAGGTAATGCTGATGTCACAATAATAAGTACCAAATCCACCCTGTAAGGCGGTAATGCTGGCATCATGACAACAGCAACCAGTCCACACTGTAAGGAAGTAGCACTGGTGCCGTGAAAAAAAGCACTCAGTGCAACCAGTAGAGTGTTCCTACTGGTGCCATAACAAAAATAAGCACCCAGTCCATCCTTTAAGGCAGTAGTCCTGATGCTATGAAAAATGCTCCCAGTACACATTGTAAGGTGGTTTGAGTTAGGAAAGGCATCTAGCTGTCATCATCATCATCACCGTTTTACGTCCGTTCTTCCACGCTAGCATGGGTTAGACGGGTTGTCCTGTTGTGGGCAGTGTCTGGTCGGCTGACCATGCCTTGCTCACACAGGAACTAATTTTGGCTTGATTTCTACAGCTGGATGCCCTTCCTAACACCAACCTCATTTACAGTGAGTGCTGGGTGCTTTTTTTCCATGGCGCCTACACGTCTACTTTACAGTGTGGGCTGGGTGCTTTTTTGCCGTGACACCTCCAAGACCACTTTGCAGTGGGAGGGTGTGGGGCATATTGTCTATATGCTTCAGCTTGTACCCATGGGAGGTCAGGTACTCTGTATTACTGCGTGACGCCAGAGGTCACGGTCCTGTGTCATCGCCTTTGAGAGGTGTAATTGGGTAAGGTCGGCTTTTATCACCTCATCCCAAGTCTTTTTGGGTCTCCCCACTCCGCGGTTACCAATGACTTCTAGTGCTCTGCACCTTTTTATGCAGCTGTCATCCTTCATACGCATCACATGTCCATACCAGCGCAACCACCTCTCCTGCACACAGCATTTGATTCCTCTTATGCCTAGTCTCTCTCTCAGTTCATCTATGCTTTGTCGTTCACGTATATTACTATTACACATCCATTGGAGCATGCAGGCTTCGTTTCTTTCTAATCTACGTAAGTCTTCCACCTTCAGCGCCCAGGTCTCACTACCATGTAACATTGCTGTTCGTATACACGCATCAAACAGTCTGCCTTTCATTTTGAGGGAAAAGCCTTTTGCAGCTAACAGTGGCAGTAGTTCCCTGAACTTCTTCCATCCCGTTCTAACCCTAGTTATTGTACTTTCTGAACACCCAACTCCGCTGCTAATTCGGTCACCTAGGTAGCAGAAGCTGTCTACTGTTTCTACAGAGCCCTCCCAGAGATTGGTGGTGCTTGTTTCCTGTGGCTGTTTGCTGCTTGCTGTCCCAGCACAGCTGCTACATGTGAAGACTACATTCTTAATTAAGCTTCCTGAGATCCCGCTACATCTCTTGTGTACCCATTGTTTGCATTTGGGGCAGAGAATGGAGTTCCTACCTACACCTTTCCTACATACTGAGCAAGGCCATTTCCCTGAGGGGATCTGGGTTCTGTTTTCTAGTCTACTTACAAGGACCTTAGTCTTTGTCAGGTTGACTTTGAGACCCTTTCTTTCTAGTCCCTGCTTCCAAGTTTGGAATTTCTTCTCTAGTTCTACCATAGATTCAGCTATAAGTGCGAGGTCATCTGCATACAGGAGTTCCCATGAGCATCCGGTCTTAAACTCCTCTGTTATTGCCTGCAGGACTATGATGAACAGGAGAGGGCTAAGAACAGAGCCCTGGTGGACACCAATCCGTATGCTAAATTCCTCGCTATACTCATTGCTAATCCTAACTTTGCTGACTGCTCCCCTATACATGGCTTGTACAGCTTTCACAAGCCATTCATCTACTAGTTTTCTAAGAACCCACCAGATTATAGCACGTGAACTCTGTCAAAGGCTTTCTCGAGACCGACGAATGCCAGGTAGAGTGGCTTACTTTTAGCTAGGTACTTTTCCTGTAACTCCCTCACAAGGAAGAGGGCATCAGTGATGCCTCTTCCTGGTACAAACCCAAATTGCATCTCATCTAGTTTCACCCGGTCCCTAATCAACTGTGCTATAACTCTTTCTGTTACTTTCATGACCTGGTCCATCAGCTTTATACCTCTATAGTTTCCTCTAGAAAACCAATTCAAGAACAGACCATATGAGCAAAATATGTCTAGTGACAGCTCATCTAACCTATAAAAGCATGAACAATAGACGTTAAACCATGATGTTGATGGTGGTATATATTAAATATATATATATATATATATATATATATATAGGGAGAGAGAGATAGAGATAGATAGATAGATTTATTTATTTACTCCTGAGAGGATTTGGACCCATATCATTAAAACACCTAAGAGAGTTCCTATGAGACACAAATTCAGGCGTGAGTTAATTTCATTTTTTTCCACTTCATATTCACACTTATCTACCTTCCATTTTAGTTTTCTCTTGATTTCTTCAATTGCAGTTTGTAAAGTATCATTATTGACTTTCAAGTTCATTAATTCTTTCTCTTTTTCCCTGTAGAAAAAAAAAAATCAAAAATTTTTTTTCACCAAACAGGACATTATATGAGACAAGTGTTTAAGGCCATTTTCCCTGCCAAAGAAAAGGTTAGCATTACAAGCCTCGTGATAGGCCTCATAATTATCTTGGGGTCTTTTTCAAGTAAATGTTTTATGGTCCTTCTTGGTGTCAACTGTTTTAGTCATCTCTTATAACATACATGGATACTTTTAAACCAGATACACACAGGAGGACATTACATGAAATGAATTAGAATATATCATTTAATATGCACCGTGTGATATAGTTGTATTTTGTATTGTATGGTCCCGTAACTCCTTAGAGTCGTAGGGGCACCGTATTAACATATGGCGTTTGGGGGCATTTTATAGCCTGGTGGAGCCTATCCCTCTCCTGGCCTGAATACAGCAGATTTCTTCTAGAGAAAGGAAGAATCGACCCCAGTACTAGACTGGTACTTTTTTCATAGACCTTGAAAGGATGAAAGGCAAAGTTGACCTAGGCAGGATTTGAACTCAGAGTGCAGAGAGCCAGAATGAATACCATAAAGCATTTTATCCGATGTTCTAAAGACCGCTAATTCACCGCCTGTAGTAGAGTGACTTTAATACAACACAGAATAGCTTTCTGTCTTTCATTCTGAATATTAATGTCAATATCTATTCATATATTACATTGCAGTTTAGAGAAAATATCTAAGTAAAAGTGTTGTTTTTTTAATTTATTTGTAAGGTGTTGAGGAAGAGGCAATGCCAAAGGCCTTCACAGGCCCTCCAAGACCAGTGTAATTGATGCTGTTGATGTTCCACTTAAAAAATTGAAAATCAACTCCTGTAGGAGAAAAACATGAGCAGGGCAGGAAAGAAATTCCAGAAGGAAGACATTCTGGGCAGGAAGGACTAGGCATAGTGATTAGTGTGGTGGGAAGTTGGACACAACATGGGTGATGACATGAGCGATGAGTGAGAAGTGCCTCAGCTGAAGTGCAGCATGAGACTAGCCAGATACAAGAAGCAGAGGCCATTGTTGTAGAAGTAGAGAGAACAGCACATCTGTAAGCCAGAGGCTAGAGTGTGTGAGTGATCTCAAGTAGTCAAGTGGCTTTTCTCTGGATGCAGCCTAGATGTGGGAGCAGTAGTCCTGTCTGGAGTTGAACTTTGAAGGTAAAATAGTTTAACTAAGTACAGCAAGTCAGTACTTGAAAATGATTGAAAACAAGAATAATTATTTTTAAAAAGTACAACAATGATAATAACAATAAACCAGCCAAAAAAGGAGCCACAATGCAATCACTCAAGATGCAAGAAATAGCAGCCAAATCTCACTAAAATTATACAATACCATCTTCAAAGAAGGACATATTGTATAATGTAGTCCTGGAGATATAATGTCTGGAAAAAGACATTATATGCCTTTGATCATAGATTTGCTGAATTAGGGTTGACCTGAGGCTGAACAACAACAGCATTAAGAAAAATATAATTATCAAATGATGAGCTGACTGAAAAAGCATTATGGAATTTTAAATTTGAAAATATAGTTGTTACAATGCAGATAATATAACGTTTTTCTATCTCTAGGAGTACTTTACCCAATTTATTCAACTATTTTTTTATAATTCATCATCATCATCATTTAACGTCCATTTTCCATGCCAGCATGGGTTAGACAGGTTGTCCCATTAGAGGCAAGTCAGGTCAGGTGACCATGTCTTGCTTATATAGAACTGTTTCTGGCTAGGTTTATACAGCTGGATGCCCTTCTTAATGCCAACCACAAATTATCAACTATCATTATAGTTATCTGCATTGTGGAGTCTATATTTTCAAATTATAATTATTAAGTTATACAACTTACGACCGGACGCACGATAGAAGACGTTCGTTACCGCTGGAGCAACGCAAATTACTCCTCGGTTGACGCCAACAACGAGCGCCTTCCCGCCCGGGCGACGTAAAAGTCTGTAGCCTTTTCGCCGAACGCCTCGCGCCGCCTTCTCCTCGCCTATTTTTTTCCTTTGCTTTTCGTTCTCTCGACGCTTCCGTCGCGGCAAAAGAATTGCCTTTCCAGACCGCTGCCGCCGTCGCCCGACAACAGAAAACAAGGGCGGTGCCCCAGCATGGCCTCAGCCGGATGGCTGAAACAGGTAAAAGAGTAAAAGAGTAACTACCTGAGATTTTTCTGTAAAGGTTCCACTTCAGCAACAATTGATTGTACTGAAGAATAATACTGGTTCTTCATCTTTGAAAACAAAGAAAAACAATAATTAATCAATGAAGGAACCAATCAATGATTACTTTTGGACATGTCTGAAAACACCCCTGGTTCTATGATACAAAACTGTTTCTTTGGATTTTCTCATGTTTATCTAAAATCCTTCTATTATAATTATATATAAGGGCGGTGGATTGGCAGTATCGGTAGAGGGTCGGGCGCCATGCTTTGAAGCATAGAGTTACCTCCCTTTATGATCTGAGTTCAAATCCCGCCGAGGTTAACTTTGCCTTTCATCCTTACGGGGTCGATAAAATAAAGTACCAGTAATACACTGGTAATTGCTGGCCTTGTGCTAAAAGTAGAAACAATTATAATTTTATATAAGAACTTCTGTTCAGTTATGCTCCAAATACTAGCTTAATAATGATTAAATTAGTTATATTAAAAACTATTTCCAAATTTTTTATTATTTTTAAAATTATTTGAAAACCATAGGCAGTATATTTCATTAGGAATATAGTAACAAAAGGATTAGCATTCAACCCTCTAAAGTGGTAGGTGTTAGAGTCACGATAAGATGCTCCCAGCACATGCTGTAAAGTGGTTGGTATTAGGAAGAGCATCTAACCATAGAAACCAAACCAAAACAACATTCAAGCATAATCTAGTCGCCTGACTGGTCTGGCCTCGGCACATGACAACCATTTAAACCATGCAAACAAGGAAAATAGACATTAAACAGTGATAAAGACGACTGATTTCTTTCAATCAGACAAAAAATGGATGGGAGGGAATACAGTCAACGGAACTAGTGATGAAACATATTTCAATCAGGGCTATATTATTCATAAAGCTAACTAGGCCCCATAGGGACTAGGAGCCGGTCAATTCTTTTTGTTAAAGTACTGTTTCTGGAATGAAAGATTGAAGTGCCAAGGGTGGTAGGAATACCTGAAAATCTAGCCATGGATTAATACAGGCTAGATTCCAGTATCTATAATGGACACTATATGTTAACTGGTGTGTGTATGTGTATGTACCTGTAACTCCTGATAAAGTCATAAGGGCACCATAGTGACATACAATATTTGTTGGACATTTTTAAAACCTGGCAGAGTTCATCTCTCAAGAGCTGCTCATAGCTAATTTCTTCCAGAGAAAATGAGAAGGATAGGAGAAAGTGAGAAAGAGATATAGAAGAAGAATCTACCCCAGTACTGGACTGGTACTTTTTTCATCAACTGTGAATGGATGAAAAGCAAAGTTGACCACAGTGAGAAATTCACTCAAAGGACAGAGAGCCAGAACAAATATCAGAAAACATTCTATTCAATGTTCTAATATTTCTGTTAATTTATCATCTATACTCATAGTTAATTAACTGCTTGAGTGCCTAAAATGTACTGATACATCTTTTACTTCCCACTCTCCTTGAATGCCAAAAATGTACTGCTATATTTGATTTTAGTTTGCGAAGCACAGGCCACCCAGACAAAGTAAATAAAGTAAATTTGATCAAAATATCTCTTTCATTTTATTTTTAACAATTTGTTTGAAAAATGTACTAGCACTCAAAGAGTTAAGTGTTACCTCAATGTCTGATATGAGCTTTTGTTAATAAGGTTATGATTTTTCTAAGTACTAACCACATTTTTATGATGAGGTTAATAGTTGAATAAATAATAATCTTATGAAATCAAATTCTTTAAGAATGGTGATATGTCAATTTGCAGACCAATCCAAACCAACCCATAACATGGAAAGATAGGTCTTAATCCTGATAAGACAATTAAACTAAGAATGAAAACATTGCTCCACTTAAAGACTAAAGTAGGAAGACTTACTAATTGTTCTCTATTTTTAATTATTTATATTTCTACATTATGCTTTGTGAATATTTAAATAAATTTTACAATTTAGGTGCAAAATGTGCCAAAATAGGAATATGGTTCTAATGTTTAGACCACATACCTGGTTAGTTTGCTTTTCCAGATCATCCCATGGCTGGTTGCTTTTCAAATTCTAGAAAATAAATGAAACTTAGAGGAATTTTATAATCCATGAAAATACATAAAAAAATGTATTATAATGTATATCATCATCATCATCATTATTTAATGTCAATTTTTCCACGTTTGTATGAGTTAGATAAGTTGTCATGTTACGAGACAAGTCAGGTCTGGATACTACATCTTGTTTATACAGATCTGTATATTCAGGCCTGGTTTCTACAGCTGGATGCCCTTTCTAAAGCCAACTACATGACAGTGTGGACTGGGTGCTTTTTGACATGCTACCAGCATGACCACCTTACAGGGTGGACTGGGTGCTTTTTCTCATGTCACCAAGACGACCTCCTTACAGGATGGACTGGGTGCTTTTGTTGTTGTGGTACCAAATCAGCATACAGCGTGGACTTAGTGCTTTTTGTTGTGACAATGGAATTGTGTGAGACCAGATATACAGCATGTCCAATTTTCATACATGTATACATGGGTTAGGCAAGGGAGATGATTAGGAGGGGATATATATATGGTATAGTATGGTATGGTCCCATAACCCCTGATAGAGTTGTAGGGATACTGTATTAAACATACAACATTTTAAGCCTGATGGAGCCCATCCCTCTCCAGGCCTGAGTACAGCAGATTTCTTCCAGAGAGTGGAAGAATCGACCTCAGTACTTGACTGGTACTTTTTTTATCGACCTCAAAAGGATGAAAGGCAAAGTTGACCTCAGCAGGATTTTAACTCAGAGAGCAGAGAGCTGGAACGAATACCATAAAGCATTCTATCCTATGTTCTAATGACTCTGCCAATTCGCCGCATATATATGTATATGTGTGTATATATATATATATATATGTGTGTGTGTGTGTGTGTGTGAGGTAAAAAGAGCATTAACACGGGCAAGCAATATAATAGGGTTTATTTCAAGTATTAACATGTTTCATTGCCAGGTGTTCAATTGATTTTTGTCTTGAAACCGCTATCATCAATAATCGGTTGGCAATTGTGAAAACTTGATTTTAAATACATAAAGTAATATAATGTGCCCAGCGAAATTTCGAAATACAGTGCCAAGTTTGTAAAAATAACATAAACATCAAAAATATAAAAATAAATGGTGAAAAAATTACATAAATAGTAAAATTGAACACACGATCGACTGTAAACATAAATGGGCAAACACGTTCTTAAACTAGAAACCACAATAGACGGGATTAGATCCACTAACCTTACTGTTCATATCTCCCAGACTATATTTAAATGCTTAACGTAGTTTGACACCACAAATAATATTAACTTAGTCTTATCACACGCATATTTGGTCCTCTTAATCTATCATCATTTTAATGACACCATAAACTACGATAAGCCTGTCACCGGAATAGAGCAATTATGTACAGCTAAAATTATACATCACCCTTGATTAGCTGAAATGACCACGGGCACTTGACCAATCAGCATTAAGTGCCATTGACCACAGTTCACCACACCCATCTTAAACTTTTAATCCAAGACACTATATTTTCATTTACAATATTCCACCCACTTCCATGTTTTCTCATTTTCTTACTTTCTGTAGTCTTCTATTCTATTATACTTATCTCCCCACCCTCCCTCGGGTATGCAATTTTCGCTCCATTCATTTTTATATTTTTGATGTTCTGTCTGCTCTTCATTTTGAGAGAAAGGCCTTTTGTAGCTAGCAGTGGTAGTAGCTCCCTGAACTTCTCCCATCCCATTCTTACTCTGGCTTCTGTACTTTCAGAACACCCACCTCCACTGCTAATTCAGTCACCCAGGTAGCAGAAGCTATCTACTGTTTCTACCAAGCCATCCCAGAATTTGATAGTGCTTGTTTCCTGTGGTTGTTTGTTACTTAATGTTTTGGTGCTACCACTACATGTAAAGGCTACAAACTTAGCTAAACTGCCTCTCTTGTGTACCCATAGTTTGTATTTGGGGCAGAGGATGGGATTTCTACCTACACCTTTCTTACATAATGAAGAAGGCCATTTACTGAGAGGATCAGGATTCTGTTTTCTGTTCTATTTACTAGGACCTTAGTCTTTGTCACGTTGACTTCAAGACCCCTTGTTTCTAGGCTTTGCTTCAATATTTGGAATTTCTTCTCTAGTTCCGCCATAGATTTTGCTATGAGTGTGAGATCATCTGCATACAGGAGTTCCCAAAGGCAGCCAGTCTTAAACTCCTCTGTTATAGACTGTAGTACGATGATAAAAAGGAGAGGGCTAAGAACAGAGCCCAGGTGGATGCCAACCTGTACGCTAAATTGCTCACTATAGTGATTGTTAATTCTAACTTTGCTGACTGCTCCCCTATACATGGCTTATACTGCTATCACAAGCCACTCATCTACTCCTAGTTTTCTAAGAGCCCAACAGATTATGGTATGGGGCACTCTGTCGAAGGCTTTTTCCAGATCGACAAATGTCAGTTAGAGCTGCTTACTTTTAGCTAGGTACTTTTCCTGTAACTGCCTCACAAGGAAGAGAGCATCAGTGGTGCTTTTTCTTAGCACAAACCCAAACTGCATCTCATCTAGATTTACGCGGTCCCTCATCAGCTTTGCTATAACTCTTTCTGTTACTTTCATGACCTGGTCCACCAGTTTGGTTCCTCAATAGTTTCCTCTATTTAGGGCATATCCTTTACCCTTGTAACAGTTGACAATGATGCTGCTATGACAATCATTTGGCATGAAACCACCTAATATTATTTGGGTTACAATATATGTGGTTAAGGTGTGACCTACCGACCCAGATGCTTTCAGCATCTCGGCAACTATTCCTGATAGACCAGCTGCTTTCCTTAATAACCTTACTACACTGCTACTGACTTGTACAGCTTAGGGCTATGGGGTCTTCTTGGCGTAGGGTCTCTTTCTCCAATGAATTCTCCTCATTCAGTAATCTTTCATAGTGGCTCTTTCACACAGCTTTCTTCTTGGTGTTTGTGAGAGTAAGAGCGCCTTCATCATCCCAGACACACTTCTCACCAATGATATTGCAATTCTCTCTGATGCACTGCTTCACAATCCTAAACACCTCCTGTTTTTGGTTCTCATGCTGCAAAACATGCTTGAATTTTTTATCCTCTGCTTCCCTCCTTGCGAAGTATACTTGTCGTCTAGCTTGCTGCCTAGCTTCTCTCTCTCTTTCATCATCATCATCGTTTAACGTCTATCTTCTACGCTAGCATGGGTTAGACGAAGCATGGGATCGTTTAACATCTATCTTCCACGCTAGCATGGGTTAGACGGGTTTGTCCCACTTGAGGCAAGTTGGGTCGGGTGACTGTGTCTCATTCATATAGGACAGTTTCTGGCTGGTTTCTATGGCTGGATGCCCTTCCTAATACCAACCACATTTACAGTGTGTGCTGAGTGTTTTTTACTGTGTCTCCTACACGGCCACTTTACAGTGTGGACTGGGTGCTTTTTGTCGTGACACCTACATGACCACTTCACAGTGTGAGCTAGATGTTTTGTGGTACCAACATAACTTTACAGAGAAAGGGTAGTGTGGGCAGAAGTGGGAGGAAGGTGTAGGAGGTGTGGGGTGTATATTGGATTAAGAGGTGCCTACTGACTGTAGGTTTAAGTTCATACACAAGGGCAGGTGGGTCTTCCGTATTACTACATAGTGCCAAAGATTTTGATCCTGTGACATTGTCTTAGGGAGGTTAGCTTTTATCACCTCGCCCCAAGTTTTTCTGGGTCAAGCCACTCAGTAGCTTCCATCAATTTTGATCACCCTGCACTTTTTTATAAGCTGTCGTTCTTTATACGCATCACATGATTTACCAACGTAGTCTCCTCTCAAGTAAACAGCAACTGATCTCTCTTATGCTTAAATTCTCACTTAGTTCGTTTACATTTTGCCATTCATGTACTATTATACATCCATTGGAACATGCATGCTTTGTTCCTTTCCAATCTGCATAGATCCTCTGCACACAATACCCAGGTCTCACTACCATGTAACAGTGTTGTTAGTATACACGCATCATACAATCTGCCTTTCTTTTTTAGAGAGAAACTTTTTGTGGCCAACAATGGTATTAGCTCTGAACTTTTTCCATCCCGTTCTAACTCTGGCTACTGTACTTTCAGAATACCCTCCTCCACTGCTGATATATATATAAATATATATATATATATGTGTTTGTGTGAAGTTCAGAGGAAATGTATGTTCAGATAAGAAAAATAAAAGTAAATACAGCTTAGAGAATCAGGTAAAGATCCTTTATAGACTGAAAAAAGTTGCCAGCAACTGCTGCTGGAAAAGTGGACATAAAAACAATAATGATTCACCTTTCCTGTCCAACCCGTACATGCTCTTGCACAATCCTGCTACAACAGTAAAACGCTCCCAGCCCACCATGTAAGGTGATAATTCTGGTGCCACGACAATAATAAAAAGTACCCAGTCTACCATGTAAGGTGATTGTGCTAGTACCATGCCAAAAATCATTCAGTCCACCCTACTATGTGGTCATATTGGTGCCACAATGAAAAGAACGCTGCCCAGCCTGTAAAGTGGTAGTAGTGGTGCCATAAAAAAAGCTTCCAGTACATGCTATAATGTGGTTGGCATTCAGAAGAGCACCCAGCTGTAGAAACCAAGCCAAAAATAGATCTATATGAGCAATGACATGACAACCCATCTAACCCATGCAAGTATGGAAAATAGACATTAAATGATGATGATGGTGCGTTGAAACCTATTGTGTATATATGTGTCTCCATATGCCTTTGCATAGTCATGGCTGGTGCAGCTGGTGGTATCTGCTTATGCCCAACAGCTCAGTGATTTGGCATGCAAAGTTCAGTGGAATAAGTATTTAACTTTAAAAAAAAGTAATGGTTAGCACCAGGAAGAATATCATGCAGTAGAATACTGTTGGCCTATACAGATTTATCATTATATAAAAACCAATGAAATGCATTTAGCCCTTTTGATACCCATCCACCTGAATCTACCCCTGGTTCTACAATAGTTTATTTTCAAGTGTTTATATGTATCCAGAAAAAAATTTTCTATCATAATTTCATCTAAGAACTTTTGTAAAATAATGCTCCAAACACCAACTTAATAATGAGCGGGTTAACTATATTACCAAATACTTCCAAATTCTTGATTATATTCAAAATGATTCTTTTGTTAAGAATCTGACAATAAAAGGGTTAAACCTGTAAATCTGATGTCAACTGTTTCACTTGGGACATAGCTTCTTGGTACAGTTCTGTCACTGTTTCTTTTTCCTGGAAAAAGAACAACAAAAACGATTTGTGAAAGCATATTAACTGCCATTATATAAAATAGGCAAAGTCAACCTCGGCGAGTTCAAATCCCGCCGAGGTTGACTTTGCCTTTCATCCTTACGGGGTCGATAAAATAAAGTACCAGTAATGCACTGGGTAATTGCTGGCCTTGTGCCTAAAGTAGAAACAATTATATAAAATAGGTAGGTCTGAGTTCAAATCCCGCCGAGGTTAACTTAGCCTTTCATCCCTACGGGGTCGATAAAATGAAGTACCAGTAATACACTGGGATAATTGCTGGTCTTGTGCCAAATGTAGAAACAATTATATAAAATAGGTAGGGAAGATGTATGGCCTAGAAATTAGGGTGTTTAATTTACCATCATAAGATTATGGGCTCAATTCCTGCACCAGGCAGTACATTGTATTTTTAAGCAGGGCCCCTATCATTACAATGCTTGAGAAACCTTGGATGAGGCCAGCTAAACCTCATAGGTGTGAGCTATTAATTTCATTTCATTTAATTTCATCTAAGAAATCCTTACATGGTGGATTGGGTGCTTTTTATTGCAGATTTGGATGGAGGATGGAAACTCTACTATTCAGGTATAGCACCAGAAATGACTGCACAGGCAGGAGTGGGGACACTCACAAGCCCCCGGCTGGCAGAATGTGTTATGGACTGTATTCCATTAGTAGGGAGGATTTGCCTCTTGAAGCTTAGGCTGAAAGATAGGATGTTGTGGGTGGTGCAAGTTTATGTGCCAAACAAAGAATCTGAATACAGGTCCTTCCTTGATGAAGATACTGCAGCATTAGATGTAGTTAAGGCTGAGTCATATCCTAATGGGAGACTTCAATGCTCATGTTGGCACTGGTGATCTGACATGGAAAGGAGTGATTGGAAGGAATGGTGACCCCGATTTAAATGAATATCTTTTCCTTTTTTTATTTTTCCAGCTTTTATGTAAATGATTTGTGTGCTGAACCTCAGTTGGTTTCAACGGCAAGTGTTCCAGTTGATTGAACAATGGAACAGCCTGATTGTGAAATTAATGTGCCAGTGGCTGAGCATTCCACAAACGTGTACATTTAATGTAATACTCAGAAATATTTAGTGCGACACAGTGTGGGACAAGGCTGGCCTTTTGAATTTACAGGTACAACTCATTTTTGCCAGCTGTGTGAACTGGGGCAATGTGAAATAAAGTGTCTTGTTCAAAGACATAATACACTGCTGATAACTGAACTCCTGACTTTATAATTATGAGCCAAACACCCTAACCACTAAGCCTTGCACCTTCACAAATAATTTATAGTAAAAAAAAAATTAAAAATAGTAACATAAAATAAAGAGGAGTCTTGGATTGCCTTTGTAAGTAATACCAAGTGTTTCTTAATATTTCTTAATAATTTATAGCTAAAAAAACACAAAAATAAAATAAAATAAAAAGGTGTCTTGGATTACCTTTGTAAGTAATACCAACTGTTTCTTAATATTCTCAACTGCTTTCTGATCAGAGTCTGTCTCTTTGATAATTTCAGGCAAAGTATCAGCTTCCAATTCTAGTGTTTCTTTTAAACGCTTCCTCAAACTTTAAAATATTCAAATCAATAATTTTAAATTATTACAAAGATATCATATGAAGGAACATTAAAATAAAAGATAAGTGTGGTACATTTGTTTTTTGTGTTTTTTTAATTTTTGGTTAAAAAGTTCATTTCCTGATCATTAGATCCCAGGGTCAATTCCACCGTGTGGCATCTTGGGCAAGTGTTATTTACCATAATCTCAAGTCAACCCATGCTCTGTGAATGAAACTGGATAGATGGAAACTGTTTGGAGGCCTGTTGAATAGACTGTACCTGTAATTTAAAGGGCCAGCCTTGTCACACTGAATCATCATCATCACCGTTTTATGTCCATTCTTCCACGCTAGCATGGGTTAGACGGGTTGCGCTATTGTGGCCAATGCCAGGTTAGGTGACCATGTCTTGCTCATGCAGAACTGATTTTGGCTGGATTTCTACAGCTGGATGTCCTTCCTATCACCAACATCATTTACGATGAGTACTTGGTGCTTCTTACCGTGGCGCCTACACAACCACTTTACAGTGGGAGGGGTGGGGGGCATACTGTCTATATGCTTCAGCTTGTACCTGTGGGAAGTCGGGTCTTCTGTATTACTGCGTAATGCCAGAGGTTTCAGTCCTGTGTCATTGCCTTTGAGAGGTGCAATTGGGAAGATCAGCTTTTATCACCTCGTCCAAGGTCTTCTTGGGTCTCCCCACTCCAAGGCTTCCATCGACTTTTAGTGCTCTGACCCTTTTTATGCAGCTGTTATCCTTCATATGCATCACATGTTCATACCAATGTAATCTCCTCTCCTGCACACAGCCTTTGATTCCTCTTATGCTTACTCTCTCTCTCAATTTGTTTATGCTTTGCCGTTCGTGTATTACACATCCATCGGAGCATGCAAATTTCATTTCTTTCTAATCTACGCAAGTCTTCTACACACAGTGCCCAGGACTCACTACCATGTAACATTGTTGTTTGTATGCATGCATCATACAGTCTGCCTTTGATTTTGAGGGAAAAGCCTTTTGCATCTAGCAGTGGTAGTAGCTCCCTGAACTTCTTCCATCCCGTTCTTACACTGGTTATTGTACTTTCAGAACACTCACCTCCACCGCTAATTCGGTCACCTAGGTAGCAGAGCTGTCTACTGTTTCTACCAAGCCTTCCCAGAATTTGATAGTGCTTGAAGAGGTAACCACCACACCAAACAAGGGGTAACCACCACACCATACAAGGAGTAACCACTACGCCAAAGAAGAGGTAACCACCACACCAAGCACATGGTAACTACCACGCCAAACTAGGGGTAACCACCACTCCAACCATACAATTACTTTGTTTAATGTTGTGCTGAAGATTGACTTTTGGTCTTTCTTTCACATGCCCCTGCTCTTTCTTTTCTAAGTCCAATACATTATGACACTATAGATCTAATGATATCCCATCTCTAGTGAAAGCACGGTATATTGCCATTCTTGTGCCTCACAAGATACTCCTTCAATCTGTTATATTGTATCTCTTTGCCTTCCCAAAGAAACTTCAATTCAATAAGGATGTTTTTTTCAAATCAGGCCATGCTATAAGATCAGGGTGTTGCTTCATTATTACAATTTAACTTAGGAATATATTTCATTAGTAATTTTATAGCATAACTTACTCATCATTTTCTTTTAAAACTTTTTGTAAATCCTCTTTTAGTGATTTAAACTCTTCCGAGGAATGCTGAAAATAAAATTTAAAAAAATAAATGAATAAAAAACATTTCTATTTTTAACACAAAAAAATGATGAATAATCAACATTGTCTCAAGGATAAGGTCACTTCCATTACTCAAAAGGTACTGAGAGTTAATAAAACACTCATCAATTTTGCAGTGTTGTTACTGCTTAAGGTAGTGAGGTATGCTTACCATGTAGAATTTTATTAACATCTATGTACAGTTATCTATAGTCTCTTAAAACTACATATAGCCCAGTAATCATCATCGTTTTAGTCTGTTTCTCCATGTTTGTTTAGGAGAGATGGTCACCATTTTAGAAGGCTGCGTTGTTTTACGATTTAGAGGGGAGTTCGTTTCCCTAGCTTGGCTGCTAGAACATCTCTTCTATTTGTTGTTAGGTGTAGGTAAACAATTAAGCAAAAAGAACATACCTCGAGATTATATATACATGAGCATTTTAATCAGAGCAATAAACAAAACAGGTTATCATATCAGTTGCTCCTTGATTGGTAATTCATAATTATCATTAAGTGGCGGTGTTCAAATATCCCGTGACCGCATGGTGCAATATCACTGTTTCGCCACAGTGAAATACGTCTGGTCGCCTCAAGAGACAAAGTCGAAGAGTGTGTATTTAGCTACTGACGTCAGAACTAAGGGCAGTTAATCAACTGCCTCAAAAGTCAAAGCTAGGTGGCGTGATCTTCTACATGGCCTGCCCCCAGATTTTTAGAAAAAGAAATAAAAGTCAGTTCATCGGACCATGTATCTAGAAAAACGATGAGCAACTAGCAAAAACCCCAAACCAAGGAGCAATCAGCCCAACCGAGGATGAAGGGCACAACAAATTTTAAAAAAAACATATGAAACAAGCATGCAAGAACGAGAAATAAATAAAATGTAAATACAATTTTTAAAAGTTCAAATAGAAAATACAGGATTAAAGAGCCGCACAATAGCAGCTTAAAAATATACCATGCTACAGTTTTTTTGGCCAATGAACCCTCCGACCGGAACGGGTCGTAGTCTTATATCTTGGTGATGGGGGGACGAAGAAGCAGATGTGTGTATGAAAGAAAAAGACGGTCGGCGTTTGTGGCTCAGGTGCGATAGCATCTGTGTCCAAATGTGCTCGTTTGAGTCTATCAATAGAAACCGTCTCTCTGGAACCCTTAATGTCTACAGTGAAATGTTTCTCTGAACGAGCTAATACACGGTAGGGTCCAGAGTATGGTTGTGTGAGAGGTGTTCTCACAAACACATGGGTTCACGAGGCAATATCCCTCGGCCTGCAGATTTTACAGTTTGCTTCCTCGTATCCATCGGCGGCAGGTCCTGAAAATAAGAACGCAGACGGGATACGTAGGAAAGTGGATCTTGTTCAGCAAGATCAACAGGGGCAAGCATTTGCCCAGGTAACGCTAGAGGAGCACCATATAACAATTTGGCAGGGGAGAACCCAAGGTCCTCCTTTATTGTTGACCGAATCCCCAACAACACAATAGGGAGGTACTCGCTCCAACACGTAGAGTCAGGAGAAGTCCGTAGAGCGGCTTTCAGTTGTCGGTGGAAGCGCTCTACCATTCCATTAGAGGCAGGATGATATGCAGTCGTTCGGATGCGTTTAGCGCCGATGATTTTCATTAATTCATGGAAGAGATTTGATTCAAACTGCCTTCCACGGTCCGTGGTAATTGACGTTGGCACTCCATATCGAGCGATCCATCCAGGGCATGCGCTGTCATCTCAGCAGTGATATCCCTCAAGGGGATGGCTTCAGGCCATCGCGAAAAACGATCGATAACAGTCAATAAGTAATTGTAACCACCGCTGATGGGCCAAAGTCCCACGATGTGCACATGAATGTGGCGAAACCGGGCGTCCGGGTTACTAAAAGTACCTAGAGGAGTCTTACATGCCTGTGAACTTTTGATTTCTGGCAAGCAACACAGGAACGGCACCAGACAGTAATATCACGTCTCATATTTGGCCAGAAGAATCTAGCCGTTATGAGTTTTACTGTGGCAGAAGATCCTGGATGTGAAATGCCGTGTAAAACAAGAAACACAGTTTGACGATGGTTCAACGGAACAAAAGGGCGTGGCGCATCCAAAGAGACGTCGCAGAGGATCCGTCTGTCTGCGGTTGATAAAGGTAGGTATTTCATCCTGCAATTCACAAATTCAGGCGATGTAACATCCAACGATTCGAGGGTAGGCTGATCAGCTGCCAAGCGATTCAAATCTATGTCATCGGACGACGAGACCGAAGTATCGGCAAACGAGACAGGGCATCGGCCGCTGTATTCATAGAACCCGGAATAAGTCGAATATCATTAGTAAATTGAGAGATGAGGTCGAGATGTCTAGTTTCTTTGGTCGAGTATTTGTCGGCCTTTGCTTGCAAGGTGAATGTCAATGGCTTGAGGTCCGTGAAGATGGTGAACATTCTTCCTTCAAGCATGTGCGAAAAATGCTTCACCGATAAGTATATAGCTAACAACTCCCGTCCAAAGGTACTGTAGCGGGTTTCGGCAGGTTTCAGCTTCCTGGAGAAAAATTCCAACGGTTGCTGTTGATCATTCTTACTTTGTTGTAAAACTGCGCCCACAGCAGTATCCGACGCATCAACACAAAGCGAAAGCTTAGTGTTGGACACTGGGTGAGCCAGCAAAGATGCATTGGCTAGAGCAATTTTCGCATTCTCAAAATCCTCGAGCTGAGTTTCATTCAAAGAAATGTCTTTATTTTTCTTTCGGCAATTTTTCAAAATTTCCGTCAAAGAGAAGAGTAGCTTAGCACAATTAGGCACAAACCGCCTATAAAAATTAATCAGCCCCAAGAATTGGCGCAACTGACGGAGTGAGGTTGGTGGAGGCAAATCCTCTATAGCTTTAACTCTCTCAGGAATAGGTCGAATACCGTCAGCGTCTATGACGTGACCCAAAAAATTCAGAGATTCGAACCAAAAACACATTTTGATGGATTAATCCGAACATTGTAATCCTTCAAACGACAAAATAGAAGGTCCAGATGGCGCAAATGTTGCTCTGGAGAAGAGCTAGCAACAAGAAGATCATCAATATTTGTGTATACAAAGTCGAGGCCGCGAGTGACCTCATCCATAAATCGCTGGAAGGTGCTAGCAGCATTCCTTAACCCGAAAGGGATGGTGAGAAATTAAAAAGATCCAAATGGTGTAGTTATAGCCATTTTTGGGATGTCGTCTCTGTTGACAGGAATCTGGTTGTAGGCTCGTATCAAATAGAGTTTCGAAAAAAATGTTACAACCTTGCAACGAGGATGCAAAATCCTGCAGATGAGGGATAGGATACCGATCCGGTACGGTCATCGAGTTCAATTGTCTATAATCCCCTGTGGGTCTCCAATCGCCAGAAGATTTTGGCATAATATGCAATGGAGATGCCCACGGACTCGTGGTAGGACGAATAATTCCGAGCTGCAGCATATGATCGAACTCGGACCGTGCTGCTTTCAGTTTGTCCGCTGGCAATCGACGGGAACGCGAAAAAACCGGAGCGCCAGTAGTAGTAATAAAATGCTCCGTGGAGTGGCCTGGATCAGTGACTCTAAAATTTTCATGAGTCAGTTGTGGGAACGATTTCAACAATCCATGATATGAGTTTCCGGAGTTAGCGATGAAGAATGTCGGGCTAACTGTAGAAAATTCCGCCGTCCTGCCACAAAGAGAAAAACCAGTAATATCATCGACTAGGCGTTGGTGACGGACGTCCACCGTCAAAGAAAAATGGTGCAGGAAGTCCGCGCCCAAAATCAGGTATGGCAGATCAGCAACAGTGAAAACCCATTTGAAATCCCGACGAAGATTTCGGAACTGAAGAGGAAGCGAGATCTGTCCAAAAGTTCAGATTGGTGACTGGTTGACAGCTTGCAATTCAATCGACGACTCAGGAGGAGTAACTGTCATACAATTAACAGGCCAAATACTGCACGAAGCTCCTGTGTCCACTAGGAAGGCTCTTCCAGACAGGAGGTCCTCTATGAAGAAATAGTGGTTCTGTTGTGTCTCGCAGAGTTCACTTTCCGCCTTTAGTGACTCTGATCTACATTTCCCGAAGCTGAATATTTACATGGAGGCCGGCAATGTTTTGCCTTCTCCGCGAAGATAGCATGATACCAGCAAAATAATGGATTGCTGGCGGGCGAAGTACTATGCTGACATGGAGTCGCGAAAGAACGCGAACGACTCCTAGGCCACCGGGAATACGGCCTATTCTCCCTGCATAACCGAGCGACTTGCTGCGTCAAAGCGTCAATAGCTTTTAACATGGCATCTTCACGCGTCAAGACGGGTTGGTTCAAATGTGAAGAAGCAGGTAAATTAGGACCACTCATTGTCAATCCATATCAAATTGGACGTATAAAAGTGATATTCACGTAAAAAGAATGCAGAAATTTCTTTAGATGTTCAGAACAACGGGAAAACAGCACACATTTCCCTCAACATCCATAAAGGCAGAAGAACGGAAAAAAAAAATGTTCTCAAGTGTCCATAACAGGGAAAATAATCCGGCGAATTTGTAAAAAACAATCCGAAGTCGACAAGTCAAATCACTTCATGGCAGAAACTCTCAAAAAAAATATATATCGACAACATCTCACGCTGGTCAGTTAAGGTCGGGAAAAGACGGCATCACGTGATGCGTCTCAACCAATCAGATGGCTGCATTTCGGAGAAGAAAGACAATTGGCGGGATAATTATCAGCCATTACAAAAATTAAGAATTCTTCTTTTTCTTTTGGTTTGTCTGTTTAAAAAAATGCTCAAAAATGTTGATAATAATTTTTTTCTTTGTTTTTTGTTATATATTCACTGCCCAGAGAATAGCATAATAGAAGATATAAGTGTTTCGCTTATAAATGTTCAACCATATGTATTATCAGAAGGTTGCCATTTTATAGAGTTCGATGCTCGGGGTCAACCACTTTAGGAGAGATGGTCACCATTTTAGAAGGCTGCGTTGTTTTACGATTTAGAGGGGAGTTCGTTTCCCTAGCTTGGCTGCTAGAACATCTCTTCTATTTGTTGTTAGGTGTAGGTTAACAATTAAGCAAAAAGAACATACCTCGAGATTATATATACATGAGCATTTTAATCAGAGCAATAAACAAAACAGGTTATCATATCAGTTGCTCCTTGATTGGTAATTCATAATTATCATTAAGTGGCGGTGTTCAAATATCCCGTGACCGCATGGTGCAATATCGCTGTTTCGCCACAGTGAAATACGTCTGGTCGCCTCAAGAGACAAAGTCGAAGAGTGTGTATTTAGCTACTGACGTCAGAACTAAGGGCAGTTAATCGACTGCCTCCAAAGTCAAAGCTAGGTGGCGTGATCTTCTACACTTGCATGGGTTAGATGGGTCCTTCTCAGCACAGCATCTCTCCACTCACTACATTTCTTTGTCATCTCCTCTATGAGTCTCAGCAATTTGAGGTCAGCTCTCACCACCTCTGCCCAGGTCTTTCTCAGTCTAACCCTACTGAGGCTTACTTCCACAGGCATTTCCTGGCACTTTTTCATCCATGTACATCACATGCCTATACCAATGCAGTTTCTCACCTGCACATCACCTTAAATTACTCTTAAACCCAGCTTCTCCATCAGTTTATCCAAGCTTTATCTTTCTCTCACATTTACATTGCACATCTAACAAAGCATCGCTGCTACATTTCTCTCCATTCTACACATGCCTTCTGCAGTCACTGATCATATTGCACTACCATGCAGCATCATACATAGGGGTCATACAGCCTTTCTTTTGTATGTAAGGAGAAACAAGATAATCAAAAGCTAAAATGCTAAGTACACACTCATGCATAATCGAAAGTAGCATGATAACAATGAGGCTTCTAGACATTTGATTGGTTAACTCTTGGCGATAGTTCAGCTCAAACATACCTCAATGGAGCTACTAAATAATGGTTCCTAATATAGGCACAAGACCAGAAATTACTACATTACAAACTACATGCTATTTCTAACAGGTCAATTGATGGCATAGGAGCTCTCTCATTGGTACTTTATTTATTGGTCCAAAAGGACAGAAGGAAGAGTTGGTCAGTCCTGGTAGTATCTGAACTCAGAATGCAAACAGGTGCAACCAAACACCACAAGGCACTGCACCTAGCACTCTACCAATTATGTTAATCCACTGCTCCACTAAACAAGAACACACTCTATAACCCTTAATGAGTTGGGGGATGATTACTAAAGGTTTTATTTATATATCCTGTGTCAAAACTAAGCCATTCAGGTAAAGTTCAACCTTCTTCAAATTATTCATTATAATCATAAATTAGAAGTTGTTATTTAGCCCTTAGTCAGTCCTGATTTAGCAAATCTAAGATCAAAGGAATTCCAGCCTATCTCGTCTTTTTCCAGATAGGTTTGGCAAGGTTTGGCAACTATTCCTACCAGGTCAAGTGACCATATATAGGTTCCCAGATTGGCTTAATGTCAGGAATAAGTAAATGAAATATGCTGCCTCAGGCTGGAATCAAACCTTCATCATATACACTGCTTGTCAGAACCTGTCGTCACTCTATGGCACTCACATACAAAATAACATTCTTAATGAAAGACACTGCCTATGATTTTCAGATAATTTTGAAAATAAAATCAAGAATTTGAAGGAATTTAGTAATATAACTAACTTTCTCATTTTTTTTAAGCTAGTGTTTGGAACATAACTTAACAAAGATTCTTTCATAAAATTATGATGGAGGTTTTTACATAAATAGAAACACTTTAAAATAAAGTTTTATATCATAGAATAAAGGTCAGTTTCAAGTGGTTTTGTATTAAACATAATAAAATAACAATAGATGAGAATCATTATTTTCAATATGATGGGGCAAATCATACTGTACCATCTTCAAAACAAGATTAAAAAAAAATGAAAGACTGGGTGACACATATGACTAGAATGCTTTCATCACAAGATTGCTGAAGCTGATGCTAATAATAACAGCAGCAACAATAGGATAAGTGGTTCTGAAACTTCCTTTACTCATGTCACACTCTAGAACAAGTAAAAATATTTTGCCACATTTCGTACTTAAATTCAAAAATATATTCAAAAGAAGTATTTATATATACTAACATTACATAAAGTAGAAATATGGATAATTAAAAATTATCTGTACTTCCTTCTTTAGTCAATAAAGGGAGCAGAGTCATCAATGAGAAACATATGCTGGGTGGGGTTTTTTGGCAATGTTTTCATTCTTAGATTAGTTGTTTCCCAATTTGACAGTTTGTATTTTCCACATTTTGAAATAGAATCTAGTGCTGGTATCACGTTGTAAGGTGATAGGTGTTAAGAAGGGCACCCAGCTGAAGAAGCCATGCCAAATATGGAACGTATGCGTAAGATGAGGTCACTTTGATCTATCTAGTCTCGGACTATGACAACATATCCAACTCATGCCAGCATGGAAGGCAGATACAAAATGATATTTTGAAATAGAATCTTGTTTTTTCATGGCTCACCAGTGCACCAAGGTGCCCAGTTTGGGAGCCACCGAAATAAAATAATAGGAAGAATAAAAGCTAAGAAAAAAAAGAAAACACTTACCTTCAGCTGCTCTTCTAATGTGTGGTTGACATAGTCATATTCAGTCAGTAATGGAGTCAGTATTCTGAATGGGAAGAAAAAGGAGGTCTTTTTAGATGCAATAAAATGAAATTTACAGCTCACACCTATGTAGGTTTAGCTCACGTCCTACAAGGTTGTATCTTAAAGGAGGTTTCTTAGATGTTTCAATGATAGGGGCCACAGTCCTACCATAAGAAATGAAGAGTCTTGTACGAGAACACAATGCAGTAATTGAACTCTCAATCATATGATTGTGAGACCAACACCACTAGGCCAAGCACCTAACATTTGTGATGTAACACCACTGTAAGACATCAATATGTATAAAAAAAACAAGGAATGGTGTGATTGACACTTGAGACATCAGTAAATACCAGGCTGGAACTACGATTAAGGTTTACTAGGGCTCAGACCTCAGAGAGGCAAATTACTGAACTTTAAAGGATCACAGTTTTATAAAAATTTGTATTATTAAATTAAGTATATAATAATTTCCTGTGATCAATAAACAAATCACTAAACATCTTTGCTGCATAGCAGTGTTGTGGAAATATTCAAAGCAATGGAAAGAGCTATATAGTGTTATGACTTGTCACATGATTTGGCATGGGTAAGTGTGGACTGTGTAGTAGGAAATGTAGTCTTAGTAATATTTTTAGTGTTGTCAGATAAAAAAAATGTTAAGAACTAGGTTTGTCAGCTTGCCATACTGTAAATTAAGATTATTTTATTTGCGAGAATGAGGCACACATTGTAGTGCTAAATATGCAAGCTCAGGCCCTGAGTGGATATTCACAGTATATCTTATTCAGAGATAAACAAAATAAATGAGTAGACTGAAAGAATGATGGTGAAATATTTATACCTTTCTTCTGTAAGCCAAGGAGAAAACTGGTTATCAGGTAACTGAAAAAAAAGAAAGAACCAATGAAAAAAATGCATTTTTTTGCTAGTGTATGGTATAATTATTTCAATACTAGTGCAAATGAAACAGCCTTTGATATCCCATATTACCACTGCCCACAAGTTGTGCATATATCGACTTGTGAGCAGTGGTAATATGGGATCAAAGACTGTTTCATTTGGACTAGTATTGAAAGAATACCATACACAAACCATTCTGGAAATCAATGAAGAACCTTCAAGACAATAACTATGAGTGGAAGGAAGAGTGGCAAAGATCAGGGAATGAATCCAAATTTGCCAACCAAGACTTCGCCCAGGACCTCACATCTAAACCAGTCAGCTTTGACCTTCCTAGAAAGCAATGGGTGCTCCTTAATTGGATCTGCACAACACATGCCAGGACAGCCCAGTATGTGACTGTGAGGACCCTGTCCAACAATGCTGCATGTTGTTTGGAATTGCCCTCAGACGTTTTCCAGGCAGCCTGGAAGCAATCTATAATACTACAAATGATACCATAGTGAGGCTCACCAATTTCAAGCTGTGTCTCTAACCATTATGCATATGTCATACGACAAGGTGAATTCATTATGTGATGCAGACATAGCTAAGCTCCTCCCTGGTTAATGTAAACAGTGAGGACGATAGTTAAAAACATTGATCAGCATGATCAAGTCTTCAGCTAATATCTGGTCTTCACATACATGGTGACCAATGTTGGAATTGTGATTGGCTGAAAATATCTGTGTCAAACGTCTGTGATTGGCGTGTGTGTGTGCAGCCTCTTTGTTTTTGATGATGTTGATGCACTGGAGTCAACTCAACCCATCCAGAGTAAATGCCAATACAAGTACAAATAATTAATACTAATCTAAATACAACAGCCCTTGATCCCCTATTACCAGACTGCCCCAAAACTACCATTATTAAAGTGTTTATATTTAAATTAAAATCTTTGAAATCCTTAACATATTCATCATAGTTTATGTTAAGAACCTTTAATTATTTCTTTTGATAAAACCAACTGTTTCTTTGAAAAAATACCCCACCATGTTGAAGGACACCCAGACAGGCTGGGCGGAACTCACTTATATATAAAATTCCATGTTCTGTGTGCATTTTATTGAGGCACAGGCACTAGAGAGGCTGTCATGTCTTTGACACAACCGAAAGGTCCTCCTAACTCTTTGTTTGGCAAGTGTTTCATTAATTGATTGAAATACAGTGAATTTCATTATCATCATCATCTTCGTTTAACGTCCATCGTCCACGCAAGCATGGGTTAGACGGGAGTTGTCCCACTTGAGGCAAGGTAGGTCGGGTGACCGTGTCTCGCTCATATAGGACTATCTGGCAGGTTTTCTACGGCTGGATGCCCTTCCTAACACCAACCACATTTACAGTGTGGAACTGGGAACTTTTTACCGTGTTACCTACACAGCCACATTACAGCATGGACTGTGTGTTTTTTTGTAATGACACCTACACGATCTCGATCTCATTTATTTGGACTGGATGTTGTGGTACCAACTTTACAGAGAGAGGGTGGTGTTGGTGGGAGTTGGAGGATAGGGTAGGGGTAGTGGATTGGGGTGTATATTTGGTTAAAAGGTGCCTACTGACTGTAGGTTTCACTTTGTACATAGGTAAGGCGGCTCTTCTGTATTACTGTGTAGTGCCAAAGATCTCAGTCCAGTAACATTGTCTTAGAGAGATGTAAGTGTGTAAGGTCGGAATTTATCAGATCGTCCCAGGTTTTTCTGGGTCTACCTACTCCGAAACTACCATCGATTTTGATCGCCCTGCACTTTTTTTATACGGCTGTCGTCTTTCATGCGCATCACGTGGCCATACCAACGTAGTCTTCTCTCAAGTAAACAACATCTGATCCCTCTTATTCCTAATTTCTCACTTAGTTCATTTATGCTTTGTCGTTCACGTATATTACTATTACACATCCAACGGAGCATGCATGCTTCGTTCCTTTCCAGTCTGCGCAGGTCCTCTGCACGTAATGTCCATGTCTCACTGCCATGTAGCATTGCTGTTCGTATACAGGCATCATACAATCTGCCTTTCATTTTTAGAGAGAAACCTTTTGTGGCCAACAGCGGTATAAGCTCTCTGAACTTTTTCCATCCCGTTCTGACTCTGGCTACTGTACTTTCAGAGCACCCTCCACCACTGCTGATTTCGTCACCCAGGTAACGGAAAGTGTCTACTATTTCTATAGAACCATCTGGGCAATAGAAGGAGCTAGTATCCTGTGGACACTTGCTACCTATTGCACCTGAGCATCGGCCACATATAAAGTCTACATTCTTAGATAGCTTACCTGTGATCCCACTACATCTTTTATGTACCCATACTTTGCATTTGGGACATAAAATGGAATTTCTGCCTACTCCTTTCCTACACACTGAGCATGGCCATTTCCCTGACGGTACCTGTGCCTTATTTTCCTTTCTACAAACTAGGACTTTAGTCTTAGACAAGTTAACTTTAAGGCCTTTTGATTCTAGGCCATGCTTCCATGTTTGGAATTTCTTCTCTAGTTCAGCCATTGATTCAGCTATGAGCGTTAGATCATCTGCGTATAGGAGTTCCCATGGGCAGCCGGTCTTGAACTCCTCTGTTATAGCCTGAAGGGCAATAATAAATAGTAGGGGGCTAAGGACAGAGCCTTGGTGAACACCAACTTTTACACTAAATTCTTCACAATACTCATTGTTAATTCTAACCTTACTGACTCTTTCATTATACATAGCTTGTATAGCTCTCACAAGCCATTCATCTACACCTAGTTTTCTAAGAGCCCACCAGATAACGGAGCGGGGGACTCTGTCAAAGGCTTTCTCCAGGTCTACAAAAGCTAAGTAGAGGGGTTTGCTTTTAGCTAGGTACTTCTCTTGTAGTTGTCGTACAAGGAAAATATCAATAAATGAAAACAAATAGTCATTTTATTAAAGCTTTCTAGAATCTTGATTGTGTTGAAAATCAACTGGAACATATAGATTATCAGTTGAGATTAGAAATATGTTCATTAAAAGAACTAAATTAGTAAAATTACTTTTAAAAATGTGTATTTGGAGTTTTTCAAAATATGGTCAACCTGACAAAGACAAAGTCCTAGTAAGTAGAAGAGAGAACAGATCCCCCCAGAGAAATGGCCTTGCTCAGTATGTAGGAAAGGTGTATGTAGAAATTCCATCCTCTGCCCCAAATGCAAACTATGGGTACACAAGTGATGTAGTTGGATCTCAGGAAGTTTAGCTAAGAATCTAGGCTTTACATGTAGCAGCTGCACTGGGACAGTAAGCAGCAAACGACCACAGGAAACAAGCACTATCAAATTCTGGGAGGGCTGGCATAAACAGTAGATAGCTTCTGCTACCTAGGTGACCAAATTAGCAGTGGATGTGGCTGTTCTGAAAGTACAGTAGCCAGGGTAAAAACGGGATGGAAGAAGTTCAGGGAGCTACTACCACTGCTAAATACAAAAGGCTTTTCCTTCAAACTGAAAGATAGGCTGTATGATGCATGCATACGAACAACAATGTTGCATGGTAATGAGACCCGGGCGTTGTGTGTGTAGATTGGAAAGAAACAAAGCCTGCATGCTCCAATGGATGTGTAATAGTAATATACATGAACCGCAAAGCATAGATGAACTGAGAGAGTGACTAGGCATAAGAGGAATCAAATGCTGTGTGCAGGAGAGGAGATTATATTGGTATGGATATGTGATGTGTATGAAAGATGACAGCTGCATAAAAAAGTGCAGGGGGCTCAAAGTCAATGGAAGCCTTAGAGTGGGGAGACCCAAGAAGACCTGGGATGTGGTGATAAAAGCTGATCTTGCCCAATTGCACCTCTGAAAGGTGATGGCACAGGAAGGAAACCTCTGACGTTACACAGTAATACAGAAGACCCGATTACCCACGGGGGGCAGGCTGAAGCTGAAGCATATATACAGTATGACCCCCACCCTCTCCCAATGTAAAGTGATCATGTAGGTGTCATGACAAAAAGCACCCAGACTACACTGTAAAGTGGTCAAGTAATCGTCACGACAAAAAGCATGGAGTACTCACTGTAAATGAGGTTGGTGTTAGGAAAGGCATCCAGCTTTAGAAATCAAGCCAGAATCAGTTCTGTATGAGCAAGACATGGTCACCTGATCTGGCATTGCCCACAACAGGACAACTCGTCTAACTCATGCTAGCGTGGAAGAATGGGCGTAAAACGGTGATGATGATGATCAGAATTTAAAAAAAAATAATAAAAACTTTACTAACCTGATAGTAGCCAAATTTTTTTTGATACCAGAGCAGCTGGGTGTTCAATCTTTGAACTGGAAGAAATTAGATACTATATATTAACTAGACCACCAGTGACCCGTTGGGTCATATTCACTTAAAAATATCTTTTTAAAATCATGTTCACTTAAAAATAATGTTTCAATAATTAAAATATACACAGACATGTATATAATATAAAATGAAATTGGAAGGCCCATATATCTCTCTATATATATAAAATTCTTTGTCTCTCTGCCTGCCTTTTCCTTATGCATTTCCAAACGGCTTGACCAAATCAAATCAAATTTTACAAGGTATTAGACCCCGGGAGTAACAACATATAATTTTTATTTGGATTAAAACAATATAACACTCTATCTAAAATAAGCTACTATAAACTATAATTAAACGGATATTTTATAACACGACGATAACGTCACATTTTGTATGAGAGTGTATATGTGACTCTGAGTGTGTGTGTGTTTGCGTGTTTGTTATGTTACGCTTTAGTAAGTTAATACACTCATCTTCATGAAAATATTTAATCAGATACAGAGAATTAAACACACAATTTGGATGCTGGTTTACATACACATACACACACATTTATATACAACTATCTATATCTATATCTACATATAATATAAAAGATTTGAACTTCCATCATCCTTTTGAGAAACGTGGACCTGCTACTTCTATGCAATGGTACACACTTTACAGCTAGGGGATGATGAACCATCTCCTAGAGGTCACTATTCTTGGAGGCAATCATCAAAGAGAAAATGCATTTATTCCCAAGATTCCTCTTATCGCTTCCTCTACCGAGCTGCCATTCAAATTCTCCAGACTTCAGTGCCCTGTTAGAGCCAGTTTTGCTATGACTGTATTTAAAGCTCAGGCTCAGAGTTTCAAAGTTGTAGAATTGAATACAAGAGAATCGCTTTTTACCAATGGGCAATTATATGTAGGTTGTTCACGAGTGGAAACACCTGGAAATGTTCATATACAATGCACAAACAGTAAAACGAAGAATCTGGTGTATCTGGAAGATTTTTTTTACTGTTTATTTTTTTGGAACACACACCACGGTCTCGCGTCATACTGTAAACCAGACAAACATCCAATACAGTCATTTTCTCTTCTACCGGTCTTCTCTTATCATCTGTTTTCCCGAGCAAAGCTGGGTACGTCAGGTATTATATATATATATAAATATGTGGGTGTCTCTGACCTATACACACTGGTCACACACACACACACACACACACACATACATACATACATAAGAAGAGTAAAGAAAATATGGTCATCAGAACTGTCAGCATACAACAAATACATTGCCCACAATACCTATGCTGTGCCAATTCTAACGCCAACATTTGGCCTGCTGAACTAGTCATTGCAAGAACTAAGTGAGATGGATGTTAGAACTCGAAAACTTCTCAGTGTTACTGGGAACTTTAACATCAGTGGTGATGTGGATAGGCTATACTTCTCATGCAAGGAAGGTGGCCGGGGTCTAAATCTCTCACCCAGAGAAATCGGAAGATCCTATTCAATGTTCAAACAAGATAAAAAAATTGACCAATTTACAGAAAAAGTTGTGCATGGATACTTGAGGCGTAAAACACAGACCATAGAGGGGATAAACCACTCAAAAAGCCTGGCATGGAGTTCCGACAAGTTTATGACATCACACCTTGAGGGATATCTCTATGCAATACAGGAACAAGAACTCCCTACCAAATATCTGCTACACAAAAGAGGAGGGCCAGCAACTGACAATAAATGTAGGCTATGTAAAACAAAGATCGAGGATGTAAGCCATATTGCCAGCTGCGAAAGAATGTCATCTCGCTACTACCTCCCCATGAGACACGATGGGATAGCTAGAACCATCTGGAACGCACTTCGGAAAACAAAATTAACAACAAACGAGGAAGAATATATTGAGACAGATGGCACTAAGGAATACTGGTGGAACCTGAAAATAAAAACTGCCACCAAATTAAAGCACAACCGGCCTGATATTGTAGTTTGGGACCACACATTGAAAACATGTCTGTTGTGGAGATCAGCTGCCCACTTGATGTAAACGTTGTCAGAAAAATACAGAAGGAGAAGGAGGACATCTACGACCATTGATGAGGAGTTTACAAATCCAGTATCCAAGATACACCTTTAGCTTCATACCCATCATTATTGGAGCTACGGGTTATATACCAACCCGCTTAGACCAAAGTATGACTGAACTTGGATTTGCGAACAAAAAGCGCAGCTCCCTAATTCATAGTCTACAAATGGCTGCGAAATAACAACCCAACAAGGAACTGAGCATATCAGAGTATTGACAATATTATACACCTCAACAACATATGTACTTGTCTATACCATACTAATTCAAACTGCCTGAAGAGGTCACAGCCAAAGATGGCTGTCACTGAAATATATATAGCAGTAATAAACGAAGCTAAATTTTAATCATTTGACTTTTATTTAACTTTATTTTACACTACTCCGAAGTAACCAAACCAACCTGCGCACTTCGTCGAGTGCTCCAGCCTGCATACTGAGGTGTTGGTATACAACCAACATAAACTCAAAATCTATATATATATATATATATATATATATATATATATATATATATATAAGATGCATGGAAGAGCCATTAGGAAAGATTACTAAATGAGGAGAATGCATGGGAAAAAGAGACCCTACCCTCAAGTGGACCCTATAGAGGGGCCAGCAGTACAAGTCAGCAGCAGTGAAGTAAGTAAGGCTATTAAAGGGTATAGCTGCCGAGATGCTGAAAGCATCTAGGTCGGTAGGTCACACCATAACCACATGTATTGTTAACCAGGTAATACTAGAGGGTGTCATACCAAAGGATTGGTACAACAGCATCATTGTCAACTGCTACAAGGGTAAAGGTGATGCACAAGATAGAGGAAACTATAGAGGTAAAAACCTGATGGACCAGGTCATGAAAGTAACAGAAAGAGTTATAGCACAGTTGATTAGGGAACGGGTAAAACTAGGTGAGATGCAATTTGGGTTTGTGCCAGGAAAAGGCACCACTAGTGCCCTCTTCCTTATGAGGCAGTCACAAGAAAAGTACCTAGCTAAAAGTAAGCCGCTCTACCTGGCATTTGTCGATCTGGAAAAAGACTTTGACAGAGTCCCCCGTGCTATAATCTGGTGGACTCTTAGAAAACTAGGAGTAGATGAATGGCTTGTGAAAGCTGTACAAGCCATGTATAGGGGAGCAATCAACAAAGTTAGGGTTAACAATAACTATAGCGAGGAATTTAGCATACAGGTCAGTGTCCACCAGGGCTCTGTTCTTAGCCCTCTCCTGTTCATTGTAGTATTGCAGGCAATAACAGAGGAGTTTAAGACCGGAAGCCCATGGCTACTCCTGTATGTGGATGATCTCACACTTATAGCTGAATCTATGGTGGAACTAGAGAAGAAATTCCAAACATGGAAGCAGAGACTAGAAAGAAAGGGTCTCAAAATCAACCTGACAAAGACTAAGGTCCTTGTAAGTAGACGAGAAAACAGAGCTCAGATTCCCTCAGGGAAATGGCCTTGCTCAGTATGTAGGAAAGGTGTAGGTAGGAATCCATCCTTTGCCCCAAATGCAAACAATGGGTACACAAGAGATGTAGTGGGATCTCAGGAAGCTTAGCTAAGAATGTAGGCTTCAGATGTAGCAGTTGCACCGGGACAGCAAGCAGCAAACGGCCACAGGAAACAAGCACCACCAAACTCTGGGAGGGCTCTGTAGATACAGTAGACAGCTTTTGCAACCTAGGTGACCGAATTAGCAGCGGAGGTGGGTGTTCGGAAAGTACAGTAACCAGGGTAAGAATAGGATGGAAGAAATTCAGGGAGCTACTGCCACTGCTAGCTGCAAAGGGCTTTTCCCTCAAAATGAAAGGCAGACTGTCGGATGCATGCATACGAACAACAATGTTACATGGTAGTGAAACCTGGGCGCTGTGTGTAGAAGACTTGTGTAGATTAGAAAGAAATGAAGCTTGCATGCTCCGATGGATGTGTAATAGTAATATACACGAACGGCAAAGCATAAACAAATTGAGAGAGAGACTGAGCATAAGAGGAATCAAATGCTGTGTGCAGGAGAGGAGGTTGCATTGGTATGGACATGTGATGCGTATGAAGATTGACAGCTGCATAAAAAGATGCAGAGCACTAGAAGTCGATGGAGGCCATGGAGTGGGGAGACCCAAGAAGACCTGGGATGAGGTGATAAAAGCCGATCTTGTCCAATTGCACCTCTGAAAGGCGATGGCTCAGGACCATGACCTCTGGTGTCACGCAGTAATACAGAAGACCCAACTTCCCATGGGTACAAACTGAAGCTGAAGCATATAGACAATATGCCCACACTGTAAAGTGGTCGTGTAGGAGCCACGAAAAAAAAGCAACCAGCAATCACTGTAAATGAGGTTGGTGTTTGGAAGGGCATACAGCTGTAGAAATCAAGCCAGAATCAGTTCCCGTATCATTCGACCGGCACTACCCACAACAGGACAACCCGTCTAACCCATGCTAGCGTGGAAGAATGGCTGTAAAACGATGATGATGATATATATATAAAATGTACACAATATGTACACGAGATGTAGTGGGAAAGCAGGCAAACTAACAGGTAGGGAAAACTACGTATGCAGTAGATGTACAGGGAAATTTGACAGAAGTCGCAGTGATAGACACATTTTTCAAATGCAGGTGGGTTCTATAGAAGTGGTTGATAGCTTCCAGTACCTAGGTGATCAGATTAGCATGGGAGGGGGGATGTTTCGAGGCCATAGTATCTAGAATAAAGACATTTAGGGAGCTGCTTCCTCTGTTGACAAAGAAGGGTTTCTCCCTGCGTACGAAAGGTCGGTTATATGATGCCTGTGTGAGATGTGCGATGCTGCATGGTAGTGAGACATGGGCAGCAACTATAGAGAATATGCGACGGCTGGAAAGAAATGAAGCAAGCATGCTCCGTTGGATGTGCAATGTCAATGTGTGTGAACGATCAAGCATAGATGAGTTGAGAGAGAAACTGTGTATAAGAGGGATAAGATGTAGTGTGTGGGAGAGAAGACTGCGATGGTATGGAAATATACTGCGCATAGAGGATGACCACTGGGTAAAGATGTGCCAAGAAATCCCAGTAGAAGAAAGACGCAGTAAAGGAAGACCACAAAAAACATGGGTGGAGGTGGTGAGAGCAGACCTCAAATCACTGAAGCTCACAGAGGAGATGACAAAGGTCCATAACAAGTGGAGAGATGCTGTGTTGAATAGGACCCATCCCACCATTGCAAGCAGGAAAAAGCGGACGTATGATGATGATGATGATGTTATATATGTATATATGTATATATGTATGTATATATATATATATATATATATATACATACACATACACATATATATATGAGTAGTGTAGTGGTGGATGTGTAACATTAGTGTTGATGATGCAGGACAAATTAGCTGAGAGAAAATCTTGGTATATGAGGTATTGGCAGTAGTGTGCACTGGTATAGATATGTGATGCATCTGGAAGATGTGCCAAGCAATCCAAGTAGATGGAACCTACTCGTTTGTTTTGTCTTGGACTGTTTCAACTTTGCATCTGAAAAGAGGGTAATAGCCCTGAATTATCATGCTAAAATAAACTGGGTAAAATATTACTTTGTTTAGTTTTATTTCATTTGTCATTACTTACCCTTCATACTTTCTACTGCATTGTACCAGCTTTAAAAATAAAAATTATGTGTGTGTAAATATATATATATATATATATATATATACATACACACACATATATATCATCATCATCATCATTATCCTCCTCATTTAACATCTGCTTTCCCTGTTAGCAAGGGTTGAACAGGTCTTCACAGACAGTCAGTACTGAAGCGAGACTACTGACCATCTAGACAGGCTGGGGTTCAGCATCTCACTTACATACGGTCCCTGGTTCTACTGAGTGCATATATATATTACATATCCGAATTGCAGGAGCTGGTGCCAGCTTCAACATTTGGTAATCAGAAGGGAGGTAGGTGTCAAAGCCAAACTATCTTCAAATTGGTATTCATGCCAACCCTTAATCTTGGGTAATGACCGAAAAAATACAATCGTAAATAAAAGCAGCCAAAATGGGGTTCCTCTGAAGTGTCTTTGGAGTAATGTTACTTGATAGAGTGCATAGATCAGAGATCCGAGTCACTCCTGTTAGAACTACTACTTCTCTGAATTGAGAGATCACAGCTCCAATACTATGGGCATGTGGTTAGAATGTCTCAAGAAAGAATCACTGGACAAATTTTATGGGCAAACCCAACCAAGAGACCCTAAGGTAATCCCCGAGTAAGATGGTTGGATGACATTCATGAGCTTGGCTGGTCCAACTTGGGGATCCAGCCAGATCAGTTGGAGATGGTTGCTTCTGACAGCCCAATGGAAAGAGTGTTTGGGGACTCTTCCCCCACGACCCGCTCAGGAATAAGTGGGCGAAGAAGAAGAGAAGACTTATCAGTACCATCATCATCTTACATCCATTTTCAATGCCTACATGGGTTGCCTGGATCTCTTCTAGGACAACACTTCACCACTTGTTGCAGTTTCTTGCCATCTTGGTCACTTTCAGTGTTCAAAATTTCTTCTTTGCAACTTTTCCTATTGTGGACTTCATAAACCACAGTGAAGGCAACCCATATAGGAAAGCAGTCACTCTGAATAAAACCCAATACTGTGTAGATAATACACTTAAGTCCAGACAGACAAAATCTCTAATGCTGGTAGCACAATAAAATGCATCCAGTCCATGTTGTAAAGTGGCTAATGATAGGAAGTGCATCCAGTTACCAAAAAAACAAAACAAAAAAAACATGCCAAAGGTGTAAAATACACAACCTTCTTCTTCTGCAGGTTCCATCCACTTGGGTTGCTTGGCACTTCTTTACCCAACTGCCATCTTCCAGATGCATCACATCTGTACCAGTGCATACTACTGCCAATAAATACCACATATACGTAGTTTTTGTCTCAGCCAGTTTGTGCTGCATCATTCAAGCACACTAATGTTACTCATCCAGCAGAGCATGCTTACATCATTTCTTTCCAACTTTCACACATCTTCTGCATTCAATCAATTTAGTAAATAATTCCATTTTTTTAGTTTTATTATGACAACAAAAAGTGCCCTGCCCCGACTGCAAAGTGGTCATGTAGGCACCATGGCTAAAAGTGCCCAGTACACACTATAAATGTGGTTGGAATTAGGAAGGGCATCCAGCTGTAGAAACCAAGCCAGAACCAGTTCTGTATGAGCAAGACATGGTCACCTGATCTGACTTGTCTCACAATGGGACAACTCATCTACCCATGCCAGCATGGAAAAATGGACGTTAAACAGTGATGGTGTCCAAAAAAGATAATCCGTGATCAACTAAACTACATTTTCCATCAAGGGTTATTCTTCATGTCTGACTAGGTTGAGACCTAGGAACCTGCCATATTTTTTTTTTAGCTGTAGTAAATTGAAAGATTCAAATTCCAGAGGTCTGGACATAGATTAATACAGTTAATCAATGTCTAAATCACAAAACAGTGACTTGTCGTTATTTTATAAAATATGACCAGAGACTGGAACCAACACCATAAAGTAAATCTTTAATAACAAAAAAAGGAAAATTGCTGATTGTCAGATTACTGATATTATTTGCTGATTGCAACTGGCAGAAAGAGCAATAGTTTGCTGAGGAACATAATGTTTTTCCCAGTGCAGGATTCAATCACATGACTTTACAATCATGAGTTCAGTACCCTAAGCACTAGACCACGTGCTTTTAATATCAGAAGATAGTAATAGTTGTATAAATATTTAAAGGCAAAGAAAAGAAAGGTAGAAAAAGAACAGGATAAGAAAAGAAACAAAAGGAAAAAAAAAAATTATATAAGTTCAAAAGGAAAAAAGAAAAGAAAAAAATAACAAAAACACAAGCAGGTAATACACACATCTTGGACCACATACATCAAAAGGCAAGCGAAAGGGTAGATAAACGGACTTCTGCCAGAACAAAAGATAATGATATCGCGAGGTGCACTGGAACCTCTCTAATTTTTAGGCAAGCCAGCATGTTCGCAGCATTACCTTGGGTGATAGCGAGGTTGATGCACTGGAACAGCCAAGTGCACTCACAAGCATCACCTGTTACCTTGGTTAGGTGAGTCACCAGTGATAACAAGAACCTCGCAGTCAGCGGCCCACTCCCACAGGCTGGAAAAAGTAGCTAACCAACAGATCTTGGTATTTCAGAATTTTATTCCATTCAGCATGGAAGCAGTAGCTCTCACCCTAACCGCAGCATTCAGGATGTGGGAAGAAGCAAAAGAGTCACTGACTGTGATGTCCCAGATAAGACATCTGCCTCTTATCTAGGGGTAGGACCGTCAGGCCTTTTCCCATCAATTCTGGACAACCGCGACAGTTCCAAAATTGAGCAGATATGTGCGAAATGACTGGCATTCAGGCGGCAAGATAAATCGTGAAGGCCTGTGGAATCAAGGAGCCTAGCACACCAACATTTCAGACCCGTACAGACATCGGTTCTCACTCTGAGGGCATGGAGACACGAAGCTCGTCCAAACTGAATAGACCACTGATGTTGGCCATGGATGGGACATCAACCATCTCCTGAGTATTTGATGCTAGCAGACAGTAGGTGGCACCTTGAGAACTGATCTGATGGGTCGAAGAGATAGTCAAAAGTGACCTTTGAATGTATGTTGCCCCAAACTTTCTGTTTCCATTTGTCCTCTACCCTGTCAGGAACAGAAAAACACAGCTCTCTCCATCATAGAAGAGCTTCATCCATCTCCCTGTTGGAACTAGTCCATGTTGGAAAAGAGAAGATGTTACCTAACAGGGTGGAGCAAGCATGGGAGTAGGAAAGGAAGCAAGAGAGAGGGAGGGACGAATATTTATGTAGAACAAGGCCTTTAAATCGCTTGGGCAACGAAGCCTGACCACAGGACTCTGGAGAAAGTCTAACATTGACCAAGCACTCGAGTCTCTCGAAGATTAGGTCATCAAAGCATTGGAGACATGACAAAAATCTGTGAGATGGGCTAACCCTGAGTATATATAGTAGCTTAGGAATCGATAGGTAATTCCTGAGTATAATAAAACCTTGATGGGGCTCGATTGCCTCAATGTTCTTCAATAATTGCTCAAGGTTAGATATCTAGGATTGGAAATTTGGATCAAAAGCTAGATCTGTAATTGGGGCTCCCAAGGAGCATCAGCCCAACGGGGGAGGGACTGCAATGGAAAGGAAGGATTCTGCAAACAGGTCTATTGTCTGATGTTGAGAATCTGGGTGGTTGAGAATCCAGAGCTCACATTGACCTGGAGCCCACAACAACCAAGCTCTTCAATCATTTTATTTGCAGTTGTAAGAACACTATCCAAAGATTCCCCAAACAAGCGTCATCAAGATACCAATCAACCTCGATCTTGGTGATGTCATCAATGCCCAGTGCAAACAGAACGAGCCCAAGCGAGTCACTCTGTTGAACTCCTGAGACATAAATGATGATTTGATTACCAAAAGAGTAGGAGGGCTCCCGATAAGCCTACCAAGCAAAGTGGTAGAGTTGGGGGACCCTTACTGAGCTGAGGACAACATTGCAGCTGACGGAATTGAAGGCATTCTTGAGGTCAAGTTCGAGGATGACCCTGGGGGACTTGGAGGGCAAGTTGGTAAAGGCTCTGGTAGCATGGGCAGCAGCCTGACAATCCAACTTAGTTCCACCGACAGTGAATCAGAGACCAATAACAAACACACCTTTGCAGTAAAACAACAAAGGTTGCAGCCAACTGCAATGGGGTGCAAGTCTCCATTGCGCTTTGTGAGTCCAAATAGTTTTGCACGAAAACTATATAGGAAAGAACGTTCTCTGAAGAGAACTGATTCACAAACTGAGTTAGGCTCTCCAAGAGCTCGAGTCCGGCATCACAGGCTGATAAAGAGATGCCATCCTTAAGGTGCTGAGGTAGTGGACCATCAATCCCCACACCAGAACCACCAGGGATGTTATCTATAGATATTTTTACTATAAATATCATCCATACTATATCATCCATGTTATATCACTGCTGTTATAAATATCGCCCATGTTATAAATATCAGAACTGGCGGCTTACACGATGCTTTTTCTAATAGTGATACAGGTACAATACTAATTTTCAAACGTAAATTAACATACTAGTTGATTCACGTCAGGATTTTAACACAGTGTTACATATAATTTTTAATATTTTCACTTTAATATTATCATCATAGAGATATAAGGAGGGGATTTGTGACTTCATAATGTTTTTAATGAATTATCTAGTAGCAAAACAGAGAATCTCAAATGGGTTTGGAACCAAAGATACTGGAAAATCGGTAGTTGCAGCCGTTTCAGCACCAATATTATTAACCAGTGGATGAGACTAGGAAGCTATGTGGTCGCCCAGCCTGCTTTCCTCAATCCTACCCGACTATATTCAATTTAAAAATAAAAAGTATTCATAGACAGGACCAGATGGAGGGAGTGTTGGAGGACACTCCATAAGTGGGTGAAGGAAGAGAAGGGCGGCGGCGACGACGACATTGTGCAGTGCAATCTCAGACATACATCATGGGCCTGTTTAACCATAGCTAAACAACAAGTAAATAGTTTTTTTGAAACTTAAATCCGTGATCGCTATTAGCTACAAAAGGCTTTCCCCTCAAAATGAAAAGTAGATTGCATGATTATGTACGAATAGCGATGCTGTATGGAAGTGAGATCTGGGAGCTGTGGACCAACGAAGATTGGAAAGAAATGAAGCTTGCATGCTTCGATGGCTGTGTAGTAGAAAAGCGTCAATGAACTTGGAGAGAAAGTGGAGATAAGAGGGGTCAGATGCAGTGTGCTGGCTGAAATAGCGATGGTAAGGGCGTGTGATGTGTATGGAGGATGACAGCTACATATAAAGGTGCATGGTGCTCGAAGTTGATGTAAAATATGGAAAAGGAAGACTTTGGGATGAAGTGATAAAAGCTGAACTTGCACAATTAAACCTCACAAAGGAGATGGATGGTACATGCGCGAGATCTCTGGCGAAATGCTGTACTGAAGCTGATCCACCTTCCTCATATGCACAGGATGAATCAAATATGTAGAGGACACTAATCTGCACCAAATTTTACCCTCCCACATACACCTTCCCCAATGCTAATTTTCACCCATTCCCCATCATAAGCTAAGAATCCCACCTTAGAGTCCACCACTCGCCTCGTTCATGTCCAACTTGCATACTCGTTCCCATCATACACCACCTTCCACATTCCCGATACACCTCTCCTGTCCGACTCATAAAGCATGGAAAACTGAACACGTTCCACACTTGCTCTACAACAGTGCTGCTGCCACGACAAAAACACCCAATCCATCTTATAAAGTGGTCGTGTTGGTGACACGATGAAAAACCACCCACTCCACCGTCAGATAGTCGTTTTGTTGCCAGGATAAAAAGCACCCAGTCCACTCTGTAACGTGGTTGGCGTTAAGAAACCAAGTCAAAAACAGATCCGTGTGAGCAAGACAGTTACCAGACCTGACTAGTCTTATAACATGACAACCCGTCTAAACAATGCAAGCGTGGAAAATAGACATTAAATGATGATGATGTATATGTACTCTCGGGTCCCAAATAATAGAGCAGGTTGGAAAATCAGTACGTTTTCTAAGTTGTCTCCGTTGATTAAAAAAACAACAGAATTAATCGTTTAGTTTACAAATTGAGACCCCTCAACCTATCCTATTTATTTTATAATGTAAGGGATTTCTAATAATGTAATATTTTGTCATGTATAATATTTTTTAATGTATAAAGAAAATTAATTGCCGGAGATAGCTAAGGAAAATTTAATTAGCGGGAGGGAGGGGGGGGGGCTGAAAAATTAATAAGCGGGGGTGGGGAAGGGGGCCTTATTCGAGACCCACGAATATGTATAAAGTAAAAGCGTGATAGTGTACAGTTCATTCTAATTGCTTAGTTTAAAGTTTTTAAAGAAAAAACTTATTGGAAAACGTTTGCGGTGGAGGAAGGAATACTGAGGAAATAAAAGAATAATGGTTTCTTTTAATATGATAATTATTTTTAATTTAGATACAAAGCCAGCAATTGAAGGGAAATGATAGTCGATTATATCAAACCCAGAAGTCAAAGTTGACCACGGAGGAATTTGACCTCAAAATGTGAAATATAATAATTTAGGAACAAGGCTAACAATTTTGGGTGGAAGGGACCAGTCGATCGTGTCGAATTAGTTAACTGCTATTTTATTTTATTCATCCTGTAAACGGCAAAATCAACAATCAGCAGAATTTTAACTCAGAACATAGAGGCGAAATAAATATTGCATCAAAATTTGATATGTCGAATGAGAGAGAAAGACAAGCATCAAGTGCATTTGATAGAGAGAAGGGGGGTGTAGTCTATTTACTTGACAACAGGTAAATAGACAGAGTTCATCTGTCTCAAACGAAATTTTTTTCTCCCAAGAAACCTTATTAATTTTTAAAATGTCACGTTTTTTGTCTCACAAATTTTTTGTCAAAGCCCGCCTTTCAAAATATTATTGAGATAAAATAGATTTAAAAGGAAGGGGTTAGTCTCTATCTCTTCATATTTGACGAACATGCGATAAAGTTCATTTAATTTCAGTTTTATAGACAAACCTTGATCTTTCAAAAAATTATTATTTGTATTCTCCATTCTTTTGCAAGGACTGGAAATATATCATAAATAAACTTCCAGTGACTTTCCACGGTTTACAAAAGTTTTTAGTAGCGAAGTTTTTAACTTTTTAATGCTTTAGTACCGTTGCCATGTTACGGAGCAAATAACAACAAAAGATTTCATTGCTTGTTTTAATAGCGAACACAACGATCAAATTTGAAAACCAAAAACCAAATTAGAAATTAATATTTAATTAAATGTTAAAATTTAATTACTGAATTTCTCTCAATATATATTATATTTTTAAACCAGCATTATCAAATTTATTTTGGGTAAATTTATAGAACATTCCCACCCTCGATTTCAGTGTGTGTGTGTGTGTATGGGATGTGGGGGGGATTTTGCCCCGGTCTTTTCGTGTGCTATCAATTAATATAACGTCCCAGGTGTTCGCAATCAACTTTTTTCGCCGAGAAAACGGAGGGAGTGGAGTAGGTGCCCCCGGACCCCTTCCTCCTCGGAGTATTCTCACCGATTTCTTTTTTCTTTCGCGTGTTATCAATGAATATGATCTCCAAACCAGTCGGAAACGACTAGCTTTGTTGAAAAATGAAAGGAAAAGGAGGCAGAAAAATCATCAGAGTTTCGCAGATCTATAACCCCACCCCACCCGCGTATGGTGGGAAATAATACATTTTTTCGTGTGCTATCAACTAATCTGACCTCCAAAATGTTCGCCATCGACCCCCCCCCCCCCCCCGAAAATGGAAACCTTAACCTTAATTCTAAACCTAACCCTAATCCTAATCCTGAAAAAAAATCGGTTGCAAGCATCTTGGAAATCAGATTTGTTGATAGCACACGAAAATAACAAAGAAAAATAATTATTTCACACCAAATACAAAGGAGCGTAGATCGGCAAAACTCCTGTAGTGATGGGGGTCACCATTATGTTGTGGATAGAATTATTCTTTTCAAGTGAATAATAAAAAGAACGATGCCAGGATTGTGATGTTGACAATGTTTATTTACAATAACAAAATTCACTTGTTAGTACATTGAATATCGAGTAACAAAATCGTGACACCGGATTGGCAGTATCGGTAGAGGGTCAGACACCATGCTTTCCAGCATAGTTACGTCCCTTTACGATCTGAGTTCAAACCCCGCCGAGGTTGACCTTGCCTTTCATCCTTACGGGGTTGATAAAATAAAGTACCAGTAATGCACTGGGTTATTGATGGCCTTGTGCCAAAAGTAGAAACAATTATTTTCTTACTAGCTACTTCGAGATAGCGGAGATGCATGTATCAATAAAACGATACAATAAAAGTGAAATAACAGGAAGTCGAAAGAGTAGGGGGGAAATATAAGTAAACCTATGAAGCTGGTCAATCTACCGAGCTGGTATGAAATGTAAGAGCCTGTAAGGCCAGGAGAGAGAGAGAGAGAGAGAGTAAAAGGTCTGTAGATAGTGAATGGGCTACATCGTTAACCTCTCACAGACTCCTGCTTCGGGTCTCTCTGGTGGATTCCCTAGGTACTTGTATTTATAATAACCTTATAGCTAGAAGGATGTGTATATGGGTTGATTTATGAGTAGCCATGTGTGTTTCATCTGTCAAGAATGGTGTCACAGGTCAAGTGGTATGTACGTTTATCATAGTTGTCTCTTGACAAGACAATGGTGGTTTTAGAGGCGAGAACCCTCAGATTCGGTTTCGAATCTTCGCCAGGTAAAACATAGGAGTATTCCGTTACACTCCGGTGGTCTTTCCTCCCCCTTTCCACCTCCTTTTTCTACAAAGTTAGTCGTTTCCGACTGGTTCGGAAGTCAGATTCGTTGATAATATACCACCTCATTGTAGTTCGCGTAAAAGCCCTAATTAATAGAACATATCGTTTTGAAAGAAAAAAAACCTGCACTGATAGGAAATGCATAGTCTGCAAATTAAGCCCACAAACTAACTGCAAAACTAGGAATGTACTATATTGTATAAGATGTACTAAGGGACAGTGTAGTAATAAGAACACAACTTACATAAGTGAGACAGACCGTAGCATAGGAGAAAAAATAAGTAAACACTGTCGAGAACTCCAAGATGGGAAGAACTCATCAGTACTCCACCAACATGCGAAAATGGCACATGGGGGCACACTAGAGAACATAGAAATAAATATTATATCCACACACAGAAAAGGCGCAATGCTCCAAAACGAACTCCAACCAAAATTAAACAGAAAACATGAGTGGAATAACAACAACATCACAAGTAGTAACTAAGGACAAGATAAATACATACAGACACACATAAGGACCAAACTAATAAAACAAACCAGACACACAGATAGAACAAGCAACCAACTAGCGACAAGTAAATAAATAAAAACACACACACACACCCGGATATAATTGCATGCACAACCCAAGCATACAGCACACAACACACAGAAACAAGATGGTGTAGGACAGAACAAAGGAGAGACACAAAATAACAAATTAGTCTCTGAGGAGGTTACAGAATGTGTGACGAAAGCGCTTTGGCACTAAATAAATCACCATCCGGTATATATATATATATGCAAAAGAAACCAAAGAACGTTTACATACTCAAACAGTCTTTATTTACTTACAATGTTTCATCCTACCTTTTAGCAGGAATCCTCAGAGCCTAATAAATACAGTGTTGAGTATAAGCTCCACAAAAACCTAGTCACACGAACAATCAGAATAAAGATAGGGAGATTGGAGATGGCGAACAAAGAGGTGCATGCTGGGGTTGTTAAGCATCGCTGCTTAATTTTTTAATTTTTTAAATCTTTTTAATTCTTTTTAATTTTTAATTTTATTATATTATTATATTATGTTAGAATTGGCAGTATCGGTAGAGGGTCGGACGCCATGCTTTGACGCATAGAGTTACGGCCCTTGCCATTCTGAGTTCAAATCCCGCCGAGGTTAACTTTGCCTTTCATCCTTACGGGGTCGATAAAATAAAGTACCAGTAATGTACTGAGTAATTTGCTGGCCTTGTGCCAATAGTAGAAACAGTTATTATCTAATCTTTTATTATTTTATTATTTTTATTTTTATTATTTTTCATTATATTTTATTAATTTTTTTAATTATTTTACTTTATTTTATTTTATTATCTTTATTATTTTTATATTTTTTATTACTTTATTATAATTTATATTGTTTTAACCTTTGTCTGTATTTTTTAATGTATTTTTTTATGCTTTTGCATTTTTTACTTTTACATTCTTTGTTTTTGTGTGCCATCTATTATATCTGCATCTTGTTGAATCCACTTTTGACCTGGCATTTAGCAGTGATGCTTAACAACCCCAGCATGCACCTTTTTGTTCGCCATCTCCAATTTCCCTATCTTTATTCTGATTGTTCGTGTGACTAGGTTTTTGTGTAGCTTATACTCAATACTGTATTTATTAGGCTCTGAGGATTCCTGCCAAACGGTGAGGATGAAACATTGTAAATAAATAAAGACTGTTTGAGTATGTAAGCGTTCTTTGGTTTCTTTTGCATATAACGGCTCTGTTCTTGTACATTGAGCTAACACAATACTGCCATAATACAGTACGGTGCGTGCGTGTTTATACACATACGCTCCGTGCTTTACGTAAATAAATATATATATATATATGTAGAAGTTATATTTAATTTGTTGGTATACAACAAGCAAATATTTTTATAACTGATATAAAGCACTCAACTATCTGGGAACTTCCAACCGACATGGTCGCATTCTTTAAGGGTATGTCAATATTTGTTTATAAAACTGATCTATATTATATTTTATCTGATGAAAGCACACCATAATTTTCTTTGGTGTCCTTGAAATATGTATAATGAAATAAATATGGTTTTATAAATATAGTTTCCATTTGTTAATATATTGTATATATATATATATATATATATATATATATATATATATATATATATATATATATATATATATATATATATATATATATATAATAGTTCTGAACAAAAAGTTCAGTTTTTCTTTTCTTTGTGTGTCTGAGTTCTTTTTAAAAATATCTTTGGTATAAGAATGTTATCATTTCTTGCTAGAAAGCTAGTAGTATTGTCTGTTGTCCTTGTTGTTGAAGAAGGTGACGCAGCAATTTCTCGGGTGTGTAGCATTTTCGCAGTGAAGTGTTTGGTAACGAATTGAAGAATCGAAGCGAAGTCACAGTAAATCTTCTGTAGAATCAAAGTTTGGTAAATAACTTGAAGAAGAAGTTTTATCATATAAGTGATATTTCTCGGGTGTGTAGCATTTTTGCAGTCAAGTGTTTGGTAATGAATTGAAGAATCGAAGCGAAGTCACAGTAAATATTCTGTGGAATCGAAGTTTGGTAAATAATTTGAAGAAGTGAAATTTTATCATATAAATGAGAAGCTTGGTAATTATAGATTGCTCAGAAAGCTGCGTGTTCGAATCGCGTCGGGATGTCACCAATTGAAGCGAAGCAGAAGTTAGTAAGTGTTGCTAGAGGTGAAATAACACGACAAAATAGATGGTTCTGTTTAAAATACAAAATTTACTTCACTTCTCTAAATAAATGAACACAAAATAAGTTACTACAAGTTATAAAGGTTGACGATGCTTATGCTGTTATGATGAAATAGCTAGAGAAGATGAGAGCCTGTAAGACCAGGAGAGAGAGAGAGAGAGTAAAGGTCTGTAGAAAGCAAATGTTTTATATCGTTATTCTCTCAAAAACTACTCCGAACTACCTTTTGCCTGGTCTAAGACAGGCTATTTATATCTGTCGCTTCCTCTGTCCCCTGTCCCGAGGGATCGCCAAAAAGGAGGTAACCCAGAATTTGACCGTTAAGTGTCACCCAGAGGTCAAGGTGTGGACAGATTTCGCTACATAGAATTCTCTAACCAAGATTTCTGGAATTCAAAAAACAACATTGACCATTCCAAGGCATTGGAATAACCAATTTTGGAAGAATTACAATTCCTTCATTGTCAGGAGAATTCTTGGGAATAAGAGAAGCTGAATATATTTCATACATTCCATGTCATTGCCAACTCCATGGTGTCCTATGTGTTGTGTCATTGGATTTCTATATGAATATATCCCACTGTACTAGGAGAACACAACAGGTTTATATTAACGTTGGAAATAGCAGTCAACAATGAAGGAACAGTTAATCAATTAAAATGTTCTCCTAATACATTAAGTGGGATATATTCATATAGTAATCCAATGAGACAAGATGTAGGACACCATGCAGTTGGCAATGACATGGAATGTATGAAATATATTCAACTTCTCTTATTCCAAAGAATTCATCCCTGATGAAGGAATTATAATTCTTCCAGTATTGGTTATTTCAATGCCTTGGAATGGTCAATGTTGTTTTTTGAATTCCAGAAACTATAGTTGGGACACTGTATAACTAAAACCGACTTATTTTACTCGATCTAGCTTATATACTCCCCAAAAGAGATTTGGCTTAAGCTTTAATATAATTTATGACTTCTCTGAATAGATAGTCTGTTGATATATCCTATCTTTTCATTGAGACGTTTAAGTATTAGAGACAATTAACTTTATAAATTGATTTATAATATATATATATATATATATATATATATATATATATATATATATATATATATATATATATATATATATATATAATAATAATAATTTCATTTATTGGCCACAAGGGCCGACATGTAGGGGACAATACAAAGACACAGACAGTGGGGGTTTACAATAAGGTCGAGTAAAAGTGCACAATGGCAAGACTAATTTAACAATGAAGATATAAAAATTATATAAAATAAACTATGCATAAATATAACAAGATAAATTCCCCTATAGGGGGTGGATGACCCAGGGGTGACTCAGGTACCCCACCAATCCTGAACCACTCTGTGCTTCTAGGGCACCCAGGGAGAGCACCCCTCTCCTCCTCAAATTAGCTAGCCTATAGGCGCATGGTCAGAATAGGCCCATTCACACGGGCCATTCTCGGCACATTTACCCACCTTTTAGAAAATGAAATGTACTGGGGGGGGGGCAGCACTTCTCTCACCACTCTCACCTTCCTTGAAACTTGAAGAAGTTAATGAGGTATTGGCCGAAGAGAAAAGTGTCTGTCTTCAGTCCTTTCAAACTCTTTCGCAACTGCCACCAGACAGAGGAAAATTGCCTGCTCTTCTTGGCCAAAGGAAGGCGGCGGGTCGATCTTCACTATGGACTCGGCTGATAGCTGGATCCATTCTACATGCGACAACAGCTGTTCGACATAACTCCACAAGTCAGTAATGCACGGACATTGGACAAGTGCGTGCAGAACGGTTTCATCGCTCTGTGCGCATCTCGGGCAGGTCCGTCTGATAGCACTTCCATGCCTGTAGAGTTTATCCCGAACTGGCAGTGCCCCCCGGTAGCACTGCCAAACGAGGGATTTCTAGAAATTGTCCATCGTCCCCAGCTCAAAAGTCCTCAGGAACAGATTGGTCAGTTCGACTTCGTCGAGGCCCAAAGCTTCTCCGAGTGCGTCACTGCACTTGCCCACCACTTATCCTCTATAGAACTCGAGAGTGGAAGTTCCACTGATCTCATTGCCCGCTTGGTAGACAAGGGTGTCCTGAATTTCGGCTGAAGTAATCGGCCTTTCGCAGCGCTCGGCGTCGACCGTCGAGATGCGGAGCAAGCCGTCAAGGTAGGGACTGAAATCCGTTACTGTCTCTGACCCACCACTCTCCCCGAACAACCGAGCAAAGTGTTGGCGAAAGGCCTCACACATCCGCTTGGGATCGCTTATCTCGTGTCCGTCTCGGTCCGCCAAAGACCGAATTCTCGTTTTATTACCACGCTGCGCCTCCGCCACGCGGGCCCATCGAACAGTTTTGGTTCCCTCGTTTCTCAGCACACGCGCCTTAGCTCTGACAATGCAACCTTCGTGTTTCGCATTGAAGAAATGGTCTAATGCCATTCTCGTAGCTAGCACGTCCGTTGCAATACCACTACAAATAGCCTCGTCTAACTTATCTACCAGCTCCCCTCCTTTCTATTTTTCTCTAACGCTAGTTCTTTGCTGAACTCTATCGAAGTTATTCTAATCTCTCTTTTGAGAGCCTCCCACCATCTGTTGTTGACGATCCCCCCTGTCAATTTTTGCTTAACTAAATTGTTGACTCGGTCCCTGTAAGCCTTACCTGCCGGAAATGATGTGTTCAGCTTCCAGTAACCCGGTCCTAACCGACGCATTTTATCTAGGTCGACTATAGAGATCACAAATTTGTGATCTGAATAGGCGTCCGTTTTAAAAAGTGGGCAGCCTACACTATTTCTATTTATTTTCCTAATGAAGATCCTATCTATAAACGATCTAGACGACCCTATGCGGTTGGTCCAGGTCCACACTGGTGCATTGGGGAAATCTAGTCGGTACCTGTCAGGCAGTTGGAACTGGCTGATTAGGTACTTGAGGCTTTTGCACCCCCTGCTCCTATCAGCTACCCCCACACAATCCCAGCGTGCGTCTAAGATGCTGTTCCCGTCCTCCGCTAACAGTAAAGGGCGAGACGTACCCAGAAAATTTTCCAGGCGCCTAAAGAAGTCCGGACGTCCGGCCCCAGTAGCGGCGTAGACGGCCAGCAGTCTAAAGGCACCACCTTTGCTATTGCTCACATCCAGGACCACCAGCTTACCGCCCGAGTCCCAGAAGATCGACCTTACCTCGAGATCCAGGCCTTTCCTAAACAGCACTGCCACCCAACCTCCCATTCCCGGCCTGCTAACAGATGCGAAGATCTGATAGTCGTCGAGCGACATACGCACCAGAAACAAATCTTCTGGCACGCAAAATGTGCTCAATTCAAATATCTCCCCCTCTGTTTGCTAAGAGGGCAATCAATTTATCGTTGGCCCCTCTGACAAGCACGAAGTTTTTAATGTTTTGTTGGTGTGGTTTTATTTGTTTTCGTTTCGGTGACTGGTAGTGATGGTTTTGGTAGTGTTGTTTTGGGTATGTCTGTGTTTGTTGTAGGTGTGGTGTCTGCAATTTCAGGTGTCGGTGTGTTTATTTGTTCTTGTGTTTGTTTAGGTTATTTGGGTTTCGGGGATTGTGGGGGGGGGGGTGTTGATGTTGATGTTGGTGTTGATGTTATTGGGGAAGTGTTTGCGTTAGTGGTGTCTGTATTTTTTGCTGTGTATGTTTTTGTATTTTGTGGGGGTTTTGTTTTTTGTGAGTTTTCTCTTTTGCTTTTTGGCACTTTGGGGTTTTCCTTCATCTTCACTGCTGGAAGACAAAGGGTCTGTGGCTGTGAGTGTATCTGTGTCTGTGTGTGCATTTATGGTTTTGTCTATGTGTGTATTTGGAGGGGTAGGGGTGGGAGAGCTTTCCTCGTTTTCCCCTGGGTTGGTTTCGGTGCTGGTGGTGGTCCGACTATTTTTGATGTTGGGGTTACCCGTGTCATTGTTGGTGTTGTTTTTGGTGGTGGTGCAGCTTACTGACACTGGCGTGGGCAACAAAGGAGGTCTGCGACCTCCTGCATTTTTGAGCTGATGGCAGAAGGCTTGCAGATGCGTTGCTTCCCCGCAGACGAAGCAGTGCGGCCTTCTTCCCTCAGTGATTAATTCGATTGTTGTCCCGTCCAGCAGGCGGGCAAATCTGGGATGTTGTTCATGTCCTCTGATTTCATTTGGAGAAGAATCTCCAAATCCATTCCGGACCAGTGCTCTCTCTCTCTGTCTTTTTGATATCCAGGAGGATAGTGTCTGTTCCCTCCTCGATTACGCATCCCAGGAGCCACCATATGTTCATTCTTGGTGGGATCCTGGGAATGCGGATCTTTACTGTCCTTTTGCCCATGTAGGACGGGTGCATGATAATGCGTTCTGTTCTGCAGGGGGTCACCGAGTGCTTAATAGCAAGGGCCTCGGTTTTGAACAGTACCGAGATGGTACTCGATGTCACTTCCGATGCACTTTAAAGCAGCCTCGACTTCTGCTTGGCTGGCGAGTTCCACTTTGCGTGTCTGCACTGAAATGCATCGAAAGTACACCATCCTCCTTTGCATGGCTGCTATTGCCTCGTCCGGGATGGTTATGTTGGCCCAGAACTTCTCTCGATTAATTAACCTACGCGCGTGGACCAACTGTTGTTCCTTATCGCTGATGTCTACATTGAAGAAGCGCTTTGTTTCCACCGCGGCCGCTGCAAAGGTGGCGTCTCCGTTGTTCTTGTCGTTGGTGTTGTCGTTCTTGCTGTTGTTCTTGCTGTTGTTGTTCTTGTTGTTTTGTTTCTTGTTGCTGTTGCTACCGTTATTAGTGTTTATATTGAGGCTGTTGGTGTTATTGTCGTTGTTTTTCTGGGTTGTTGTTTTTGTTGTTGTGGTGGTGATGTCGTTTTGAGATGGTACTGCTACTATCACAAAATGGAGCGGTTGTGATGGTAACGCTTGTGTTTTGTTTTTACATTCAATGGAGTGGACGACAGACATGTCTGTAGTAGTAGCAGTCTTAGTGGGAGCTATAGTGACTGTTTATGACCTTTTTGGCCTGTGTGTTGTTTACCGTTTCAAGGTCGAAAATTTCAAGGGGGGAGGGGGGTTTCGAAGTTTTTTAAAATAAATCTGAATATTTGGGTTTAAAGCCAATGTGGGTGGGTACCTTATGCTTCGTTATCGACAAGAAAATACAAAAAGTGATACTTTAAAACAGCTTAAAATTACGAACCTTTTCTCTCGCAGACTTGTAACGTCTTCACACATGTGGTCATAATAATAATAATAATAATGCTTTCTTTATTAACCACAAGGGTTTACACAAAGTAAAACATTAAGGACAATACAGGACAATACAGGACGGTACAAATGGGCATTTCTGCGTGTAAAAAAAAACAAAAAAACAGAAGATCTAACAAAAAAAGAAACAATAAAAAATTCCCCAATAGGGGGGAGACTTCCGAGGGACATTCGTGGAGAAAGCCTATTAAAAAGGCCACGGTGACCCTGACCACCAGGGCAAGTGCCCTCTCCCAGTTTTCCACCTTCAATTTACAGGCACATACTCAGAGTAGGCCCATTCACTCGGGCCATGCTTGCCTCTCTCAACCATCTTTCAGCAAAATGCTGGGAAGAGAGTACTTCCCTCTCTACCCTGATTTTCCTTTTCAAATGAAATTTGAAAAAGTTAATCAGGGCATCACCGAAGAGGTAAGTGCTCGTCTTCAGCCCTTTCAAACGTGTCCACCATACTATCTCTTTCGCCATGGCCACCAGACAGATAAAAACTGCCTGCCCTTCCCGGCTAAAGGAAGAGGGTGGGGAAATCCTCCCGATGGACTCAGTTGATAGCCGGATCCGTCCTACACGCAGGTGTTCGACATAAACCCATAAGTCAGCAATGCTCGGACACTGGACGAATGCGTGCAGGACGGTTTTGTCGCCCTGCGCGCATCGCAGACATGCCCGGCTGACGGCACTTCCATGCCTGTAGAGTTTATCCCTAACTGGCAAAGATCCTCGGTAGCTCTGCCAGGCCAGGGATTTCTGGAAGTTGTCCATAGGCCCCGGCCCGAAAATTCTTCCGAAGAGATTGGCTAGTTGATTTTCGTCGACGTCCAGAGTCTCCCCAAGTACGTCGTCGCTCTTCTCCTCCACTAATCCTCTATAGAACGCCGAGGTGGAGTTTCCACCGATCGCATTGCCCGCCTGGTCGAGGGTTGTGAGCGCCTGAAGACATTCCAGTCTCTAAGCGCTCCCTCTCGGTCTTCGCTTGACCCAGGACTGCAGCTCCGTCAAGGAGACGAGCGGGGGAAACACGCGTCTAGCAAATGGCGACCACACCTGATCACCGTCGAGGAAGAGGTGGAGATGTCGTAGCCTGAGCGCGTGTCTGCGCATTATCAGCCACGGCATGCCCAGCCCTCCACGTAGCGGGTGTTGACAGCAGATGGACCGCCTGACCATCGGAGTGCGTCCCTTCCACAAAAAACGAAAGAGAAAACGTTCCAGCACAATCAGGCGAGGCTTAGGACAAGGCACGAGTCAGGCGGTAGTAGATGACGGACACGATGTACGCATTCGCCACCTCCGCTCGACCTTTCAGGGATAGCTTCCTCTCTGCTCATTTCTGGGTGAGAGAAGCCACCCTGCTCGTCACCTCGTCCCAGGTTTTGTCTATCGGAGGTCTGGACTGAACCAGACCCCTAGCAATTTAACCAGTCCGTCCGTCCAGCGCCCGACGACGCTGTTGGACGACATGGACCTGCCTCTCCAGGTGCCGAGCTGCAGACCCACCGACTTTTCCTAGTTGATCATTGCTCCTGTCAGCGCCTCGTATTCTCTTAGTGTAGTGCCTATCGCCTCGATGTGTTTGGCGTTCGACACCACTACGGTGACATCGTCTGCATATGCTGACACGGATCTTCCGCATCCCTGTTTGCGTGGGACCCCCTTCAACATCTCCAGTTTGTGCAGTAATGGCTCGAGAGTCAATAAGTACAACAGGGACCGTTCACTTTCACCACAGAGCAGATGTCGCTGTGCATGGCAGCGATCCAACCTCTGAAGACGGGGCCCAAAGCCAGCCGCTCTCAGGATTGCCGCCAGATACCGATAGTCGACCCTATCAAAAGCTTTCGACTAATCTAAATTGATCAAGGAACCACCCGTGCCAGGTTCCCTAGCTACCCTCTCCACGATGTATCGCATGAGGTGGAGGTTGTCATGCGATAGCGCATGTCTGCGCCTCTCCCACCAGACCACCAACGACAAGCGCCAACTTCTTTGCTAGCACCTTGGGCAAAATCTTGAACTCTGTGTTTAGCAGAGTTATGGGTCTGAAATTATCTATGTTATCCCCCTTGTTCGGATACTTTCTCAGCAGCGCCACCGCTCCTCGGCTCACAGAGCTGGGAATTCTCCCGTTCTGTTGCCAGTTGCAGTAGACGTCCGCCAAGAGGTCTCCGAACAAGTCTGGAATGTGTACGTAAATTTCGTAGGGCAGACCATCCAAACCAGGCGATTTACTCCTTGTGCAGCCAGTCATTGCCTCCCGTACTTCAGCGGCTGTTATCGGCTTTTCGCAACACTCCGCCTCAGTGGCCGAGAGCTGCGGCAGTCCGTCGAGGTAGGCACTAAAATCCATCCCGCGATCCGGCCTGCCGCTGCTCCCGAACAGCTGGGCGAAGTGTCGCTGAAAAGCTTCACACATTTTCCCGGGATCGAGGAGCATGCGCCCGTCGTGGTCCACCAAAGGCCGGATCGTGGCTTTGTTGTCACGACGCGCCTCCGCCACTCGGGCCCATTGAACGACTTTCGTCCCCTCGTGTCTGAGAGCACGCACCCTAGTTCTGACAACGCAGCCTTCATGCTTTGCATTGAAGAATTGGTCGAGGGCCAATTTCGCTGCAAGCACGTCGGTGGCGATGCCTTTGCTAAGCGCCTCGTCTAATTTTCTAACTAGTTCTCCCTCTGCTCTATTTTTCTCTATTGCTAACGCCTTACTAAACTTAATGGACTCTATTCTACTCGCTCTTTACAGAGCAAACCACCATTTGTTGTTGACGATCGCACCCGTAAACACTCGCTCAACTAGTTCGCTAATCCGGTCTCTGTAGGCCTTGCGCGCCGTTAACGACGCGTTTAGCTTCCTGTAGCCGGGTCCCTGTCTATGAAGCCTATCTAAATCAACCTCACATCACGAATTTATGGTCTGTGTAGTCGACTATTTTGAATTATGGACATCCTATGCTAGACCATCTATTTCCCTACAAAATACCCTATCTAGATTGGATGACCCGATACGGTTTGTCCATGTCCACATTGGCACATTCGGGAAATCTAGACGGTACCTGTCACACAGTTGAAACCGTCTGAGCAGGTTTGTGAGGCTTTTACACCCTCCTCCCCTATCCGCTAATCCCACACAGTCCCAGCGTGTATCTAAGATCCCGTTCCAGTCGCCCACTAACACTAAAGAGCACAGCAACTCCTCCCCCCGATCCTGGTCGGCTGAGAGATGCGTATACATCGTAGCCGCCGAAGATCGGTGCAAAGGCTCGTGCTTCGGAGATTCTGGTCTCGCTGATGGCCACCACGTCTATGTTTAGTGACCTGAGGTCGTTGAGCAGGTGGCCCTGCTTCCATGACGACCCCAGGCCACGCGCATCTATGCTGCCTATTCTGAGTAAGGTCACGTTGAAAAGGAGCGGAAAAAGATGGGAAAGACCACTTACCTCACTTCTTGTGGAGGAAGGATGGTTTTTCCGTCCTTCTCACTGTTTGTGGCCCCCTCCGGAAGGATGTCTTTATAAATACTCCTGGAAAGTGTTTGTCGGAAGTCTCCGATGTCCTTGGAGAATTTTAATTATAGTGTCGTGTATGTTTTCTGTGTGATGCAAGTGATTTGTATGTCTGGGGGTGGTATGAATTTTTGGGGTCTTGTATAGTCTTTTTCTGTGATGCTGGTGTTGTATTGGATGCAGTGTAATAATTGGTTGTTGTTCAAATTTAATTGTTTCTACTTTTTGGCACAAGGCCAGCAATTATCCCAGTGTATTACTGGTACTTTATTTTATCGACCCCGTAAGGATGAAAGGCAAAGTTAACCTCGGCGGGATTTGAACTCAGTCCGTAAAGGGACGTAACTGTGCTGCAAAGCATGGCGTCCGACCCTCTACCGATACTGCCAATCCACTCAAATTTAATGCTGTGTAGTGTGTATCGTTTTGGTTGCTTTGTTTTGTTTGCGTTTGTTGTGGGTTTGTTTCTGTTTCGCTTGTTGGAGATTTTTGTGGTGTTGGTGATGGTGGTGTTGGGGTTAATGATGGTGATGGTGTTGGTGTTTGTGATGATGGGCTGGTGATGCTGGTGTGGGTGGTGACATAGCTGTCTTAACTTTTTTGTTAGTTTATTTGTTTGTTTCACCCTGCATTTTGTTTTTGGAGAGGGAAGGAAGAGGATTTTTTTATTTTTTGGTTTCTTTTATTTTTTATTTTTTCTAGATACAGTTTCTCACTCCTCCTCGTCGTCACAATCTGTCTCCAGGTGCGAGAGGTCGGGGAGTGGAAAATTCTCCACAGGCGTTGGTTTTAGTTGTGGCGTGGTGGATGGTAGAGGCGCGAGTGCTAATTCTGGCGCGGTGGGTGGTGGTGGTGTTGGTTTTGCTACTGTTGCTGCTACAGTTGCTGGGGTTGTTGCTGCTACAGTTTCTTCTGTTGTTGCAGTTATAGTTGTTGCTGCCATTTCTGCTGCTGGCTTTGATGGTTGAGTCACTGGGGTGGGCAGGAGAGGTGGCCACAATTTTTTAGCCCGAGGGCAGCAAGCCTTTAGGTGGGTTCCTTCGCCACAAACGACACACCTAGGCCTTCTACCCTCAACGATTACGGTGAGGTGGCTGCCGTCATTGAAGTCTATCACCTCTGGAATCTCCTCAATGTTTTTTTGATCCACTTGGATCAGAAGCTCCATCCCAGATCCGGACCAGTTCTCCTGCTTTACTTTTATCACCTCAATTACTTTAGTGTCGGCCTCGATGTCGGCGAGGACGGCAGCCATTAGCCAGGGAATTTCAATGGCCGGCGGAACCTGGGTCACCCTGATCTTTACCAGTCTCTGACCACAGTAGCTTGGGACGAGTGTGAATTCGTCACTTTTTAATGGGGCCATGGAGTGCACTCTGGCTTCCTGTGGGGTTCCAAAGAACACGTTCACGGTTCCATATTTTTGCCCACGTCTGATCTGGGTTTTTGAGCCCACACATGTCCCAAAGCTTTTTGTATCTGGGACTCGGATGCCCGTTCCACTCGGCGTATTTTAATGTTTATCGTGCGATATGACACGGTGCATAGGCGCCGATGCTCCATGGTATTAGATGAGGGGTGAGGCTGACCCTGTAACCATATTTTTTTACTATTCGCTTGGCTTCATTCAATTCTTCCTGGCTTACCTCAACCGTTTCATTTTTGTTTGCCGCTTTAGCAAACGAGACATTTGGTTTTGCACTGGTGTTGATGTTGTTGTTATTCTTATTGTTGCTGTTGTTGTTGTTGTTATTGTTATTTTTGTTGTTATTATTTTTAGTTTCAGTTATGGTGGTGGTGTCAGTGGCGTTCGGCGTGGAAGAGTCGATTTTCGGAGAATCCATTTCGGTATCACGAGATAATAATTTATTTTTTGTTTCAGTTGTTGCTGTGGTGGTGGTGTTGGTTGTTCTTTTTGTGATATTGTGGTGGTGGGGATGGCGGCTTTAACACCTGTAAGCATTGTAATGGCGGGAAATCCATGTCTGTATGTGACAAATCTAAATAATTGCCACTGCTATTACTTATATGTTCAGTGTTAGCAACCGTAGCAAGGTTTACAATGGTGGTGGTGGTGGGAGATGTTAGTCTGTTAGTAAAGCTGTCAGCAGATTTTGGTAGCTGAATGCCGTCCATGTTTTTTTTCAAAGAAATATTTTGTTTGATAAATATAAAGTTTAAATTTTGGGCTCAAGGCCCCAATATTATTGAGTGTCCTTTTCAGAAAGCAATATCTGTGAACTTATAAACACTTAACACCAAAAATTTTCTATAACTGGCAATTTGAAACAACTGAAAACAACAAACCTTTGTGGAGCTCACGATAATACGATTTCCTACGTGGGTCGTCAATAATAATAATAATAATAATAAATAATAATAATAATAATAATAATAATAATGATTTCTTTATTAACAATTAGGGTTTACATAAAGTAGACATTAAGGACAGTACAGGACAATACAGGACGGTACAAATGGGCATTTCTGCGTGTAAAAAAACAAAAGCAGAGGATGTAACAAAAAAATAACAATGAAAAATTCCCCAATAGGAGGGAGACTTCCGAGGGACATTTGTGGAGAAAACCCATCAAAAGGCCACAGTGACCCTGACCACCAGGGCAAGTGCCCTCTCCCAGTTTTCCACCTTTAATTTACAGACACATACTCAGAGTAGGCCCATTCACTTGGGCCATTCTTGCTTCTCTAATAATAATGATTTCTTTATTGGCCACAAGGGCTGACACCAAGAAAAACATTACAGACGGCACAGGACGGTACAGGACGGTACGATGTGGGTTTTGTGCGTGTAAATATTTTTATTATTTATATAAGAAAAGAAAAAAAGGACATAGAAACATATATATAAATAAACGATAAAAATGAAAATTGAAACAATGAAAAATTCCCCAATAGGGGGGAAACCTCCGAGGGTTACTCGTGGCGAAAACCACACAAAAGACCACGGCCACCCTGACCACCAGGGCAAGCGCCCTCTCTCAAATTTTCTATTTCTCAAACTACAGACGTATATTCAGAGCGGTCCCGTTCACTCGGACCATTCTCACTACATTCACCCACGTTTCAACAAACTTGCTAGAAGGCAGCACTTGCCTCTCCACCCTGATTTTCCTCTTCAAGTGAAACTTGAAAAAGTTAATTAGGGATTCGCCGAAGAGGAAAGTGTCTGTCTTTAACCCTTTCAACCTTGTCCACCACACAATCTCTTTCGCCATGGCCACCAGGCAAATGAAAACCGCCTGCCCTTCCTCCTCGAAGGAAGACGGCGAGACCATCTGCACAATGGACTCAGTCGATAACCGGATCAGTCCTACACGCGACAGCAACTGTTCGACATAGCTCCACAAGTCACTGAATGAGTGCGTGCACGACGGTTTCGTCGCTCTGCCCGCATCTCGGACAGGCTCAGCTGACGGCACTTCCGTGCCTGTAGAGCTTATCTCGAACCGGCAGCGCTCCCCGGTAGCACTGCCAGGCCAGGGATTTTTGGAAGTTATCCATAGGCCCTGGGCTGAAAGTTCTCCGGAAGAGAGCCAGCAGCTGATCTTCAACGCCCAGGATCTCTCCGAGAACGTCGTCGCTCTTCCCCTCCACTAGTCCTCTATAGAACGCCGAGGTGGATGTTGCACCGATAATAGTGCCCAGCTGGCAGAGGACAGTGAGCGCCTGGAGACATTCCAGTTTCCAAGCGCTATCCCTCGGTCTTTTTCTGACCCAGGACTGCAGCTCCGTCAAGGAGACGAGCTGTGGGAAAACGTGCCTGGCGAACGGCGACCACACCTGTTCACCGTCAAGGAAGCACCAGAGATGTCGCAGCCTCAGCGCATGCTTGCGCATCATTAGCCATGGCATGCCCAGTCCTCCACGCAACGGGTGTTGACAGCAGATGGATCGTCTGACCATGGGAGCGCGCCCCTTCCACAAAAAGCGGAAGAGGAGGCGCTCCATTTTGGTGAGAGTTGGGCCGGAGCAAGGGACGACGGTGAGACGATAGCAGATGACGGATGCGATGTACGAATTCGCCACCTCCGCCCGGCCTTTCAGGGACAGCTTCCTCTCGGCCCATTTCTGGGTGAGGGAGGCCACCTTGCTCGTCACCTCGTTCCAGTTTTTCTCCATCAGACCCCGAGCAATTTAACTGGTCCGTCCGTCCAACGCCCCACGACGCTGTCGGACGGCATGGACTTGCCTCTCCAGGTGCCGAGCTGCAAGCCCACCGACTTTTCCTGGTTTATCTTTGCTCCTGTCACCGCTTCGTATTCCTTGAGAGCGGTGTCGAGCATCTGGACGTGTCTGGTGCTCGACATCACCACGGTGACGTCGTCGGCGTAAGCCGACTCGGATTTCCCGCATCCTAGTTCGCGTGGGACGCCCCTAATCGCCCCCGGTTTGTGCAGTAACGGCTCGAGAGCCGATACGTACAAGAGGGACGAGAGGGGACAACCCTGGCGGACTGAGCGCATGATGCTGAACGGCTGCGACAGGTAACCGTTCATCCTCACAACTGAGCAGATGTTGCTTTACATCGCTGCGATCCAACCCCTGAAAACGGGCCCGAAACCGGCTGCCTCGAGAACCGCCGCCAGGTACCGATGGTCGACCCTATCGAATGCTTTGCATTGATCCAAGTTGATCAGGGCTCCACCCGTGCCAGGTTCCTTAACCTCCCTCTCTATGATGTATCACATGAGGTGGAGGTTGTCGTGTATGGATCTGTCCGGAATGGCGCATGTCTGCGCCTCTCCCACCAGACCCTTGACGACAAGCGCCAACCTCGTTGCTAACACCTTGGCCAAAATCTTGAACTTTGCGTTTAGCAGGGTTATGGGCCTGAAATTATCGATAATATCCCCCTTGTTCGGGTCTTTTCTCTTCTCAGCAGCGCCACCGCTCCCCGTCTCACAAAACTGGGAATGATCCCGTTCTGCTGCCAGTTGCAGTAGACGTCTGCCAAGAGGTCACCGAACAAGTCTGGCATAAATGCATAAAGCTCGTAGGGCAGACGATCCAAACCTGGCGATTTATCCCTCGTGCAGTTAGCCATCGCTTCCCGTATTTCACCGGCTGTTATTGGCTTTTCGCAACACTGTGCTGCGGTCGTCGAGAGCCGAGGCAGTCCGTCGAGGTATGCACTGAAGTCCATGCCCCGATCCGGGCCGCGGCTGCTCCCGAACAGTTCAGCGAAGTGCTGCTGAAAAGTTTCACACATCCGCTCGGGTTCGAGCATCACGCACCCGTTTTGGTCAGACAAAGACCGAATTGTGGCTTTGTGGCCACGTCGCGCCTCTGCCATCCGGGCCCATTGGACAGCTTTTGTCCCCTCGTGTTTCAGAGCACGCGCTCTAGCGTTGACAACGCAGCCTTCGTGTTTTGCGTTGAAGAATTGGTCGAGTGCCAACCTCGCCGCAAACACGTCGGTTGCGATGCCTGTCCTAAACTTCTAGCTTTCTGACTAGCTCTCCCTCTACTCTATTTTCCTCTATCACTACTCCTTTGCTAAACCTAATCGACTCTACTTTAATTGCCCTTTTCAGGGCGACCCACCACCTGTTGTTGACGACCGCTCCCGTCAACACCCGCTTAACTAATACGCTAATCCGGTCTCTGTAGGCTTTGCGCGCCAGGAAAGATGCGTTCAGCTTCCAGTAACCGGGCCCTTACTATGAAGTCTGTCTATGTCGTCTCACAGATCACAAATTTGTGGTCTGTGTAGTCGACTATTTTAAATTGTGGACAACTTATATTAGCCTTATCTAGTTCTCTGCAGAATACCCTATCGAGATACGATCTGGATGACCCGATGCGATTTGTCCATGTCCACATTGGCACATTTGGGTGATCCAGTCGATACCTGTCAGACAGTTCAAAACATCTGAGCAGGTTGGTGAGGCTCTTGCACTCTCCTCCCCTATCCACTAGCCCCACACAATCCCAGCGTGCATCCAAGATACCGTTCCAGTCGCCCACTAACACTAAAGAGCGGGACGTTCCAAGAAAGGTCTCTAGACGTCTGAAGAAATCTGGCCGTCCTGCCTCTGTTGGGGCGTAGACGGCTACTAGCCTGAAAGCATTGCCTTCGCTGCCGGTCACGTCCAGCACCACCGACTTACCTTCTGGGTCTAGGAAGATGGCCCATATGGCGAGATCCAAGCCTCTCCGAAAAAGGACGGCAACCCCTCCCCCGATCCTGGACGGCTGGGAGATGCGTATACATCGTAGCCGCCGAAGATCGGTGCGAAGGCTTGTGCTTCGGAGATTCTGGTCTCACTGATGGCCACCACATCTATGTTTAGTGACCTGAGGTCGTTGAGCAGGTGACCCTGCTTCCAAGATGACCCAGGCCACGTGCATTTATACTGCCTATTCTGAGTACGGCCATGTTGGATGAGAAACGGGCAAGTGAGAAAGGGTCACTTACCTTGATCGGTGAAGGGACAGTAGAACCGTCCCTTTCGCTGGTCATGGGTGTTTCCAAGAGGATGTCAGTGTATATCCTCTTGGTAACCGACCCTCTGAAATCTCCAACTGCGTTGGGGAATTTTTGTTTTAAAAGTGAGTACTGTTCTATTGAGATTTCAATGATGCTTATGTTTGTCGGGAGAGTTCTTGGTGTTGGTGGGATGTAGTAGTTTTTTTCTGTGATGTCTGTGTGTTGCTTTATATATTGTATGAGTTCTTTTTTTGCCATGTTTATGGCTGTGTACTTTTTGGGCGGAGGGGTGATTTTGTTGCTGTTTTCTTCTTGTTGCTGTTTGGTGTGTGTGTTTTGTTTTGTTTGCGTTGTTGGTGTTTTTGGTGATGCTGGTGGTGGTGTGGTTGTTGTTGTCAGTGGAGCTTGTGGTGGTAATGGTGATGGTGGTGGTGTTGCTGCAAGTTTCCTTGCTGCCTTTACCCCTCTTTGTATGCCTTCGCTTTTGGAGGGTGAATCTAAGGGTTTTTTCTTTTTTTCTTTTATGTGGCAGACCGTTTGCCACTTCACTTCCGCCTCGAACTCCATGTCGGGTTCCGTGGCGTCTGGGAGGGGTATGTGCTCCACGGCTGTTGGTGGTGGTAGTGGAGCCCTCTTCGGCAATTTTGTTGCTGGTGTAGCAACTTCAAATGTAGCTATTGGTGTTGCCGCTACTGATGCTGCTGCTTTAGTTGTCCGTGGCCTTGGTACGGGTGCCACGGACGTTGCCCTCCTACTCACCGTGGAAGGGGCTTCTGCGTTTGTTTCCTGTCCTGCTCTTGGTAGCAGCGGACCAGGTATTGGAAGGAGAGGGGCTTTCTTCTTCGCTGTCTTCTGCGGGCAAAAGGCCCTGAGGTGACCCTTCGACCCACAGAGATAACATTTTGGCCGTCTTCCTTCTACGCTTATAGGGAGTTGGAGTCCTTCCTCGATGTCTATGATATCGGGGATAGCGTCGATACATTCCTGGTCAGTTTGTATAAGCATTTGCATGCCTATACCTGACCAGTTCTCTCTCCCTATTTTCTCTACTTGCAGCATGGTCGTCCTGTTCTCGATTCCAGCAAGGACAGACGCGGCCAGCCAAGGTATGGGCACGTCGGATGGGACCTGGGTCACTTTGACCCTCACAATTTTCTGCCCGCAGTAGGAGGGCACCAAGACTATCTCCTCACTTTAGAGTTTCCAAAGAGTGAGACTTTGCTTCCTGAGGAGGGGTGGGGGGAAAGTACGTCTGCCTCGGGTGATGTGGGTTTTGCGTGCCCAGACGCACCCCAAGGCCTTTTGGATTTGAGCCTCCGTGGCTCTCTCCACCCGATGTGAGATTTTGCTTACGGTGCGGTAAGTCACCGTCCGTAGCTGCTGGTCCTTGAAAAAATCGGGTGGAGATTTCAGGGAGACTCTATTGGCGCTTCTTGTCACCATGGCCCTTGCGACTGCCATCTCCTCCTCTGTGACTAACACTGTCTCGATATTTCGGGCGACACCTGCAAAAAAGTGGTCCCTTTTGCAGCAGCACCACTATTGCTGCTGCTACTGGTCTTACAGGTGGTGCTGAGATCGCTGTTACAGGTATCGATGTCATTGTTGATGTTTTCGTTGGTACAGTTGCTGTTGTTACTGTTACTGTGGCTGTTGTTATTATTGTTGTTTTTGTTGATACTGTTCCTACTATTATTGTTGTTGTGGCTGTTGTTATTGTCATTGTTATTGTCGTTCTCGACCTTACCGCTGTTATTTTTGTTATTGTCGTTCTCGACTTTACCGCTGTTATTTTTGTTGTTGCTGTTGTTATTGATGGTGTTGTTGTTGGTGTTGTTGTTGGTGTTGTTTTTGGTGTTATTGTTGGTGTTGTTCGTGTTAGAAATATTTGTTAATTTTAAATCTGGAACAATCTTCTTTTCCATTGTAATATTTTCGTTTAATAATAATTGTTTCTACTTTTGGCACAAGGCAAGCAATTACTCTAGTGCATTACTGGTACTTTATTTTATCGACCCCGTAAGGATGAAAGACAAAGTTAACCTCGGCGGGATCTGAACTCAGAATGGCAAGGGCCGTAGCTCTATGCGTCAAAGCACGGCGTCCGACCCTCTACCGATACTGCCAATCCACCAATAATAATGATTTCTTTATTGGCCACAAGGGCTGACATCAAGAAAAACATTACAGACGGCACAGGACAGTACGATGTGGGTTTTGTTCGTGAAAAGATTTTTATTATTTATATAAGAAAAGAAAAAGAAAAAGACATAGAAACATATATATATATGAAAATGAAAATTCCCCAATAGGGGGGAAATCTCCGAGGGTTACTCGTGGCGAAAACCACACAAAAGACCACGGCCACCTTGACCACCAGGGCAAGCGCCCTCTCTCAATTTTTCCATTTCTCAAACTACTGGCGTATATTCAGAGCGGTCCCGTTCACACGGACCATTCTCGCTACATTCACCCACCTTTCAACAAACTTGCTAGAAGGCAGCACTTGCCTCTCCACCCTGATTTTCCTCTTTCAGTGAAACTTGAAAAAGTTAATTAGGGATTCGCCGAAGAGGAAAGTGTCTGTCTTTAACCCTTTTAACCTTGTCCACCATACAATCTCTTTCGCCATGGCCACCAGGCAAATGAAAACCGCCTGCCCTTCCTCCTCGAAGGAAGACGGCGAGACCATCTGCACAATGGACTCAGTCGATAACCGGATCAGTCCTACACGCGACAGCAACTGTTCGACATAGCTCCACAAGTCAGCAATGCTCGGACACTGAACGAGTGCGTGCACGACGGTTTCGTCGCTCTGCGCGCATCTCGGACAGGCTTGGCTGACGATACTTCCGTGCCTGTAGAGCTTATCTCGAACCGGCAACGCTCCCCGGTAGCAATAATGCTTTCTTTATTGGCCACAAGGGCTAACATGAAGAAAAACATTACAGACGGCACAGAACGATACAAAGTGGGTTTTGGCCGTGTAACAAAGGTTATAACAAGAAAATAGAAATATCAAAAAAATTCAAACAACAAAAATTCCCCAATAGGGGGGAAACTTCCGAGGGTTACTCATGGCGAAAACCCCACAAAAGACCGCGGCCACCCTGACCACCAGGGTAAGCGCCCTCTCTCAGTTTTCCACTCCTCAGTCTACAGGTGCATACTCAGAGCGGGCCCGTTCACTCGGACCAGACTCGCCACTTTCACCCACCTTTCAACAAACTTACTAGAAGACAGCACTTGTCTCTCCATCCTGATTTTCCTCTTCAAGTGAAATTTGAAAAAGTTAATCAAGGATTCGCCGAAGAGGAAAATGTACGTCTTCAATCCTTTCAACCTTGTCCACCATACAATCTCTTTCGCCATGGCCACCAGGCAGATGAAAATAATGATAATAATATATAAGCGAACAAAGAATCATCATATACATTTTAATTACATATTACATATGTTTCAACGTCGATCAGCTCGAGGAACGATCGATTAATGATCGATCCTGAGTCTGGAATCAGAAACTCCTCAGATATGTGTTCAGACTCGCGCCTAAGAATGACTGGATAGTTAGAAAGTTATTCCGATTCATTATTTTAGGCCGCTACATACTCTGCTAGTGAAGGCGTGTGGCTGAGTGGTTAGAGAATTGGATTCGCAATCGTAAGGTTGTGAGTTCGATTCCTGGACCAGGCGATGCGTTATGTCCTTGGGCAAGACACTTTATTTCACGTTGCTCCTTCTACCTGGAGTTGCGACCGATAGATAGTATTAGCAATTGGAAAGACCAACGGAAACATTGTTCCCTCGGTCCGATTTGACGAAAGTCGATCGTTCCATACTCTGCTAAAGAAATATGTCATCGCCGTATTCATCCTGTTAAATTGTATTCGGTCAAATCTCAGTTGGAAGGCGACCTAGAACTCAGCAGCTATTACTGCCATTTCTTGGTCAAGATGGCATTTTACGCTTGTCTCGTGCCGAAGCCATTCGTACCCATAAATACCTCAAGTTTTTCAACCGGCACACTGTGAAATTCTCATTTTCCACAGTACCCTATATTGCAAGCGCCAATTCCAAGAAAATGTGGGATTACGAGTGTCGCCGGCAACAAACTGGAGCTCCGCGGAGGGTGGTTGAGAGGACCCGTACTGACTCTAACACCAATTACGCCCTATCCAATACTGTGCCCCAATCCATCGTTAGCCATGACACTGACACCCAACTGACTGCAACGTTGACCGTGATCTCCAGAGTAGTAACAGGCCGGTATATAAATGACATAACACCTGACACCACGGGCTCCAGTGCACAACATCAGAATAGGCATCCTGACACCTCGCATTGCAACTGCCGCAATAAAGTACAGTGCCCTCTCTAGGGAAACTGCATGGTCACGAACATTGTGTATAAATGTGTGGTTGAAACGCAAAACACGGTCCACAATTATATCGGTGCAACATCCACGAACTTTAAATCGAGGATGTACAACCACACAAATTCTTTCAAGGACAGGAAAAGAGGCATTCCACAAGACTGGCGGACTTAATCTGGACGCTAAAGGACAACAACACAAGCTTCAAACTACACTGGAGTATAGTGCAACACGTGGTCACTTATTCTGTGGGCGGTGGCAACTGCAAACTCTGTGTAACGGAAGCCATGGAGATTGTGAAATTAAAGCAAAACTTGGTTAACCTCAAGTCTAGATTATCGTGATTTGCAGACACCACCGGAAATGCACTTTTTCCGCGCTTAACTTTCCCACCTAGGAGCTAAACTTTCCCACCTAGGAGTCAAGGCTACCAGTGCACTGGGTTAGCCCTACGTTTTGTCGAGCACCTTAACCGGCCCTTGGGCCCACTCTGCATGTATAACTTAGCACATATAAGAACGTAAGGACATACCCATGCATACACACGCATACTTACACATAACATCGTACACAACCTAAAACGTATGCATATAAGCACACGCACATACATTCACATCCATGTACACAATCACACCATATAGGCATATGTCCTCTCTACAAAGAATGCAATAGCTGGATTGTATATGAAGTCTGTCTAGACATTCACTATTCCTCTTACTTTTCCAACTTATCCATGTATTAAAAAAAAAGAACTGTATTATTATTTCATTCTAACCCTTTATTATGTTTGTATTATTTGTGTGTGTGTGTGTGTGTGTGTGTGTGTGTGTGTGTGTGTGTGTGTGTGTGTGTGTGTGTGTGTGTGTGTGTGTGCGTGCGCGCGTATATATATATATATATATATAAGCTTTTTTCAATAACAGAAAGATTTTTTTCAATGTAGAAAGGCCCTGAGAAAGACCCACTTAAAGATTAAAGTGGCAGAAAAGCCAGGAACTACCATAAAATCCCTGATCAGCAAAACATACCCTTTTAAGAAAACCCACTGTACTAATAGGAAATGTGTTATATGTAAACCCCCAGATCAACTGCAAAACTAGGAATGTAGTCTATAGCATAAGATGTACAGAGGGTACTTGCAGAAACATGACAACAACATACATAGGTGAGACAGCTTGTAGCATAGGAGAAAGGATAGACCAACACTAAAAGGACGAAAAAACGGTTCAGTACTATACGAAGACGCCAAACAACAACTTGACGGTAACATAAAAAACATAGCAATTAAAATAATATCTAAACATAGAAATGATTCACCAGATAGGCAAATCAGAGAGGCCAGTGAAATAGAACTTAGAAGGCCAAGGCTAAACAGAAAGAATGAATGGAATAACAACACCCAAACAAACAATACTGACTTAAGAGAAATATAAATAAATAAATAAATAAATAAATATATACACAAGCACAATAACAACAAACACATATAAACACACACTAGTAAACTAAGATAGAATACAATAACCAAAACACAGTCACCCAAACGCGAACACACACCAAACACTATACACACACGCAAACGCATGCGCAGAGAAGAAGACAAAAATAAATAAATAAATAAATAAACAGATAAAATAAAAATGGCGTAGATATACAATACAACAGGAGGAACATAATAGTACCACTGATGATGTTGCAGATGTGCAACGAAAGAACTTTGTTAGACTATATATATGTGTTTACTTCTATATTATATCTGTATTTTTGACCGTTGGTCAGTCGTTGAGGATCAAATGAATTAACTGTGGAGATATAAAAGGTACGCGAAAACCAACCAAACAGTGAGTGTGTTCTGTTATTATTTCTGACAATATTATTACAACAATATGACCCTCCCCATGTATAACAATATATCCTTTTATTCTCTATCTCACTGTCGCATTTTCTCTGTCCGTATTATTTATTTCTTAATCGCTTCTTTATCTTTGTAAAGATTGGTTTTATTTATTATTATTTTTTTGTATTTCTTTATTCCTTTTGTACTTACTTCAAAAGACTATGACTGCAGACTTCCTGCAGACCGGCGGCTACGCATGAATGCCTTCGGTATGAGACCAGCGTAAAATGCCGTCTTGACCAAGAAATGGCAGTAATAGCTGTTGAGTTCTAGATCGCCTTCCCACTGAGATTTTACTGAATACAATTTAACAGGATGAATACGGCGATGACACATTCCTTTAGCAGAGGAAGAAATATTTACATTTCTCAAAGTATTGAAGTATTTAAGACTATTCAACAGAATTCGTAATATAATCGGCTTGTCTCCTCACAGCCCAGGCAGACAGAATAGAGAAGGCAGAGGACGGCAAAGGAGACGCGCTGGAAAAGCCACTCCAACTCACGGGGCTCACACCTGCGGCTGGCCAGCTGAGCGCCTATGGTGGTGAATGTAGCGCCCTAAAATAATTGTTTCTACTTTTAGCACAAGGCCAGCAATTATCTCAATGGATTACTGGTACTTTATTTTATCGACCCCGTAAGGATGAAAGGCAAAGTTAATTTCGGCGGGATTTGAACTCAGACCATAAGGGGGCGTAACTCTTTGCTGCAAAGTATGACGTCCGACCTTCTACCGATACTGCCCTAAAATAATTGTTTCTACTTTTGACACAAGGCCAGCAATTATCCCAGTGCATTACTGGTACTTTATTTTATCGACCCCGTAAGGATGAAAAGCAAAGTTAACCTCAGCGGGATTTGAACTCAGAATGGCAAGGGCCGTAACTCTATGTGTCAAATCATGGTGTCCGACCCTCTACCGATACTGCCAATCCATGATAACTTATATTTAAATTTATTTACTAAAATATTCTGCTAGAAAAGTAGAAGTTTGATATATTATCAAGTGTTTTCATTGTTGATGCAAATTTCAATTGTTGTTTAGAAATGACATACAAATGGTGATTATAAAATTTCATATTTCTTTCACAAGTATTTCTACCAATATAGCCGTCTCCTCTCAATATGTTTAATCAATTCTAAAATAATGAATCAGGATAACTATCTAACTATTCAATCACTCATAGGCGCGAGTCTACATATGAACACATATCTGAGGAGCTTCATTAATCGATCGTTTCTCGAGCTGATTGGCAGGGAAACATGTAATATGTAATTAAAATGTATATGATGCAACACTGATTCTTTGTTCCCTTATATATTATTATTATTGATACTCTGCTCCCCACGAGCATCGAGTGCTCATCTCGGCATGCCGCATACGGACGCAATTAATTTGCAGCTCTAATACCTATATATTGGTAGAACACTGGGAGGTTATATCCATAGGAGTAGAACACTCAGTCCATGGGACAAGTTCAGTAGAAATTAGTTCCACAACAGTTAATAAACTATTTTCGAGGATATGTGTTTCATCTTTCGGATTTTCAACTCGAGTGAATGGGTTATAGTCGAAAGAGGGAAGGCTATATGAAGAATGTCAGGCATGCGCAAGTTCATTGACAAGCGGGACAACTCAAATTAAACTGATGAGAGGGAGACAATTGAGATCGTTTTGGATAAAAATAGGTTGGGTCTGTAGTGGATGAAATTAGTCTGGGTCTTTGTAGTTATGTAATAAGTACTTGGCTGCGTGGCAACAGCGATTATAGAAATCAGATCTTGTATTTAGATAGGTACTGTTACAGGATATTTATTCATTCCTAGATGCACAGACAACAAGACAAATTCCCATTTCCGTATGGCCTAGATTTGGTCAGAATTTTCCATTTAATGGAAAGTTCTGAACATATGTGGCTTGTGAGCTTCGTGGACGATCGTTTATCCAGGTGTCTGAGCGTCATCTTATGATTAAGGAAGCTTTCTTTAAACCGGTCCTCTGTCATACCTACATGTTTTGACCTTCTGTTGTTTGTTTGGTTGGGTAGATGTAACTTCAGTTTCATAAACTAAAGCAAGTGTGTTGCACTGTTGTTGAAAAGGGCATGCTTCTGGCTTTCTGCAAGAGCAACCAGGTGGAGTTGAGCTCTTGGGATTGGTGGGGATGTGGGCTTTCATATTTCTAGCACAGTTTCACCCTGTGTCTATTCAAGATAGGTCAGTATTTATGACCTGTAGGGAAGTGCTTATCTAGGAGTATTAAGAATTTTCTACCTATATTGGTTCTAACATTGAGTGAGAATGATGGGCAGAACCAAATTATTTTATTATTATTTCAACTTATTCTCCTCCTTAGGAGGGGAGTAAGAAATTGTATCAGAGAAGTCGCTGTTGGCTAACACAGCAATGCAGTAAGGTGCCACTCTGTCAAAGATGGCCTTGTTAGAAGAAAAGTTAGAGATCCTAGTACTGAGATTTTTAACAACGTTTTAAAAGACTGTAGGTGGATGACATGAGTTTTTGTGTATGTAGGTTAATTTTTTATTAAGTTTATGGAAAGGTCTGAATGCGTGTGTATGAAGGTCTAAATTAATGTCTAGGTAATCTACGCTAGTCAGGTTTGTGGCTCAGTGATCCTAAGTCTTAACTCGTTAAAAGTAGCTATTAAGTCTTTTTTAAAATGGTCCAGGTTGTGACTGCTTTTATGGCTCGATAGGGTCAGACCATCATCGCGGTATAATCCCATGTGGAAGTCCGGGAATCTGACTCGCAACGTATCTAAAATGTATAATCCAACCAAATTGCATACATCAGCACTATCGAATGATCCCATTGAGACATTGAGGTAGTTGATTTTTTTGTCCACGCTGAAGTCAAAAATTTTTTGTCCCTTACTGAAGTCAAAAAGATGTCCCAGAAAGTAACTCTTGAAAGTTTGTCATCCAGCTCAGCTATTAATGATGATGATGAAATCTTCAAGTCAGCACTGACCCCACAAATCACTGCAAATAAAATCAACTCTTGATGATGCCACTCTTGTTGCCATGTAGGAATGAGAGAAACTATCAGTATGACAAGCAAGTACTTTTTACATCCCAATTGCAAAAAGTCTTATTTATGATGTGTCTGAACTCACAGTTCCCACTGAACCATTTATCAAGCAAGAACCAGTCACTGTGAGAAAATGGCTCAGGAAATTGATTAATCCACTTTCACCACTGGAAGGCAGATCCTAGCTAGTCCTCCACCCAGATGAAGAATTATTGCCATCAGCTTCCCAATCCAGCATACTCAAAGATCGGATTGCAGTTTTAGTTACAGGAAAAGGAAAGGAGGAGCTCTTAGGTGTTCTGGTTGCAAGAGATGGAACCAGACAACAATTCACTGAAGTTGTTTTGAAGGAAATTCAACGACTCAAAATTGAGGATAGAATAATTGGTATGCCCTTCAACACCACCGCCAGTAACACCAGCATGCACCAAGGAGCTAATACGAGAATTGAAGCAGCTCTGAAAAAATCCATCTTGTGGCTGGTTTGCCATTATCACATTCTTGAACTGGTTTTCAAGAAAGTCTTCAAGATCTTTTTCCTATCATCTGGTTCCAGTATCCCAATGTTGAAAAAGTTCCCATAACATTGGGACTCCATTGATAAGTCTCATTATCCTGGATGATGGTGAGGCTATGGAAGAGTTTTAAAAGCAAAAGAGGGAGGAGATAGTTGAATATCTACTGACTGAACTGATTTCTGGAGATCATCCCTGAGAAGACTATGCTGAATTCATAAAGCTCTCTCTTCTTTACCTTGGTGGCTGGCCATCCCCCAGTTCTTCTTGGTCCTAGGAGCTTACCATCAGACTTGTTACATGGCTACGGCCATATATGTGATCAAGATAGTTCTGTTAAAAAACAACTTAAGTTACTTTCTCGGACATCTTTTTGACTTCTTCACCCCACTTTCTCTTTCTTACTTTCATATCATAAATCTTCTTTTCCTTCTTCTGATTGGCTCTCACATGTTCTGCATCAACACCAGCCAGGATTGAAGATATCTGATCTCGCTGTGTCTGAAGGAAAGCTTCGTCTTCAAATGGGACATCCTTTAGTTCAAGAATGCTTGCAATGTCAAAAATTTCCTCTAGATCACCTTTCCAAATCTCACGCTTTGCAATTGCTTTATTATTGATACTCCTTATACAATTTCTCAACTGAAGTGCAGATGTTTTTTTTCTGCTTTGGTGAGGGCATTTGCTTTTCTCCACACTTCCTGGATCTTCTGACAAGTGTTTTTTACGGCAACTGAAATTGTCTCTCCGAGTTTGGCGTGACAATAGAGAAAGCACAAGAGCACTTGTTTGGAGGGGAATCGAGTCTGAAGTAAATGCTCCTCATAATCTTGATGAGTTATCAAAATAGATTTCGAAAAGCTCACCACATCAACGTGATATCAAATAGTTCTTTGTACGAACAATGAAAACAAATCACTGATGTAAAATTATTTCTACATACTTTAAGATTATGGTTCATTTCTTTTCCATTGAGAATCCTATAATAGGTAGCAATGTCTCCTGCTTGTACATAGACAAAAGCAAACAAAAACTGCAACCTAGTCACAATCAACAAGTGTTGAAGTTAAACATTTTCATTTTTTTGGCATAGAATTTAAAAAGGACCAAATTGGGCAACCCATAAATATATTTGTATCTCCTCGTAGTTTTACCCATGTAGCTTTTATGTGAAAATGGATTCAGGGTGCAATTGACATTAGGTAATGCCAACAAAAAAGATTTTCCTTATAAATATGAAACACCTTAACATATAAATACATATATATATATATATAAATGGAAAAAATGAAATTTCATTTCTCACTCTTAGTACGGCTGATACTTAAATATAAATATGTATACGTACATACATATATGTATACAGACGTACAGTAGTATGTATATACATACATGTACACATATATATATGTATGTATGGGTTTACCGAACATTTATTTTAATGCTCGGTTTGTTTGTAAACAAACAGCCTGAATTATTAGCCTTACAGTGTTTGGCAACCATCGTTGCCATTTTGTTCAACACTGACAAAGGAACAATGAACTAGTTTCAAGCTTATTAGCTGTCATCAACACTGTTTACCTTCCTGTCAGTTGATTGAATGTTTGAAAGTATATACTTTCCTTATGCATATTAACGGCTGAGCAGCCTAATTTGCATATCGAGTGTACGGCTAATAATTTGGGCTGTTTGTGTATGTATACATACTTATATTTATATATATATATATATATATATATATATATATATATCATCATCATCATCATCATTTTTACGTCTGTTTTTCCACTTTTGCATGGGTTAGACAGGTCTTTCTCAGCACGGCATCTCTCCAATCATTGCGATCCTTTGTCATCTTCTCTGTGAGTCTTAGCTCTCACTACTTCTGCCCAGGTCTTTCTTGGTTTACCTCGACTGTGGCTTCCTTCCACTGGCATTTTCTGGCATTTCTTCTCCCTCAACTCTTCCAAGCTCTGCCTCTCTCGCACACTTATATTGCACATCCAACAGAGCATGGCTGCTTCATTTCTCTCTAGTCTACACATGTCCTCTGCAGTCACAGCCCATGTTTCACCTCCATGCAGCAATGCAATTCACACACAGGCATCATATTGTCATCTTTTTGTACATAGGGAGAAACCTTTTTGTGGTCAGCAGTGGGAGTAGCTCTCTGAACTTTTTCCATGCTGTCCTTATTCTAGCTATTATGTTCTCAGTGCACTCTACTTCATTGCTAATTATGTTGCCTAGATAACAGAAGCTATCAATCACTTCAATGGGTAGTGGCAGCTTGTGGTTAAAATGTTTAGTCATTATTTTAATATTGTGTAAAATGAAACAAACATATAAAATGAAAATTTATACATAAGCTTGATAAAATCCTAAATGAAAAAAAATCAATTTTTACTTACTAATAAATTGTTATAGTTCAAGCTTGATCCATTCATTTAAAAACGAAATCCATTCTTCTTGTTTTACTTTGAGCAAAAATGTTAATAAATTTCTCCTTGGATGGCTGTTGTGGAAATTTTTCTCCCTTGAAAGCACTGCAAGTGCATTTACTCTTTCAGGATTTATAGTACTCCTTAGAAAAGTTTTTATTCTTTTCAGTGTTGAAAAGCAGTGTTCTGGCTTTGATGTCTTGGAAATTGTCAAGAGTCAAGAGGATTTTTATCAGTTTCATAATTTCACTAAGGACACCATCTAAATTATTTTCCAAGATAATTTTCAGCAGCTCAATTAATTTGCAATATTCATGCATATCGGATCTACAATAGAATACTTTTAGTTCAGTTCCAAGCTTTTCTTTGTCAATCATCGGATATACTTCAGTGGTCAGTACTATCTCTTCTGTAGGCAGTTCATTCTTAAAACTAGTGAAGCTTTTCTTGTTGAACAATTTAGCAGCTACTAAGTGTTTAGTGGAAGAATATCTGTCCATTATATCGACACATATGTAGTCACACACTTGCTTTGCTTCTGCTATGAATGTCTTTGAAGGATTCTCACAGTACTTCGAGTTTCTTATTTCTAAAATAGCAGTTTTGAAATCTGTTATATATCCATTGCCTTTAAACACACAAATTTCTCGAGATTGCATTTGGTTGTAAATTATTTCAACATGAGGAATAATCTGATGAAAAAGCTCTAACCAAAATATGAAATTATCATCATTCAAGTATTTCAAAAATTCCTGTTGTTTCTGCAATGGTTTGATGTTGACTGAATTTCAGTAACACAGCTTTTTAAAGGTTATGAATTTTCATGAACTCTGTTCACGTTCCGTTTGTTAAAGTTCCACTTTGTAGAGGATGGACGTGGAATGCTGATGTCCATATGCTTCTTGAGAATGGATACATGTTGTGGTGCTTTTAAAAAGAATGTTGGAATAGCCAAAATGTTAGAGAAAAATATTCTTGCGTTCCGTATAATACAGCATTTCTCATTATTGAATTATGTTGATGTGCATAACAATCAAATGTGCATTACTATAAATTGCTTTTAATTTTGCTTGAACTCCTGCTTTTTTACCTTTGATGACATTTGCACCATCAAATGTCTGAGCTATCAGTTTTTGTCCATTTCCTTGAAGGATTATGTCTAATTGTTCTAGAATATATTTTGATATGCCATCTGCAGTTTGATTTTCAGGAATAAAGAATCCCCCAAAATGCTAAAATATTTCTTCATTCAACACGTACTGTAGAACAATGACCATTTGTGTGCATTGTGAAACATCTGTTGAGTCATCAGCCATGACAGTTACAAACAAAGCTTCTCTAATTCCTGTCCTTATCTCCTCATGGTACATTTGCAGCAGGCAGTTAAGTATCTCATTCTGAATTGTCATAAAAACACCTTTGAAGACCTTATTGTTTTCTAAGTGATTCTTCAAATGTGGATTAATCTTCTAAATACCCCTAGATTTACTGAATCATATTTTTAATTATGTCCACATTAGGGAGTTCAAAGTTTCCATAAAATAAAATGCAATCTATTATTTTGGATAAAATTTAAAGGTTCTTTGTAACCTTCATGTTATGCTCATTGATTGAAAGTCTGTATGCCTCACTAAGTTTTTCCTTAATATTTACGCTTCTTACAAGTGACAGTAAAACCACATTTTCAACATGCTTCTTTGATTTCTCATGTTTTTCAGTTTTTTTTTTCATTTTGTTTATAATTCTAAAACCGTGTTTTGTCCACGTTACACCACATCCAAACAGTAATCACAGGAAGCAAAACAAAGCATTTTTCATTTCACAGCCACAGAGCCAACTTTTTCATTCAGAATTAAAGCTATGAATATACCTCTTGTATCGAATGTATTTTCCATTCGTGGCTGAGATATCTGAATATCAGGTGTTGAACAGCCCTTTTCTTAACTGTAACTTTCTCATGGAGGGACAACTGTGAAAATTTAAGCTGTTGAAGTTGACTTATTGCCACAAAACTTATTTCTTGGGAGGCAAGGAGGTCATGGTTAAATTATTTAAATTTTCTATATAATAAAAGGAGTCTCAGCTGTCTTCATTCCTTGAGCCAGTCTCAGACTTCTGTGATGCAAATGAACTAACCATCTGCAACATAAATTTCAGGAAACCAGCCAACCACCTGATTTCATATCAATCAGGTAAACATATAAGCCAAATTTATTACTTACTTGTTAGACAGCAACACAAACATACTGTAATAAATACTAAGGCCTTCCCTGGGGAAGAATGCACTGCCCAGTGCAAGTTAGTTATTAGTGACATCAAAATAAACAAAAGACAGAATTACAGCAATACAAGGAAAAAGAGTTGGATGACACCCTCAATCCCTTCAGGGGTATGCCAACCTACTGGCTACTGGAGAAGAGATGGATCAGTCCATGGGAAACTTAGAGCCTGTTTATGATGACATGGATTTAAACCCCTCAGGGAGGTCCACTGCTGATGTGCACAGAGGCGCCTGAGCCTGGATCACCTTACACAAACAAACTCGTGTTTGCACATGGAATGTGCAAACACTATCTCAAACAGGAAAACTGGCTAGCATAACTCGAGAGATGAGGCGATGCAACATTGATATCTTGGGCATTGCTGAAATACATCAGGCAGGATCAGGGCCTTTCACTGCTGTTGAAGGAGAGTTTGTGATGTACTCAGGAGGAGACAGGGATAGGAGTCATTCTTTCAAAGGAGGCATCACACAGCATGCTGTCCTACCAACCAGTTAATAATAGAATATTGTATGTCTGCATTAAAGCAACATCGATCAGCCTGTCCTTTATTCAGGTATACTCACCTAGAGCGGAGGTAGATGAATAAGAGGCAGAGGTTTTCTAAGAGTTGATACAAGAAATGCTGCAGAAATGCCAGTCAGGACATTGTAATAGTGGCAGGGTACTTCAATGCTAAAGTTGGAGAGAAATCAGGAGACACTGCTGTGTGTGGAAAATGCAATCTGGGCACACTTAGTGAGGCAGGTGAAAGACTGATTAATTTTTGGCATGACAATGACCTTTTCATAACGAACACGGCTTTTAATCACCACATGAGGTGAAGGTACACCTGGCTGTCTCCTGGGGCAAGATCCAGGAACCAGATAAGCTACATATTGATCAAGAGGAGATAGATGAGTTGTGTCACAAATCCAAAGCCTACCCTGAGATAGATTGTGGATCTGACCTCAATCATGCTTAAAGTCAAGAGGGAAAGGTAAGAAAAAAAGAGCCCATGGTTTACTGGAAAACTCAGAGGTGATGAGTAGATATAACCTAGAAGTAACAAATTTGAAGCACTCCAACTACTTCAAGAAGAGAGAACACCTGAAAAGCTGTTTATGGCAATCAAAGAGACAGTAAAGACAACAGCGGAGGAAATGCTTGGGAGCGAGCCAAAAAGACTGAGGAAAGTGTGGATCTCTAAAGCCACTCTCTATCTGATGGACGAGCTCAAAAAACTCAAATGTACCAGGGCTACTTCCAAGTTTAATGAAACAAAGTACCAGGAATTGGATAAAGCAGTACAGCAAGAAGAAACCAGAGACGACAAGGCATGATGGTTGGAAGAGCAATGTGTTGAGGTTGAGGGGGCATTGCAGAAACATAATATACGGAAGGCATCCAGTGTCATAAAGTCATTAAAAATCGGCTTCCATGAAAAACATTGGGGATGACGAAGGAAAGGTCCTGACTGATCTTCAGGACATTCTTAAAAGGTGGAAGGAGTATGGAGAAAGTTTGTATTGGGAGGATGGGGAGGTAACTAACCAACAAGTCGATTTGGGAGGGAAGAATTTTCATCCATTCTGGAATTAGAAGTTAAGAAGGCTTTGAATAGGATGCCTAACAATAAATCTGCTTGTATCGATGACTTGCCTGCAGAGCCTTTAAAGACAGACAACGAAACAATGATTAAGATATTGTGCCAACTATGCAATAGAATTGTAGAAACAGGTGAGTGGCTTGCTGATTGGAAGAAGGCAGGTTTTATTCCCATACCAAAAATTGTTGGAACAACAAAATGTACAGAACTTCAGATGATTGCTCTCATTAGCTACTCTAGCAAGATCCTCTTGCGGCTTCTCTTAGAGAGAACGCGGGGAACAGTAGAAGAACAGTGTATGGATGAACAAATGGGTTTCAGAAAGAGGGTGGGGATCAGGGATCAGATTTTCAATATCAGAATTATCATGGAAAAAGGAAGGGAGTTTAATGTGCTTTTATATTTAGCATTTGTAGACTATAAAAAAGCATTTGACACTGTATTACATTCAGTGCTTTGGAAGGTATTGAAGATGGGATTGAATGGCACAATGGTGGAATTATTAAAGAATCTGTATGATGAGCAACAAACTGCAGGGAGAGTGGGAAAAAAGCACATAGAATGGTTCACTGTAAACAAAGGAGTTCGATAGGGATGCCTGTGTCACCTTTGGCATTCAATCTTTACTCTGAGGAGGGGATGAGAAAGTCAGTAGATATGCTCTCCTGGGTTGGGGTTACTATTGGTGGGAAAGAGATCAACAACCTGCAGTATGCCGACCACATAGTGCTCATAGCAAACACACCAGTAAATCTACAAACACTGCTGGATAAAATTTACAGAATTTCAAGGGAATATAGTCTGGAGATCAACATCAAAAAGTAATGGCAGCAACTAGACAGAAGGAAGAAATGAACATACAGTGCCAAGATGCCAGGCTTGAACAAGTTGAGAAGTTCAATACTTGAGCAGACAGCAGAGGGAAGCTGGGAAATAAGGACAAGACTAGCAACTGCAAGAACAGTCCTGAGGACACTCAGCAGCCTTTGGAAGGATAGAGCTCTTATAAAGTCCACCAAAAAGAAAGTAAACAAAACATCAGTGTGGCCGATAGCTCTATAAAGTTGTGAATTATGGACTTTAAAGGCATCTGATTTGAAATGTCATGCTATAGGTGTGCACTTAGAATTAGCTGGACAGCTCACAGAACAAATGAATCTGTCCTGGAAGAGACTGGTGCAAATCAACAGTTGGTTGAAACAGTAAGGAAGAAGAAACTTCTGTATTTTGGTCATGTCATCAGGGCCCACAATTTGACTACCCATATCCTTGAGGGATGAATACAAGGAAAACTGGCCATGGGATGGCAGAAAAGTAGATCGACAGATGATATTAAGGAATGGACAAGAATGAGTTTGGCAGAATGTACAGCTATGGCAAGAGACAGGAAAAGATTGAAAGTGCTGGTCCATGACCTTGACCCTCAGATATGAGAATGGGATGAGGCTAGGCTATATCATCATCATCACCGTTTTACGTCAATTCTTTCACGCTAGCATGGGTTAGACGGGTTGTCCTGTTGTGGGCAATGCCAGGTCAAGTGACCATGTCTTTCCCATATGGGAACTGATTTTGGCTTGATTTCTACAGCTGGATGCCCTTCCTAACACCAACCTCATTTACAGTAAGTACTGGGTGCTTTTTTACCGTAGCGCCTACACATCCACTTTGCAGTGGGAGGGGTGGGTGCATACTGTCTATATGCTTCAGCTTCGGCTTGTACCCGTGGAAAATCGAGTCTTCTGTATTACTGCATAACACCAGTGGTCTCGGTCCTGTGTCATCACCTTTGAGAGGAGCAATTGGGCAAGGTCAGCTTTTATCACCTCACTTGAGGTCTTCTTGGGTCTTCCCACTCTAAGACTGCTATTGACTTTTAGTGCTCTGCACCTTTTTATGCAGCTGTCATCCTTCATATGCATCACATGTCCATACCAATTTAATCTCTTCTCCTGCACACAGCATTTGATTCCTCTTATGTTCAGTCTCGCTCTCAATTCGTTTATACTTTGCCGTTCGTGTATATTACTATTACACATCCATCGGAGCATGCAAGCTTTGTTTCTTTCTGATCTATGCAAGTCTTCTACAGACAGCGCCTAGGTCTCACTGCCATACAACATTGCTGTTTGTATGCACGCATCATACAGTCTGCCTTTCATTTTGAGGGAAAAGCCTTTTGCAGCTAGCAGTGGCAGTAGCTTCTTCCATCCCGTTCTTACCCTGGTTACTGTACTTTCAGAACACCCACCTCCACTGCTAATTCGGTCACCTAGGTAATAGAAGCTGTCTACTGTTTCTACAGAGGCCTCCCAGAGTTTGGTAGTGCTTGTTTCCTGTGGCCGTCCTGGTGCAGCAGCTACATATAAAGCCTACATTCTTAGCTAAACTTCCTGAGATCCCACTACATCTCTTGTGTACCCATAGTTTGCATTTGGGGCAGAGGATGAAATTCCTACCTACACCTTTCCCACATACTGAGCAAGGCCATTTCCCTGAGGGGATCTGGACTCTGTTTTCTCTTCTACTTACGAGGACCTTAGTCTTTGTCAGGTTGACTTTGAGACCCCTTCTTTGAAAACCACACTGTTCATCAGCTAGGTTGGACTTGACAATCTCCCTGCATCTCTTTGCCAGACACTTAGCATAGACTTTACCAGGGAAGCTTAACTTTCTACCGCAAGTGCAAGAAGGGGACTTATTTCCAAGCCAAGCTTTGTAAGCCTCCTTCTTTGCTCAGCTGGCATCTTTGACCATTTGATTGAATGAATGGGGTTCTCCTGCCACCCAGTGCCACATGAAGCTGCTTTTGGCCATAGCCTTTAACAGCTGAGCTGAACAGTTTCTACTCCATTTCAATGTCCTCCGTTTGCTTAGGGAGTTCTCTGAATTTGGATGCAATAGTATCTGCAAATCTGTTCCTGACCGCCTTATCTGCCAACACTTCCAAATTTATCATGTAGATCAACCTGGACCTGCAAGTTTTGTGGACTTTCTTGGCTTTAGGCAGTCTCAGATTGCAGATAACTAGATGATGATCAGTTGACAGCTTAGCCCCTCTCTTAACGCAAATATCCAGCACAGAATCGAAGGGATCAGAAACAATAAAATGAATTATTGATCCCTGTCTTTGATTCCTATTATACCATATGTATTTATGGAGGTCTTTGCGCTGAAAAGTGTTCATAATAGAAAGCCCATTATTAGAATTAATAAGGCCTCTCCATTCATGTTTAGATTGGGATCACCATTCCTTCCAATCACTCCTTTCCATGTCAGGTAGTTAGTGCCAGCATGTGCATTGATGTCTCCCATTAAGATATATGATTTAGAATTAACTACATCTAATGCTGCAGGATTTGTATTTGGGGTCTCTGTTTGGAGCACAAACTTACACCACCCACAGAGACCTTTCTTTCAGCCTAATCTTCAAGAGTCAAATCCTCCTTCCCAATGGGATATATTTTATAACACATTCTGACAGCTGGGGCTTGTGAGTATTCATACGTTTACCTGTGCAGTCTTTTCTAGAACCCCACATCTAAATAGTGGAATTTCCATCTTCAATCCAAATTAATAGTACCAGAGCCATGGAACTTTGATGAGGAAACCCTAATTATATCTAGCTGGTAGCATCTGGGCCCTTCTACTATTTCCTGCAAGGTTTGTAACACTCCAGTTAAAAATTGTCAAGGTTTTCTCCCTTCCAGATCCTCTCTGAGTTCTAGGGATACGTAACCTTTGTGCTTCCATCTCAAACTTCCCAGGATAGTTCTTGCAGCATGGGATAGAGACTGTAATATATTTTTAGAACATGCTTCCCTAGCCGAGGCCTGAATGCAACCTTTGTAATACAATATGAAGGACAATGCAGTATGGATGCCTTTACTGCTTCCAGTCATATTGGAGTGTTTTGGTGGTTCCATTCGCACCAGTCACCAGGTTGGTACTTTTCTCAGACTCACGAAAATTACGGATTTTTAGAGGCTGCTTTTACTTGCCTTGACATAGCTACATCATTGAGTTGTGAGAGTTTTCTTGGGAGGCAACAGTGTCTACCATTGCTCAATCTTCCCTAGTAGTTTACCACAGTTGGTCCAGGTTTGCTTATTTGTCTGGCAGGAGCCAGTATATATCGCAACTAACCACCATATCTAGTGACTGTATCACTATCTGCTACCTGCAGCCCATTCTCTGGTAGAACAGCACTGCCAAAAAACATAAACCTTCCAAAACAATCAAAGATAAAACAAAATCTAATTTATTGCTAACATTGTGAAATGTAATCAATATATAATATAAAAGAGAGATGTTTCTTGGTTGGTTGGCTCGTTGATTGGTTTAATCACACACGCATGCGTACATAGACATACACTTCTAAAGAGAGAGAGAGAGAGAGAGAGAGAGAGAGAGAGAGAGAGAGAGAGAGAGAGAGAGAGAGAGAGAGAGAGAGAGAGAGAGAGAGAGAGAGAGAGAGAGAGAGAGAGAGAGAGAGAGAGAGAGTGGCAACGTATGCTGGTTTACACACACACACACATCTATCTATATAAAACACCCAGTCCATGCTGTAAAATGGAAGGGTGGATAGGGCCCCTGAGTCCAATAAGACGACCTCTCTAGTGCTGGTGGCACAAATAAAAGCACCCAGTCCATGCTGTAAAATGGAGGGATGGATAGGGCCCCTGAGTCCAGTAAGACAACCTCTCTAGTGCTGGTGGCATGAATAAAAGCACCCAGTCCATGCTGTAAAGTGGTGCTGGTGTTATGAAGGGCATCCAACCAGTATATATACTACTGCCAAACACTATGAACACAACAATTGAAATTTGCAACAACTGCGTAAACAGCGATAACACTAACCATGTTAGGGCTGTGCACGGTAGTGGGGTGGCTGGTGCGGCCATGTGCGAGAACCCCCGACCGTCATCAAGCAATCGCACAAAAACAACTGCATAAACAGCAATAACACTAACCATGTTAGGGCTGCGCACGGTAGTGGGGTGGCTAGCGAGGCCATGTGTGAGAACCCCACGACCGTCATCAAGCAATCACACAACAGGAAAAAGAACGAGACGTCGCATCTGAGAGTTGCCACACTTAATGTTGGCACTGTAACAGGTAGATCTGGGGAGATAGCGGAGATGCTGGAGAGAAGGTATGTGGATGTGTGCTGTGTGCAAGAGGTGAGATGGAGAGGTGCCTCTGCAAGACTAATCGCAGGCAAACATTGTAGTTATTCTGGGTGGGTAATGATGATGGGTTAGGTGGGGTGGGCATATTACTGGCTGAGAGACAGAACAATAAGACAATAGAGGTAGTTAGAGTTAGTAATAGAATAATTAAGCCTAGGTTCGTTGCAGGCAAGAGACTACTGACAATCATCTCTACCTATGCTTTCTAGACAGGCCTAGGTAAAGAAGAGAAAGATGGCTTTTACAAGCAACTTTTATAAACAGCCTCAATGATAGAGGACAGAGACATCATTATGCTAGCATGGGACTTCAATGGACATGTTGGACAGCTCCAGGATGGATACACTGGGATACATGGTGGGCACGGTTACGGCTCAAGAAATGAAGAAGGAGTGAGGCTTCTTGAATTTTGTGATGCAAGTGCACTAACTATTTGCAACACTAACTTCCAGAAGCCTACCAACCACCTAATAACCTACAAATCGGGTGAGCACATAAGCCAGATTGACTTCCTGCTAGTTAGACAGCGGATGGTGTCAAATACTAAGGCATACCCTGGGGAAGAATGTACGCCACAGCATAGGTTAGTCGTTAGTGACATCTCAGTAAGCAAGAGAAAGAATGAGACATACAGGAAGGTGTGGAAAAGAAAGGTCTGGAAGCTAAAAGACCGTTCATTAAAATATAAATTTAGCAAAGCCCTTCAAGATGTGTATGACGAAAAAGAAGACGATTTAGAGTTGTATGACATAGATGATAACTGGAATTTCTTGCGTGACAACTTACTGCAGGCTACTGAAGAAACTTGTGGTTGGGGCAGAGCTTCAACCAGACAGAGAGTGACCTGGTGGTGGAGACAAAAGACTGGCATGGAAGGCTTGGGAAAACGGTGGGAGTAGATACGGATACGCAGCCGCTAAGAGAGAAGCTAAGTGTCAGGTGTACTTAACACGCAGGGAGGTTGAGAGTAGGAGGTTTGCCAATGTTCTGCGATGAGAAGATCAGAGACGTGCGGTGTTCCGCTGCGCAAGGCAGTGTGTCAGTGTAAATCAGGATGTTGTTGGAGATAAGTGTGTCTGGAATAATGCTGGTGTACTTAGTGTCACGAATGATCAGAAAAAGGAGGCCTGGAAATGTCATTATGAGACTAATGAATGTGGAGAACGAATGGGAGAGAGAGAAATTACCCTCAGTAGACCCGACAGAGGGAGCAGCTATTGAGATTGACGAATATAGGGTACAAGAGGCAATTAAGGAAATGAAGAATGGTAAGGCTACTGGACTGTCGGGGATAGTTGTTAAGATGCTGAAGGCATCAGGAGAAGTAGGCACTGAACTGGTTGCACACATCATCAATCAAGCTATATATGGGTCTCATACCCAAAGACTGGTGCAGCAGTATTCTCATAAATTGCTACAAAGGTAAAGGGGATGCTCTAGAGAGGAGCAATTATAGGGGCATAAAGCTGATGGATCAGGTTATGAAAGTGGCAGAGAGAATATTGGCGCAACTGATTAGAGAAAGTGTCAAATTAGATGAGATGCAGTTTGGTTTTGTGCCTCGGAAAAGTACAACAGAGGCCCTCTTCTTAGTGAGGCAACTACAAGAGAGGTTCTTAGAGAAGAATAAGCCACTATACTTAGCTTTTGTTGACCTAGAGAAGACCTTTGATAGGGTACCCCGATCTGTCATCTGGTGGTCCCTAAGGAAACTAGGTGTAGAGGAATGGCTTGTGAGGACAGTGCAAGCTATGTACAGGGGTGCTGTCAGTAAAGTGAGAATAGGAATGGAGTTTAGTGAGGAATTCCAGATACAAGTAGGTGTACATCAGGGTTCGGTCCTCCAAGCCATAACAGAGGAGTTTAAGACTAGATGCCCATGGGAACTTCTCTATGCTGATGATTTTGTTCTTATAGCAGAGTCAGTAGAGGAGCTAGAGAATAAATTCTGGCTATGGAAACAGCAGTTGGAATCAAGAGGCCTGAGAGTGAACATAGCTAAAACAAAAGTGTTGATAAGTAGAAGAGAGGACAATACTCTGATTCCATCAGGGAAATGGCCATGTTCGATATGTAGGAAAAGAACTGGCATAAATTCTATAAAATATACGCAATGCAGATCTTGGGTACACACGAGATGTATTGTGATAGCAGGCAAACTAACAGGTAGGGAAAACTACGTATGCACTAGAAGTACAGGGAATGTTGGCAGTAGTAATCACAGTGATAGACACATTTTTCCAATGCAGGTGGGTTCTATAGAAGTGGTTGATAGCTTCCGGTACCTAGGTGATCAGATTAGAATGGGAGGGGGGTGTTCCGAGGCCATAGTATCTAGAATAAGGATGGGCTGGAAGAAGTTTAGGGAGCTGCTTCCTCTGTTGACAAAGAAAGGTTTCTCCCTGCGTACGAAAGGCCGGTTATATGATGCCTGTGTGAGATGCGCGATGCTGCATGGTAGTGAGACATGGGCAGCAACTGCAGCAGATATGCGACGGCTGGAGAGAAATGAAGCAAATATGCTCCGTTGGATGTGCAATGTCAATGTGCGTGAACGACCAAGCATGGACGAGTTGAGAAAGAAACTGGGTATAAGAGGGATAAATTGTGGTGTGCAGGAGAGAAGGCTGAGATGGTATGGACATGTGATGCGCATGGAGGATGACCGCTGGGTAAAGAAGTGCCAAGAAATCCCAGTAGAAGGAAGACGCATTAGAGGTAGACCACGAAAAACATGGGCGGAGGTGGTGAGAGCAGACCTCAGATTGCTGAAACTCACCGAGGAGATGACGAAGGACCGTGACAAGTGGAGAGATGCTGTGCTGAATAGGACCCGGCCAACCCTTGCAAGCAGGGAAAAGCGGATGTAAAATGATGATGATGAAAGACAAAGACAGAGAGGGAGATTTGTGCGTTCTAGATTGTTTCGCGGCCAGCATCTGTAATAAGTGAGTCAGAAAGAGAGAGAGAGAGAGAATGTGTGTGAAAGAAACAGATATAGAGACTAAAAGAGAGGAAGAGTTACAGAGGGTGAGAGAGAAACACAGAACTATGTGAGACAACTCTACACTATACAGGAAAGGGGGATTTCTGAGTGCATGCATGTGTGTGTTAGTGAAGATTTGTGTGTGTGGCGTCCCACAATAAATCAAAGTATCAGTAGGTTTGTCGTTTTACACCAGTCATTGAAAGTTAGGTGATACTAACTACAACACAGAACACATAGAAAATTGATACTATTTGAAATTAATTTACTGTGTATATTAATTTAGCTTTTTGTTGATAGAGTCATATTATTATTGATCTAATTCAGATGACAGAGTGTCAGCCTATTCTCTAAGGCTGCGATTTGCATTTATTTCTATTTTTATTATATTGCCTTGTATTGTTTGTTTTTTTCACAATATTTTCCAAGAAAATTAATTTCATCATGTCACAAAAACACCGCTCTTCTATCGGTGTAGTTACAATGTCTGCCAAACGGTTGAAATCTTCAAGTGAAAGAGAAACTCAGAGACGGGAAACAGAAAGATTAAGGCAAGAAGGAAGTCGATCCCAACTTTCTGAAAGTCAACACAACTTGAGACGGGAATCAGAAAGACAATCGCAACAAACGGGTCTGAATATGAAAACCACCGAGAGGCAATGAGAGTTGCGATGGAAACGTGAGAAGCACAAAGGACTCTTCAAGGAAAAATAAACTGGCTAAGAGCTGCATTTTCATATGATCCATCGAGAAATTATAGAAATGATCCTAAAGTCGTGATTGGTAGCATGGATATTATATGCAGTAGTTGTGGAGCGAGAAAATGGAAAGGAGAAACACTTGGCATGTGTCCCTTAGGAGGAAAGGTCACATTTCTACTGATAGAAGACCCTCCACCTGTTATTCACATACTGCTTACATCCCATACTAACGAAGCTAAACACTTCAGGAGCAATGTTATGCGGTATAATGCTGCATTTCAGATGACATCCTTTGGAGCTGAAAAAGATCATACTGACTATGGTTATTTCACAACATTTAAAATTCAAGGACAATGCTACCATTTAATCGGTAGTTTACTCCCCCTAATGAGGAACCAAAATTCTTTCAAGTTTACTTTTTGGTAACAACGAACAAGAAGCTACTCAACGATGCAGAAATATTTCCGGTGGTCTTCAGCTACAAGTTATTAGTAGTCTGCAAAATAGGCTTCATGAAAACCCTCATTACATAAGAGTATTCAAATTTGCCTTAGAAAAATAAGAAGGCAAACCCCATGTATAAAATTACTATGAGACCTGATAAAAAAAAACAGCAAAAAAACGCAAAAGGAAGACGAAGTGGCTGTACTGATGGTCAATGAATAACATAAATCCAGAGATATCATTGTACAGGAGAAATTACGAAGAATTGCAGAGACACACAGAGCATACAACGCTCTTCAGTATCCTTTGGTTTTTTTGAGAGGTCAGGATGGATACAATTTCGCCTCAAGACAAGTAAACCCCAGTACAGTCAAGGAAACTAATAAATCGGTCAGTCACCAACATTTTTATTCATTTCACTTCATGGTAAGGGATTGCTTTAACTATATCCTAAGAATGGGAAGACTTACAAACCAATTAATGGTTGATGTTTATGCCAAGATTGAAGCTGAATGGTTGGCATCCATTAAAAACAACCAAGCTAAACTTAGAGAAGAGCAATACATCCATTTGAGAGACACCATTATAACTGATGGAATGAATCCTTCCAGTGTTGGTCAGCCAGACATTCTGCCATCTAGCTTCACAGGGAGTCCATGCTATATGGCTGAGCATACACAAGACGCCATGGAATATCTAAGAAAATTTGGTTGTCCAGATCTTTTCATTACATTTACATTCAATCTTACATGGCCAGAAATTCAAAATGAACTGTTTGAACACCAATATGCAAAAGATAGACATGACATCATTGCCAGAGCTTTTAATGAGAAACAGAAGATCTTGATGTGGCTGCTAAAAGATGGACAAATCTTTGGTGAACTAAGATGTTGGTTTTACACTATTGAATGACAGAAAAGAGGTCTTCCTCATTCCCATATGCTAATTTGATGTTCAGACCACATTCACTCAGATCAAATTGATAAACTTATAAGCCTCAAATTGCCCGATTGTGATGAAGACCCAGAACTATTTGCCATTATCTCAAAACAAATGATACATGGTCCATGTGGCAGTATCAACCCTTAGTGTGTGTGCATGGGAAGTAACAAATATGAAAAAAGATATCCAAGGCCTTTTCAACAAGAAACCTTAACTGGTGATGAGAAGCCCTCACTGTGGTGGAAAATCTTTGATTATCAAGATATGAGGTCAAGATGTTCAGGTTGGTAACAATTGCGTTGTTCCCTACAATCCTCTCCTCTGCAAAATCCTTGACGCTCACATCAATAGTGAGTACAGCGTATCAGGAAAATCAATTAAGTATATTTGTAAATATGTCAACAAAGGTAGTGATATGGCAACTTTTACTATAGGTGGCATAACCAATTGAATGAAGTTAAAACATACCTAACAGGGAGATATATTTCTATAATGAAGCCATATGGAGAATCTTTGGTTTTGACATACACAATAGACACCCCGCGGTAGTGAACCTAGCAGTCCATTTGGAAAATGGTCAGAGGGTATATTACACTGAAGAAAATGCACAATTGATTGCTGCGCCTCCTCCAGACACAACGCACACTGCTTTTTTAAAAGCTTTATGGAGAAGATGCTTTCGCTAAAACCTTGCTCTATCACGAGATTCCCACATTCTACACATGGAATAAAAAGAAATGAAGCGGATGAAAGATAGGCAACCATGTGGATGGCTATCAAAACATCAAAGCAAGTGGTGAAATAGGAAAAGTTTACATGGTCCATCCTAGACATAGGGAATGTTTCCATTTGAGGTTACTCCTTCACGTACATGGAACTCCCTGTGCAATGTATGCTGAAGCAAGTAAATTACTTGGCCTACTTGAAGACAGGGAATATTTGAAAAAGACATTGGAAGAGGCAGCTGCCGCACAAATGCCTAAAAAGCTTTGACAGCTCTTCACTGTAATGCTCACTACGTGCAATATTTCAGATCCCTTGAGTCACTGGGAAAGCTATAAGAAAGACTTGTCGGAAGATATATTGCACAGGATCAAACTTCAAGACACTGGCATTAATGTAGATTTTTCTCCACCTATCTGTAATGAAGCACTTTCAGAAATTAACAACCACCTGAGTGAAATTGGCTGGTCCCTTAAGGATTACAGTTTACCAGAACCTGAGGACACAGTTGCATACTCTATTGCAGAGGATATATTAAAGGAGATGAATTATAACATCAACAAGCTTACACAATATGTCAATGAAAATGAAGAAAAGTTGATTGAAGATCAAAGAATTGCTTATGAAAAAATATTGACCAATATCGACCAGAATGAAGGAGGCTATAGTTTAGTACTAGGTTGTATGAATGTAACAAGGAATACATTGTTTGTGTGTAGATATATATTTAATTAACAATGGTAGATAGTATAGTTGACATATCAAAGAAATAGATGATAGAATGAAGCAAAGTTAGTAGTTACCGTTTTGATTGCCAGGCAAACGCGGCTGGCAGAGGACGCCTGGCTAAGGCCAGGCGTCTGTTGGCCAAATGACAGGCAGAGCCAAATGAGAGGCTCTTGGCCTGGTGCCGAAAAGGCAGAGAGAGAATGAGAACCTAAAGTTGTTAGTTTTATAGGGTTCTGACCGGAAGTTGCAGAAAGGGTTCTACTTCCCGTCTAGATGATAACCCAAACAAGGGAGACAACCGCTACATAACCCCCCGCCAGAATTTTAGTGTATAAAAATCGAAATGAAAATATGTAGCAAGTTGGCGAGAATGTTGTAACAGGCATGAAAATTACGACAAAAGAATGTTTGGAAAAATCAATGATAGATATCAAGGTAGCCAACCGCTCTTGGCCAGAGAACGACTGGACATCCATCTATCCATCACCCAAAGATACAATGTAATAAAGTAAGAGAAGAGTTCAAAGTTCAAATGTACAGAATATAGTTCACAGGTGTGCAATCACTTGACAGCAGGAAAGAAAGTGTGTTCCAGAGAATGAATGCAGGTGGTTTCTGTTCTGTGGTATATCGTGAAATTTCCAACCTCCGAATGGATTTTGTCACAGGAAGAATGCTGCAAAAATAAATTCTCTGGCTTTGGTTGTTGGTGAAGCTGTGTTGATGTATTGCTGCTGCTGTTGCTGTTGCTGCTGCTGTTGTCTCGCTGAGTGAGCGTATTCGGTGTTTAAATTCACAGTAAAAAAATTTTTTTTTAGAAAAAATGAGTTGCGCAAAGTGCTAGAAATAGCAGCCGAAGTTGATGGTCGATGTTGAGAATGCGTTGACCTGGAAGGGTCAAGAGGCCAGCGACCAGAGGAATAAGCATTCTTAATAAATGCGCGGTTATCAACGGTAAATTTACATTGTAAATTTATAAACCGGCAAATAGAAGAATATAGCTTAAGGCTGAAGAATCCTTGGCGAGAAATGTTATCTCTGGCGTGCGGCTATCTCTGTGAGTCGAGGATTTGTGCTGCCTACACGTGCCAATACAAGGTTGAAAAAATAATATTTCTAACGCGCGAGAAAATGATAGTGCAATTTTGAAAGTGACAATGATGAAAAAGAAAGGCTTCACTCAGCATAATTATTGGTGTGAACTTTGAAAAGAAAAAAAAACTTGAACGATGAAGAAAACGATGAACAAAAAGGCAATGGTTCATCGAAAATAAATGTTCCTGTTGAAATGTTTTTTAAATATCAAATTTCTTTTCTTTTTTTTTTTTTTTTTTTGAAAGAGTTCGTTGTAAGAAACGAGAAACATGTATATGTATCGTGAAATGCGACAGTTAGTTGATGTGTGAGAGAAAAAGTCTGTCTGTGCGAATTCCACATGTGCGTGTGTGCGTGTCCTTGAGTATTTTCATAGTTTGTCGATAAATTTGCTGTGTATTCGTAATGTTACTCACACAAAACCAGATGTGCTATTTTTTCTTTTTTTTTGGGGGGGGGGGGGTGACCACTTATAGCGATGAACGGCTGCGTGTTCGTATCACGTCAGGGTTACCAATATAGCGAGAGTACTGGGTTGTATGAATGTAACAAGGAATACATGGTTTGGTGTATAATATTTAATTAACAATGGTAGATAGTATAGTTGACATATCAAAGAAATAGATGATAGAATGAAGCAAAGTTAGTAGTTACCGTTTTGATTGCCAGGCAAACGCGGCTGGCAGAGGACGCCTGGCTAAGGCCAGGCGTCTGTTGGCCAAATGACAGGCAGAGCCAAATGAGAGGCTCTTGGCCTGGTGCCGAAAAGGCAGAGAGAGAATGAGAACCTAAAGTTGTTAGTTTTATAGGGTTCTGACCGGAAGTTGCAGAAAGGGTTCTACTTCCCGTCTAGATGATAACCCAAACAAGGGAGATAACCGCTACAAGGCCTTTACTTTTTGGATGCTCCAGGAGGAACTGGTAAAACCTTCGTAATAAATCTCATATTAGCAAAAGTAAGGCAGTAAAACAAAATTGCTTCAAGTGGTATTGCTACTACCTTACTTGATGGAGGCAAAACAGCACACTCAACGTTCAAGTTGCCATTGAATGTTACAAGAGAAGAGTCTCCTTCATGCAATATCAAAAAGAACACACCAAAAGCAAAACTTTTAGAAAAATGCTCCGTGATCATATGGGATGAAGCCACAATGGCACATCATCATCACTGTTTTACATCCGTTCTTCCACGCTGGTATGGATTAGACGGGTTGTCCTGTTGTGGGCAGTGTCCGGTCAGCTGACCTTGTCTTGTTCATACGAGAACTGATTCTGGCTTGATTTCTACAGCTGGATGCCCTTCCTAACACCAATCTCATTTACAGTGAGTGCTGAGTGCTTTTTTTTCCGTGGCACCTACACCTCCACTTTTACAGTGTGGGCTGGGTGCTTTTTTGCCGTTGCACCTCCACGACCACTTTGCAGTGGAATGATAGGGACCCCAGTCCTATCATCTCATTTCTACAGCTGAATAAACTGGAGCAATGTGAAATAAAGTGTCTTGCTCAAGGAAACAACACATCACCCAGTCCGAGAATTGAACTCACAACCTTTCGATTGCAAGCCCAATGCTCTAACCACTAAGCCATACGCCTTCACTAGAAAGTTATTTGAGGCTCTGGACCATTATTTAAGATGTAGCGGAGCTATCTATTTGCATGGTGTGTAACTATAATCTATTCATGCGTGATTAGGTCACTGGTTGATCAATCGTGAGTCGCGCATGAATATTAACTTTCGCCCAAACAAAGATTTTCCCGCTTCTTTTGTTTTCACTACACACTTGCTGCCTTTGACTCTGACAAGCAAGTCAACAACTCTCCAACATGTAACGGTAAAATTTCATTTCGGCCTGTCCAGCCTCATATCGGCCAGGCACAGCGCCTTTCTTTGCTTTTAACTTTTGCTTTGTTTGTTCTTTTGTTTGGCATGCCAGCTCAACTTTGTAATTGGTTGTAAATAAAACATGTAAAATATTATAAGGTCTTGTAATATTTTTACCACAACCATCACCTTTGGACGTGATATGGGAAGAATCCTTTTTCCAAGGTTCTTATCACTACAATAGCTTTATACTTCTTTTGTGGCTACAAAACTTACAACCAAACTACAACTTCTAACATTCATCTTTAATACAAACAACATTCACTTCTCAACTAACATTCACTTTACGGCTAACATGACCTCACACATAATATACCGTTACATTTCTCACTATAACAAAATAGCTAAACAACTCCTCGTGTACAATCATCAATAACATGATTCCTCTTATTCTTATTATGTCAACACGGCATAATAAACTTTCTTATTAATATTTGCCTTTCATCCTTCCGGGGTCGATAGAATAAAGTACATTGGGTAATTGCTGGCCTTGTGCCAAAAGTAGAAACAATTAATATTATGCCAACACGACATAATATTACTTTAACTGCTATAAAGAGACATTAGAGGATGTAATGAAATCATGGGCAGAGTAACGATGGTGTTTGCTGGTGACTTCAGACAGATTCTCCCCATCGTTCCTAAAGACACAAGAACTGATATTGTAAATGCTTGCCTCAAAGTCTCAACTATATGGCAACAAGTCCAGCAATTACCCTTGAGGACAAACATGAGAGTGCAGTTGTACAATGATGCAGAAGTTGATACTTTTGCAAAACAGCTAATTATACTGGGTGATGGAAATCTGCAACAAGATAAAGATGGAGAAGTCAACCTTCCATTTGGAAATGTCTGTAATACAACAAATGAACTAACTGATCAAGTATTTCCAAATGTTGCCTCAAAATTATATCAATCAATCATGGCTGTTTGAGCGAGCAATTTTAGCGCCAAAAATAATATGGTAAATTAGATCAACCAATGCCTACTAGATACGCTCCCAGGGGACATTCATACATATGTCTCCATTGACAAGATTGAAAAGGATGACGAAGCTGTTAATTATCCTGCAGAGTTCCTTAATAGTCTGGAACTTCCTGGACTTCCTACACACAAATTAAAGCTAAAGATTGGAACTCCTATCATCGTTTTGAGAAACCTGGACCCACCATGTTTATGCAATGGCATGTGCTTAACAGTGAGGCGGATGATGAAACATCTCCTAGAGGTTGCTTTTCTTGGTAGCAATCAAGGCAAAAATACATTTATTCCAAAGATTTCACTTATCCCTTCCTCTACCGAGCTGCCATTCAGATTCTCAAGACTTCAGTTCCCTGTTAGAGCCAGTTTTGCGATGACTATAAATAAAGCTCAGGGTCAGAGTCTCAAAGTTGTAGGATTGTATCTGAGAGAATCAGTTTTTACTCATGGACAGTTATATGTTGGTTGTTCATGAGTGGGAACATCTAGAAATCTTCATATGCTATGCACGAACAGTAAAACAAAGAATCTGGTGCATCTGGATGTTTTTTTATTTATTTTGTCACACACACACCACGGTCTCGCCTCATACTGTAAACTAGACAACACATCCAATAGTCGTTTTCTCTTCTACCTATCTTCTCTTATCAACTGTTCACCCGAGTACCTCATCTAGTTTATATGATAAATAAAAAACTAAAACTATTTATTCAAATTCTATATTTATTTTTTTATTATGTAGCTTTTTTTTTTCGTCCTGGTCTCATGCCATATAAACCATGGTTACGCACATGGTTTTCAATCTATCTGCATATTCTCCATTGTTTAATCTCCTCGCAACTACACCCGAAAAATATTGCATGAGCAAACGAGGTTGATTCTACGTGAACTGCCAGAAATAGCAGCCAAACCCCCTTCAAATCACACCCACATCTTAAAAAATGGGGAGCACACATTAAACGATATGGCCCTAAATACTGATAAAGAAAAATGGGATGATAATTGAAATGCCTCGAACATAAATCTGCTCGGAGTATAACCAATTTAACGCCCACAACACACACTGTTTCCTCATTCTTAATAGTGCACATTTTTTTTAATATGCGTTATTTTAATCTTTATTGCAAATAAAGAAATCACAGAACGAACAGGTCAGAGCAAAAAATCTGTAAAAGGCATCTTAGCTGGCTTGGTCACCTTGCCAGACTGCCATAAACGAGACCAGTAAAACCAAACTTTGCGCTAGGTTGCAGGAGGAAAAAGAAGCAAGCAAGACCTAAAATGAAGTAGCATTAGAACATTGTGCAAGATCTACAACTGGTGAAGAAGGAACAGAAGGATGTACTTGCCCTGGCAACGATAGGAAAGGTTGGATTGCCCTGACTAACTCCTGCGACTCAAGACGTGGGAACTTCTAAGCCTAAGTAATATTTTAAAATGAAAATTTGCAGATATGTTTTTCAAAGTGTAGAATATGTTGATTTTTTTTCTTTTGTAATTCAGAGTTATAGAAATGTTGATTCGATTTCAAAGCTAATTCACACCACTTACATTGATAACGTCCATGTCTAGGCTACGTTCTTAAGTATAAGATCTTGACTTTACCAATTTCCATTACTTCACTTTTCTCTTGCCACCAAAGTGTCGTGCAGTCGCTGCAGGGAGGAGCAGTACACCACCTCCCTCTATCTATATCTGCCGGTTCATTTTGTGATAATAGATAGATGATATTCAAGTAGAAGGATGCTTCGCATCCTATGACATTAGCTCTTGATTTTTGTCATTGTTCATTATAGTTATACAACACTTGTCCCTCCCTTAAGAACTCATCCAATCTTATTTCAAATCTAAGTATCCATTTGCCTCTACTACTTCACTAAGCAGTTTGTTCCATATGTTAACCACCCTGTAGCAGAAGAAGTATTTTCATACTTTAAGTATTGCTCTTTTTTTTAATAGTCTGTATTTATGCCCCCTACTCGTAACTTGGTTAACATTCTTTTCAAATAAGTTTGATCATATTTATGATCTTTTCAAATAAGTTCTGGATCATATTTATTGTGTAATCTATCTACTTATATATATAACCAGCAATTTCTCTGTCTGTCTGTCTGTCTGTCCGACAGTGGAAACACGTGCGTAGAGAGAGAGTGAGAGTGAAAGAAAGAGACAGACTACGAGAGGGGGATAGCGGGAGGGAGAGAGAGAGAGTGAATAGATGCTAAAACACGTGCTACAGAAATATTACCTTACCCTGCCCACTGACTTTGGTCACTGAGGCCGAGGGAATCGCTGGTTGCTATAGAGACACCTTGCACAAGCCAGAAGTAACCAGTTCGAGGCGGTTCTGACTTGACACCATGCGAAGAAGGTTGCCATTGAATTTGTGGTTGTTGCTGCTGATAATAAGGACCATTTGAAGAAGGTTGCCATTGAATTTGTGGTTGTTGCTGCTGATAATAAGGACCATTTGAAGAAGGTTGCTGCTGATGAGGTAATTTATTAATCAGATTGCGCAGTTCCATAACCTACGTTTGATTTGTTCAATTTTTTTCTTCAATTCTTTTTTTTTTTTTTTTTTTATTTCTTATTGAAAAAATATAAATAATAAAATAAGGTTAGAAATTTAAATACGATTTAATTTCCATTTCCAACAGCCAATGTCCAGTGTTCAATTTCATGAAAAAATTGGAAATAATTCAAAAAATTGAAGTTTAACTTTTGAACATTTGTTTTGACAATAAAAAAATATTTCCTTATTCACACCTAATGGTATGATTAAAATTTCATAGGAATATTTTTTTCTAACCGCTAGTTATTTATTTTCTCCTTTTTCGTTTTAACATATATTTATTTCAAAGATTTCACCGTATAGATAACATATATATTTATACATGCATAAAAGACACACCGAGAGACAGTGAACATGTGGTGCCGAAAACATTTCTCATCCAAATCTCAACAATATCAGTATATACACTAGATTTGCTAGCAGAAAACCGTCCACCGGGTGGTTTTCTGCTAGTCTCTATATATAAAACTGAAGATGTCTGTCTGTGTGTGTGTATGATGTTTATGCATTTCCACATTTCTCTACCGATTTTGATGATTTTTTTTCCAATGTGCTCCAAATTTACCGACGATGGTCAACGCGACATAAACTTTGCCAAAAATTTCCTGCTTCTATGAAAAAAATCGATAAAACTAAATACATGCTTTAACTCTCTCTTGCCGCCTCACGTACTGGTGAGGACGAAGGGCAGCATTCCAGACGCCGATGTATGGACGCCGCTACTTGAATCTCAACAAAGACATTATATTTTGTTGTTGTCCTTTTTGTAAATTTTTTTCTTTCTTTTTAGCAATATGAGAAAAAAAAGTAATATAAATATTCTGATAAAAAAAAATAGTGAGAAAACTTTTTTCAGGAACGTCCGATTTTGATGATTTTTTTTCCAGTGTGCTCCAAATTATCGCCCCTGTTTACGCTCTTTTGTGCTATAACTCAGACGTGCTTGGCTTACAGGTTTGACCTACTATTTGACGTGCATTCTTGCTACAACTTACTTAGTACTCACTTTCCACTTATTCACTGTTCAATTTAAATTTTTCGCTACCCCCCTTTTTTGCTCCATTACCTGCATAAATATTTACATGTTCGGTTTAATTAGTACTTCCTGTTTCCCTTTTTAAACTTACTTTTAAAACATACTTTGACACTACGGTCATGCCCCCCAAGAAAGGACCACGGCTTAGTCGCCAAACTAAAGCTGCTTCTGCTGCCAAACGAAGAAGAGCTACAGAGTCGTCTCTCGAGAATTTGACTTGGTTGTCACAAAATGCAACTCGAAATGCAATTACTCTGTCAACTGAGACAGAAGAACAGAGGAGCATTCGCCTTTCCGGGAATGCATTTTTAACTACAGTTGCATGTGCAGCGCAAACTGATGAACAATATTCTCGACGACGAAACAAAAATGCTGCCTCCACTGCTGCGGCGCGTGCTGGTGAGGATGAAGAACAGCGTTCCAGACGACAAGGAAGAGATGCCGCCTCAACTGCTGCGTCACGTGCTGGTGAGGACGAAGTGAAACTGCCTCCTCTACAGGAACCACCACAACCTTTGAAGTCTCTACTGACCGGTGCCACAGCGAAGTCGGAACACTTCCTTAGATGTTCCAGGAGATACAACGCTGCCTTCCAAATGACCTCTTTCGGAGCTAACATCATACGAGAGGACGGCTTCATGCCTACCTTTAAAGTTCAAGGACAAATTTACCACAGAATCGGTTCGCTACTGCCCACGACAGACGGACAGCCCCAGTTCCTACAGCTATACTTTATCACTGACTATTTGGATCAAGAGGAACGACGCGCTTTAATTTCGCCTGGCACAGACATGAAAATTCTGTTGCAACTCCAGAGAATGCTGCACGAAAACAACAACTATATTCACAGTTTTAAATGTGCATTTGAGGCCGCTCTGGCGCCAAATTTTGCTGTTATAATCGGCGCTGACAGGAAACCACCAGGTACCCACGCTAGACATTTTAACACTCCCACGTGCAATGAAATAGCTGTGCTTCTTCATGGAAAACAGTACAACAAGCAGGACATCATACTTCAGTGTAGGGACAACAGTCTGCAAAGGATCAGCAAGACGCATAGGTCCTACGACGCATTCCAATACCCCCTTATTTTCCCATTCGGTGACGACGGATACCACTTTGGAATTCCTTTGTGCAACAGCAACAAAACTGTTTCCTGTATGCAATTCTACGTCTACCGATTCATGGTCCGCGAATGCTGCTTTAACCACCTCTACCGTGCAAGAGTATTCTTCAACCAGCTTGCTGTAGACGCGTGCGCAAAGATGGAATCTGAAAGGCTGTGCTACATAAGGAAAAATCAAGCGCACCTTCGTTCGGACAGCTCCATTCACTTACGGGATGGAGTAAGGAATGACGTCGATCCTGAGAACCTTGGAAAATATTGTATCCTTCCGTCGGTTTATTAGGAGTGCCCGATACATGAGTGAACGCACACAGGATGCTATGACGTACGTGCGTCTCTACAGCAGACCGGATCTCTTCATAACTTTAACTTGCAACCCTAAGTGGACTGAAATTACCGCGGAATTATTCCCCGGACAAAGGGCGTCAGACAGACACGACCTTATGGCACGAGTCTTCCATTTGAAATTGACAAAACTTATTGAACTCATACAATCAGGTGAGGCCTTTGGACCTGTTAGATGCTACGTATACACTGTTGAGTGGCAAAAGAAAGGCTGATCACGAAAATCAACGCAACCAGCATTGACAGCATTATTTCAGCAGAAATACCCAACCCAAAATTGGACAGAGAACTCCACAACATCGTCACTGCTCACATGGTTCATGGGCCATGCGGAAACGGTTTCAACATGAATTCGCCATGCATTAAAGAAAGAAGGTGCACCAAGAGGTATCCAAGGCCATTCCTCCGAGAAACTCAGACAGGTGGCGACGGTTACCAATATACCGCTGCAGGGAGCCAGCGGACGGAGAAATTGTTGCGAAAACCCCACATCACCACGTCGACAACAGGTGAATTGTACCCTACTGCCCACTTCTGCTTAAAATGTTTAATGCCCACATTAACGTTGAATACTGCCACTCCGTCAAATCAATGAAGTACGTCTGCAAGTACATCAATAAGGGGTCCGATGCTGCGTCCTTCGGTCTTACAATGGAGAACAGCCGAGACGAAATCACTCGATACCAGGTTGGCCAATACATCAGCAGTAATGAAGCGTTCTGCCGATTCTTCCACTTTGCAATACACCATAACTACCCCCCAATCAAACAGTTGGCGGTGCACCTTGAAAATGGTCAAAAAGTCTACTTCACCGCTGCTGAGATAGCAGAGGAACCCAAGGACACCACACTTACGACATTTTTTAAGTTATGCCGAAACGATCCCTTCGCCAAGACCCTCTTCTACTCTCAGGTGCCATCATACTACACTTGGAACACAGACAACAGGATTTGGTTAAGAAGGGTGAAAGGACAACCCGTCGAGGGACATCCAGACATTAAAATCTACACAATTCATCCTAACCAACAGGAATGCTTTTATCTCCGCCTTCTACTGCATGAGGTGGTAGGACTGACATCTTTCGACGATCTGAAAACAATCAATGGAGAGGTTTGTACTTCATTCCGCGCAGCCTGCCTTAGGCGGGGTCTACTGGAAGATGGCGCTCAGTGGGATGCTACAATATGCCCAGCGCGAAGTCTTCGGCAACTCTTTGCGGTGCTACTGCAGACATGCGAGTTAAGCGACCTTGTATCCTTATGGGAAAAATATAAAGAGGACCTTTCCGATGACTACATACACCAAGGACAACTGCTACTCCCTCATTCCGACGTACGACTCAGCGACGAATTCTTCAACAAAGTTCTCATTGACATCGAGGACAAAATCCTAACTGCCGGCGGAAATGACCTTCCATTCTATGGACTGCCAAAAGTTCAGCGAACGGGCTCAGACAAACTTCCGAGAGGGCATAATTCAGGAAACTGCCTATGACGTCGACACCCTCGAACTGTTCATCAACGAAAACGAGCCGAAATTGTTGCAGGACCAACGGCGGGCGTATGACACAGTTTGCACTTCCATTCATCAACGCACAGGAGGTATCTTCTTTTTCGATGCCCCAGGAGGAACTGGTAAAACATTCGTCAATAAACTCCTCCTCGCCAAAGTGCGACAGCAGAAAGGAATCACTCTGGCTGTGGCTTCTTCTGGCATTGCCGCAACTCTGCTGCCCGGAGGTAGGACAGCTCATTCCGCATTTAAACTACCATTCAACGCAACTTCAGACGACACAATAACCTGCAACATCACCAAAGACTCTGACAAAGCGGATGTCTTGAAAAGATGCCACCTAATTGTGTGGGACGAATGCACAATGGCCCATAAAGGGTCCCTTGAGGCGTTAGACAGGATACTACGAGACATCAGGGAATGCAACCAGCCCTTGGGAGGAATACCCCTACTGCTGTCTGGCGATTTTCGACAAACTCTTCCAGTTGTTCCAAAAGCCACCAGGGCCGACACTGTGGGGGCTTGCATTAAGTCATCTTCCCTGTGGCAGGAAGTGACAATCCTGGCCCTCACAACAAACATGAGAGCCCAACTGTTCGGCGATCACTCAGCAGCCGACTTCTCAAAGGACCTCTTAACAGTTGGTGACGGCACTGCACCTTCAGATGCAGCTAGAGAAGTAACAGTCTCGCAAGTAGGCACCGATGTCGACACTGTTGATGACCTCACAGCCTCTGTCTTTACCGATATGGCCATCAACTACAAAAACACGAGTTGGCTGTGCGATAGAGCCATATTAGCTCCCAAAAATGTCTCAGTTGCAAAAATCAATGAGGACCTTCTGCAACGCATTCCTGGAAACCTCCATACCTACAAATCTGTGGACAAAGATGAGGTTGACGATTTTCCCACAGAATTCCTCAATTCCTTGGACCTCATTGGACTGCCACCTCATGAACTGCGCCTCAAAGTTGGGGCTCCATTGATGCTGTTGAGGAACCTGGAACCACCGCATCTCTGCAATGGAACACGGTTAGTGGTAAGAAACCTCCTGCCGCATGTAATTGAAGCCACAATTCTCACGGGCTGAGGCGCTGGAGAAAACGTCTTTATACCCAGAATACTATTAACTCCATCAGGTAAGGAATGCCCCTGTACTCTGTGCTGACTTCAATTCCCCGTTAAACTTTGCTTCGCGATGTCAATCAACAAGTCCCAAGGCCAAATGCTAACAACGGCAGGCCTGCATTTAGCCCAGCCGTGCTTCTCACACGGCCAATTATACGTCGCATGCAAGCAGAACTTATTCATACTTGAGCTCAAAGGCAGAACAAAAAATGTGGTCTACAGAGAAGTGTTGTGACTCCTCTTTTCAGCACCACTACAGTCTTGCCGGACTGACATATGGTGAGTAGATGCTATTGTTGTATATTTTCAAACTTATCCGTATTTACTTACCCATGCTTATTCCCCCTCTTTCCTCGATAGGGCAACCAATCTGTTTTCACAGAGCATGAAGTTTCGGGACAGCACGTCCGCTGCCGTTGGTGGAAGAGGCCCTATTCACCTGCGAACGTTTTACACCCCCTTTCCAGGACTTCCTACCAAATTGTTACCATTGTGAGAACGATAACACGGCCCTTTCCAGAGCCACCTCACATTCAATTGTTACCTCCTTCTGAGTGTTGCAAAGACCTTTGCAGGGCTTTCTATCCTGTTGCAAATCGATTGGTTGGCCGGGAACTTATATCAATCTTTGCCTCAATAACCATAATTGACCTCTCAAACGCCTGTAAACAAGTGTAGGTAACTTCAGTTCTTTAAGACAATCTTCATATGATACCATTGATAATCCAGGTACCTGTTTAGTCGCTCTTCTTTGAACTCTTTCTAGCTTATCAATGTTTCTTCAGATGCAGACTCCACAGAGTGTTCGGATACTCTAAATGCGGTCTTACAAGTGTTTTGAATATTTCTTGGTCAATATACTCAAAAGTACTTCTGATGACGCCAACGATTGAGTTAGCTTTGTTAACGTTATTATGTGCTTTCTGAAGGATAATTTACCCTCTATAACGATACCAATATCTTTGTCTTTTGTAAATTTGGTCATAGGTTTTAAACTTGTATCTAGTTTGTAGTCAAAAGGTTTTACATTATTTTTTCCAATTCTCATAACTTTACATTTATCCATATGCAACATTTCAGCCTTGTTGGCATGATATTTCTTAAATTTTTTAGTATCAGCATATAAAAATATTTCACTGTTATTAGAAACACTAGATGGTAAGGCGTTTATGTATAGAACAACGCATATAGGACCGAGTACTGATCCTTGTGGAATACCACTTGTTACATCTTTAAATTTTGAACTTTCACCGTTTACAATAACTCTTTGCTTTCTCTTTGATAAGAATGCTTTAATCCATGTGATATATTGTTCACCTAAGTTGTACGTTTTAAGCTTGCGAACTAGTTTTACATGACTGACCTTGTCAAAAGCCTTCATAAAGTCATGATACCCGCCCATTTGTTTTCTTCGGACGTCTTCGCCTTACTTTTCACCTCAACCCTTCTTTGGATGATGCTTCAGCATATCCTGTCACGTGGCTGTACAATCTATTTTTTACAATGGCTTGCAGGAACATACTTTCGTGGCTTGTTTTCATCAAGTGTAAGTGTAAATATATATATATAACTCAATAAATATATATATATATATATTTATTGAGTTATCTCCCTTGTACTTTAGACCTTTTTATCACGTGAACGATATTGGCCTCACTTTCATATTTTGTTGAAAACATGGCGTCGGTGTTCTGTTTTAAGCAAATGCCGACAGTTCCTTGTGTTGTAACTCTACCATTGATTCCTGCCACAACTATTTCTATGCATCTCGATAAGTATTTACTACCAGTGAAACCGCTTTTCTCTCCTCAAACTACAGCATCTTTCTTAAACGTTTCGTTGACTACCGCAGCAATTCTCACCTGTGCCGCCACCCTTATTATGACTACTCCTACTACCACTACCGGTCAACATTGAAAAGGGACAACATTCAATACATTTATACACACACGCACACATATATCCATCCAGAATTTAAACGCATACATGCTCGCTCTCTTCCAGTATATGCACTATTGATACACACTATTTCAAT
>OZ024743.1:165338109-165353109 GCA_964016885.1 Eledone cirrhosa
GTCTTTTGTGAACCTAAAACCTGTGAGTAAATTTTCAAACAGTCTTAAATAATCATGCTTTTTGAAAAAAAATTTACTAAATAATACGTTGACCAAGTTGTATTGTACACATACAATACAAGTAAAAAAATTTACTTCGTACCAATGTTTTCCTTTTTTAAACAAAAGATTCTAAAAAATTACTTAATTTATAATACAGTCTTTTACAGGAAGTGAGTAACTTTTCGGGTGTTTAAACGTAAGTTCACCAGGGTTTGTGTCTTCATTATTAGCCCACCTCTAATGGCATTTTTTGTTCTGCTTAAGACTAAATGCTATGAGCGTATTTGCAATTAATTGCGCACACGTGCACACCTGCATGCAGATAGACACTGACAGCCAATAAAAAATCGATAACTTGCTTAAGATATCGGTCAAAAAGAGAGATTGAATGTACTTTAGAACATTTTTTTAATATATTGTTCTTTTTGGCATGATATGTCAGAAATATAGCTACTATACACTTTGGTTTTTTTTTGTAACTAAAAAAACGGTTCCTTTTGGGTGGATACTTAACGAGAAAAATCCTAGGGTTTTGGACAAGTTTGTTTCAGGCGCTGTATAGACGCCTATTTTGTCACACCTTGGTCATGAATTCGTATTCTTTTCCAATAGATATTTTCCGCTCTATAAGGCTCACCAGGAAATAAGGCGTATCATTTAAAATCAGGTCCGCACAACGGCGTGTAAGGCCAACCAGGAAAATGCTATCTTCTTTACTTTTAGTCTAGATCTATTACTTCTGTTAGAGCCGTGATTGATTACCATTGTATTATTTATACATAAGGCTCACCGGAGTATAAAGCGCAGAGCTGTTTTTTGATTAAATTTAATTATTTTAAGTGCAATTTATAGACGGGAAAATTCGGTAAGTTATTGTAATCATATTTCCAAACCTTCCCATTCACCAGTAACCATGCTAACGAATCTGGTGTCATCTCTCTCTGTATTTAATCACCTCTCTCTAACCTAACAGCTTCGTTAAACGTCGTTATGCCCACACGGAAACGTTCAAGACTTACCTCCAAAAAAGGTACAGCTATTGCTTTGAGACAACGAATTAGGCGTTCTCAGGTATGAGTTCATTCACAATTGATTAATCGTTTATGCAATATTCTCCCTTAATGTTAGCAAGTACTGCGTTTATCCTAACTGTCACCACTTTTAAGCAACTACAACATTCTAATCGTAGTTATATTAAATTTATTGTTGTACCTTGATTCCCTTTTGTTCATGTTAGACTTTTCTCATTTACTATTGACACTGCCATTGGCTTAGCTAACCAGTAGAATTAATTAATTTTCTCTAGGAAACACCTGCTGACCGCGAATCTGGACTCGCTGATAGACGTCTTTCCCGGCTGGTTGAGTCACCAACATCACGTACGACAAGGCTTGCTGATGTTCGCCTTCGTATAGTATATATATATATATATGCTTATATATATATACATATATATATATACATATATATATATATATATACTTATATATATATATATATATATATATATATATATATATATATATATATATATATATATATATATATATATATATATATATATATATATATATATTGTAGAAAACTTATAATGAAACAATTGTTTGGAAAGAGAGATATATTTTAACTTTAATTATATCTCATAAAATAATACAACTGGCTTTCCACAAAATACATATAGTTAGCACCCCAAACACTTAAATTGGGTTTATACTAACATATAACCTAATGTTTGTTGAGTGAGATGGTTACCAGTCAGAGTTTAGCTTTAAGCTATCTCTGTTATTGTATTAAATATATATATATATATATATATATACATATATATACTTATATATATATATACTTATATATATATATACATATATATATTTACATATATATATAAATATATATACATATATATATACATATATATATATATACATATATATATTTAGAACACTATATGTATATATATATATATATAAGTATATATATATGTATATATATATATGTATATATATATATGTATATATATATATATGTATATATATATATGTATATATATATATATGTATATGTATATATATATATGTATATAGATATATGTATATGTATATATATATATGTATATATATATATATATATGTATATATATATATATGTATATGTATAGATATATATGTATATATATATTTATATATATATATATATATATATGTATATATATATATATGTATGTATATATATATGTATATATATATGGAAAGTTATATTTAAATTGTTGGGTTACAACTAGTAAATATTTATAACTGATATAAAAGCACTCAACAAGTATTTGGAGTATATTTACGATATTAAATAAATGGAAACTATATTTATAAAACCATATTTATTTCATTATATATATTTCAGGGATATCATATTAACAATATGTTATGCCTTCTTCAGACAAAATACAATATAGACAGTTTTATAGATAAATAGATTTGACATACCGTTCAACATCGACTTGTATTTGAAAAAGTTGATTTGGCAGTGAAAAATTGTAATCATAAAGAAAGAAAGAAAGAAAGAAAGAAAGAAAGAAAGAAGGAAAGAAAGAAAGAAAGAAAACGAAGAAAAAGAAGAAAAAGAAGAAATGCATGCACCAAAATAGAGAGATGGAAAGATAGATAAAGAGAAGAACTTCATGTAAAGAAACAGAGAGAGATATAGAGATATATAGAGAGAGGAAATAGATAGAGATAGATATATATAGAGAAAAGTAGGTAGTTGGACGACATATCAATGATACCTTTATTTATTTATTTATTTATTTAGCTCTAGTATTAATGTAAGGGAGATATATGTCGTTAGGAAAGAAACCAGCCGTTATATAGAGAGAAAAATGAAAAGTAACCAGACATAGGCGAGGCAGAATTCAAAAACCCTATGTTTTAATGTAGAAGTATTAGTTCGTATAAAAACCAGGCACTATAATGTAAATATCAGTATTCCTGAATGAGACACGTATCTATAATGTGTGAAAAGTAATGATCTTATGTCTAGTTTTAAAAATTCATATGTTTATATAACTACAAACATCGACGTGAATTTACGTGATCAACTCTGCAAACCCCTATTTCACACGGAGAACATTCTCAATGTGCTATAAAAATTTAAGTATACATATATGTGTATATATACACACATATATATAGAGTCTATATTAATTTTAACAATACTATTCTTGTCTTTACTCTACATGATTATCTATCAAGCAGAAATAGAGAACAGATTTCAATATATTAATAAAAATATCAGAAACAAAAACAAAAAATACAAAAAATAATAATAATAATAATAAAAATAAACAAATAAATAAAATAGAAAACTAAAAAATATTACATATTAAAAATGAAAATATTAAAAATATTAAAAAATATTATTAAAAAATATTAAAATATTAAAATAATAAAAATAAAAACATAATATGCCACGCAAATCGACCACAAAGATCAACCCTTCAAAATTAATTGACAATATATTGCCAAGTTCATTATAAGCATCAGAGTCGAAAACAGACAAAGCTAAAAATTATTTACCAAATTGCGTCTAGCAGAAATCATTTCAAAAGTTTAGGATGCCCATTTGGTCTACATATGTTCTTATATTTAATATAGAAGTTTATCTAGTGTAACGTTTATTCGATATATTTGGAGCATCAACTTTTAGGGTAGTTTAATTTTTCATGAAGAATGTTTAAAATAAAAATAAAATAAAAAGAAGAATACAAAGAAGAAATCGAAAGATTTATCGGCTAGTTTCCCAAATAATTACAAATCAAACTAAATATACTACATTTTAAATTTAAATTTATATTTAAAAGTTGAGTTCAATCTATGTTTGCAGCAACTGAATAAATTTGTCCGTAGATTAAGGGAATTTTTAGATTTTAGTATAAAGAATATCTCCTCCGCGCAGAGGTCACATGTCTCAGAGGATGAATTAAAAGGAATCCCTCTTGAGACTATATTCCAAGCCGTCGAATATCTAACGTTATCTTGCCTAAGTTGCCAGAGTACGCATGATAGTGCTGTTGAAGATTTTTTGCTTGGATCTGTGAAAGAATTCTTGTGGTTATTATAGCGAAGTTTAAATTCCGTCGATGTGGAACCGACGAAGTTAAAAGAATTAGAGTCCGTTTTAACATTACAGTTGTATATTATATTTTTAACTAAGCAGTTGTTATTTAACGGACATTTAGATCTATCTCTACAGTTACATTTGTTAACTTGTATATTATTTATGCTATTATTGCTAGGTTTTAAGTTCCTATTATTTATTCTATTAATATTTTGTGCTAAATTTTTGGTGGATGAGTAGGTTAATTTTATAGTATGTCTATTGAAAATTGAGTGATACCTATGTGTTCTAGGGAAGCGATTATCAAGAGCTTTAAAAAATAGTTTAGCGATGTGGGTTTTAATGTTTAGTGAGAAAGGGGGGGGGGCAAACCATATTATGTTCCTAGTTCTATTTCTCTTTTGGCTTTTGGAATTATTGTAATGCTTTCTATTATAGTTGTTAAGATTGTGGCCGTAATTAAAATAGTTGTTATTTTGTTTAGTTTGTCTATCATTATCTATGTACATAATCTTATCACTATATCCTGCTCTAGCTAACGCTTCATTGTAGTACTGGGCCTTTTCGTCGAAAATCTTTCTATTAGACGAGATTCTAGAGATACGTTTTTGAACAGAGTTTACTATAGTGTTTTTGACAGATCTGGGGTGGTTAGAGTTAAAGCTGACATAGTTTAAGTTTTCATTCAACTTGTGAAATGGATAGTGAAGACATGTGTTGAGATTTAATGTTATATCTAGGAAATTGACTATTCTATGGTTGTTCTCAATTTCTATTTTTAGATTAAAGTAATTAAAAAATTGTGTAATTTGTTTTCTTTTTCTATTTAGTTCAGAGTTATTATTATCAATAAGTAAAAGCATGTCATCTCTATATAAACCTCCGGTAGTACCAGGTATTTTCCTATGTAGCGAATTGATTAAAAATAAGCCCACAAGGTCAGTTACCTGAGCTGAGTCGGATGATCCCATAGTAATGTCAAAATTGCTATCTCTATCTGCTCTGGTCCATAGTTGGTCATTAAATTCTATCAATGTTTTCCTAGCCGATAATATAATGTGCATTTCATTGCTAGTTAGGTCTGTATGTTTGAATGCGTAATTTAGTGCCTTATTTAGTAGATTAGGGGTAATAGAAGAATAATAGTTAGCAATATCAAGTTGAATAAACTTATTATTGTTATATTTAATTTGCTTAAACCACTCAACAACCTCTCCAGTTCCCTTCCACAAGCTCAGGTTAGGTAAACAATCCAAGTTTTTAATTTGCTGTATCACCCTGTCAAGAATGTTTTTGCTTAATTTGCCCAGGTCCGATTTTGATGGTGCGATCAATCTAACTGGCAAGTCATTTTCAAAATTCCTTTTGTGATCTTTCATATTGATCTTCGGTTTCCTGGGCACGAAAGGTTGTGTTCTGTTCTCAATTTCCAACTCGTGCATTATACAAGATGCTTCAACATTCATTTTCTCAAGCTCGGCCTTATCTGCTACCTTGTACTTTTTCCTCAGTTCCTTCAGTATGAGGCCATTATACATGTCTTTCTGCACTCCATAGAGGTTGTTGGTCTTGTCAGATTTCACCAAGATCTTCTCAGTCTTCTCTAAGCTCTCAATATTATCCTTTAATGCCTTTCAGATATTCCTGGCCTTTGAAGTTTCTCTTGAATTTGACCCCTTGTATGATAGAAATTATATCGTTTTCAAAGTCAGATAAAAGTTTGTTAGGGGGTGGATTTCTTTTAGATTTGAAAACTTTGTTTAAGTCCGAGACATTTTCATTTATATTAGATTTATCAAAGTGGAATGCTCGCCACCTGATTCTCCTTATAAAAGAGTCAGATTTATCTATAAATTGTTTTATAAAGTCTTTGTTTCTAGGTAGAGGTATGTCTTTTAAAGAGGAAGTAATCTTAAAGAATTCCATTTTTTCAATTATAATATAAAGCGCTCAACAGTATTGGAGTATATTTGGAAAGTTATATTTAAATTGTTGGGTTACAACTAGTAAATATTTATAACTGATATAAAAGCACTCAACAAGTATTTGGAGTATATTTACAATTAAATATAACAATAATAAGTTTATTCAACTTGATATTGCTAACTATTATTCTTCTATTACCCCTAATCTACTAAATAAGGCACTAAATTACGCATTCAAACATACAGACCTAACTAGCAATGAAATGCACATTATATTATCGGCTAGGAAAACATTGATAGAATTTAATGACCAACTATGGACCAGAGCAGATAGAGATAGCAATTTTGACATTACTATGGGATCATCCGACTCAGCTCAGGTAACTGACCTTGTGGGCTTATTTTTAATCAATTCGCTACATAGGAAAATACCTGGTACTACCGGAGGTTTATATAGAGATGACATGCTTTTACTTATTGATAATAATAACTCTGAACTAAATAGAAAAAGAAAACAAATTACACAATTTTTTAATTACTTTAATCTAAAAATAGAAATTGAGAACAACCATAGAATAGTCAATTTCCTAGATATAACATTAAATCTCAACACATGTCTTCACTATCCATTTCACAAGTTGAATGAAAACTTAAACTATGTCAGCTTTAACTCTAACCACCCCAGATCTGTCAAAAACACTATAGTAAACTCTGTTCAAAAACGTATCTCTAGAATCTCGTCTAATAGAAAGATTTTCGACGAAAAGGCCCAGTACTACAATGAAGCGTTAGCTAGAGCAGGATATAGTGATAAGATTATGTACATAGATAATGATAGACAAACTAAACAAAATAACAACTATTTTAATTACGGCCACAATCTTAACAACTATAATAGAAAGCATTACAATAATTCCAAAAGCCAAAAGAGAAATAGAACTAGGAACATAATATGGTTTGCCCCCCCCCTTTCTCACTAAACATTAAAACCCACATCGCTAAACTATTTTTTAAAGCTCTTGATAATCGCTTCCCTAGAACACATAGGTATCACTCAATTTTCAATAGACATACTATAAAATTAACCTACTCATCCACCAAAAATTTAGCACAAAATATTAATAGAATAAATAATAGGAACTTAAAACCTAGCAATAATAGCATAAATAATATACAAGTTAACAAATGTAACTGTAGAGATAGATCTAAATGTCCGTTAAATAACAACTGCTTAGTTAAAAATATAATATACAACTGTAATGTTAAAACGGACTCTAATTCTTTTAACTTCGTCGGTTCCACATCGACGGAATTTAAACTTCGCTATAATAACCACAAGAATTCTTTCACAGATCCAAGCAAAAAATCTTCAACAGCACTATCATGCGTACTCTGGCAACTTAGGCAAGATAACGTTAGATATTCGACGGCTTGGAATATAGTCTCAAGAGGGATTCCTTTTAATTCATCCTCTGAGACATGTGACCTCTGCGCGGAGGAGATATTCTTTATACTAAAATCTAAAAATTCCCTTAATCTACGGACAAATTTATTCAGTTGCTGCAAACATAGATTGAACTCAACTTTTAAATATAAATTTAAATTTAAAATGTAGTATATTTAGTTTGATTTGTAATTATTTGGGAAACTAGCCGATAAATCTTTCGATTTCTTCTTTGTATTCTTCTTTTTATTTTATTTTTATTTTAAACGTTCTTCATGAAAAATTAAACTACCCTAAAAGTTGATGCTCCAAATATATCGAATAAACGTTACACTAGATAAACTTCTATATTAAATATAAGAACATATGTAGACCAAATGGGCATCCTAAACTTTTGAAATGATTTCTGCTAGACGCAATTTGGTAAATAATTTTTAGCTTTGTCTGTTTTCGACTCTGATGCTTATAATGAACTTGGCAATATATTGTCAATTAATTTTGAAGGGTTGATCTTTGTGGTCGATTTGCGTGGCATATTATGTTTTTATTTTTATTATTTTAATATTTTAATATTTTTTAATAATATTTTTTAATATTTTTAATATTTTCATTTTTAATATGTAATATTTTTTAGTTTTCTATTTTATTTATTTGTTTATTTTTATTATTATTATTATTATTTTTTGTATTTTTTGTTTTTGTTTCTGATATTTTTATTAATATATTGAAATCTGTTCTCTATTTCTGCTTGATAGATAATCATGTAGAGTAAAGACAAGAATAGTATTGTTAAAATTAATATAGACTCTATATATATGTGTGTATATATACACATATATGTATACTTAAATTTTTATAGCACATTGAGAATGTTCTCCGTGTGAAATAGGGGTTTGCAGAGTTGATCACGTAAATTCACGTCGATGTTTGTAGTTATATAAACATATGAATTTTTAAAACTAGACATAAGATCATTACTTTTCACACATTATAGATACGTGTCTCATTCAGGAATACTGATATTTACATTATAGTGCCTGGTTTTTATACGAACTAATACTTCTACATTAAAACATAGGGTTTTTGAATTCTGCCTCGCCTATGTCTGGTTACTTTTCATTTTTCTCTCTATATAACGGCTGGTTTCTTTCCTAACGACATATATCTCCCTTACATTAATACTAGAGCTAAATAAATAAATAAATAAATAAAGGTATCATTGATATGTCGTCCAACTACCTACTTTTCTCTATATATATCTATCTCTATCTATTTCCTCTCTCTATATATCTCTATATCTCTCTCTGTTTCTTTACATGAAGTTCTTCTCTTTATCTATCTTTCCATCTCTCTATTTTGGTGCGTGCATTTCTTCTTTTTCTTCTTTTTCTTCGTTTTCTTTCTTTCTTTCTTTCCTTCTTTCTTTCTTTCTTTCTTTCTTTCTTTCTTTATGATTACAATTTTTCACTGCCAAATCAACTTTTTCAAATACAAGTCGATGTTGAACGGTATGTCAAATCTATTTATCTATAAAACTGTCTATATTGTATTTTGTCTGAAGAAGGCATAACATATTGTTAATATGATATCCCTGAAATATATATAATGAAATAAATATGGTTTTATAAATATAGTTTCCATTTATTTAATATCGTATGTATATATATATATATATATATATATTTATATATATATATATATGTAAATATATATATATGTATATATATATATATGTATATATATGTATATATATGTATATATATATATGTATATATATATATGTATATATATATATGTATATATATATATATATGTATATATATATATATGTATATATATGTATATATATATATATATGTATATATATATGTATATATACATATATATATATGTATATATATATATATATATATATATATATATGTATATATAAGAACAAAAGATGGTTAAAAGAGTTCCATGTATTTTATTATGCGCATTTCAAAAACAAATATCATCATGCAATAATATTTGTGTTTTCATCAGATAAAACAGGAAGACATGATATGAAGGTTAAAAAACACTTGTGGATAGGGCAGTTTTAAATCAACATGATATGTTGATTTAACATATGTTGATTTAACATATGTTTATTTAAAACTGCACTATCCACAAGTGTTTTTTAACCTTCATATCATGTCTTCCTGTTTTATCTGATGAAAACACTAATATTATTGCATGATGATATTTGTTTTTGAAATGCGCATAATAAAATACATGGAACTCTTTTAACCATCTTTTGTTCTTATATATTATGTATACTCCAGTCCTACAAACTGTAGAGTGCTTCTTATCCGATATCTGCATTGATTTATTGTACTACAATAAAACTCACCTCCTACATATATATATGTATATATATATATATATCTTTATGTCGTTTGGAAGCCTCGACAATGCAAATGGGTAAATCTCCGGGTAACAAGGTCCGGTGGTGGAGAGAGAGATGTAAGTGGGTGTACGCTGAGATGCATGGTGTGTATAAGATGTGTGAGATGTGTAGAATGAAGGGAAGAGTATAAAGGATAAAAATAAAAATAACAACACAAGAGAGAGTTACCTTGGGAGAGATTTAATAGTCCCTATATATTTCGGATTCACATCCATCAACTGGGGTTTTTTCCGGGGTGGGGGAAAAGGTTGTCTGTCGGACAAGTCCGGATCGCGTCTTTCGCTATTTGTTGATTTGAATATCTGAGGTATTCGGCGGAGCGCGCGTGCGCGTGAAATGGGGTCGGTCGTACAGAGGTTAGCGGCCGAATGAGGGAGTGGGATGGCGCTAGCTGTCAGTCTATTCTCTGCCTGTTTGTTAAATGTTACTGTGTGTGTGTGTGTGTTGTTGTCTCGCTTGAGTGTGTGTGTGTGTGTGTGTGTGTGTGTGTTGTTGCCCTGTTCATCTGTATTGGCAGTGTAGTATGTTCGTATGGTGGAATGCTACTGTGTGTGTGTGCGTGTGTGTGTGTAGTTGTCTCGTTTGCGTGTGTGTGTGTGTGCGTGTGTTGTGTGTTGTTGCATCGCTTGTTAACTTAAACCAGCCATTTCATTTCGCTTCTCTCTGGTCGGTTGTTTATTTGCGGTTGCAGTCGTTTGATAAAAAGCGCTTCCTTGATACGTAACGTGCCGACGTTTCTTTCAGTCGCTAGAATTGTGACAATGGGCCTTCCGTCTTTGTTTCCGCATTTGTCTATGTGTTTCCGGAAAGACGAGGCCCTGGTTTTAGTGTGTTCCTTGATCAGTATGTGCAAAGGTCGAATTGTGCTACCTATGTAGTATCGGTTGCACCTGTCACATTCTATCTTATACACGACGTATGAGCGTAGGCAACAGTTAGCATGGCGTATCGAGCAGTCTCTGAGGGAGCATGCGTCAGTAGATTTTTAGGGTTTCCTGGAGAGGCATCTTCGCAGGGAGGGGCCCGAGTGCGCCAGGTGGATGTCGAGGCCCTCGCTCCGTATCGCTTTGCGGATAGCGTTGGTGGTTTTCTCGCCCAGGTGTGGCATTTTAAGGAAGCACTTGCCTTGGGTGCTTCTCTGTCTCTTGCGTCTGGTGTCTCCTATTCTGTCTGTGATCGAGGTAGGGTACCCGCTCGTCTCCAGCACCTCGAGGAATGGCTTGGTATGAGTGACACCACTCGCGGGATCGCTGAATCTGTTTTTGATTCGCGCGATCTCGTTCGTGATGTATCCTCTTTTGGCACTGTTAGGGAGGGCGGACTTGTAGTGAACTACATAGGTAGCACAATTCGACCTTTGCACATCCGGATCAAGGAACACACTAAAACCAGGGCCTCGTCTTTCCGGAAACACATAGACAAATGCGGAAACAAAGACGGAAGGCCCATTGTCACAATTCTAGCGACTGAAAGAAACGTCGGCACGTTACGTATCAAGGAAGCGCTTTTTATCAAACGACTGCAACCGCAAATAAACAACCGATGAGAGAGAAGCGAAATGAAATGGCTGGTTTAAGTTAACAAGCGATGCAACAACACACAACTCACGCACACACACACACACACACGCAAACGAGACAACTACACACACACACGCACACACACACAGTAGCATTCCACCATACGAACATACTACACCGCCAATACAGATGAACAAGGCAACAACACACACACACACACACTCAAGCGAGACAACAACACACACACACACACAGTAACATTTAACAAACAGGCAGAGAATAGACTGACAGCTAGCGCCATCACACTCCCTCATTTGGCCGCTGACCTCTGTACGACCGACCCCATTTCACGCGCACGCACGCTCCGCCGAATACCTCAGATATTCACATCAACAAACAGCGAAAGACGCGATCCGGACTTGTCCGACAGACAACCTTTTCCCCCACCCCGGAAAAAACCCCAGTTGATGGATGTGAATCCGAAATATATAGGGACTATTAAATCTCTCCCAAGGTAACTCTCTCTTGTGTTGTTATTTTTATTTTTATCCTTTATACTCTTCCCTTCATTCTACACATCTCACACATCTTATACACACCACGCATCTCAGCGTACACCCACTTACATCTCTCTCTCCACCACTGGACCTTGTTACCCGGAGATTTACCCATTTGCATTGTCGAGGGTTCCAAACGACATAAAGATATTTACTTATTGTTCCACAATGCTTCAAGCAAACTTCAATACTCTCTTATCCTTACACCTGAGCCAAGATTTGTTTGCATCCGTAAGGGAACTGTTTAGACTGTCGGAGAAATGGGCCAACGCTGGCTGCCAAATTATTTTCCTGAAACGCTGCCTAAAAAACGATGTCATCCCCAACACCATCAAGAACATCCGCTTACCAGTAAGCCTACGTACACCAGCCTTCCAAAACACCACTAACCGCATACATCGCACGTGTATTAAACTGATCCTGAGACATCTCAACCGCCAATTACACGTGCATAAGCGGACACTCTCAGAGCGGACACATCGACTGCCAATAGCACCCGGAGACTTGCTCCTAAAAATCACTAAAGCAATCGACCAGTGCTACCACTCCAAAGTCCAATACGAGAAAAAACGGCTCAAGCGAAAATATGAGTGGATCTTGTCGAAACGCCACAACGAGAACATCGACACTAACGAACAGACGGACCAGAACCACGTGGAAAACAACAACTTAACAACCGCCACCGCCGCAACCACCAACACCGAGCCATACCTCAACGATGCGACGCACCTGGTCACCGACCTAACCGGCACTCTCACGAGCGACGAGCTGAAACTCCTACACCTCGGACCTAAGTTCATCGTCACACAACGTCTCGACGACAGACTCAAACTCAACATCGAGGCCAACTTTTGTCGAGCCGCCTACCAACTTAAATGGGTGACCGCTATCAACAGCGCCACAGATAATAACAGCGCCGACACAACCCACCCCAAGTTCCCCACTTACCACCCCGACAACCCACTCCACCCCCACCCACCCACCAACCACGAACTCGACACTAAACTCATCAGGCTAAAACACTCCACCTCGGATATACTTCTCAAACACACACACACACGCACAACACATAACCTCACCAAATCTCAACTCACCACTCTCTCCAACCTAAAATCGAAGAACCTCATCTATCTCCCCTCTGACAAAGGAAAATAATTCTGCGTCATCAGCACAGAGGCCTACAACACCCTGGCCCTCCAACACCTTGACGATGACAACCTCTACTCCAAGGTCGCGGGAATCACTCCCGCGCAGATAGAAGAACACATCAACTCCGCCTGGACCAACATCTGCGACCGGCGGAAGCTCCCGAAGAAGCTGAGATACAACCTCCTCACGAGGAACAGCAGACTACCCGCCTTCTACCACCTCGTGAAAACACACAAACAGGGACCCGACCTGAAAATCAGGCCTATCGTATCGAGCGTGGAGGGACCACTCTACAAAATTTCATGGCTCCTAGCCAGAATACTCAAACCCATCTTAGACACCTTGCCGGGACACGTTAACAGCTCCGAGGAGGTGTTGAAGCGCCTGCATCAAATGGATCCCGACACCAGAAGGAATAACAGATATGCCTTCAGCCTTGATGTAGTCGCTCTCTACACCTCGGTCCCGGCACTCCCGGCCGTCAATATACTAATGGAACGCGTCCAATCCACCGACCTACACTGCTTCGGGCTCACCACCACTGACATCCACCAACTCCTATCCATCGTCGTCGACAACACCTACTTCGGATTCCTTGACCAAATATACCAACAAACCTCGGGATTGCCCATGGGATCAAGTCTATCAGGTGTGCTAGCGATCTCCTACATGGACAACCTCGAACGCAAGGCACTCAACGCCTGCCACGCCAACGCCGTAGCCTTTTTCTCAAGATACGTGGACGATATCCTCATCCTCACATCTTTCCAAGACACGGCGAACAGAATCTATGAGACGTTCAACAACACGGACGAGAACATTGACTTCAGTGTTGAACACCCCAACGAAGACGGGTCACTTGCCCTCCTCGACTTCCGAATTAACATCACGGAACAAGGAGGGATCCACTGCAACTTCTACAGAATGGCAGCCTGCAGGGACCTATTCGTTCACTACAGGTCCGCCCTCCCTAACAGTGCCAAAAGAGGATACATCACGAACGAGATCGCGCGAATCAAAAACAGATGCAGCGATCCCGCGAGTGGTGTCACTCATACCAAGCCATTCCTCGAGGTGCTGGAGACGAACGGGTACCCTACCTCGATCACAGACAGAATAGGAGACACCAGACGCAAGAGACAGAGAAGCACCCAAGGCAAGTGCTTCCTTAAAATGCCACACCTGGGCGAGAAAACCACCAACGCTATCCGCAAGGCGATACGGAGGGAGAGCCTCGACATCCACATGGCCCACTTGGGGCCCTCCCTGCGAAGATGCCTCTCCAGGAAACCCTAAAAATCTACTGACGCATGCTCCCTCAGAGACTGCCCGATACGCCATGCTAACTGTTGCCTACGCACATACGTCGTGTATAAGATAGAATGTGACAGGTGCAACCAATACTACATAGGTAGCACAATTCGACCTTTGCACATCCGGATCAAGGAACACACTAAAACCAGGGCCTCGTCTTTCCGGAAACACATAGACAAATGCGGAAACAAAGACGGAAGGCCCATTGTCACAATTCTAGCGACTGAAAGAAACGTCGGCACGTTACGTATCAAGGAAGCGCTTTTTATCAAACGACTGCAACCGCAAATAAACAACCGACCAGAGAGAAGCGAAATGAAATGGCTGGTTTAAGTTAACAAGCGACGCAACAACACACAACACACGCACACACACACACACAAACACACGCAAACGAGACAACTACACACACACACGCACACACGCACAGTAGCATTCCACCATACGAACATACTACACTGCCAATACAGATGAACAAGGCAACAACAACACACACACACACACACAC
>OZ024743.1:165363109-165398109 GCA_964016885.1 Eledone cirrhosa
CTCAAACCCACTTTTGGATGCATTTGAACAAGACCTAATGGATATGATCATGGAGATCAAATTTACAAAACAGAAAAAACAATAAACTACAGAATGACATCACGGCACTGCTCAATAATCTAAAAAACGCCAATGGACTTATTGTTAGAGCAGACAAAACATCAAACGTATATACCATGGATGTGGACACTTACAATAACTTCATCCGTAAGGAATTGCATAAAAAATACAAGAAAACGAATGAAGCTACACTTAAAAACATTGACAACTCGGCATATGAAATTGTTAAAAAACTTTGTATTGACGATAGAACGCAACCCTTAACACCAGCTACACCATCCTTCAACCTGAAGGACCACAAGGTAAACTTCGATACTGACCCTAAAATTAGACTTATATGCCCCTCTAAATCTGATATTGGCAAAATTAGCAAATATATACTAGACAGAATTATCCCCCAAGTTAAGGCTAAAGTAGATATTAAACTATGGAGTAACACCCATGAGGCAATAAGATGGTTTAATAGCATTACTGATAAGAAAAAAAATCAAAATTTATTCAGTTCGATATTGATGAATATTATTCCTCAATTTCACCTGATACTCTACATGAAGCTCTTTCGTTCGCTAAGGCTAATTCCGACCTTACGGATGCTGAAATTAAAATTATTATGGAAGCGAGGAAAACTATTGTTAAATTTGATGATAGCTACTGGGTTCGCAAAGATAGACCTTCTAATTTTGATATTACTATGGGTTCCAATGATTCGGCGGAAGTAACTGATCTTGTGGGAATTTATATCACCCACAGACTACAAGGAAAATTCAAGGATCTCCACGGTGGAATCTACCGTGACGATGCGCTCCTATTAGTTAAGCATATGAATAACCAGAATTTAGAAAGGATGCGTAAAAATATCAGAAAGCTTTTTAAGGAACTAGGATTAAATATTACATTTGAATATAACCTCAAAGAGGTTAATTTCCTTGATGTTACTTTGAATCTCAATATAGAAACGATTAAACCGTTCCATAAACTAAATGAGAACCTTAAATATGTAAATACGAGTTCTAACCATCCACCCTCTATAATTAAATCCATCCCTAGAAATATTTCCCTTAGAATCTCCTGCCTGTCGTCCAACCAGCAAACCTTCAAAGAACATGCCGAATATTATGATGATGCACTTAGGAAGGCTGGACACCTAGATAATATAGAGTATATAGTCGACGATCACCAAAACACCCAAAATAAATCTCATAGGGGTAGAAATAGCATAGAATCACCACCATACGTACACTACCGCAATAGACACACTAATAGTCGCACACCACCAAACAGAAGGCGATGTAAAGAGTATATATGGTACAACCCGGTCTATAACAACTCTATTAAAACCAATCTACCCTCACAATTCTTTCGATTAGTTAAAAAACACTTTCCAACATCACATAAATATAATAAAATCTTAAACCCTAACACTATTCGACTTTCATATTCAACCACCCCTAATATTGAACAACGTATAAAAAAGCTTAACGTAAAACGGTTGTATAAACGCCTTCCAACACATAACAATACACGTAAAACATCAGCTATAACATCACAAAACAACAAACAACATCCCGTCCTACCTAAGCAACCTCATCAACCCATCCATGCTAATACAACAACGCAAAATTATAACTGTAACTGTGTCCAACCAGGAATGTGTCCGTTGAACAATCAGTGTCTTGAACGCAACATCATTTACAAATGTAATATCGAATCGGATAGCCATAAGTGGTACTATGTGGGGTCTACAGCCACCTCCTTCAAATCTCGCCTTTATAGACATAGTTACTCGATAAATCATGTAAACCAGCGTTATGTAACAACACTCGCAGACAAGGCTTGGCAGCTGCACGAAAATAACCAACAATTTCACCTAAAATGGGATATAATAGTAGGTGCCCCTCTATAAACCACGGACAGGAATTTTGTTAATTATGTAATATGGAATTATTTTGCATTATGAAATCCAAAAACATTTTATTAAATAACAGAATAGAGCGATCGTTATACTGTAACCATCGCTTAAAATCTACATTTTCATATTACAAATACTACCAGGATTGAACGCCTGTCTCCATCTCCGTTTGATTGTCAAAATATATATTAACATTCTCTATAGTCTTAATTCTATCAACTCTTCTATTCTTTACCATTTAATATAAACTGCTATAGATAAAATGAGATTTCTTAATTCAATTCCCTAATGCATATACCAGCAGGCTACCAGCATTGTTTTATTCAGTAGCAGTCGAAATCTCCCTCTTCCTTAATTGACACTTTATAATTAATACTACTACACCAAACGACCAGCCCTGTCCATTGTTCAATTGGTCAAGTATAGATTAAAATAGGCACTCCCAAACATTCTTATTTAGATAAAATAAACCATATACTCATTGTATTCTCATTAGAAACCCTTTATATACTTGTTTACCAGTAAATTGAATTGCCATCTGTCATATACTATCCCCTCTCTTCCTTCTTTATTACAACTAATATAAATATTTCAATTTTTCTGATTTTTTCCAATTTATCCAATATCTCTGAAGAAGTGACAACTGATTATACATTTGCTATCGAATACTTGCTAACATTATATGATTACGCAAGCAGCGATACATAGGTATTCCGTCTGTTACAGAAACATATGTCAATACCTAATAAATTCCTTTTTAAAAAAAAAGCACTTTCATTTTATATTCATCTTTTCTATATATATATATATTGTTATACTTTGGGAGGGTCATGTTGCCAATAAGAAACACACGCACCAGTTGCTTTCACTTCAATTTATTATATATTTATAAATTTCTGGTTGGTTGGTTCCACAACCAGATAGTTGTTTATATATAATCATAGTTCTTTCGTCACACACTCTGTGACCTCTTCAGTGACTGGGGATTCCTTTCTTTGTTTCTGTGCCTCTCCTTTGTTCTGTCCTACGCCATTTTCAAAATGGCGTAGAACAGAACAAAGGAGAGGCACAGAAACAAAGAAAGGAATCCCCAGTCACTGAAGAGGTCACAGAGTGTGTGACGAAAGAACTATGATTATATATAAACAACTATCTGGTTGTGGAACCAACCAACCAGAAATTTATAAATTTGTAAATTTATAAATATATAATAAATTGAAGTGAAGCAACTGGTGCGTGTTTCTTATTGGCAACATGACCCTCCCAAAGTATAACAATATCGGTTTCAACACACGATTTCAGATAAAGAATCTTGCTAAACAAATTCAGAAACGATATATATATATATATATATATATATATATATATATATATATATATATATATATATATATATATATATATAGTTAAAAGAATAGAGGTGTAACACACAAGTTATTATATATTGGTAAACGGAATAGAAAATGCTGACAAATTGTTCACAGTTGAAAAATGGTTTAATTAGGAATAAAAGAGTATTAGTAATTGTATGGGTTAGTATTCAGTTGTGGTTTTAAGTTTTTAAGTTTTTACCGTTTGCGCATTTCTAAATGCTTTTCAAAAATAATTTTGAGATAGAGTGTCCGTGTTGTTTGCTCTGATCTGATTATTTTTTGGAATTCTACCTGTTTTTATGTTAAAAAAGTGGCTCCAGCGCTACTTTGGTGTTGCAAAAATTCTTGTGGCCAAAACAATTTTGATTGGTCGGTAGAGGTCATGTGAATGTAAAAAATTGATTTTGCGCCAAGACTGTTTTTATGTTAAAAAAGTGGCTCCAGCGCTACTTGGTGTTTGCAAAAATTCTTGTGGTCAAAACAATTTTGATTGGTCGGTAGAGGTCATGTGAATAAAAAATTGGTTTTGCGCCAAGATTGAGAAATGACTCTTTCACAACAAATGTGTGTGTGTGTGTGTGTGTGTGTGTGTGTGTGTGTGTGTGTGTGTGTGTGTGTGTGTGTGTGTGTGTGTAGTAGTAGTAAGGTGTTCGATGTTGTGATAATGGTTAGCAGGGATGTGTGTCAAATGGCTATTAAGATAAGTGTGTGTGTGTGTATATAGCAGAGTAATTCGTGGTAGCAGGGATGGTCAGTAAGAATGTGTCTGTACGCAATGGGGGGTATTTTAGCATGTCAAAAGATATTTTTCAGCTTTTGTCTTATACGGAGAAGTGCGTGTGTGTGTGTGTGTATAAGTCTCTTTGTATGTTAATGTACGCGTGTGTATGTGTGTATGTATATATGTGTGTGTGTGAGAATGTGTGTGTTGGTGGACCAGTATTTATTTCCCCCTGGTAGAATGGTGTACATTATTCGATTTTTTCAGTAAAATCGGTTCTTTTAATAGAACATCAAAAATCTTAACAATAAAAGGTGTGAAATGATATTCACTATATATATATACACATACATATATTCACTATATATATATATATATATATATATATATATACACACATTTATTTTTTTGTGTTGCACCATAGAGCATGTGTGTTTACGTATGTCATTGTGTTTATATGTGGGTAGAGGTGTGTGCTGATGTAGGTATGTATGTTGACGTGTGTATGTTGTGGCTTCGTCTTAGGGAGAAGTGTTTAGACGGGGTCCGTATTTGTTAATGAAGTAAGATTCCTTGCTGATGCGCTGGGTGTGGGTGTAGTCCGAATTGATGTGGTAGAGACAGGTACACATGTTGTTAAAGTGTTTTACTCCGTCAATACTCCGATATGTCCAGCTCCTGGTTGGGTTGTTATTTCTCTGAAGAACTGGAATCATATTTATATATATATATATATATATATATGTAAATATGTATATTTATACACAGAGATATCCACGGTAAGTTGTGGGGTCTAGTCTGCATGAAGAACTCAATGTAATCCGTATGCTGAAAATGTTGTAGGCTAAAATAAATCCCGGAAAACAATAAAATATTAAAAGGAAAACAGCGTCATGATATAAGTTAAAACAATGAAATAAAAATTCAAGTCATTAGAAATATACTTCACTGCTTTAGGATCGTTTCTAGGTGATGATAATACATCGTAACTATACTTCGATATCGATCTATGTAAGATTAGTTAAAACATATCAGATAAAGAGAATATTTACTTACATGCATATCACCAGCTGTTGTTAAAAGCAATAATAATTTTATTCAAAATTAGTAGTAAATTAGTATTATCTTTAGTTCTATGACCTTATTTGGAGGTAGTTGAAGAACTAACCAATCAGATTATTTTTTTTCCATATGATGTTAAGATTAAAAATAATTCACTTTAGTTGAGGTCATGACCCTTTCAAAGTGAATTATTTTTCATCTTAACATGACTCTTAAGATGATCCCTTAGCCTTTGTCAAGGCAGAATTCTAGGAGAAGGAAAACTCTGATATAACACCTGCAACCCTGATGGTATCCAATGATGTTGACTTGTTCTTCTTTTTCGTAAATATCATCTTGATTAAGAGAGTGGGACTGGCTTTGTGCAGTGCCTTTGCTCACTATAAGCTTCACGGCACAGGCATTGCCTTATATCTGGAGATCTCTCTGCACTTGTCGTTACATGGTGCCATGGGCCCAGCACTATGTGTCAATAATTGTCACAGGTGTAGTGTTTGTACCAGAGTTTTCAAGTCGCTGGCTGGACTAAAAAGTCACACTTGTTTAGCGCATCGGTAGTGGTTCTCCTACATGGATATAAAGTAGTGGCCGTACTCGAAAACGAGTTGGCAGCCACCATATATATGTACATGTATATATGTATATGTATATATATATATGTATATGTATATATGTATATATATATATATATATGTATAAATATATATATATATGTATATATATGTATATATATATATATATATATATATATATATATATATATATATATATATATATATATATATATATATATATATATATCTACCGACATATGTATACAGATGCATACCTACGCTAGCAGATATATATGTTTTGTCTTAGTAACTTTGTAGTTCTATGCAGGGGAATGCAGAACAATTATATGAAAGACGTAAATAAGAAAGTTATCCCCTTACAGAAACTAATTAGTTGGAGTGAAATTTTAGTAAGTCAATTTTCATAACTTTCTTATTTACGTCTTTCATATAATTGTTCTGCATTCCCCTGCATAGAACTACAAAGTTACTAAGACAAAACATATATATCTGCTAGCGTAGGTATGCATCTGTATACATATGTCGGTAGATATATTAATTCTTTATATTCAACTCCAAATTATTTGTTGAGCAAAATTTGCCAAATTACTACTGTGACTGATAGTAGTAACTAGGCTCTGTCTTAATAGCACCCCCACTCCAAGCTGGTTAACCTCAGTGTCACGTGATTAATTCTTTTGAATTTGCCACTTGACCAAGAAGGCAGTGAATTTTTCAGTGGCTTGGAATCTAGCTCCGCTCGCTTTTTTCGCTTTTTTCCCTCCACTGAATTATTGTTATATAAGTTTCCAGTGTCCCCGCATTGCCTGGTAACTTAGCTGAGAATAGACTCCCTGATGACGTAAGGCTTCTCTACAGGTGTTACATAACTGTATTTATCCCCTTACAGAAACTAATTAGTTGGAATGAAATTTTAGTAAGTAAGTCAATTTTCATAACTTTCTTATTTACGTCTTTCATATATATATATTCCGCACGCCATCTCACAGTCTGTGGCCTACTCCAGTGCCACGGAACACCCGCCAATCGCCTTAGGGTCGAACAACGAACTATCTTCATCTTACAGACCCACACTCCCCCCAGCCTGAACTCCCCACCCTTATTCCTTTAGCCTTCGACCGCCCCCGTCCCCCCACACTTATCCCCCACTAAAACCACTAACACACCCCTCCTTTTCACCGCCCACCCCACAACTAACAATACTAACAGCTCCACTCCACCCCTCATCTGACCACCCTTCCCCAACTAACATACTAACATCCCTCCCTTCTTCTCCTCCCCCTCCTTATCACACGCACACATCCACCGGCACATATATACACGCGCTCACACTAAACACACACCCTACTACCACCACTAACCCTCACCCCACACCTCTCACCCCCACACCTCCATCCCACCACCCCGCAACTAACCTCACTAACACCCCCTAACCCCAAGCACACGAACACACGCACCCACTTACACCACCCACCCCACACGCAACTAACATCACTAACACCCCCCAACCCCACGCACACGTACCCACACACCCTCATACACCACCAACACTAGACACCCTACCACCACTAACCCCACTCACACCTGCATTCAACCCCTCCTCACCTCCCGTATACTAACACCCACTAACACCCCTTCATCAAACTACACACACACCAGTACACCACACTCCCTCCATAGAACCACACACACCCTTCTCTCCCCGCTCCACCCACACCCTCGCTCCACACTCACTCATCCCACTAACACCTCTACTAATACACACACACACACCCTCCTCACTCCAACTTTCACACCTACCCATCCTCGCCCCTTTACCATTCCACCGACTGCTGCTATGCCCTCTGACCACCTCCCAGCACAAACAGACACACAACACTCCCACTGCTTGACCACTTCCTGTTGCGCGCGCACCCCACATCTCTCCTCTTCCGACCATCGCTTCATGGAATACTCGCACGCAGAAATTGACCACCACAGAATCCACTAAACACCTTTGGATTTTACCAACTTTTCAACCATCCTCTTACGTAATCACCTATATAACTCACCCACACACACCCCCAAAAAAATTTTTTTCTCCACACGCCACCTACACCCACAACACGCTTAAACCCCACACACACGTGCTTTCCACCACATATTTACACCCTCAGCCTCCTGATTCCTCTCACCCCACCCCTCTATCCACACACTCACAGACACTCTGACCCCCACCACACACACCTCTTCCTGTACATGCAACCCCGTTCTTCCCCCAACCCTTACTTTCACATACACACACACACACACACACGTACACCTACACACACACACCACCTTCAGCCCTCCCCGCTCGGACACCCCGTCTCCTTCTCCCCACTCCACCCGCCACCACCCCTACATACCCACACCCTTCCACCACCTGTTTTACACCCCTTTTAATTTCAGTTTATTTTGATCATGCTTTTATATTTAAATTTATTTCATTCCTTGTATTTTGATCATGCTTTATTTTTATTTTTATTTTTATTTTTTTCATTCGCACCATTTCCTTTCGCTATATGTCTCTCCACCACTCCCCAACACACCCTTTGAACTCTGTTCCCACACACTTCTCACCTGAGGAAGGGCTTATGCCCGAAACGTCGTCCCCCACCAACACCCCACTCTCCAGAGCGTGAAATTAATAAACATTCGTTGTACTGCCTCTCTGTTTTATCCCTGTTCAGATTTTTCCATTATATATATATATATATATAAACGGAAAAAAATGAAACGAAATTTCATTTCTCACTCTTAGTACGGCTGTTACTTAAATATAAGTATGTATACGTACATACATATATGTATACAGACGTACAGTAGTATGTATATATATACATACATGCACATATATATATGTGTACGTATGGATTTACCGAGCATTTATTATAATGCTCGGTTTGTTTGTAAACAAACATCCCGTATTAAGCCGTACAGTGTTTAGCAACCATCGTTGCCCTTTTGTTCAACACTGACAAAGGAACGATGTACTAGTTTCAAGCTTATTAGCTATTGTCAGCACCGTATACCTTCCTGCCAGATGATTGACCGTCTGAAAGTATATACATTCCTTATGCATATTAACGTCTGCTCAGCCGTTAATATTTATAAGGAAAGTATATACTTTCGTGTGCTAATGAGTACAATGATAAGTACATAATGAGAGTAAAGCGAGTAAAAACCTAAATAAAAGGAACAAAAATACATAAATAAATAAAAGGAGAATACAAAGATAAAAATACATTAATAAAAATACATTAATAAAGTAAAAATACATAAATAAAACGCCGTCATATGTTCTTATATACTTGCGTTTTGACGATATCACTCGCAACGGATGACACGTGGTTAGGAAGGGCTGGCCGGAGTTTGCAGTCACCGTGTGTTATTGACAGCTAAACAGGGCTTAATCTTTACTCTATATCCCACTATGAAAACTTATCGAGAATCTCTATAATACACTTAAACTTTTTCATATAAGACTCTCTGTGTAAAGTTTTTAACTAAATCTCGCAACCCAAACCTTAAACTTTTTTTAATTTCTTAATTTTTTTAAAATTTCATCCTATAACTCTAAACATAAGTTTAACGTTCCAATTTTCTGTTCACACATTATACCATACAGACGCCTACTATATATGTCTCTGTTAAGATATAGGTTCTTTGGAAAAACATTTTCGCGGCAATTTCTAGCCTGATTGTAGCATGACCTTAACGCCGACTTTTCTTCTTTCTTTCTTTCTTTCTTTCTTTCTTTCTTTCTTTCTTTCTTTCTTTCTTTCTTTCTTCTTTTTTCTCTTTGGCGGGGCGGTAGTAGTACATTATAAGCTTTCGTCCCCTCACCAGATGGTCATAAGTTGACCGAATAGCCAACACTTGAGGGCGACCGACTAAAGTAGAAGATGCTAGATGGTCGGTCGTCCTCTTGTCTATGATTTTCAGCCCCATGGATTTTATCTGTTATATTCCTTTGTTATATTTCGAATACCTGATGATATCACTGGATTCATATGGAACCTGGTCATTGAAATGATCATAGTATAATAAACCTTTCAAGAATTTACACAAGTCCAGCCTCCTGTTATTTTGTTTTAATAATTAACTCCGTACTCGCACCACCAACTACACAAACGAAGACGGGTGAGTTGCATTACGTTGAGTACTCTCCATAATATTACATCGAGATTGACCATACAGAATGACCAATTCTATCCAGTCGTGAACCAACAAACCTAAATATATATATATATAAATATATATTTATATATATATATATTTATATATATTTATATATATATATTTATATATATATATATATATATATATATATATATATATATATATATATATATATATATATATATATATATATATATATATATATATATATAAATATATGTATATTTATATGTGTATATATTATTAGAAAGTGAGGTTTTTTTACAAAATGAAAAAAAAACGAGTGAAAGTATAAGGAAAAAGATAAAATCGAAAATGTAACTGGTGTCTTTAAAAAAAAACATATTTATTTGGTTCCTTTACCGATTTCGCAGTTTTTGTGCTTTTCAACAGTATAATAGAGATGGAGGGTTTGTGGTTTTTCTCGCATCTGGTTGGTGTTCGAATGTTACTTCTGTTTTATATGGAAAAACGTGGCTCGAAATGCTAGGTTTTTAGAAAAGTAATTTGGTTGGTTGATGACTGTCATGTGAATAAGTATAATACATTTCGCGCCAGTTCGCGTTACAAAGTTCTTATTATATTTGCCTTTAAAAAAAGGGGGGGCTCAGATTGTTTTTTCATATATGACAGAAATTTGGTTGGTTGATGCAGTCACGTGAATAAGCACATCAGCTTTCGCGCCAGTTTGTGTTTGAATTTCTTTTTACTTAAAAAAAGGTGGCTCACGAAGGCATTTTTTTATAAATGTAATTTGATTGGTTATAAATGAAATTATGACTGTCACGTGACAAAGCACATTAAATTTCGCGCCCGTATTTTGGATTTTTTTTGTAGCCATTTAGAGAATTTTGTGCCAAACAAAAGATAATGGTCAAGAAAAAAGGGATGGGGAGAATTGTTCTGGTTCAGTGAGTATGGCTGATATGCTGAAATGTAATTTGATTGGTTATAAATGAAATTATGACTGTCACATGAACAAGTTCATTAAATTTCGCGCCCGTATTTTGGAATTTCTTTTGTAGCATTTAGAGAATTTTGTGCCAAACGAAAGATAATGGTCAAGAGAAATGGGATGGGGAGATTTGTTCTAGTTCAGTGAATATGGCTGATGTGCTGAGGTGTCAACATTCAGACTTTCTATTGAAATAAAGAAAGTAGAGATATGTATGTTTATTTGTGTACTGGTGTGTGTGTGTGTGTGTGTGTGTGTGTGTGTGTGTGTGTGTGTGTGTGTGTGTGTGCGTGTGTGTGTGTAGGAAAGTGATTCTATTAGTAGAAATGGGGGAGGGAGTTGTGTGTGTGTGTATGGGTGTTATATATGTGTGTGTATGTGTGTGTGTATGGGTGTTATATGAGTGTGTATGTGTGTGTGGGAGTATCGTTAGCTTGTTAAGATGGCGAGAATATATATGTTTTTGTTTGTGTGCGTGTGTGGGTGTGGGGGGGGGGGGTATGGTTAGCATGTTAAGGTGTTAGAGTATTAACGTATGTTAAGGTTTATTTAGTTTTCGAATATAGAACGTGTTATGTGTGTGTGTATGTATGTGTCTGTTTGGATGGTTAGCATGTTATGGTGTTGACATAATGTATATTAAACTATATTTAATACTGGTCTATATTTTTGAATAAACATATTTTCCTTATTTATTCGTATTTGTTCTGTTGTATTGTCAGCGCAAAGATAAGATGGGAAGACTTGGAATTTGGGTGTCTTATTACTTGCGCATATGTCGAGATGTGCACTGAGTGGTATCTGTCATGTGGTAGGGTCTCGTAATTGTTGGCGATGAATTGTCATTCTGTTTCTGAGTGTTATTTTAGTTTGTCTTATATAATCTTCATTGGATCCTTTACATTTACTGGCATATAGTAACTTTTTTACAGCAACATTTGTCCTGATTGAAATCTATACATGTTGCCTAGGTTTCACAATTAGAGCGGCCACATTTTTTGACAGTTGGTTGTGGGTTTGTGGTAGGTAATTTGGCATTAGTGAGTAATGTTTTTAGTTATGTCGGTTGTCTTTTGTTTTTGATTATTTTGTGTGTTTCAGGGGCTTTTTTCATTCTTGGGTCTTGTTTCAATAGTGGGATGTTCTTGTGAATAATGTTGGAAGCTTCCGCATTTCTTGGGTTGTGTGCTGAGATATATTATAGAATATTGGACGTACCTTGAATTTGCTTCTGTTTTCGTAATTCATCAATGCCTATTGCTTTAGCCATTTCTATTCCATTATTTATTAGTAATGGTGGGTACTGTCTTTCGAGTAGACTTTTCTTTAATTCTTGAAGTCTTTTATTTCGCGTTTCATAATTGGAGACAATTGTGCAAATTCTTCTTGCTAGGTTAAAAGGGATGTTCGTTTTCGTGTGCCTTGGATGGTTGGAGGTGAATAGCAGGTACTGTTTGGAATCTGTTGGTTGAAGTAGAGGATGATGAATTTTTTTTTTTTAAGGTATAAAGAAATTTTATTGTGTTGTATCAGATGAAAGAATGGTATTTAACTAAAGTATTGGTACGCAATGGGGCCCACCCACAGCCCGGCGGACAAAATGGAGAAGGCGTTTCCCCGGAGGACGGCAAGGGAGACGCGCTGGAAAAGCCACTCCAACTCGCGGGGCTCACACCTGCGGCTGGCCAGCTCAGCGCCTATGGTGGTGAGTAAGGAGGTAACCCTGGGGCCGAGGACACCAGAAGTTTCCACTGCCAGGGGAACGACCGCAAAACTGTCGGAGAGCGACCTGTATTTGACGAGTTTGGCCCCCTCAGCCCGACGTGCAGCAGAACCTGGGTCAGTCGCAGACTGCACCAGGTTGCGGCTGGAGACAGTGTCGGTGCAAGTGGCATCCCAGACGATGGGTTTGCAACCGCGGAACGGGAACATGGTCATGCCATCTGGCCTTTTGCCGTCCCCTCGATCCAGTCCCACCGGCTCGAGCTGGGAAGGGAAGCCTGCAGCGTCCAAGCCAAGCTTAATGACCTCGTTGAGGGCAGTATGGCATGGAATTCGGCCGGCACTGTGGCGACAGGAAAGCGGGTGGAGGCCGAAAGAGTCCACGGTGGAACCGCAGCGACATTGGTGTGGCTGGCAGATACGGAGGCCGAGCCTCAGGGAAACGCCGATTCATAGGCTATGGTTGTCTAGCTGCGTGCCAGTGGAGAAGGAGGGCAGAGCATGGAGCCAGGCACCACTGTGGGGTTTGGAGGCCGCACGAAAACAAGCAAGGCGGTGCTGGTCGATCTGGCGCGTGAGCTTGTCTGAGGCCAGGCTGCACTGGATGGCATCCCAAGTGCGTTGGGGGGACTTGATGTCAACAGGGGGAGAATGAGGAGGGACGTCTACTGGGCTAAGTCCCAGCCGGTCCCACGTCTCACAGGCGGCCTCACGTTCTCTGAACACAGAGGGTTCTGTTGTGTTTTGAAGAACCCTGCTGTATTGTATATCTACGCCATCTTTGATGGCGTAGATATATATATATATGTATATATATATATATATATATATATATATATATATATATATATATATATATATATATATATATATATATATACAGTATATATATATATTATATTATATATATATATGTATATATATATATATATATATATATATATATATATATATATATATATATATATATATATATATATATATATGTATGTATATACGGTATATTGCCAAATATACTATACATACATTCATGTATACATCGCTATTTCAGAGCACCAATCCTAGTTTTTTTATTTTTGCTGGACCGGCAATCGCTCTGTATAATAAGTTCCTGATTATTACTGCAATTCTATAAGAATCCAGTTTCTATAATTTTCGGCTCAGAGGATCACAAACAGTGTGAAACAGAAACTTTGCCGAAAAAATAAGTAAGTGGATCGAACACTGTGAGGCTAATAATTCGAGCTGTTTGTTTACAAACAAACCGAGCATTATAACAAATGTTCGTACTAAGAGTGAGAAAAGAAATTTCATTTTTTCCATTTATCGTTTTCGGTACGCCCGGCCTACTAACTCACTCGATATGCAAATTAGGCTACTCAGCCGTTAATATGCATAAGGAAAGTATATACTTTAAAACGTTCAATAAAGTTACAGGAAGGTATACGGTGCTGACGACAGCTAATAAGCTAGAAACTAGTTCATCGTTCCTTTATCAGTGTTGAACAAAAGGGCAACGATTGTTGCCGAACACTGTGCGGCTAATAATTCGGGCTGTTTGTTTACAAATAAAACGGGCATTATAATAAATGTATGTATATATATATATATATAATACTACTGTACGTCTGTATACATATATGTATGTACGTATACATACTTATATTTAAGTAACAGCCGTACTAAGAGTGAGAAATGAAATTTCGTTTCATTTTTTCCGTTTATCGTTTTTGGCGCGCCCGGCCGATTAACTCACTCGATATACAAATTTGCCTGCTCAGCCGTTAATATGCATAAGGAAAGTATATACTTTCAGACGTTCAATCGTCTGGCAGGAAGGTATACGTTGCTGACGATAGCTAATAAGCTTGAAACTAGTACAGCGTTCCTTTGTCAGTGTTGAACAAATGAGCAACGATGGTTGCTAGACACTGTACGGCATAATTCGGGATGTTTGTTTACAAACACACCGAGCATTACAATAAATGTTCGGTGAATCCATACGTACATATATATATGTATGTGCATGTATGTATATACATACTACTGTACGTCTGTATACATACTTATATTTATATATATATATTTATCCCAAATTATAGAAATCTTATAACGAAACGGCCGTCTGGAAGGAAAGAGATATTTATTTAATAATGTCTCATATAAAATAATACAACCAGCTATCCACGAAATACTGATTAGTAAGCACCCCAAACACTAAATTGGGATAATACTTAAGTATATCCTAATGTTTGTTGAGTGAGATGGAGTTGGTCGGAGTATCGCTTAAGGCTTTCTCTGTTTATGTATTGAGTATATATATATATATATATGTATATATATATATATATATATATATATATATATATATATATATATATATATATATATATATATATATATATATATATATATATATATATATATATATGTATATATTTATATATATGTATATATATATGTATTTATATGTATATATATATATGTATATTTATATATATATATATATATATATATGTATATATATATATATGTATATAAAATCCTGGCCGGATTCTGTGAACACATCACAAACTTCCCTTACCAACACTTGCACAGACAAAAACACAAGCCAAACCTCAGCAAGAAAGAATGGAAAGAATTAAATAGATTAAAAACCGACAGAACCATTACAATTAAAGAGGCTGATAAAGGGAGTACAGTAGTCCTAATGGAGACAGAATTCTATATCAGCTTACCGCTCTCCACTTTGGAAAACGAAACATACTACGAAAAGGCTGAACACTACAATCAATAGAAAATTATGAGAAACCTAAAAACTCTAATCAACCAATACAAAGAAGGACTCACTAACAAGGAATTCAGCTTCATCACAGACTTCACAAGTAAATCCAGCCTTTTCTACGGTATCCCTAAAGTACATAAAAGCGAATCAATAAGTAAGGCATGCAAGGAAGCCACAGACATAGTCATCAATGTCCCCTCACCTAATGATCTCAAATTAAGACCTATAATAGCAGGCCCCGCTTGCGAAACCCACCGCCTTAGCAACTTCATTGATACCCTTCTCAAACCCTTCCTCAAACGCATCAAAAGCTATATAAGGGACGACCTAGATATGCTCAATCACCTCCCTAATATGCCACTTTCTGAACAAACCCTACTAGTGACGTTCGATGTAGTCAACCTATACTCCAACATCCCCCACAACCTAGGAATAGAAGCTATCCAATTCTGGCTTGATAATTACCACAATGAACTCCCACAATGAACCAAGAAAGAATTCGTGATAGAGGGACTCAAATTTATCTTGGAGAACAATTACTTCGTTTTCAATAACAAACCCTACAGGCAGAAATCTGGGATCGCTATGGGGACGAAAACAGCCCCCACTTATGCCAACCTGGTCATGGGATACCTGGAAATCACCCTCTAGACTAAATTCCTAAACAAATTTGGAAACACCCTCCACTTACACATTGAAAGGAACTGGAAGCGATATCTAGATGACTGCTTCATCCTTTGGCACGAAAACATCGAAAAACTTAAAGAATTTCACACCCTTATAAATGGGCTCAACACGAATATTAACTTCACGATGGAATACAGCCATCAACAACTCCCCTTCCTCGACATCCTCATTAAGATCCATAACAAAAAAATAGAAACAGACATATACTACAAGCCCACAGACTCCAAGCAATATCTCCCTATCAACTCTTGCCACCCTAGACACGTTAAAATTAATATTCCCTACAACTTAGCCAAGAGAATCTGTACTATAGTCTCCAATAAAAACATCTGCTACTTACGGCTACAAGAACTAAAGGACACACTCATAGGCAGGGACTACCCTACATCACTAATTGACAATGGAATCCAACGTGCCCTAAAACTCAGTACTCAGGACCTTAGACACCCTAAAGTAAATCAACCGAAACTAAAAGCTCTTCCATACATCTCCACACACAACCCCCTCAACAATGAGGCCTTTCACACCATCCTCCAGAACATCCCTGTGTTGAAAAAGGACCATAGAATGAACCAAATCCTACGAACACACGATATCATAAAGAGCAAAAGACAATCCAAGTCAATGAAAAACATCCTAACACATGCCAAAGTACTGCCAACCACAATAACGAAACCCACAGTAAAAAAATGCGATAGACCCAACTGTGGCATTTGCATCAACTTAACAGAGGGTTCGGAATTCTATTTCAAAGAAGGACAACGTTTTATAGTAAAACACAATTTCACATGTGCATCGGAAAATCTAATATATGTATTAACTTGCTCAGGTTGTCGAGAACAATACATAGGCCAGACCAAAAACAGCCTCCGCCAACGCATGACTGTCCATAGATCCCAAATTAAAATACGGGAATACAGGAAAATACCACTGAGTGAACACATTGATACCTGTGCCGCCCAAAATGATCCCAACTTCAGAATCTTTCCCCTCTACAAATTTAAAGATAATGCCACCCACACCCAGCGCTTCAGCAAGGAATCTTACTTCATTAACAAATACGGACCCCGTCTAAACACTTCTCCCTAAGACGAACCCACAACATACACACGTCAACATACATACCTACATCAGCACACATCTCTACCCACATATAAACACAATGACATACGTAAACACACATGCTCTATGGTGCAACACAGAAAAATATATGTGTATATATATATATATATATATATATATATATATATATATATATATATATATATATATATATATATATATATATATATATATATATATATATATATATAGTGAATATATGTATGTGTATATATATATATAGTGAATATCATTTCACACCTTTTATTGTTAAGATTTTTGATGTTCTATTAAGAGAACCGATTTTACTGAAAAAATCGAATAATGTACACCATTTTACCAGGGGGAAAAAAAATACTGGTCCACCCCCCCCACATATATACACACACACATACACACGCATACATTAACATACAAAGAGACTTATACACACACACACACACACGCACTTCTCCGCATAAGACAAAAGCTGAAAAATATCTTTTGACATGCTTACAGACACATTCTTACTGACCATCCCTGCTACCACGAATTACTCTGCTACACACACACACACACACACACACACACACACACACACACACACACACACACACACACACACACACACACACACTTATCTTAATAGCCATTTGACACACATCCCTGCTAACCATTATCACAACATCGAACACCTTACTACTACTACACACACACACACACACACACACACACACACACACACACACACACACACACACACACATATTTGTTGTGAAAGAGTCATTTCTCAATCTTGGCGCAAAACCAATTTTTTATTCACATGACCTCTACCGACCAATCAAAATTTGTTTTGACCACAAGAATTTTTGCAAACACCAAGTAGTGCTGGAGCCACTTTTTTAACATAAAAACAGTCTTGGCGCAAAGCAATTTTTTACATTCACATGACCTCTACCGACCAATCAAAATTGTTTTGACCACAATAATTTTTGCAACAACAAAGTAGCGCTGGAGCCACTTTTTTAACATAAAAACAGGTAGAATTCCCAAAACTAATCAGATCAGAGCAAACAGCACGGACACTCTGTCTCAAAATTATTTTTGAAAAGCATCGCCACTCTTTCAAAAAACACAATCTAGCCAACTCCACTTCACTATCTAGCTACACACACTCTCTGAAAACAAGGAATAGACCATATACACTTCAATGGGAAGTAGTAGGTAGGGCTACATCGTATAAACCACCGAATAAATTATGTAACCTCTGTCTTCTAAAGACCCGTACTATAATCTTTTCGAAACTAAACCTCCTAAATAAAAAGTCAGAGGTGTTTTCCTCATGCCAGCACCACTACCGACACTCATTCCATAACTTTTAACCTAGCCGCTAGTATATAACAATGTCAGATTTGAATTCCTCACCACCATTAACACTTCACCTCTAAGACTTTTCTTCCCCCACAGCATCACACTCTTTGATCTGCTCTTTCCTCTACACAACTCCTATTTATCTAAAACATTATACTCTACAATAACTATTAGAAATAAACATATAGTCACCACCTTTTAATATAACCACTTTAGATTACTTATTAATATATACAGTAATGGATATATAATATGTAGAGACATTAAATGTAATATGTGACAATGAATTATATATACATTTATAATTAAACGTATAAATTAATAACATTGTATATAAAGGATTAAGTTATTAACATAAAGGATTTAACTAATTGGACATGTAAACAGCTATACATTATTCCATATCTTGCCTAGTATTGGGTAGATAACAATCTAATGAAACCTTTAATATATTATGAGAGAGTAGACTGTATTTAAAATTAAACATAAATATATAACATTATGTAAAAGGGATTCAATTGTGACACTGTATAAGGTCTATTAGAGCAAAGAATTTAAACAGTTTAATGAGCTAGTTACCTCCTCTTACGCACTAGCTCCCCTTAATTATGAATACAATAAGACCAATTTACAATCCATTACTATAACTAACTAAAAACATTCAATACAAACATTAACTAAAATATAATTTAACATGTAATTGATAGGAAATCAATAACTTTCATATTCTCCACACATACAAATTTGAACTCTACAGAAACTATCATCGCATTACATCCTCCATAATAGACTAACATATTCGCTTAAAGTGCCTGTATTTTATGTAATACATTGCCATGCAATATTCATATATGCCTAATACCTTTGCTTGTTTCCTTCTCATATATATGACTAACGCATGTGCAATCTCTACACGCTTGAATATGTACTTCTTCTTAATGCCTCTTTAATTATTAGACTATTCTCTTGTATTATCTGTTGCATGTATTCCACTCTATGCTTTTAATTTTAAGTTGAATTATTGTACAATTATCGTATAATATATGTCGCCTCCATTTCACCCTGTAAATACTAAACTGTTGTTCACAACATCAATATATATGTATCTATATGATTGTTCAGTTGAATTAGGAGGTTAATTATATGTACAAACATTGATAATACTCCGATGACTCCAAACTAAAGTTTGGAAGAAACAATTTTCAGTGATTAAATGATTTGAACATAACTTTGATATTTGTGTAATTTATATTCCTGCTCTGTAAAACACCTGATGTTCTTACATTGAGCTATTTCTCTTACTGGTAATAAGGTAGTAATAAATTACTGACCTTTCCTGTTTATAGTATAGTATATACATAACTATAAATAGTATCATTATTATTATGTATATATATATGTATATATATATATATATATATATATATATATATATATATATATATATATATGTATATATATATATGAATATATATATATGAATATATATATGTATATATATATATATATGTATATATATATATGTATAAATATAAATGTATATAGATATATATGTATCTATATATATGTATACATATATATGTATATATATATATCTATATATATATATATATATGTATCTATATTTATATATATATATATATATTCTTTTACTCTTTTACCTGTTCCAGCCCTCCGGCTGGGGCCATACTGAGGCACCGCCCTTGTTGCTACACATTATATCTCCACCCTGTATTGGTTGGCCGTTCCGTGGTTAGTTTGACACTATGGGGTGACCACAACTGGGAGCAATAGTCCAGGTGGCTTAGGAGAAATGTCCTCCATAGTTTGAACATGATGTCTCGGTCTCTTGTATGGAAAGTCCTCAAGATCCAGCCAGCGATTCGTCTGCACATTGACGCCACTTTCATGATGTGTGAGGAAAAAGATGCATCGTCTCTCATGTCTATACCCAAGTCCCGTACCGATTTCGAGCCGGGAATATCGGTCCCTACTGGTCCGGCGTAACTGTGTTGTACTGTATTTGTGTTTGCAGGTTTGTATTGTAGGGCTTGGAATTTGTCAACATTAAACTGCATGTTGTTGTCTTCCGCCAATTTGTATATGGCATCCAGATCTTGTTGTAAAAGGGCAGCGTCAGCCGGGTTTTTGATTGCCTGTGCTACCTTAGTGTCATCAGCATAGCTAGTTGGGGATGTTGTATGTACTACAGCGGGCATGTCTGCGAGAGCCTCCAAAAACAGTAGTGGTCCTAGGACTGTGCTTTGGGGCACCCCACTTGTTATTGATGTTTCCTTTGAGAGGGCCCCGTTTGCTGCGACTGTCTGGCTTCTTCCTGGGCGAAAGCCATGCTGCGTGCTATTCAGGCGGTCATTTTCCTCAAGGAACGTGATCAGTTTCTTTCAGGTGATTCGCTCTATGACCTTAATGATATGTGACGTCAGGGAGACTGGCCAATAGTTTTTGGCCTCCGCTCTGCTACCTCCTTTATGGATAGGGCATATTGTGCCTTCTTTCAGCTCCCCGGGTAGTCTACCGCTAGCGAAGGAGCTTATGAAGAGCGCCGTAAGTGGAGTTGCTAAGGACCGCTTACATGTTTTTAGGAGGACTGCTGGAAATCCATCAGGTCCAGCAGCTGAGCCGTTCTAATTTCATATATGGCATATACCACATCCTCCTCCGTTATGTCTATGTGGTTGATGGTCGCAATTTCTTGATGTAGTGTTGTGGCATCAAAGAAATCTTCTGGCTTTGTTATTTGCATGTGCCTTAGTGGACATGTGAACACACTTTTATACTGTTCGATCAGTATTTCACTTATCTCTTGGGGATTCTCGGTTAATGAACCGTCTTTATGGAAGAGTGGCCCAATCTTGCAATGTACCGAGGCAGTCTTTTTTGCAAATTTAAAGAAGGCCTTAGGGTTTGTTTTAATATTTTCTATGGCCCTGCTTTCTTTCTTTGCCCTCTCATTTTCATGGGAGTTTGAGTGCAATCTCGATGTCAAGATGTTTTCTTATTGTGCATTCAACTGGTTTGAGAGCTTGGTTCTACGTCTCATAAGGATTTTCCTATCTGTGGGAATAAGATTTTTGTGTTTGTTGGCCTTTTTCTCCGGGACAAACCTTTGGCATATAGTTTGTATTGTTGTCATGAAGTGTTGAAAATATGTCATGTGTGGAGATGTTGTCGCTCCATATTTGCTTCCGGATTTCTCTCATGATATTTTTCCAGTTAGCCTTGTAGAATTTAAGGCTGGATAAGGTCCCGGTGTTTCTTGATAGTTGTGTTTCTATTGGTTTTCTCGGACCACATATCATTAGTTCTACTAAGTTATGATCCGAGAAAATTGTTGCTGTCATCTTTACATTGTGGATGAGGACTGCATTGTTTTTAAAACAGAGATCTAGGACATTCTCGCCTCTTGTTGGTAGCAGTATTGCTTGTTCCATGAACAGTGTGTGTGTGAGAGCCAGCAGGGACTCCGTCTGTCTCTGTTCTAGTGATATCATTCCAGATAGGAGGTGGCCCTCAGGCCATTTGATCTTTGTATATATATATATATATATATATTTAATACAATAACAGAGATAGTTTAAAGCTAAACTCTGACTGGTAACCATCTCACTCAACAAACATTAGGTTATATTAAAATATAAACCCAATTTAAGTGTTTGGGGTGCTAACAATATGTATAATGTGGAAAAACCAGTTGTATTATTTTATGAGGTATAATTAAAGTTAAAGTATATCTCGTTAAAGTATATATATATATATATATATATATATATATATATATATATATATATATATATATATATATATATATATTAGTAAAAGGAAAGGAAAATGGTGACAAATTTTTCCCAGTGAAAAATAGTTTAATTAGGAATAAGTATAAATTAGTAATAAGTATTGGTTAGTATTCAGTTTTAGTTTTAAGTTTTTACCGGTTCCGCATTTCTAATGCTTTTCAAAAATAATTTTGAGATAGAGCGCCCGTGATGTTTCTATCTCAAAATTATTTTTGAAAAGCATTAGAAATGCGCAACCGGTAAAATTTTAAAACTAAAACTGAATACTAACCAATACTTATTACTAATTTATACTTATTCCTAATTAAACTATTTTTCACTGGGAAAAATTTGTCAGCATTTTCTTTTCCTTTTACTAATATATCACAACTCGTGTGTTACACCTATTTTTTTTAATGTATATATATATATATATATATATATATATATATATATATATATATATATATATATATATTATATATATATATATGTGTATGTATATATATATGTATATATATATATATATATATATTTATATATATATATATATTTATATATATATATATATTTATATATTTATATATATATATATATATATATATATATATATATATATATATATATATATATATATATATATATATAAATATAAATATATATATATATATATACGATATATATATATATATACGATATTAAATAAATGGAAACTATATTTATAAAACCATATTTATTTAATTATATATATTTCAGGGATATCATATTAAAAATATGTTATGCCTTCTTCAGACAAAATACAATATAAACAGTCTTATAAATATATAGATTCGACATACCTTTCAACTTCGACTTCTATTTGAAAATCAACTTCTATTTGAAAATCAACTTCGACTTCTATTTGAAAATCAACTTTTCAAATAGAAGTCGAAGTTGAAAGGTATGTCGAATCTATATATTTATAAGACTGTTTATATTGTATTTTGTCTGAAGAAGGCATAACATATTTTTAATATGATATCCCTGAAATATATATAATGAAATAAATATGGTTTTATAAATATAGTTTCCATTTATTTATATCGTAAATATACTCCAAATACTTGTTGAGTGCTTTTATATCAGTTATAAATATTTACTCGTTGTTAACCCAACAATTTAAATAAAACTTTGCATATATATATATATATATAAATATATATATATATATATATATATATATATATATATATATATATATATATATATATATATATTATATATATATATATATATATATACATATATATATACATATATATATATATATATATATATATATATATATATATATATATATATATATATAATATATAATATATATTACTATATATATATATATATGTATATATATATATATATATTGAGCATTTGCCTCACATCTCGGAGGTTGTTTTTCGTTATTTCGTGGGCCGAAATGCGGAATCTCGATAATTTATGTTTGTATTTATCTCCAGACTCTAGCTATTGGCCAGTTAATTTTCTTGATTTTTTAGTTGATTCTATTGACTGATGAATAGCTTATGTTAATTTTAACCCTTCTGTTGAGAACTCTATTCGATTTGTGATGTTTTTGCATTCTTGCAAAAAATATACACAACTGAATTTATTCGCCTGATATAGGGGCTGCCTCCCTTGCCGATCCCCACGTGGAGTCAGCAATAGTTAGTCCTTGTATTAACATTGAACTAAAACCTGTTGAGAAAGTGGCTTCCGTTTTCAATCATCTTACCAGAAGCCTGACACTATTTATATACGCGGACGGTACTTGATTTAGGAGCCGCAGAAACCCAAATACTGGATTTTAACAACCTTCCAGGGGTCCGGGTAAATTTTCAATACCCGAATTAGTTGATCGTTTTTTTGGCTATGCGAATGTTTGTTTAACCATCGTCTCAGTGTGTTTGGCGTTTAACGTTTGTTATAGCTCTGGTTCATCTGAACCATTGAGCACTTGACTCACATCTCGGAGGTTGTTTTTCCTTGTTTCGTGGGCCGAAATGCGAATCTCGATAATTTATGTTTATATATATATATATATATATGTATATATATATGTATATATATATATATATGTATATATATATGTATATATATATATATATATATCTACATATATATATCTACATATATACATATATATATATATATAGACATATATGCATATATATACATATATATATACTTATATATATACATATATATATATATATATATATATATATATATATGTATATATATATATATATATATATATATATATATATATATATATATATATATATATATATATATATATATATATATATATATATATATATATATAAATATATATATACGTTATTCCGGGTTGAATCGGAGGTAACCACAGTAAGTAAGGTACTCAATACATAGCAGAGTATAAAAGTTTTAATATAGATGAGATTCTACAGGACTAGAACTGTTTCATTCTTTAGAAATCATCAGGAATCTGATGATTTCTAAAGAATGAAACAGTTCTAGTCCTGTAGAATCTCATCTATATTAAAACTAAATATATATATATATATATGTATATATATATATGTATATATGTATATATATATATATATATGTTTTTATGTAGATATATATATGTATATATATATGTATATATGTATATATATATATATATATATATATGTATATATATATATATGCATATATGTATATATATATATATGAATATATATGTATATATATATATATGTGTATATAGGCGTGTGAAGGCGTGTGAAGGCTGAGTGAACTATTTCTTTTTTAGTGAGGCTAGTGTTAGATTTAGCTAAGATAAGTGCCTTATTTAAGAGTATGGGGGAGATAGAGGCGTAGTAACTATCTATGTCAAACTGGATGAACTTCATGGTGGCTTTATCCGGCAACTCGGTGAACCAATTTATGACCTGGTCGGTGTTGCCCCAGAGGCAGACCTTAGCCTTTCTATTAAGATCCAGTAGTACTCTGTCGAGGATCACTTTACTAATCTTACCTATATCTGATGTAGAGGGGCATATTAGTCTAATAGAGGGGTTTTCATTAAAGTCATATTTGTGATCCTTAAGAGAGAATTTAGGCGTCAGAGGGACGTACGGGTTAGTGTACTTTTCTATTTCTAAGCTGGTGACTATATCCTTCCCTACTCTATTTATGTCATTTAGGGTACTAGAGGGTGTCTTTTTGTAGTCTTTGTGTAGTTCCTTATAGATGAATTGTTTATACTTACTCGCGTCCATCTTGTACAGCTTTTTGGTTTTGTCGGAGGTGACGAAGAGGCGCGGGTCATTCTTGATCTTAGTAATTAGTGTATCAAGGGACGTTAAGAATGGATTGCTGCATTTGTGTTTCTTTCTGAACTTAACTTTTTTGATCATTTTCAGTAGGTCCTCTTCAAAGGAGTCCAGTAAGGTGTTGTGCGGTGGGTTTCGGTATGTTTTGAAGCCATACCTCTCTTTGGGTTCAGGAAGGTTACGGGTGTTCTTATCCAGGTGGTAGGCCTTCCATCTGACTCTCCGTATAAACGAATTAGTAGCGTCTATAAGCAGTTTGAGGTAGGTTTTTCTGCTGGGTAAGGGGATACACTTGAGAGACATGGGTAACGGCTGGTTCTCCAACATAATGGCAAATAAGGTGAAATGCTCTACAAAAGGTGCACGGTAAAACAGTATTTACGGGCGACTGCGCACTAACACACATAAGAGCGGTCACCTAGATGGAACCACCCGTAGCAAACGTACAAGGACACGTAATCGCCACCGTAACGTCCTATGGTTCCCCCCTACTCTCAGAGTGTGGCCTCCAACATACTCCGGATGTTCTTCGAAGCCTTAGAGAAGAACTTCCCGCCCAACCATAGGTATAGAAAAATTCTTAATAGGAACAATATAAAAATATCCTTCTCTACTACTCCTAACCTAGCAGACATCATAGGAACAACGAACCACAGTAAGATCACCAAGACACAGCACCTCGACTCAGACGCACCTACACCTGACAATAACTATATCGGTCTTAACAACTCCCTGGCAGCATCCAATAGTGTTGGCAACGGCATCCGCAGACGCAACCAGCATAACCGCGAAATGACTGGCGAACATGCAGGACAAGACGTGCGGAATAACTATCGCACCACCCGCGTGCTGTGGGTTGTAATGGTGCTAACAACAGCTTGCGGTAGCGTGGGTAACAACGTAGGCAGTAACAATGATAGCCTTACCGTGGGAAATAGACGGAACCGCGACAGAAATTGCAACTGCCGCGACAGAGGACGCTGCCCCCTTAGAGGATACTGCTTGACTGATAGGGTTATATATAGATGCACTATAACTAGCCACAATAGCGTTAAACATTATATAGGGGCTACCTCCGGCCTGTTCAAAATAGGTTTCGAACACATCTCCACTCTTTCACAAATAAAAAACTAAGACACTCCACTTCGCTCGCGGACTACATCACATCACTAAAGGATTTAAACATCAGCTTCTCCACGCACTGGGATATTGTCGGCAGGGCTGCACCGTACAACTTCAAGAGGAAATGCGATCTTTGCCTCATGGAGCTCTACCACATCATAACTGCACCCCACGAACTCATCAACAGCAGAGCTGAAACAGCGATTAGTTGTACACATCGCTTAAAAATATCCTTCTTCAGCTGGGTTAAGGATGAGGAGTGAAACCGTGCACCGGATCTCCCTGTAACAAGTCTTAACACTCCGGCGGGCAGGCGCTGCAAAAGAACACCCTGGAAACTATCCTGGCATACCAGACCCAGCCTCAAACGACTCAGACAAACAGATGCAGCAAAACAAACTCTCAAAATAAGCGTTGATTACATGCGTATCGACAATGGTAAGGTTGTAACCTCATCTCGTAGCGGATAAAAAAAATTTGTCCGGGAAAGACTGCCCTAACACCGGCCAGAGTTACCTCCCTTGACCTGCTGCAAAATCAAAACAAGCTATTTTTGCGAGCAATGAACATTGACGTGGATTTAACCCCAAAAACTCTTTCCGAGCAATGTAAGGAACACTTTTGATTATTTATGCCCTTGAGAAACCCAACTGGGCGAAACGTACGTAGGTGCTGTTTTAAATAAACATGTTTTAACGGTCTATTCTCCGATTTCTTACTTTCCCACGTATATATATATATATATATATATGTATATATGTATATATATATATATATATATATATATATATATATATATATATATATATATATATATATATGTGTGTGTGTGTGTGTGTGTGTGTGTATATATAAATGAAAGATATAGAAAACACTGCAGCGAAAAGCGAACAGCATTTCATAATATATAAGTGACTATAGCGTCAAAATGGGAAAAATAGTTAACGTATATATCATCATCATTTTACGTCCACTTTTCCCTGCTTGCAAGGGTGGGACGGGAACTTATTCTGGTTTGATTTCTACAGCTGGATGCCCTTCCTAACACCAACCTCATTTACAGTGAGTGCTGGGTGCTTTTTTGCCGTAGCACCTCCACGACCACTTTGCAGTGGAATGATAAGGACCCCAGTCACTATCATCTCATTTCTACAGCTGTGTAAACTGGAGCAATGTGAAATAAAGTGTCTTGCTCAAGGAAACAACACATCACCCGGTCTGAGATTTGAACTCACAACCTTTCGATTGCAAGGCCAATGCTCTAACCACTAAGCCATGTGCCTCCATGTGTATATATGTTTATATATATATACGTATATATATATGTATATATATATATATATATATTATATATATATATATATATATATATATATATATATATATATATATATATATATATATACATATGTATGATTTATATATATATATATATATATATATATATATATATATATATATATATGTGTGTGTGTGTATATATATATGGAAAAAAAGAAATTTCATTTCTCACTCTTAGTACGGCTGATACTCAAATATAAGTATGTATACGTACATACATATATGTATACAGATCATCACCACCGTCTACCTTTGAAAGTATACACTTTCAAACGTTCAATCGTCTGACAGGAAGGTATACGGTGCTGATGACAGCTAATAAACTAGAAACTAGTTCATCGTTCCTTTGTCAGTGTGCATGTATGTATGTATATACATACTAATGTACGTCTGTATACATATATGTATGTACGTATACATACTTATATTTGAGTATTAGCCGTACTAAGAGTGAGAAATGAAATTTCATTTTTTCCATTTATCGTTTTCGGTACGCCCGGCCGACTAACTCACTCGATATGCAAATTAGGCTACTCAGCCGTTAATATGCATCAGGAAAGTATATACTTTCAAAAGTTCAATCAACTGACAGGAAAGTATACGGTGCTGATGACAGCTAATAGTTCATCGTTCCTTTGTCAGTGTTGAACAAAATGGCAACGATGGTTGCCGAACACTGTACGGCTAATAATTCAGGCTGTTTGTTTACAAACAAACCGAGCATTATAATAAATGTTCGGTAAACCTATACGTATATATATATATGTGCATGTATGTATGTATATACATACTACTGTACGTCTGTATACATATCTGTATGCACGTTTACATTAGTTATATTTATATTACGATAAATTAACGGAGCCATAGACTCTCGCTATTCCCTGTCATTAATGTGCTGAAAGGAGAAGGAATCCCGAGCCCTTTATAATACAATATGTAGAAAAAGATAAGTGTTATCTTTTCTACATATTGTATTATAAAGGGCTCGGGATTCCTTCTCCTTTCAGCACATTAATGACAGGGAATAGCGAGAGTCTATGTCTCCGTTAATTTATCGTAATATTTCGCTCCTTATAACAGCCTCTCCTCTCTCTCTGTTTGGTTGAGCACACTTCTCTGAATGGTTTGGGCTGCCCTTTCTAGTAGCTCGTCCCTCAGAGTCCACTGGTTACTACTCTAGGCACGCTGTGAATTCTCTCTCCCACGTGTGGCTGGGCGGTCGCTCTAGATTCGTTTAGTGTTGTCTGAAATGCCTTACACACGCTGATGAACCATAGGCTAATCATTTCTGTCAACAAATTAGTTGGTGAAACAGATCCTTTCGGATTTGTACGTGTGTGTTAGATAGTTATCAAGGTACGTATTTGCACTTTCATTTATACTTTTAATTATTGTGTGTCTACTTTGCCTTCCATGGGCTATAGATTCCATACACTGGTGGTTTTTCCTTGTTTGACTGATAACGCACTATCTCTCTCTCTGGTGTGTTATCTTTTCTACATATTGTATTATAATTATATGTATATATATATATGTATATATATATATATATATATATATATATATATATATATATATATATATATATATATATATATATATATATATATATATATATATATATATATATATATATATATATATATGCATATATATATATGTGTGTGTGTATATATATACATATGTATATATATATATGTATAGAATGTTTAAGTATCAAGAGAGAAAAGAGGAAAGATAAGCGATACATATATTTAGTTGCCAATAGTTTGTGCTAATGTGCTCAATACTCGTGCCGACCGGAGTGTTAAGTTTGGGAAGGGGGACCCAGTTTTCATGCCGCAGTCGCTTCCAACCCGAAGTAAGACGCTTGCATTCGGTGCCTACAGTTTATGACTGATTCGGCTCTGCTGTTTATGAGCTCGTGGGGGTGTTCTTATGATGTAGTGAAGCTCCATGAGGCAAAGCTGGCACTTCCTCTTGAAATTGTAGGGTGTAGCTCTACCGACAATATCCCAGTGTGTGGAGAAGCTGATGTTGGCGTCTTTTAATGTAGTGACGTAATTCGCAAGTGACATGGAGTGCCTTAGGTTTTTGTTCCTGAAAGAGTGGAGATGTATTCTAAATTTCGTTTTGAACTGGCCAGAGGTGGCCCCTACATAGTGTTTAACTCTATTATGGCTAGTTAGGGTGCACCTATAAATAACCTTATCAGTCAGGCAGTTTCCCCTGAGAGGGCAGCCTCCCCTGTCACAACAGTTGCATTTTCTGTCACGGTCACTCCTAGTTCCTGAAGTAAAGCTATTACTATTGCTACCTATGTTGTTATCTACGCCTCTATCTCGGTCATTGGTACTGTTATATCTCAAGGCGTGCGGTGTAGTACCATTATCCCTCCGCACGCCGCAGCCCGTTCCGTTGCTGGTGGGTGACTCGTGCGGGTCACCAGTATATTCATCAGTCTCGCCTTGCTTACGTCGGTTTCGTCTGCTGGGGCTGCCACCAACACTATTGGGTGCTGTTAGGGAGATATTAAGGCTATTAGTGTTGTTGTCGGGTCTAGATATATCTGTGCTAAGGTGCCCTGTTTTGGTGATCTTACTGTGATTAGTTGCTCCTATGACGTCTGCTAAAGTGGGGGTGGTATAGAAGGATATTTTGATATTGTTCCTATTAAGTATTTTCCTGTATTTATGATTGGGTGGGAAATTCTTCTCTAAGGCTTCGAAGAATATCCTCGGTAGGTCGGAGGCCACACTCCGAGAGTAGAGGGGGGGACCATAGGACATTACGTTTCCGCTTTACCGTGGGTTTGATACAGGTTGTGCTTCTTAGTTGAATGAACTCTGATGTGAATTTAACCTTAAAACCCCTCCTGGGTCGCATACTGATCATTTTTTTGTTTTCCATGCCCTTGATAAGCCCATTCAGGACGAAACGTACGTAGGTGCATTGTTATATAAACATGTTTTAAATGTATATACTCCTTTGTATTCATTTCTTTTATATATATATATGTATATATATATGTAAATATATTAACAAATTCCAACCTGTACTTAATGCTCTAAAAATCGGACCAATCTAAAACTGCAACAAACAATCAAACATTTACAAGAGTCCCTCACACCCTACCTAAACCTTTTTTCTTAAATAAATTAAATATCATCCAGCAAGAATTGCTTCCCCCTGCATATTAACTCTCTAAAAAGGGAAATCATATCAAACCTCAGTCCACCATTTGCCTCCGTCATGGAACCATGGATCAACTAAGCACTCTTGCTATATTAACACATTTTGATCTGCTTAACTTCAAGAACTATGCCTGTAAATAACATTATTTTTTCTTCCACATTGACTTTTTATGCTCTACATTATGTCCGTTTTCTTTTTCTTTTTTCTTTTCACTTCATAAACCATGTTTGTAAATAACATTATTCTTTCTGCACCTCTCTTTAACATGTGTGACACCATACTAATACATTTCACTATCATTTGATAATGCATAAAAATGCTGAAACCGGTAATAGACAATTATTAAATATATAAATAGATAAATAAATGTCATTGTTAAATAATAAATAAATCAACTAATACCTTAACACTTCACACAAAGTAAAACATTTCGTTTTAATCATTTTCTAACCCAGAAAAAAGAGAGAGAGAGAAACAAAAAAGGAAAAATAAATTTTTTTCTTCCTAATAATCGTCTCTTTCTCCCTGTTTTCAAATATATATATATATATATCCTAACTTGTGTGCTTCCTCTCCACATTTTATTATTATATATATATATATATATATAAGTATATATATATGTGTATATATATGTATATATATATGTATATACATGTATATATATATATATATATATATATATATATATATATATATATATATATATATATATATATATATATATATATATATATATATATGTGTGTATATACATGTCTATATATATGTATATATACGTGTATATATACATATGTATATATATATAAATACATATATATATATGTATATGTATATATATACGTATATATATATATATATATATGTATATATAAATATGTATATGTAAAAGAAAAACGAACACAGATATATATATATGTGTTCAAATCGTAAGGGACCAGATTCGCTAAGGTGAAAAGAACACTAACTATAGACAATAGGGTTCGCCAGTCTCAGTTTAAGAATAAATCAAGAAAATAACTACAAACCGGAATTCTGGTAACTACCAATCACCACTAAAATTAGCAGCCTGGTTTACTCGTCATTTGAATTACCTCAACAAATTAACGGAGCCGACTATATCAAAGGTATATATTGAGTTAGAAACTCAAAATAGTCTCTTACAATAAAATAGCTTTAGGAAAGAGATTTTTTCCGAGCCGTATATTATAATAGAATATAAAAGAAAAACGAACACGGATATATGCATATATGTGTTCAAATAGTAAGGGACCAAATTCGCTAAGGTGAAAAGAATACTTACTATAGACAATATGGTTTGCCAGTCTCAATTTAAGAATAAATCAAGAAAATAAATACAAACCAGAATTGGTAACTAATTATCACCCAGACAGCTAGTGTTGTGAGTTTGTGAGACACGCTAAGTTCAGATACCATGTGCGTTATTATATATACGTACACTATTCAGTTTTTCAATATATGTAGAAGTGTCCAGGATACCAATTCTTCACCCACTGATGAGCAAGAAATGGTATTCCTCTTCAGAATTAATTTTGCGAAACAGCATAGCCAAAGCTGTCTGGGTGATTGCTAGTTACCACAATTCCGGTTTGTATTTATTTTCTTGATTTCTTCTTAAATTGAGTCTGGCAAACCCTATTGTCTAGAGTTAGTATTCTTTTCATTTTAGCAAATCTGGTCCCTTACGAGTTAAACACATATATCTATATATCTGTGTTTGTTTTTCTTTTATATTCGGCTAGGAAAAATCTCTTTCCTAGAGCTATTTTATTGTAAGAGACTATTTTGAGTTTCTAATTCAATATATACCTATGATATTTTTTATCGATCGACTTTCGTCAAATCGGACCGAGGAAACAATGTTTTTAGTCGGTCTTTCCAGTTGCGAATACTATCTATCGGTCGCAACTCCAGGTAGAAGGAACAATGTATATATATATATATATATATATATATATATAAAATTAGAATTGGAGCTCTGAAATAGCAATATATATATGGATGTATATATAATGTATTTTGCAATACACTTTATGCTCAATTAAAAGCATTTTGAAGACCGTAAGCTATTGTTTTTTAGAGTAGTGACAAATTCACTTACTTTGATCTCAGCAAACAGGGGAGATAAGCCGACAAGGCCTTGTTTCGCATTTGTTGAAGCTTATCAAGGCTAACTACTCCCACCTGTCTACCGAGATCACTGATGTTATATTCTTATAGAATTCTAGTAAATAATCAGGAGCTGATTATGCAGAGCGGTTGTTGGTCAGGCAGAAATTAAAAATTAGAATTGGAGCTCTGAAATAGCAATATATATATGGATGTATATATAATGTATTTTGCAATACACTTTATGCTTAATTAAAAGCATTTTGAAGACAGTAAGCTATTGTTTTTTAGAGTAGTGACAAATTCACTTACTTTGATCTCAGCAAACAGGGGAGATAAGCCGACAAGGCCCTGTTTCGCTTTGGTTGAAGCTTATCAAGGCTAACTACCCCTCCTGTCTACTGAGATCACTGATGTTATATTCTTATAGAAATCTAGTAAATAATCAGGAGCTGATTATGCAGAGCGGTTGTTGGTCAGGCAGAAATTAAAAATTAGAATTGGAGCTCTGAAATAGCAATATATATATAGATGTATATATAATGTATTTTGCAATACACTTTATGCTTAATTAAAAGCATTTTGAAGACCGTAAGCTATTGTTTTTTAGAGTAGTGACAAATTCACTTACTTTGATCTCAGCAAACAGGGGAGATAAGCCGACAAGGCCTTGTTTCGCATTTGTTGAAGCTTATCAAGGCTAACTACTACCACCTGTCTACCGAGATCACTGATGTTATATTCTTATAGAATTCTAGTAAATAATCAGGAGCTGATTATGCAGAGCGGTTGTTGGTCAGGCAGAAATTAAAAATTAGAATTGGAGCTCTGAAATAGCAATATATATATGGATGTATATATAATGTATTTTGCAATACACTTTATGCTTAATTAAAAGCATTTTGAAGACCGTAAGCTATTGTTTTTTAGAGTAGTGACAAATTCACTTACTTTGATCTCAGCAAACAGGGGAGATAAGCCGACAAGGCCCTGTTTCGCTTTGGTTGAAGCTTATCAAGGCTAACTACCCCTCCTGTCTACTGAGATCACTGATGTTATATTCTTATAGAAATCTAGTAAATAATCAGGAGCTGATTATGCAGAGCGGTTGTTGGTCAGGCAGAAATTAAAAATTAGAATTGGAGCTCTGAAATAGCAATATATATATGGATGTATATATAATGTATTTTGCAATACACTTTATGCTTAATTAAAAGCATTTTGAAGACCGTAAGCTATTGTTTTTTAGAGTAGTGACAAATTCACTTACTTTGATCTCAGCAAACAGGGGAGATAAGCCGACAAGGCCCTGTTTCGCTTTGGTTGAAGCTTATCAAGGCTAACTACCCCTCCTGTCTACTGAGATCACTGATATTATATTCTTATAGAAATCTAGTAAATAATCAGGAGCTGATTATGCAGAGCGGTTGTTGGTCAGGCAGAAATTAAAAATTAGAATTGGAGCTCTGAAATAGCAATATATATATGGATAGCAATATGTATATGTATACATATATATATATATGTATATGTATACATATATATATACGTATATATATATGTATATA
>OZ024743.1:165403109-165433109 GCA_964016885.1 Eledone cirrhosa
AATTAATTGACAATATATTGCCAAGTTCATTATAAGCATCAGAGTCGAAAAACAGATAAAGCTAAAAATTATTTATCAAATCGCATCTAGCAAAAATCATTTCAAAAAGTTTAGGATGCCCATTTGGTCTACATGTGTTCTTATATTTAATATAGAAGTTTATCTAGTGTAATGTTTATTCGAAATATTTGGAGCATCAACTTTTAGGGTAGCTTAATTTTTCATGAAGAATGTTTAAATAAAAATAAAAATAAAAATAAAAAGAATAAAAAGAAGAAATCGAAAGATTTATCGGCTAGTTTCCCATATAATTATAAATCAAACTAAATATACTACATTTTAAATTTAAATTTATATTTAAAAGTTGAGTTTAATCTATGTTTGCAGCAACTGAATAAATTTGTCCGTAGATTAAGGGAATTTTTAGATTTTAGTATAAAGAATATCTCCTCTGCGCAGAGGTCACATGTCTCAGAGGCTGAATTAAAAGGAATCCCTCTTGAGACTATATTCCAAGCCGTCGAATATCTAACGTTATCTAGCTTAAGTTGCCAGAGTACGCCTGATAGTGCCGTTGAAGATTTTTTGCTTGGATCAGTGAAAGAATTCTTGTGGTTATTATAGCGAAGTTTAAATTCCGTCGATGTGGAACCGACGTAGTTAAAAGAATTAGAGTCAGTTTTAACATTACAATTGTATACTATATTTTTAACTAAGCAGTTGTTATTTAACGGACATTTAGATCTATCTCTACAGTTACATTTGTTAACTTGTATATTATTTATGCTATTATCACTAGGTTTTAAGTTCCTATTATTTATTCTATTAATATTTTGTGCTAAATTTTTGGTGGATGAGTAGGTTAATTTTATAGTATGTCTATTGAAAATTGAGTGATACCTATGTGTTCTAGGGAAGCGATTATCAAGAGCTTTAAAAAATAGTTTAGCGATGTGGGTTTTAATGTTTAGTGAGAAAGGGGGGGGGGGGGGGGGGCAAACCAAATTATGTTCCTAGTTCTATTTCTTTTTTGGCCTTTGGAATTATTGTAATGCTTTCTATTATAGTTGTTAAGGTTGTTGCCGTAATTAAAATAGTTGTTATTTTGTTTAGTTTGTCTATCATTATCTATGTACATAATCTTATCAGTATATCCTGCTCTAGCTAATGCTTCATTGTAGTATTGGGCTTTTTCGTCGAAAATCTTTCTATTCGACGAGATCCTAGAGATACGTTTTTGAACAGAGTTTACTATAGTGTTTTTGACAGATCTGGGGTGGTTAGAGTTAAAGTTGACATAGTTTAAGTTTTCATTCAACTTGTGAAAAGGATAGTGAAGACATGTGTTGAGATTTAATGTTATATCTAGGAAATTGACTATTCTATGGTTGTTCTCAATTTCTATTTTAAGATTAAAGTAATTAAAAAATTGTGTAATGTGTTTACATTTTCTATTTAGTTCAGAGTTATTATTATCAATAAGTAAAAGCATGTCATCTCTATATAAACCTCCGGTAGTACCAGGTATTTTCCTATGTAGCGAATTGATTAAAAATAAGCCCACAAGGTCAGTTACCTGAGCTGAGTCGGATGATCCCATAGTAATGTCAAAATTGCTATCTCTATCTGCTCTGGTCCATAGTTGGTCATTAAATTCTATCAAAGTTTTCCTAGCCGATAATATAATATGCATTTCATTGCTAGTTAGGTCAGTATGTTTGAATGCGTAATTTAGTGCCTTATTTAGTAGATTAGGGGTAATAGAAGAATAATAGTTAGCAATATCAAGTTGAATAAACTTATTATTATTGTTATATTTAATTTGCTTAAACCACCAACAACCTCTCCAGTTCCCTTCCACAAGCTCAGGTTAGATAAACAATCCAAGTTCTTAATTTGCTGTATCACCCTGTCAAGAATGTTTTTGCTTAATTTGCCCAGGTCCGATTTTGATGGTGCGATCAATCTAACTGGCAAGTCATTTTCAAAATTCCTCTTGTGATCTTTCATATTGATCTTCGGTTTCCTGGGCACGAAAGGTTGTGTTCTGTTCTCAATTTCCAACTCGTGCATTATACAAGATGCTTCGACATTCATTTTCTCAAGCTCGGCCTTATCTGCTACCTTGTACTTTTTCCTCAGTTCCTTCAGTATGAGGCCATTATACATGTCTTTCTGCACTCCATAGAGGTTGTTGGTCTTGTCAGATTTCACCAAGATCTTCTCAGTTTTCTCTAAGCTCTCAATATTATCCTTAATGCCTTTCAGATATTCCTGGCCTTTGAAGTTTCTCTTGAATTTGACCCCTTGTATGATAGAAATTATATCGTTTTCAAAGTCAGATAAAAGTTTGTTAGGGGGTGAATTTCTTTTAGATTTGAAAACTTTGTTTAAGTCCGAGACATTTTCATTTATATTAGATTTATCAAAGTGGAATGCTCGCCACCTGATTCTCCTTATAAAAGAGTCAGATTTATCTATTAATTGTTTTATAAAGTATATATATATACGATATTAATAAATGGAAACTATATTTATAAAACCATATTTATTTCATTATACATATTTCAGGGATACCAAATTAAATTATGGTATGCCTTCATCAGAAAAATACAATATATAACAGTTTTACAAATAAGCTTTGACGTACCCTATTAAAATGCAACCATTGTTTTTGGAAGACATCCGGATAGTGAATTGTTTATATAACTTTAATAAGTCATAGTGTTAAGGACAAATAGAAAAAGACGGAGAGAAAGAAAAAACGTGGAGAAATATCGGAGAGAGAGAGAGATGCATGGAGAAAAAAAGAAAGAGATAAGTAAAGACAGGAGGAAAGGAAGAAAGAAGAAAAAAAGGAAGAAATAAGAAAAACAGAGGAAAGCAACAGAGAGATATTAAGTCAACAGACAGATAGAAAAACTCAAGAGAGAGAAATGTTATATATAGAGAGAGGGAAATTATGAAAACTTTACGTCATGTCATGTTATCTGGCTGTTATATTTAGTGTGATGGGATAGGTGGTGTATCAAGTTTCTGGTGTTGGTGAAATTGCTGTTATTTGGCTGTTCTATATAGTGTAGACAGAGGGTGTTTTTTTCCCATTTATAACCATTTTCTTTTTTTGAATACAAAATATATAATACAAAATTGAATATTTGAGCGATACAACAATATAATATGGATCCGAAACTTTATGGGACCTGATTCGGTGGTTTATGCTACATTTGTACTAAGAATTATTATTATTATTATTATTATTATTGTTGTTATTCCTTGAATCTCAGTCATTGATGTTGGTTAACTGGAAAGTCCGTTGGATTGAATATCAAGCCACTACCTGCAGCCTCAGATATTCAGGACGTATCGGAGGGTTCTTGCCACCCTGAAGATCTCCAGGCTTTTGGTGATCCAGGAATGAGGCACCATGTCAAATGCCTTTCTGTAGTCTATCCATCCCATGGCAAGATCAGTGTGTCTCCTCCTGCAATTCCCCATTACCATCTTATCAATAAGCAGCTGGTCCTTTGTACCACGTGACTTCTTTCGGCATCCTTTCTGTTCGTCCGGCAACAACATATTATTATTATTATTATTATTATTATTATTATTATTATTATTATTATTATTATTATTATTATTATTATTAATATTATTATTGTTACTCCTTGGTTAACTGGAAAGTCCGTTGGAATGAATATCAAGCCACTACCTGCAGCCTCAGATATTCAGGACGTATCGGAGGGTTCTTGCTGTTCCCAGCAAGCATGCCTTTTGAAGCGTTCCAAAAAGCGTGAAGGGGCCGATTTTCTTTAACCATCCCTGGAAACTTTTGGAGATAGTCCCCAGTGCGCCTATGACAATCGGGATCACTTTGACTTCATGGCAGTTCCAAATCCTTTTTACCTCCCACTTTAAGTCCTGGTATCGGTTAATTTTCTCCCTCTCCTTCTCTTGCACTCTCGTGTCGAATGGGCAGGCCACATCCACAATCAGACACGCTCTTTTTTCTTTGTCCACAACCACCAGGTCAGGTCTATTGTGTTCCAGTTTCTTGTCCGTCTGTATCCTAAAATCCCACAGCACCTTCATCTGATCGTTCTCCATTACCGCCTCTGGCCTACGCTCATACCATTTCTCAGAATGTGGTAAATTGTTTACTTTGCATAGGGGCCAGTGGATCACCCTGCCCATCACATCATGTCTCCAGCCCTTATAGTGGGTCTGGGCTAGGTGTTTACACTCGGATACAATGTGAGCCACAGTCTCCTCTCTCTCTCCACAGATCCTGCACAGTGGGCTAGCCTCCTCCTTGTAAATATGGTGTTTCAACCACTTCGTTTTGAGGGCCTGCTCCTGCGCAGCCATTAACATTCCTTCTGTAGCCTTTTTGAGGTCTCCTCTTCTCAACCAGTTCCATGTCTGTGGATCTCTAAATTCAGTTTTCTCAAAGAAGGTACTATGAAGGGATTTTCCCTGAAGGCTGCTCTTTCTCCTTGATGTTATTTCCTCCTTGGACATCCCCTGGCCTACTGTCCCCTCCTTCAGTACAGTTCTGAGCATTGGCTCCTTACTATCAGTCACGTATTTGTATAGGTTGTTTTTCTCCATCTGAACACAGTCCTCTATGCTGATAAGACCTCTTCCACCCTCAGATCTCCTTAGGTAGAGTCTATCGACATCACTCCTCTTGTGGAACATGTTGTAGATAGTCAATAGCTTCCTTGTCTTCCTATCCATTTCTTTTTGTTCAGCAACATTCCATCTCAGAATTCCCGCACTGTACCTAATAATAGACACAGCTCGGGAATTTACTGCGCTTATGGCATTTCTGCTGTTCAGATGTGACTTCAATACGCTCCTTATTCTCCGAATGTATTCAGTTCTTAACAATTCTTTCATTTTTTTGTTCTTTATGCCATCAGCTTCCAGAACGCCCAAATACTTGTATCCTTCCTCAGAGTCAATTTCCTTTATCATCTCACCTGTTGGTATCTGGATTCCGTTACTTCTGCTCAACCTACCCCTCCTCATCACAATGACTCCACACTTACTAATACCAAACTGCATACATATATCACTGCTGAAAATACGGACAGTGTCAACAAGCACATCCAACTCCTCACTCTTCCCGAAGAGCTTAAGATCGTCCATGAAGAGGAGGTGATTGATGGTAAGCTCTCCCCTTCCCAACTTGTATCCTGCTCTCACTTTTCGCAGCATAATGGTCAAGGGCATCAGGGCAAGGACAAACAACAGAGGGGACAATCTATCTCCCTGGAAGATACCTCTCTTGATCTTCACGCTTCCCAAGGAGTCTCCAGTTGATGTCAACTCTGTCTCCCAGGACCCCATAGTCCTGCTCAGCAACTGTCTGATGTTATCTGCCACCTTGAAGATCTCCAGGCTTTTGGTGATCCAAGAGTGAGGCACCATGTCAAATGCCTTTCTGTAGTCTATCCATCCCATGGCAAGATCAGTGTGTCTCCTCCGGCAATTCCCCATTACCATCTTATCAATAAGTAACTGGTCCTTTGTACCACGTGACTTCTTTCGGCATCCTTTCTGTTCGTCCGGTAACAAGTTGTTTGTGTGGAGGTGATGGTAGATTTCCTCAGACACAAGGCTCGTCAACAGTTTCCACATTACGGACAGACATGTGATAGGTCTATATTTGGTAACATCATTACCCTTGATTCGGTCTTTCATTATCAGAACTGTGGTACCTTTTGTCAACCACTCTGGCACCTCACCCGACACCAAGCAGTCATTGAACATGGCCGTCAGTTTCGGGTGGAGGGATGTTAAATGTTTAATCCAATACCCCTGCACACCATCTGGGCCTGGTGATTTCCAGTTGGTTAGTTTTTTTGCCTGCCTCTTAAGAGTTTCAACTGTGATACTCAAATCAGTTTGTTTGTGTGCCTGCTCACCGATCTCCCTCTGTACTGTCTCAATCCACCCTGCCTGGTCATTATGTCTAACATCCTGCTCCCATATTCCTCTCCAGAATGTTTTAGTTTGTTCCGCCTCAGGGATCAAGTCGTTGCCTCTTTCTTTCCCCTCAAGCTGTCCAAACAGCATCTTCTGATTGTTGTCGAACATGCGGTTCTGTTTATACTGACTGACTCTGTTCTCGTATCGCCTGATTTTTGCACTCTTTGCTACAATGCGTTGCTTCAGTTCCTCTATGATAATATTTAGCTTTTTCCTCCTAGTTTTGTACTTTATTTCCAGTCTATTTTTAGTGCCTATGTTTTTTAGTGTCCCATTCTGTAGTGACTCAAGCTTTCCTATGTCATTTCTCATTTCCTTGATTTGACCACTCAGTCGTTTCTTCCACCAAGGCTCTGCTCTTTCTTGTCTGTTGTTTCCTCTCGCTTTTATACCAAGTAGTTTCCTCACCGTATTTTCTGTTGCTTTGAGGATATTGTTGCACTGGTGAAGGCTCCTCGCCTCAAGGTATGGGATGACTTTGTTTACCTTAGCTGTTGTTTCTTTTAACTTTTTCCTGTCTACAAATCTTAGGTTCATAGGTCTCCCACTATCATTGTTCAATTCATCTACCACTAAATTTAGGATGTCAACCGAATCTTGTCCTAGCCCGTCAGCATTCATCTCCTCAGTGGCCGTATCTCTGTTCCAGGTATTATTTATCTCAGTATTCAGACCATTGTCTGCTTCGGGTGGTTCCTCCGTTCTCTCGTCCTCTTCACCTTCATTTCCCACTGGCTCGTTTGTCTGGCATACTACACCCTCCATCTCCAAGCTATTCTCTCTGCTCAGTTCCTCCAGTTCCAGCTCGCTTATCCACCCATTAGTTCTTATTACCCGAGCCTGCCCGGCCAATTTTTGTTCATCTAATTTAAATAGACCAATCTCGTTCCAGATGTTATGTATCCGTCTCCTATAGCCCCTCTCCTTGGGGTTACTTTTCAGGTAACATTGCATAACAGTTTTATTCAATTCTTTCGTCCAGTTGGTTCTGGCCCCTTTCCTTCTTCTTCTTCCTCCAACACCAGCAGTATTTGGTTGACAGTCAGGTTCCTGCTGCTGAGCCAGGGAGCACCTGTTGGGTGAGAGTCTTTCACATGACGTTCTAGTCTCCATTTCACCGTTATTCGAACTGTTTAGGTTCGATATTTAAACACTCTTATCGAGGATTGTCGAATGTATGGTTACATAGCCATCTGTGGATTCACCGTCTCCGGTGGTTGCGCCGTTCCATTTGGCACTTGTGTGGCATTATCACCACGCTGTAGACGAACACAAATAAACAAACAAACACACAGGCATAAAAAAAACCAAGAATGAATAAGCATAAGTTTCATTGTAATGTAGTGTTCGAATGTCTGACTTAGTTTTTCCCTTCTCTTCTCTGTCCGTCCGTTTGTTTCTCTCTTCATTCTTATTTTCTTTATGTTTTTTTTTTGTTTTTTGTTTTTGTTTTTCTCTGTTTGTTTTTCTCGTTTTTTTTGCTGTTGTTGCTGTGCTGTTTTGGTTTTGATGTTTGTTTTTTCTTTTTTCTTTTGAGCCTATCTATATATATTTTGATGCCTTCCTCTTTTTTAGTAGGAATTCTATAATGTGGTGGCAGCCACTAGCAGAAGCAATGGGGGACAGTAGCGGCGGTAGCGATACTGAGACAGTGGTGGTGGTGATGTCGATACCGAGGCAGTGGTGGTGGTGATGTGATCGTATTACTGTAGTGATGGTGTTGTAGCGGTGGTAGCAATGAAGGAGTGGTGGCGGCGGTGATGGTGGGATAGTGGTAGTAATGATGGCAGCAGTGATGGTGTTGTTGTAGCGGTGGTAGCAATGAAGGACTGATGTCCGTTCGGTGAATCTATGGGGTTAGTCGCGTATATGTGTGTTGACCTAAATTCCCTTAATGTTGGGATTAAACAGTTTGTTAAGACTTGGGACAATAATAATAGTATTTATTATTATCCTTATGTTAAGATTGGTTGTGGTGGTGGTGAAATTGCCGTTATCTGGCTGTTGTGTTTAGTGTACACAGAGAGGTGATGGGGTAGGTGGTGTATCTAGTTTCTGGTGTTGGTGAGATTGGTGTTGTTTGGCTGTTCTATATAGTGTAGACAGAGGAGGGGGGGGTTCTTCTTCCATTTATAGCCATTTTCTTTTTTGAATATACAATGTACAATACAAAGTTGAATATTTGAATATTTGAGCCTTATAACAATATATTTGGGGTCCGAATTTTTGGGGGGCTCAAGCCGGATGGTTTACGTAGCATTTGTACTAAGAGTTGTTATTTCACAAGTGATTTAAATATGTTAAAAATTGAAAACTTACGGGAGCGATTTCATGACCTTCTACCACCTCGTGCGTCTTCTTCCCTTATTATTATTATTATTATTATTATTATTATTATTATTATTATTATTATTATTATTATTATTATTATTATTATTATTATTATTATTATTATTATTATTATTGTTGTTGTTATTCCTTGAATCTCAGTCATTGATGTTGGTTAACTGGAAAGTCCGTTGGATTGAATATCAAGCCACTACCTGCAGCCTCAGATATTCAGGACGTATCGGAGGGTTCTTGCTGTTCCAAGCAAGCATGCCTTTTGAAGCGTTCCAAAAAGCGTGAAGGGGCCGATTTTCTTTAACCATCCCTGGAAACTTTTGGAGATAGTCCCCAGTGCGCCTATAACAATCGGGATCACTTTGACTTCATGGCAGTTCCAAATCCTTTTCACCTCCCACTTTAGGTCCTGGTATCGGTTAATTTTCTCCCTCTCCTTCTCTTGCACTCTCGTGTCGAACGGGCAGGCCACATCCACAATCAGGCACGATCTTTTTTCTTTGTCCACAACCACCAGGTCAGGTCTATTGTGTTCCAGTTTTTTGTCCGTCTATATCCTAAAATCCCACAGCACCTTCACCTGATTGTTCTCCATCACCGCCTCTGGCCTATGCTCATACCATTTCTCAGAATGTGGTAAATTGTTTACTTTGCACAGGTGCCAGTGGATCACCCTGCCCATCACATCGTGTCTCCAGCCCTTATAGTGGGTCTGGGCTAGGTGTTTACACTCGGACACAATGTGAGCCACAGTCTCCTCTCTCTCTCCACAGATCCTGCACAGTGGGCTAGCCTCCTCCTTGTAGATATGGTGCTTCAACCACTTCGTTTTGAGGGCCTCGTTCCAGATGTTATGCATCCGTCTCCTATAGCCCCTCTCCTTGGGGTTACTTTTCAGGAAACATTGCATAACAGTTCTATTCAATTCTTTCGTCCAGTTGGTTCTGGCCCCTTTCCTTCTTCTTCTTCCTCCAACACCAGCAGTATTTGGGTGACAGTCAGGTTCCTGCTGCTGAGCCAGGGAGCACCTGTTGGGTGAGAGTTTGTCACATGACGTTCTAGTCTCCATTTCACCGTTATTCGAACTGTTTAGGTTCGATATTTAAACACTCTTATCGAGGATTGGCGAGTGTAACCATTTATTATTATTATTATTATTATTATTATTATTATTATTATTATTATTATTATTATTATTATTATTACAGTTGCATTTATCTTGATTTATGTTCATACGAGTTATCACCAAGTCACAACCAGTGACCTCAAGAGACAACAAGGTCCGCCATGTTCAAGAAAGAACATACATATTCACACATGCATCCTTAGTGTTTAGACTTGTGATGTACTTATATTGACAGAATCTTCCTTAGTATATGGGCAGTTCCCATTAGTACTATCTTTTGTATTTCTCCTATACGCGGGTTTCCTGGGATTTGCGATATGTAATCATTAGACCCCTTAGGTATCATTCCCAGAGCGCCTACAACCACTGGTATTGTTTTAGTTCTCAATTTCCACATTTTTCCAATTTCTATCTCCAGGTCCTTATACTTGCTCAATTTTTCAAATGTTTTTATAGATACATTCTCGTCTATTGGAACAGACATATCAATTAGCAGGCATACCCTCTTTTGAAAGTCTTTCAATATTATATCAGGTCTGTTTGCATCTATTTTTCGGTCTGTTTGGATGCTAAAGTTCCACAAGATTGAGATGTGATCTTTTTCAAGTATGGGAGGTGGTTGATGTTCCCACCAATTCTTTTGATGGGGCAGGTCAAAATGCTTACACATTATCCAATGTATGTATTGTGCAGCTCTGTCATGCCTGTTTAGGTATTCAGTTGGAGCTATAGGACTGCACATTGAAATTATATGGTCAATGGTCTCTGGTTGTTTTTTGCATACACGGCATAATGGGCTGCATCCATTTTTTATTATGTTGGCTTGGTAATTTTTTGTCGGCAGACACTGATCTTGTGCGGATATAATCAGTCCTTCAGTCTCCGATTTCAGTCCAGAGGATGCCAACCACTGATGGGTTAAAGTTTTGTCAACATCAGGATTGTTAGCTCGCTCTGGGTATTTTCCATACAGAGGCTTTTCTTGCCATTTCTTAGCCAGTTTCTGTAGCAGTTCTTTCTTTGCAGTTACTTTTACCTGCTTTGCTTTTTCTGTGTTTTTCATTTCAGCAGTAAATGGGACTTCTGAAATTTGTAGTCCATTACTGTATCTTTGTGCAACTTTTGTAATGGAATATGATCTTTTGATGCTTTCGTGTTTCAAAACGAGTTTGATCATCCAATCATGTGATTCCCTTAGATATGTAGATAATCCAATTGTTGCAGTTTTCAACGCAATGTCTAACTGGATTAACCCACGTCCTCCTTCTTTCCTAGGGAGATATATTCTATCTATATCTGCTTTAGGGTAATGCATTCTGTGCATGGTTAAGAATTTTCGAATTTTTGTATCGAGCCTACGGATCTCTATGCTTGACCAGTTGATGACATTGTAACTGTAGGTTACTACTGGTATGGCAAGCGTGTTTATGGCATCGATCCTATTCCTTGCATTCAATTCCGTTTTTAAGATTGCTCTCACTCTGCGGTAACATTCCTTCCTTATCCTTTCTCTCATTGTCGAGTGCTTGATTCCTAGATATTTGTAAGTTTTTTCTTGATCAAGTTCTCTTATCACGTTCCCCCGATCAAGATTAATGTCTGAACTCTTCAGCAGCTTTCCTCTGGTGAACGTTGCTTTGGCGCATTTATCTAGTCCAAACTCCATTTTAATGTCATCACTGAACTGCTTCACAGTGGATAATAGCCCTTGCAATTGTTCATCATTTTTTGCAAATAGTTTCAGGTCATCCATGTAGAACAGGTGATTAATGGTTTTGTCATAGACTCTATATCCATGTTTTGTTTCATTGAGCATTTTACTTAATGGTATAAGCGCGATGCAGAATAAAAGCGGTGATAAAGAGTCACCCTGAAAAATTCCACAATTAATATTAACTTCTCCAGCTTCCAGTGATTTTGTTTCACTATTCAAAAGGAGTGTCGTTTCCCATGTCTTCATACTGAATGACAAAAACCTCCTGACAACGGGGGATACTTTGAAAATCTCTAAACATTTTTCAATCCAACTGTGTGGCAAACTATCAAATGCTTTTTTATAATCTATCCAAGCAATCGATAGATTATTGTGTCTATTATGACAATCTTCCAGTATCATTTTGTTAACCAGAAGCTGATCCTTACAGCCATATGAGCCTCGTTTACACCCTTTCTGCTCAATGGGAAATAGGTCATTTGTTATCAGGTGGTCATATGTGTATTCAGTTAGGACTGATGTTAAAATTGTATACATTGTGGTCAAGCAAGTTATCGGTCTGTAATTTTTGGGATTGATGGTCTCATCATTCTTCGGAAGCAGGAATGTAATGCCGTCAACTAGCCATGAATTTATCTTTTCTGGCTCCTTAACTATTTCATTGTAAAGTTGGGCTAACAGCTCATGAGACTCTGTGAAGGCATTTATCCAAAAGTTTTGTATTTTGTCTTTTCCTGGGGATTTCCATTTGCTGGTTTTTCTTAGAGCCAAGCGCAACTGTTCAACTGTTATATTTTCCCATGTTTGTTCCTCAAGGTGAGCTGTATCTTTCATTTGTCTGTCTATCCATGGGGCATGTATGTTATGAAATTTCTTTGGTTGTTTTTGAACATATTATTGTCCTTATAGAATCTAGATCGTTTTTCAAAGCGCCTTATACGAGCAGCTTTGGCCGACACTTTTTGCTTGATTATTTCTATCAGCATGTCTATGTCACATGTTGATTTTATACTGTACTTTTTTTTCAATTTTCTAAGTTTAGTTTGTTTAACATATTCACCTACTTTATAGTTTGTTAAAATTTCTATGTCAGATCGGAGAAGGTTTATTTGGCGATTGATGTTCTCTTGCCAAGTAGATTTCTTGTGGGAATTCCTTTGTTTTTTCATCTTCACTCCACATAAGTGAGTGGTGACTTTAGCCGATGCATAATAGAGATGATTTAAATCAGTAATGTTTAGTTTGTTTGTGATGATAATGTTTTTGAGAATTATGTTAGTCTTGTGTACTATCTTTTGGTTCTGTTTGGAGTTCTGGATCTTAGGGAGGGTGTCTCGTTGCCCCATGTCAGATTCTTTCATTTTTCATCCATTCGATCATAATTTCATCCTTCAAGTTGGCAAGTTCATTCTCATTCATTTCTTTATCATTTACGATCTCATTATTTTCATTTGGAGTTTCATCCTGAGCATGCACTCCCTCCACTTTTTCGATCCTTTCTTTAATTTTTTCTGTTGCCAGTGATTCCGCCCCAATCCTGGGATTCGAAGTGTTACAGTTTACCTCGTTTTCACTGACACATGTTTCATTTTCCCCTCGCTGACTTTGTGCTAATAGTTTGATCTGATCAATTTCTATATCAGTTAGTAACTTTTTTCTTACAATATTTCTTCGTATATTGGCTAGTTTGTTGCTGTCAATATAGCCTCTTTTTTCGGGATGTTTCTTTTTCCAGTTGATATATGTCTGTTCTGTATTCGATGTATTTGATGGGTAGTACATGGCAGTGTAGAAAGCCTCAAGGACTTCTTCATTATCTTCCCTTGACCATTTTTCTCTCTTTTTCTTTGGATTTCTTGGTGGTGAGCATGGAGGGCCAACAGTAGGAGTATTCCGGTTATGGGAGGTCTCCAGCTCCGAAGTGATGGGAAGGTTTGAACCATTAGCTGATTTTTCGACCCCAGTCTGGTTCCTCTCTGAGGGACGCGGCCCTTTTTTACCCGGGTGACGGCCGATCCGGTATGAGATTTTATCATTAGACATTTACTTTATTTTGTCGCGTTTTATCCTTATCCGCCAAGGGGTAATCATTTCGTGTTACCACTTCTAGAACGAGTGTCAACCAAGACTAGAGGGGTCGTTCTCCCCTAGAGACACGGCTATTCCCCGCCGGCCGCCATCCCGGTATTTCTTGGTCGCGGGGTTTTCATTTTGTTGTTTTTTTAAATTGTTATTATCATGAGTGGTTCCTTAATGTGAGCATTGCGTGGCTTAAGAATGAAATTATTAATAATTGTCTCCACTCCAGGCACAAGGCCAGCAATCACCCAGTGCATTACAATAATATAATATACTTTTTGTTGTGGTTGGCTGTTATAGTTGTTGGCTATGTCGGTGGTGGTGCCGGGGCTTTTTATATTGTTGGTGAGGAAGGGGTGAGCGAGCAGTCCCATAATTGTTGATGTGGCCAGGTCACTAAGTCAATCTATTTATATCTTTTGCTAGCCTCTCCCTTGTCTAGTGATACCGCCACCTTCCCCTTTCTCTCTCAAGTTAACAGGGGAATAGTGGTGGTAGCATTGAAGGAGTGGTGGCGGCGGGGAGATGTGGGAGACAGTAGCGACGGTATCGATACTGAGACAGTGGTGGTGGTGATGTCGATACCGAGGCAGTGGTGGCGGTGATGTGATCGTATTACTGTAGCGATGGTGTTGTAGCGGTGGCAGCAATGAGGGAGTGGTGGCGGCGGTGATGGGATAGCGGTGGTAATGATGGCAGTAGTGAGTGGTGGTGGTGAAATTGCCGTTATCTGGCTGTTGTGTTTAGTGTACACAGAGAGGTGATGGGGTAGGTGTTGTATCTAGTTTCTGGTGTTGTTTGGCTGTTCTATATAGCGTAGACAGAGGAGGGGGGGTTCTTCTTCCATTTATAGCCATTTTCTTTTTTGAATATACAATGTACAATACAAAGTTGAATATTTGAATATTTGAGCCTTATAACAATATATTTTGGGTCCGAATTTTTTTGGGGCTCAAGCCGGATGCTTTACGTAGCATTTGTACTAAGAGTTGTTATTTCACAAATGATTTAAATATGTTAAAAATTCAAAACATTATTATTATTATTATTATTATTATTATTATTATTATTATTATTATTATTATTATTATTGGCGACCTACATAGTAAATCGTATCATCGTGAGCTCCGCAAAGGTTTGTAATTTTCAGTTATTTAAAATTGCCATTCATGGAACATTTTTATTGTTAACTCTATATAAGTGCGCATACATTTCCAAAACAAATCCTCCTGTAGTTTTGTCGTATTTTCCAAAACAAATCTTGTATTGTTTGTTATTGCTTGTTAAATACGAGGTTTTTGTTGTATTTTACAAAACAAATCTTGTATTTTTGTTATCGCTTGTTAAATACGAGGATCTTATTCAAACCTTACCTTCTCGCTAACAACTCAACATTAATTCTATCGTATTTTTCAAAACAAAACAAAATCCTTCTTCTTCTTATAAATTCTTATAAATTCTTTTAAATATATTTGTTATTTCGAGGACCGTATTTAAACTCTTAATTCCCGCTCCTACTATCCTCTCCCCCTCCCCTACTCCATGAGGGTTCGCGGTCAGCCACCCCACTCTACATCATGCGGCCACCCCCCCCCCATCTCTCTCTCTCTATCTATATATATGAGATAAACCCTTCAAGTAATCACATTCGCCAAATTCATGGCTGCTTCCTTCACGGTATATAATGTAACGTAATGTACACATTTTTCTACCATTTCCACACTCCACTCAAAATCCATAGTCCAACCCATCCGACAATTCTATAGCATTTTCTCTTCCCCGAATCCAATCTTGCCTCGCTACTCGCTACTCTATCGTATTTCCAAAACAAATCCTCCTGTAGTTTTGTCGTATTTTGCAAAACAAATCTTGTATTTTTTGTTATTGCTTGTTAAATACGAGGATCTTATTCAAACCTTACCTTCTCGCTAACAACTCAACATTAATTCTATCGTATTTTTCAAAACAAAACAAATCCTTCTTCTTCTTATAAATTCTTATAAATTCTTTTAAATATATTTGTTATTTCGAGGACCGTATTTAAACTCTTAATTCCCGCTCCTACTATCTTCTTCCCCTCCCCTACTTCATGAGGGTTCGCGGTCAGCCACCCCACTCTACATCTTGCGGCCAAACCCCCCCCCCCATCTCTCTCTCTCTATCTATATATATAAGATAAACCCTTCAAGTAATCACATTCGCCAAATTCATGGCTGCTTTCTTCACGGTATATAATGTAACGTAATGTACACATTTTTCTACCATTTCCACACTCCACTCAAAATCCATAGTCCAACCCATCCGACAATTCTATAGCATTTTCTCTTCCCCGAATCCAATCTTGCCTCGCTACTTGCTACTCTATCGTATTTCCCAAAACAAATCCTCCTGTAGTTTTGTCGTATTTCTGAAAAGGACACTCAAAAATATTGGTGCCTTGAGCCCCAAATTTAAACTTTTTATAATTATCAAACAAAAATTTTTCTTTCAAAAATAATGGATTACTCAATCACTCCTTCCTCACAATCCAACACCTCACACCGACACCACCATTGTAAATATTGCTACGTTTGCCAACACTGGAATTGTAAGCAGTAGCAATATTTTTAATTTGTCTCAGGCAGACGTTCATTTCCCGCCATTACCAATGACTGCAGGTGTTAAAGTCGCCACCACCACCACCACCACAGCGACAACAGAAACAAAAGAAAAAAATAAATTAACTCATGATATCGAAATGAATTCAACCAAAATGAACTCTTCCACACCGAACACCACTGACGCCACCACCACCACAACTGAAACTAAAATTAACAATAGCAAAAATAACGATAATAACAACAGCAACAATGAAATTAAGAAAACTAGCCTAAGTTTTGCCAGAGTAGCAAAAACGTGCGAAGCGATCCAGGTAACTTAGGAAGAATTAGACGAAGCCAAAGGAATGGTAAAGAAAGATGGGTACAGGGTCAGCCTCCCCACCCAACCTAATAAAATGGAGCAACGGCGCCTATGCACCGTGTCTTATCGGACAATAAACACAAAATCGCGCCGAGTGGAACGGGCATCTGAGTCCCAAATCCAAAAAGCTTTGGGACATGTGTGGGCAAAAAAAACCCACATCAGACGTGGGCAGAAGTATGGAACCGTGGACGTGTTCTTTGAAACACCACAGGAGGCCAGAGAACACTCCATGGCCCCATTAAGAAGTGACGACTTCACACTCATCCCAAGCTATTGTGGCCAGAGACTTGTGAAGATCAGGGTGACCCACGTTCCACCAGCCATCGAAATTCCCTGGCTAATGGCTGCCGTCCTCGCCGGCATCGAGGCCAACACCAAAATAATAGAAATAGCAAAAGAAAAGCAGGAGAACTGGTCAGGATCTGGGATGGAGGTCCTGATCCAAGTGGATCATAAAAGCATTGAGGAGATCCCAGAGGTAATAGATCTCACTGACGGCAGTCACCTCACCGTAATCGTCGAGGGCAGAAGACCTAGGTGTGTCGTTTGTGGTGAAGGAACCCACCTAAGGGCTTTCTGCCCTCAGGCTAAAAGGGTGAGGCCACCTCTCTTACCCACCCCAGTGACTCAACCATCAACACCACCAATAGCAGAAATGGCAGCAACAACTGTAGCAGCAACAACAGAAACAACTGTAACAGCAACAACCCCAGCAACAGTAGCAAAACCAACACCACCACCACCCAACGCCCCAGAACTAGCACCAGCGCCTACACCATCCACCACGCCACAACCAAAACCAACGCCTGTGGAGGAATTTCCACTCCCCGGCTTATCGAAACTGGAGACAGATTGTGACGACGAGGAGTGGGAAACGGTATCAGGAAAAAAGAAAAAAAGAAGCCAAAAAAGAAAAAAATTCTCTTCCCTCCCCCTCGAAAAACAAAATACAGAAGGAAACAAATAAATTAGCAAACAAGAAAGTTAAGACAGATATGCCACCGTCCACACCAGCATCACCAACCCCATCACCAGAAACACCAACACCATCACCATCATTAACCCCAACACCACCATCACCAACACCACAAAAGTCACCAAAAAGCGTAAGAGAAACAAACCCACAACAAACGCAAACAAAACAAAACAACCAAAACAATACACACTACACAGCATTAAATTTGAACAACAACCAATTATTACACTACATGCAACACAACACCAGCATCACAGAAAAAGACTACACAACAACCCAAAAGTTCACACAACCTCCACACATACAAATCACTCGCATCACACAGAAAACGTACACGACACTAAAACAAAAATTCCCCAAAGACATCGGAGACTTCCGACAAACACTCTCCAGGAGGATTTATAAGGACATCCTTCCGGAGGAGGCCACAAGCAGTGAAAAGGATGGACACACCATCCTTCCTCTACGAGAAGTAAGGTAAGTGGTCTTTCCCATCTTTTCCACTCCATTTCAACATGACCTCACTCAGAATAGGCAGCATAAATGCGCGTGGCTTGGGGTCGTCATGGAAGCAGGGCCACCTGCTCAACGACCTCAGGTTAATAAACATAGATGTAGTGGCCATCAGCGAGACCAGAATCTCTGAAGCACGGGCCTTCGCACCGATCTTCGGCGGCTACGATGTGTACGCATCTCCCAGCCGTCCGGGATCGGGGGGAGGAGTTGCTGTGCTTTTTCGGAGAGGTTTGGATCACGCCATTGGGCCATCTTCCTGGACCCAGAGGGTAAGTTGGTGGTGCTAGACGTGACCAGCGGAGACGGGCAAGCTTTCAGGCTAGTGGCCGTCTATGCCCCGACAGGAGCAGGGCGGCCTGATTTCTTCCGGCGTCTGGAGACCTTTCTTGGAACGTCCCGCTCTTTAGTGTTAGTGGGCGACTGGAACGGGATCTTAGATGCACGCTGGGACTGTGTGGGATTAGCTGATAGGGGAGGAGGGTGCAAGAGCCTCACCAGCCTGCTCAGGCGTTTTGAACTGTCTGACAGGTACCGATTCGATTTCCCGAATGTGCCAATATGGACTTGGACAAATCGCATAGGGTCATCCAGATCATATCTAGATAGACTATTTTGTAGGGAAATATATAGGTCTAGCATAGGCTGTCCACAATTCAAGATAGTCAGCTACACGGACCACAAATTCGTGATCTGTGTGCTTGACTTAAATAGGCTTCATAGACGAGGACCCGGCTACTGGAAGCTAAACGCGTTCTTACCAGCGCGCAAGGCCTACAGAGACCGGATTAGCGAACTAGTTAAGCGGCCGTTGACGGGAGCCATCGTCAACAAGTGGTGGTTTGCTCTGAAAAGAGCGATTAGAATAGAGTCCATTAGGTTTAGTAAGGCTTTAACAATAGAGAAAAATAGAGCAGAGGGAGAACTCGTTAGAAAATTAGACGAGGCGCTTAGCAAAGGCATCGCGACCGTCGTGCTTGCGGCGAAATTGGCCCTTGACCAATTCTTCAATGCAAAGCACGAAGGCTGCATTGTCAGTGCTAGGGTGCGTGCTCTCACACACGAGGGGACGAAAGCCGTTCAATGGGCCCGAGTGGCGGAGGCGCGTTGTGGCAACAAAGCCACGATCCGGTTTTTGGTGGACCACAACGGGCGCATGCTACTCGATCCCGGGCAAATGTGTGAACCTTTTTAGCGACACTCTGCTCGGCTGTTCGGGGGCAGCGGTGGTCCGGGTCGAGGGATGGACTTTAGTGTCTACCTCGATGGACTGCCGCGGCTCTCGGCCACTGAAGCGAAGAGTTGCGAAAAGCCAATAACAGCCGCTGAAATACGGGAGGCAATGACTGGCTGCACAAAGGGTAAATCGCCTGGTTTGGATGGTCTGCCCTATGAACTTTACGTACCGATGCCAGACTTGTTCAGAGGCCTCTTGGCGGACGTCTACTGCAACTGGCAACAGAACGGGAAAATTCCCAGTTCTGTGAGCCGAGGAGCTGTGGCACTGCTGAGAAAGGATCCGAACAAGGGGGATAACATAGATAATTTCAGGCCCATAACTCTGCTAAACACAGAGTTCAAGATTTTGGCCAAGGTGCTAGCAAAGAGGTTGGCGCTTGTCGTTCGTGGTCTGGTGGGAGAGGCGCAGACATGCGCCATTCCCGACAGATCCATCCACGACAACTTCCACCTCATGCGATACATCGTAGAGAGGGTAGCTAGGGAACCTGGCATAGGTGGGTCCTTGATCAATTTAGATCAGCGGAAAGCTTTCGATAGGGTCGACCATCGTTACCTAGCGGCAGTCCTGAGGGCGACTGGCTTTGGGCCCGTCTTCAGAGGCTGGATCGCTGCCATGCACAGCGACATCTGCTCTGTGGTGAGAGTGAACGGTCACCTTTCGGAACCGTTCAACATCATGCGCTCGGTCCGCCAAGGATGTCCCCTCTCGTCCCTCTTGTACGTATTGACTCTCGAGCCATTACTGCACAAACTGGAGACGTTGAGGGGCGTCCCGCGCGAACTAGGATGCGGAAGATCCGTGTCAGCATATGCGGACGATGTCACCGTAGTGATGTCGAACGCCAAACACATCGAGGCGATCAGCACTACACTAAGAGAATACGAAGCGGTGACAGGAGCAATGATCAACCAGGAAAAGTCAGTGGGCCTGCAGCTCGGCACCTGGAGAGGCAGGTCCATGCCGTCCAACAGCGTCGTCGGACGCTGGACGGACGGACCGGTTAAATTGCTAGGGGTCTGGTTCGGTCCAGACCTCCAGACGGACAAAAACTGGGACGAGGTGACGAGTAGGGTGGCTTCTCTCACCCAGAAATGGGCGGAGAGGAAGCTATCCCTGAAAGATCGAGCGGAGGTGGCTAACGCGTACATCGCGTCTGTCATCTGCTACCGCCTGACCGTCGTACCTTTTCCTAAGCCCCGCCTGACTGCGCTGGAGCGTTTGCTCTTTCGCTTTTTGTGGAAGGGACGCGCTCCGATAGTCAGGCGGTCCATCTGTTGTCAACACCCACTACGTGGAGGGCTGGGCATGCCGTGGCTGATGATGCGCAGACACGCGCTCAGGCTACGACATCTCCACCTCTTCCTCGACGGTGATCAGGTGCTGTCGCCGTTTGCTAGACACGTATCTCCCCAGCTCGTTTCTTTGAAGGAGCTGCAGTCCTGGGTCAAGCGAAGACCGGGAGGGAGCGCCTGGAGACTGGAATGTCTTCAGGCGCTGACAGCCCTCGACCAATCGGGCAATGTGATCGATGGAAACTCCACCTCGGCGTTCTATAGAGGATTAGTGGAGGGGAAAAGCGACGACGTACTTGGGGAAACTCTAGGCGTCGACGAAAATCAACTAGTCAATCACTTCGGGAGAATTTTCGGGCCTGGGCCTATGGACAACTTCCAGAAATCTCTGGCCTGGCAGTGCTACCGAGGAGCTTTTCCAGAGGGTAAGTTGGTGGTGCTAGACGTAACCAGCGGAGACGGGCAAGCTTTCAGGCTAGTGGCCGTCTATGCCCCGACAGGAGCAGGGCGGCCTGATTTCTTCCGGCGTCTGGAGACATTTCTTGGAACGTCCCGCTCTTTAGTGTTAGTGGGCGACTGGAACGGGATCTTAGATGCATGCTGGGACTGTGTGGGATTAGCGGATAGGGGAGGAGGGTGCAAGAGCCTCACCAACCTGCTCAGGCGTTTTGAACTGTCAGAGGTCTACAGAGACCGAATTAGCGAACTAGTTAAGCGGGCGTTGACGGGGGCCATCGTCAACAACATGTGGTGGTTTGCTCTGAAAAGAGCGATTAGAATAGAGTCCATTAGATTTAGTAAGGCTTTAGCAATAGAGAAAAATAGAGCAGAGGGAGAACTAGTTAGAAAATTAGACGAGGCGTTTAGCAAAGGCAACGCGATCGACGTACTTGCGGCGAAATTGGCCCTTGACCAATTCTTCAATGCAAAGCACGAAGGCTGCGTTGTCAGAGCTAGGGTGCGTGCTCTCAGACACGAGGGGACGAAAGCCGTTCAATGGGCCCGAGTGGCGGAGGCGCGTCGTGGCAACAGAGCCACGATCCGGTCTTTGGTGGACCACGACGGGCGCATGCTACTCGATCCCGGGAAAATGTGTGAACCTTTTCAGCGACACTTCGCACAGCTGTTCGGGAGCAGCGGCGGGCCGGATCAAGGGATGGACTTTAGTGTCTACCTCGACGGTCTGCCGCGGCTCTCGGCCACTGAGGCGGAGTGTTGCGAAAATCCGATAACAGCCGCTGAAGTACGGGAGGCAATAACTGGCTGCACAAAGGGTAAATCGCCTGGTTTGGATGGTCTGCCCTATGAACTTTACGTACAGATGCCAGACTTGTTCGGAGGCCTCTTGGCGGACGTCTACTGTAACTGGCAACAGAACGGGAGAATTCCCAGCTCTGTGAGCCGAGGAGCTGTAGCGCTGCTGAGAAAGGATCCGAACAAGGGGGATTAAATAGATAATTTCAGGCCCATAACTCTGCTAAACACAGAGTTCAAGATTTTGGCCAAGGTGCTAGCAAAGAGGTTGACGCTTGTCGTTGGTGGTCTAGTGGGACAGGCGCAGACATGCGCCATTCCCGATATATCCATCCACGACAACCTCCACACCTCATGCGATACATCGTAGAGAGGGTACCTAGGAAACCTGGCACGGGTGGGTCCTTGAACAATTTAGATCAGCGGAAAGCTTTCGATAGGGTCGACCATCGTTACCTAGCGGCAGTCCTGCGGGCAGCTGGCTTTGGGCCCGTCTTCAGAGGCTGGATCGCTGCCATGCACAGCGACATCTGCTCTGTGGTGAGAGTGAACGGTCACCTTTCGGAACCGTTCAACATCATGCGCTCGGTCCGCCAAGGATGTCCCCTCTCGTCCCTCTTGTACGTATTGACTCTCGAGCCATTACTGCACAAACTGGAGACGTTGAGGGGGATTCCGCGCGAACTAGGATGCGGAAGATCCGTGTCAGCATATGCGGACGATGTCACCGTATTGGTGTCGAACGCCAAACACATCGAGGCGATCAGCACTACACTAAGAGAATACGAAGCGGTGACAGGAGCAATGATCAACCAGGAAAAGTGAGTGGGCCTGCAGCTCGGCACCTGGAGAGGCTGTTCCATACCGTCCAACAGCGTCGTCGGGCGCTGGACGGACAGACCGGTTAAATTGCTAGGGGTCTGGTTCGGTCCGGACCTCCAGACGGACAAAAACTGGGACGAGGCGACGAGCAGGGTGGCTTCTCTCACCCAGAAATGGGCGGAGAGGAAGCTATTCCTGAAAGGTCGAGCGGAGGTGGCTAACGCGTACATCGCGTCCGTCATCTACTACCGCCTGACCGTCGTACCTTGTCCTAAGCCCCGCCTGACTGCGCTGGAGCGTTTGCTCTTTCGCTTTTTGTGGAAGAGACGCGCTTCGATGGTCAGGCGGTCCATCTGTTGTCAACCCGCTACGTGGAGGGCTGGGCATGCCGTGGCTGATGATGCGCAGACACGCGCTCAGGCCACGAAATTCCACCTCTTCCTCGACGGTGATCAGGTGTGGTCGCCGTTTGCTAGACGCGTCTTTCCCCAGCTCGTCTCCTTGACGGAGCTGCAGTCCTGGGTCAAGCGAAGACCAAGAGGGAGTGCTTGGGGACTGGAATGTCTTCAGGCGCTGACAGCCCTCGACCAATCGGGCAATGTGATCGGTGGAAACTCCACCTTGGCGTTCTATAGAGGATTAGTGGAGGGGAAGAACGACGACGTACTTGGAGAAACTTTAGGCGTCGACGAAAATCAACTAGCCAATCTCTTCGAAAGAACTTTCGGGCCGGGGCCTATGGATAACTTCCAGAAATCCCTGGCCTGGCAGTGCTACCGAGGAGCTTTGCCAGTTCGGGATAAACTCTACAGGCATGGAGGTGCCGTCAGCCGGGCATGTTCGAGATGCGCGCAGGGCGACGAACCGTCCTGCACGCACTCGTCCAGTGTCCGAGCATTGCTGAATTGTGGGTTTATGTCGAACACCTGCTGTCACCTGTAGGACGGATCCAGCTATCAGCTGAGTCCATCGTGAGGATTGACCCGCACTCTTCCTTTAGCCGGGAAGGGCAGGCAGTTTTTTATCTGTCTGGTGGTAATGGCGAAAGAGATAGTATGGTGGACACGTTTGAAAGGGCTGAAGACGAGCACTTACCTCTTCGGTGATACCCTGATTAACTTTTTCAAATTTCATTTGAAAAGGAAAATCAGGGTAGAGAGGGAAGTGCTCTCTTCCCAGCATTTTGTTGAAAGATGGGTGAGAGAAGCAAGTATGGCCCGAGTATGTGTCTGTAAATTAAAGGTGGAAAACTGGGAGAGGGCACTTGCCTTGGTGGTCAGGGTCATTGTGGCTTTTTACTGGGCTTTCTCCACAAATGTCCCTCCGAAGTCTCCCCCCTATTGGGGAATTTTTCATTGTTATTTTTTGTTACATCCTCTGTTTTTGTTTTTTACACGCAGAAATGCCCATTTGTACCGTCCTGCATTGTCCTGCACTGTCCTTAATGTCTACTTTATGTAAACCCTTGTGGTTAATAAAGAAATCATTATTATTATTATTATTATTATTATTATTATTATTATTATTATTATTATTATTATTATTATTATTATTATTATTACCATCCTCACTACTATGAAAATATTTTATCTGTCAGATAATAAATAATTCTTACGGTCAGCAAACCTACAGTAAAGTAAATGGTCCATTGTTTCAAGCCCCAGGTTATCTCTACACTATATATAATACACCCCATGGTAGCTTTTACATGTCAATTTCATACATCTGCTTCGTATCAGCTCGATATTTATTGGCTGAGAGCTTATGACTATCGCAGTATTTCGGCCAATGGAGTATCTCTTCCTTCGAGGCATGATCTAAAAGCAGTATGAAGTACACTAAGACTAACTGATGTAATCGTATGCAATTGTTGGCCTTGTTTGTTTATATATTTTTTTTGTGTATGCAAACATATCTGTCAGTGATGCATGTAATTATGTAATCGCCGGCCTTGTTTGGTTATATTTTGTTCTTGTGTATGCATCGTATGTAATCGTTGGCCTTGATTGTTTATATTTTGTTTTTCTGTATGCATATATATATATATATATATAGGAACGAGTAGGACCCCGACGGCTGAGCACAAGCCGTTTCGACGGCTAATTCTGGACTAGAATTAGCCAGAATTAGTCCTGAATTAACCGTCGAAACGGCTTGAGCTCAGCCGTCGGGGTCCTACTCGTTCCTATTACCCACTCTACTACCCTAAGTATTGAGTACTTTGGTGCGTTATGGTCCACCTGGTTCCTTACCACATTTCCTTCGTTATATATATATATATATATATATATATATATATATATATATATATATATATATATGCATGATGTCTATTGAAACGTACGTTAGAACCGAATAAATCTCTTTTACTGCATCTTTCTGTTACTTTTGATTCTTTATACACGCCCCGGAGTACAGCTAAACTGGAATATACACCAATTTTCTGCATTTCGTTGAGCACCACTCTGTTGTAAGCTGACCTTTCCCTACACGTTACATAACACTGTGTCCTGGAAAACCTTAATGCACTCGTACATAACCAATTATATATATATATATATATATATATATATATATATATATATATATATATATATATATATATAAATCATATTAAAGTTTAAGCAAAGAATCGCTGCTTTCAACCTTAACGGGACCTTCTGAAACTAAAAAAATCAATCTGTGCACGCAGATGTAAATATTTCGAAAAACGTTGCAACCGAAGGAAGACAGGAAGACGATACTTTGGTTCGTGAAGACGTTCCCTGGCATAAGAATATATATATATATATGCACACACTATATATACATACACACACACACACACACTGATCGAGTCATAATGATGTAATGCAGACAGTCAGGCATACAGACAGATATTATAAGGGCGCGACGTTATATCTATGTATCTATCTAAAATGAGAAACACTAAGAATTATAGAGAGAGATCGCTAAATCGCCTAATGCAGTCCCTAGAGCATTGACAATTTGAATTTTTGCGCAAAACACTCACGGGACCATAAGTGTTACATGTGGAGAGTTTAAAAAAAACTCGGTTGGGTGATTCTCGAGTTTTAGTGATTGGACAGACAGACAGAATGACAGAAATTCTCTGTTTTAGTAATATAGATATACTAGCAGTAAAGCCCGGCGTTGCTCGGGGTCGCTCAGTAGCTGTGTTAAAGTTACAATGTTAAGTTTCTTTTTTGGCTTAAAAACTGTAGTGTCTACTGTGCAGACTTGCATGTGGTGTTTTTGATTAATATTCCCTCAACCAACAATATGCCTTATGAAGTTAAGAAAACATAACGATAACCCGAATGTTATAACAAAAGAGGATGCTGGGGATAAAAACTGCACTGGTTATTTATTAACAAAGATCGAAAATGTAAACACTGCAACGCAGAGAAAAACATTAGCGTAACCAAATTATCAGTTATGTCTGTCTGCACGCCTATATCACCTCTCTGCACGACTGTCTGTCTGCACGCCTATATCACCTCTCTGCACGACTATCTGTCTGCACGCCTATATCACCTCTCTGCACGACTGTCTGTCTGCACGACTGTCTGTCTGCACGCCTAACGACGAAATATTTGCTTGTTTTACGTACTCTTTAAATAGACTTGTTTTCAAGTAAAAATATTGTTTTAAAATGCTTTTAAATGGAAATGAAGCAAAACGGAAGCTTAGTGTTCGAACTGATGAATTTTGCAGGTCAATATTTTGCTGGCTCGACAACTGTTAAAGCCAGCGTAATTTTTTACGTAAGACGCTCAATGTAAACAGAACAAAGGGAAATAACTGATAACTTACGCTCAAAAATCGATACATTATATTCGATTTCGTCACATAGGGTGGGTCAATTTGAAATTTTTTTTTCCGATGTCTTCGCTAGGGCTCAATGTACAAGTATAGCAATTTCGGTGCAATTCCGTGAGAGATTCTAAGAGGAGATGTGTGCCAAAAATCGATAGACAGACAGACAACCACAGTTTTATATATATATAGATGTATATATACATATATGTATATATACATATATGTATACATATATATGTATATATGTATGTATATATATACATGTATGTATATATATATGTATATATATATATGTATATATATATATGTATATGTATATGTATATATATGTATATATATATGTATATATATATGTATATATATATATGTATATATAAAATATATATATATGTATACATATATATATATATATATATATATATATATATATATATATATATATATATATATATATATATATACGTATATATACATATATATAAATATAAGTATTGAAGTTTCCGTTGAAAATTGAAAAAGTCACAGGAGTGAAGAGTGCTCTATGTAAGTACCAGAGCTAAATTTAATGTATAATAAACAATACAATATAATTACCTCATTACCAGAGGTTTCCCGAATAAGACGAATACAAAAATGTCCTCATTCCTTCATCGGACAAAGCAATTTAAAACAGTGAAATATTTGAAAAATCTCCTCAAGAAAGGCAAAAGTTTAACGGGCAAAAAAAAAATATAAATAAAAGTAATGCAAGAGATATATAAAAAATATAGGGCAATATAGTTAGGGTATAAATGTGTGTATATTCACTCACAAATGTACATATATGTGTATGTACAAATGCATGTGTATAGTGAAAATGTGTGCGTAAGTACATATATGAGGGCAAGCATATTTGTGCATGTGTGACCACAAATACGTATATAATATAAGTTGAAAAAGAAATTGTAAGATAATATAGTTAACATACATCCAGATTCAGGTATTAAATATATACACATACAAGTATGAAAGCACGCGTATAAACACACACACACGCGCGATCACATATATGCGAATGATATACAGGGAAGGGAGTGTATTAGTCAATATATATAAATATACATATATATACATATATATATATGTATATTTATATATATAATCTGTATATAATATATATATATATGTATATGTATATGTATATGTATATATGTATATGCATATATGTATATGTATATATATATATATGTATATGTATTTATATATGTATATGTATATATATATATGTATATATATATGTATATATATATATATATATATATATAATCAAAAATGTATTTATTTGGTTATACATATATATACATATATGTATATATATATGTATATAACCATATATGTATATATATATATATATACATATATATATATATATATATATATATATATATATATATATATATATATATATATATATATATATATATATATATATATATATATATATATATATATATATATATATGTATATAACCGTATATGTATATATATGTATAACCAATTAAATATATTTTTGATTTCTATTTTGGTCTAGCATTTGATTAGAACGGTTTTTTATTCTCCCTTCTATTTCATCCTTTCCTTTCCCTTTTCTTCGTTTTTCTTTATTCCCCTTCGTTTTCTCTTGATTCTCCCCACATCTTCCCTCTCTTTTGTTTTTATTCCTCATTCCTCTTTTCTCTTACATCTTTTTTTCTTCTTTTATTAATTTATTAATTAATTAATTAATTAATTAATTAATTTATTTATTTATTGGTTTATTTCTTGCCTTTTCCTCTTCTTTGCATCCCCCTTCTATAGTTCTACCTTGCTCTACGTCCTCTTCATCTTTAAGTGTATCATATTATTTGTGGTATAAAAACGTTGAGAGTTGGTGAAATAAATCACTGCCAATACTGGAATTGAGTAATCAAAACCGTAGCGGTATGTTATATTTTGTCTGATAAAAACGTACTTAAACCCCATTGTACCTTTGAAATATGTATAATAAAATATATATTTTGATTATGAGAATATTTTCATTTATTAATATTTTGATTAATATTAAATACTCCAGAATAATCTCTTTCCGAGTGCTTCTAATCTATTGTAAAATTGTATTCGTTGAATAATCAACGAACCATATTAAGTTTTGGTCATACTTAGCTCCCCGACGGTAGAGCGTTTCTTCTACAATAGATTCTAAATAAATGATGGAATTTTTCAGGATTTCTACATCTCTCACAGATATACCACTACCATCAAATGATGAATATTCCATATTATATTTATAATTTCATTTTCAAAATCAGCCAGCAGTTTGTTATAAGGAGAAATCCAACTCCTTTATAAGAAAACTGCCGTGATGTGCTTTCCACTTCGAAAACAAGGAAAATATTTATAAGAAAAACACCAATCATAATTTCGATCTTATTTTTAGATCCAGAAAAAATCCTCCTTATAACAAACTGCTGGCTGATTTTGAAAATGAAATTATAAATATAATATGGAATATTAAATTATTAAAAAAAACATATAGAGGCCAGGAATACCTCAGATAAAATTATTGACATGCAAAAAAAAAAAAAGATATCAGTAAAATCCGATAAAACGAATAACCTATATGGGATGGAAAGAGTAAAATACAATGATTTAATTTTAAAAGAACTTAGGAAAACCTATAGAAAGGCCTCAAGCGATGATTTATTGGACATAAATAAGGAGGCATACAAAATTATCACCAATCTAGGAATAGAGCGGAAAACAGAACCTTTCATACCAAAACAACCGCGGATTAATTTGAAAGATCATAAAAAACTTTGAGGGGGATATACCAGGTAGACTCATAGCACCTTCTAAATCTGATCTAGGAATCATTAGTAAGAATATTATAGATAGGATTATACCAACACTTAAATTGAAATCACAGCTAAATCTATGGAAAGGCACAAGCATACAAACACACAGACCTATCTAGTGAGGAGATAAATATTATATTAACAGCAAGGCGAACCTTGATTGATTTTAATAATGATCTTTGGACTAGGACTGATAGACCGAATAATTTTGACATTACGATGGGTTCTTCGGATTCAGCTCAGGTTACGGATCTTGTGGGAATTTTTATCCTTAACATGATAAATAGAAAATTGCCGGAGATTATCGGAGATTTATATAGGGACGACATACTATTTATTGTAGAAAAACATACAATAGTGAATTAAATAGAGTAAAGAAAGCAATTATAGAATTTCTTTTTAGATTATGACCTGAAATTAGAAATAGAAAATAATAATAAATAGTCAATTTTTTAGATGTGACTTTAATTCTGAACTTAGGCCTTTATTATCCTTTCCACACTGTCAATGAGAACTTAAATTATGTTAGTTTTTATTCTAATCATCCTAATAGTCAACAGTGTACACCAACGAATATCCAGGCTCTCCGCTAATAGATCCATATTTAATAGTAAGGCTATATATTATAATGAAGCGTTACATTTTATTAGTTTATTAATTTATTAATTAATTAATTAATTTATTTATTTATTTATTTATTTCTTGGTTTATTTCTTGCCTTTCCCTCTTCTTTGCATCCCCCTTCTATATTTCTACCTTGCTCTACGCCCTCTTCTTCTTTAAGCGTATCATATTATTTGTGGGATAAAAACGTTGAGAGTTGGTGAAATAAATCACTGCCACTACTGGAATTGAGTAATCAAAACCGTAGCAGTATGTCGCATATCAAATCTTATATTTTGTCTAATGAAAACGTACTTAAACACCATTGTACCTTTGAAATATGTATAATAAAATATATATTTTGATTATAAGAATATTT
>OZ024743.1:165438109-165505609 GCA_964016885.1 Eledone cirrhosa
AATTAAATGGAGCATTATACCAAGTAACTCGTCTATTACGGTTTCTATGTTGTTTATTATTTTTATAGGTTGTATCGTGATGTTTACTAGGAGGATTAATGTTAATGATCTCACCACGCACATTTTTAGTTAGATTTATAGATTTAGGTGTTTTATCTTGTTTATTAGGAGTTTTATTATTAACATTTATTAGAGTTGTATGATGAGTAGTTTTTTGAGAGTTGCTATACTTTATATTAGAAGAGTTGTTGGTATTTTGGGGTATAGTGTGGGTGGCATTTAGGTGTGTACTTTTCATTTGGTGTTTGTTGGTAATATTAGGTTGTATGTTTATAGTATTTTTAGTAGAAGGTATATATTCTAATCTATTTTTGTGGCCACTTCTATCTAGAGCTTCGTTATAGAAGGTCGCATTTTTATCAAATACATCTTGGTTAGAAGAAAGGTTAGAAATTCTAAGTGATATATTATATGCAAGGTTTTTAAGGATAGATTTAGGGTGATTAGATTGTGAGTGTATGTAGTGTAAGTTTTGGTTGGGTTTATGGTAAGGTTGGTAGATACCCGTAGCTAAGTCTAAAGTTATATCTAGGAAATTTACTACTTTACTTGTTTTTTCAAAAGTAATATGAAGACTATAATAGTCTTTAAGGAAAGTTCTAATATGCTTTTTGTTTTTTTCTATTTCTGAAAGGCTAAGGTTGTTGGAAAGAAGAAGACAGTCATCACGATATAAACCACCTTTAAGGTGGGGAAAGGAGGCATTTATGTTGAAAAGGAGAAAGAGGCCCACAAGATCAGTAATTTGGGCGGAATCGCTTGAACCCATAGTAATATCAAATAGATTACTATAGTATTCATTCTGAAATTCAATAAGTGTTAGTCTAGCATGTGTAATAATATTAATGTCATCCAAAGTTAAGTTAGATCTATTTTTAGCAAATATCAATGCTTTGTTCAGGAGTATAGGTGATATAGAAGAATAGTAATTATCTATATCAAATTGTAGAAATGAAGCAGAAGATTTACATCTAATATTTTTAAACCAGTTAATTACCTGGGAAGTGTTTTCCCAGAGTGGTAAATTAACGTGTTTTCTTATTTGTGGGATGACTCTATCCAAAATTTTTTTGCTAATTATTCCAATATCAGATTTGGAGGGACATATAAGTCTTATAGAAGGATTTGAGTTAAAGTTTGATTTATGATCCTTCAGGTTGAAGTGTGGTCTTTTCAATGCCAAAGGTTCAGTTCTATCTTCAATGTTTAGTTTTTTTACTATGTTGTGTGTTTTGTTGTTGATGTTGGTGAGTGACGCATTATTAGATTTTTTATAATTTTTCCTGAGTTCTTTATATATGAACTCATTATAATCTTCAATATCCATGTGATACAAGTTACCAGTTTTGTCCGAGTGGACATGGATTTTTTTAGACTTTTTTAGGTCCAATAGGGTAGAATCAAGGTCCTTTTGAAAGACAGATTTATACTTCTTAAATTTGAGGTGTTTAATTAAATTAAAAAGGTCTTTCTCAAAGTCTTCAAGTAAAGAGTTGTGTGGTGGATTCTTGTAAGTATTGAAATCATACATATATTTCCTATCTGCATATTTAGATTTTTTATCGAAGTGGTAGGCCCTCCATCTAACTCTTCTGATAAATTGGTTAGTTTTTTGAATCATAAGGAGTAAGAAGTCATCCTTAGAAGGTATTGGTATATTCTTTAAAGAGGTTCCCAAGTATTGTTTTTCCATTGTGATATGGATGATGGACAATTGAAAGAGCTCAACTAAATGTATATGGGTTTACAAAATCATACATATATATGTATATACATAAATATAAAATTAACACACACATACAGTACAAAAATACGAATATTTCCATGAAAATAGGAGCAAAATTATGTAGATAAATCTACCAAGAGTTTACGGTAGTGTCCAATCCGTATGAAGAACTCAATGTAATCCGAATATCATGGAAAGAAGAGATGCAATGAAAAATCACTTTCGGTGAAAGATAAACGGAATACAGAGTCAAGATAAAATATTAAAAAAATAATGAATAAAACAATGAAACAGTTCCTTATATTAAACAAAAAAAGTTCATTATTTAACGATCGTTTCTAGGATATATATGTGTTAGAATTGGCATGTATATTCAACAGATCTATGTACAAAATTATACAAAATTATACAAACTATCAAAATTAAATATACATACCAACACATATATATGCCGTCTTCAGAAATAATGAAATATATTTATTGATAATAACAACAATTCAAAATTACAGGTCTGTTTGGGAACAGAGTTCAAATTGACCAATGAAAACACAAAAAGTTTATACAGTTAGGTGTGTGTATATATGTAAGTAACTTCGTTCACAGATATGCATAAAAATATATGTTCACATGCATACGCATGCCGAAAAGATGTATGTAAATACAAAAATATAAATATATATATATATATATATATATGTATATATATGTATATATATATGTATATGTGTATATATTTAGGTGTGTGTGTTTGTATATATATATATATATATATATATATATATATATATATAAAGAATTAGTATATCTACCAACATATATATACAGATGCATACCTATGCTAGCAAATATATAGGTTTTGTCTTAGTAACTTTGTGGTTCAATGCAAGGGGATGCAGAACAATAATATGAAAGACGTAAAATAAGAAAATTATAAAAATTAACTTACTAAAATTTCACTCCAACTAATTAGTTTCTGAAAGGGAATAAATATGGTTTCCGAAGGAACGCATGAAGAAATCCTTTCGTCATCAGGGAAGTCTATTCTCAGCTAAGTTCCCAGGCAATGCGTGGACACGGGGAACTTATGCAAAAATAATTCAGTGGATGGAAAAAAGCAACATATATATACAGATGCATACCTATGCTAGCAAATATATAGGTTTTGTCTTAGTAACTTTGTGGTTCAATGCAAGGGGATGCAGAACAATAATATGAATTTGCCACCGACCAAGTAGGCAGTGATTTTTTCAATGTCTTGGAACTTAGTCCACGCTTTGCTTTTTTCCATCCACTGAATTATTTTTGTATAAGTTCCCTGTGTCCACGCATTGCCTGGAAACTTAGCTGAGAATAGACTTCCCTGATGACGAAAGGATTTCCCCATGCGGAAACCATGTTTATTCCCTTTCAGAAACTAATTAGTTGGAGTGAAATTTTAGTAAGTAAGTTAATTTTTATAATTTTCTTATTTTACGTCTTTCATATATATATATATATATATATATATATATATATATATATATATATATATATATATATATATATATATATATATATATATATATATATATATATATATATATCGTTCACGATTTCACCGAACTTATATTCATGGAAATTTGGGACTTGACTCGTTCTTCCTCACTTTTCGTTGCTTCACCATCTTTGTTTGTTTACACTCTCGCTGTCCCCTTTATTTACGTGTCCCAACGACCTTTTTTAGCCGTTGCTCGCACCAACCGGAGGTATATGGTCTTTAAAGCGAAGAAATACCTGTGATGGTTGGAAGATCACTGATGAAGGACCACTTTATTCATATATATATATATAAATTAATAAAAATAATGAATAAAAACAAAGAAACAGTTCCTTATATTAAAAAATTCATCATTTTACGATCGTTTCTAGGATATATATGTGTGTGTTGGTATGTATATCATATAGATCTATGTAAAAATTTTACAAACTATCAGAGGGAATATACATACCTACACATATATATGCTGTCTTCAGAAATAATGATATTTGTTTATTGAAAAAACCCAACAAAGATTTAATATAATAGGTATGTTTGGGAACAGGTTTTGAATTGACCAATAGAAAGGTAGTAAGTGGTCAAGATGATAGAATAGTAGTAATAGAAATTTAATTTATGGGTAGGGGAAAGCAGACTTCAGTTTTGAATGGAAAGAGTATTTTGAATGAAAAGATTACTTTGGGGATGAAAATAGGCCAAGCCGGTGAAAGGTACACGAAAATTTGATGTTATAAAAGAATAATGCTAGTGTTAAAATCTAAGGAGAATAAAATTTTACGATAAATGTGTTAGTGAAAAATATCAATCTTATTTAAAACAAGGAATTTACATCTATAAAAAGAAAATAAATTAAATTAATTGATAGGTATATTTATATTGATAAATTTATATTAATTCATATAGATATGATAAATAAGAGTTAGATGTAATTGAAGAATGTTGTTAAAAACGAAGGGAGAAAAAAAAAAATAATAATAATAATAATTGGGGGGGGGGGGTAAATGTATTAGTGAGAAATAACAAATTTATATAGCTTACAAGGAATTTAGATTCATAACAGGAAATTAAAATAGTTTATATGTATACTTATTGGTATAAATTTTAGGAAAAGATAGCTGTAAAAGGGAAATAAAATTATGCAGTTCATTAGTAGTAGAATATTAATTATAGGTTAACTAATTTTTAAAAAAAATTTATTATAATAATTTGTAAAGTGTATTAGGTTTATAATATTTAAAAGTTCTTCTAATTTTATGATTACATGATATAATTAATTCTTGTCGCTTATTTAATAGGATATCCTTAGATTTCATTATTTCAAAAAGTTCCTGGGAACATAATGTACATTCATATCTATTATTTTGATAAGGGCTGGCCCTTTTGAGCACACTCCAGGTCAGGTTATAATCTATATTCTTTTTTCTATAATTATTAATTATTTCAGCTAAGGATGTTGTATTAGCTAATACGGCATTTTTAAAACTGTGTTTGTGGGTATTAAATCTTACTTTAAATTGGTTAGAAGTAGCTCCTATATATGAATAAGTTGAGTCCTTAGAGTTAATTTTACATTTATATACTATGTTATTAATAAGGCAATTTCCTTTTAATGGGCAATTTGCTTTGTTTCTACAGTTACAACCTTTCGTGAATGTTATATCAGAGGAGATAGTCAAATTAGGTGTGGAATTTTCTCGACTTGTTGTATGTGAATGATTACATCGGGTCTACCACTACCTCCTTTAAATCTCGCTGGTATCGTCATCGATTCTCAATTAAACATCCTAATCACCGTTTTGTGACCACGCTCGCCAACAAGACCTGGCAACTCCGTGAAGGCAACCAACAGTTCACTTTGAAATGGGATATACTTTCCAGCGCTAGTGCATATCGGAGTGGATTGAATTACTGCAGGTTATGTAACCTTGAACTATTTTACATCTTAAAATCCAAAAATAAATTACTAAATGACAGAATCGAACGATCATTATACTGCAACCACAAACTGAAGGCTAAATTCTCTCACTATAAAATAACTTAACATTCGAACCCGTAACTATAACATTGCTTTCTAGCTAACTACTTTCTCTCAATAACAACTTCTTAACTATATCCACCACACTACAAGACAATACCCTGCTTATCACTATAAATGGATACTTAGTGCAATTTGTAGCCTACAACTATGAACTCAATAGCTTTCGTCTGTCCCCTCTCTATCTCTCCCTCTCTCTCCATCCCCCCCTCTCTATCTCGCCCTCGGTCCACCTCCCTCCCTCTCCACATCTATGAACATGCCCTCTGTGGCAATAAACAATTCCAACCTTAACTATCAACGCATCGCTTTAAGAGTAACCAGTATAATAAAACCCCTACCACAACATTTTGATTAAGATATCTGTATTCTACAAACCACTCTCTCCCATTTCTCCAACCCCTGCATATCTCTCTCTCTCTCTCTCTCTCTCTCTCTCTCTCTCTCTCTCTCTCTCTCTCTCTCTCTACCTCTCCCCTTCTTTCTCTCTTCCTTTTCTACTCTATCTTCCCCAATAACCTCACTTAAGGGTATTTACATTTTACAGATTAACCATTCTGCTCTGATGATACAGTGGTCACAGCATTTGATAATTGAGTTTTGCAAATAGTTATAAATTTGCACATAGCATAACTAGGCTGTATAACCACCGTGGAAACATTTATAAGCACACAGAATAAATTACCTTTTTTATGATGTCTACCTATTATTATTCATTCTTTATCTACACTCCGGAATACAGAAGGATCAGGAACTCAGTTTCTTCAACTATTCTTCCATAACTCGTTGAGTAACCCATCACTGTACGTCAACTCTATCCAGTGTAGTAATTAAGCATTACTCCATCCAGGATAATCCTATACCTAATATATATATATATATATATATATATATAAATGGGGCCCTAACAGGTACTATTACTCCGGGCCAGAGCAGACCTGGGAGTTATGACAACTATGGGGTAACTTCACATTCCCCACAGCTCCTGAACTCCCGAATTGGAACGTTGCCACTGGATGTAGTTTAATGTCATACTCAAGACATATATATATATATATATATATATATATATATATATATATATATATATATATATATATATATATATATATATATATTGTTATACTTGGGGAGGGTCATATGTCTGTAATATTGTCAGAATTAATAACAGAACACTCACTGTTTGGTTGGTTTTCGCTTTTCGCTTCTGTGTCTTTTATATCGGTAATCTAATTTATTCGGTCCTCAATGTTGCCATTGACTGACCAGCGGTCAAAAATAATACAGATACAATATAGACACAAACACATATATATAGTTTATCATAAATCTTTCGTTGCACATCTGCAACATCGTCAGTGGTGCTATTGTTTCCTCCCATTACATTGTATTTTCTACGCCATCTTTATTTAGTCTGTTTATATATTTATTTATTTGTTTATTTTATTTTGTCTTCTTTGCGCATGCGTTTGCGTGTGTGTATAGTGTTTTGTTTGATGTCTGTTCGTGATTAGGTGAATGTGTATTGGTTAATGTATTCTATCTTTACTAGTGTGTGTTTATATGTGTTTGTTGTTATTGTGCTTGTGTATGTATTTATTTATTTATTTATCTATTTATTTATTTATTTATACTTCATTTAGGTCAGTGTTGTTTGTTTGGGTGTTGTTGTTATTCCATTCATTCTTTCTGTTTAGCCTTGGCCTTCTAAGTTCTATTTCACTGGCCTCTCTGATTTGCCTATCTGCTGGGTCATTTCTATGTTTAGATATTATTCTAATTTCTATGTTGTCTATGTTGCCGCTGTGTTGTTGTCTGGCATGTTCGTACAGTACTGACCCATTTTTTCGTCTTTTTGTTCCCCCCAGTGCTGGTCTATCCTTTCACCTATGCTACGAGCTGTCTCACCTATTAATGTTGTTGTCATGTTTCTGCAACTATCCTCTGTACATCTTATGCTATAGACTACGTTTCTAGTTTCACAGTTTATTCGGGGGTTTACCTTACATATGATACATTTCCTATTAGTACAGTGGGTTTTCTTAAAAGGTAGGTTTTTCTGATCAGGGATTTTATGGTGGTTCCTGGCTTTTCTACCACCTTAATCTTTAAGTGGGTCTTTCTCAAGGCCTTTCTACACTGGTTAGCTAATTTCCCTCCAGGGGTAGCGTCCACAAACATGACACTCTGGTATCTCTGGTTGTCGTACCATGAGGCGGCTTTCCCTATCTTATGTCTAGCCCTATCTAAGCTATTCCATGATTTGCTCCTGTATAATGGAAAAATTCCTTTCATGTCCAGTTTTATGAGGGTCTTATACTTCTCCATGGCTCCTTCGTATACTCTGACTCTGTCTCTTTGGTTGTAGCCAGAGAACTGCATGCGGTTGATGAAGTGTTGGATGTGTCTTTCCATTTCTGTTGGGACGCACATGCGGGACACATTCTTCATCACTCGTACCAAATCTGCGATCAGAATATTAAACTTAGCACTACTGGACATTGCTGAGTTTTTGAGTATCAGGTATTTGGAGGCCATGGGTTTAGCATAGTGTGAGTGGAGAATTTGGGCTAATTAACTAGTGTTAATCCAGAGTTCCGTGTCTAATACAGGTAGTCTATTGTTAGGGTGTTTGGAAGGGTAGTCGATAGTTACAGTTATACTCTGGTGTATGGAATTGGCTATCTGCTGGATGCTTTCCATTGTGCTACGTTCTAAATCAAACTTGTTAGTGCTCTCTAGTGGGGATGTTCTTATAACTATATTGCTATCGTCTACGTAACGAGAGTACATGATGAGGTCTATGGAGCTCTCATTAAGGAGATCTTTAAGTCTCCTTTCCCACCATACCATAAAAAGGTTGGCAACGTCACCAGCTATGCTGACGCCAATGGCTGCTCCCTCATTTTGGGTGTAGATCTTCTCGTTGAACTTGAATATGTGGCCCTTTAGGGTAGTTTTGATACTAGCCCCTATTGCATCTGCGACCATTTTTCTTACCTGATCATTGTTTTGGGGGTCCGTATAGCTTTGGTCCACCCAATCCACCTTCCCATGGGAGTCTTTTTAGCCATTGAGGTTATGGTGGGAGGTCTACCTCTTATGAGTCTACTAGGGCAGAAACATCTAAGGTCATGGCTGTCTAGGTAGTCAGTGTCGTAGGTAAGTCTAAGTAGGAGGCCCAGTTCGTCTGTGTCGACGTCGCAGAACTCCACCTCACTCTCAATGATCATCTCCACACATTTTTCCACAGCAAAATCAATGTTAATGGATGGGTACAGTGATACCACATCCATGCTGCCTATTATGCAGTTGGATAGGTTCCTGTTTTTGTTGCACTCACTGATTCTGCTGAGGAGGTCCTCTGTACTGTCACATACATCTGGGGACATCTTGATTATGGGGCGTATAACCATTGAGAGGAAGTAGGAGATCCTGTAGTTGCTAGCTATATTTGCTCCGCATACGGGTCTTGTTGGTGGTCCTGTTGTCGGGTCGTCGATTGTCTTGTGGTCTTTGCGGAGCCCATACAAGAGTGGTATGCCATTGTTAGACGCCTGGAAGTTGTTGGCAGTGCGTCTGCTTGGCTTTAGGATGTCGGTCCACATCATCATGTGAGCGTTGAGGATTTTCTCTCTCTCATCATGTTTGCTGTGCAATTTCGCTCGTGTTGGTGATGTGGGGTTGCATAGCCTTGATGTAGTTCGGCATGCTATCTATTGACATCCTACCAGACTTATCCGTGGGTAGACATACTACCTCACCATCCCTTGTGCGCTGCTTGAGGCTAACCAAACCTTCTACTGGTTTCCTCCCAAGTTGTTGAGCCTCTGGTCTGCTTTGTCTCTTAGTATACCGGTCTACTATTTGTCTAATCTTATTTCTAGCTATGGTGAACTGTGCCTCTGTCTCGTCATCTATTTGTTGTGGTATGCAAACTCTTTTATTAAAGGATAACCGCGTAGGATAGATATTACCCATCTTATATGTTTTGTCAGCTGGGTTGAAAAATAGTTTCTCTAAGGGTTTGTCATTATATCTATCGTCATAGTTGTGTGCGTTGCTATTATTGTTATTATGGTGGTTGTTGTTGTTCCTATCATTAGCATTATTATTATTGTTATGATTGCTAGATGTATTGTTGCTGTGATTGTTAGATGTATTGTTGTTATGATTGCTATATATAATATTTAAGTATCGAGAGAGAGAGAAGAAGAGATAGTTATTTGCCATTAGCATATGCAAAAGGTGATCAATGCTGGTGCCTGCAGTGTTAAATATTAGAAGTGTTAATATCTAGTGGGCGAGAAAATCAGCAGAGCGGATACACGTGGAGAAATATATAAATGAAAACAAACCGTTAAAACATGTTTATTTAAAATAGCACCTACGTACGTTTCGCCCGACTAGGCTTCTCAAGGGCATAACAAATTAAAAAGCGTTCCTTACCTGACCTCTAATGGGTTTTAGAGATACGTTCACATCACTAAAACCCATTAAGGGTCATGTAAGGAACGCTTTTTAATTTTTATACCCTTGAGAAGCCCAGTCGGGCGAAACGTACATAGGTGCTATTTTAAATAAACATGTTTTAACGGTTTGCTCTCCTTTATATATTTCTCTACGTATATATATACACACACACACATATATATATATATATATATATAACGAAGGAAATGTGGTAAGGAACCAGGTGGACCTTAACGCACCAAAGTACTCAATACTTAGGGTAGTAGAGTGGGTAATGAGTCCAGAATTAGCCGTCGAAACGGCTTGAGCTCAGCCGTCGGAGTCCCACTCGGTCCTATATATATATATATATATATATATATATATATATATATATATATATATATATATATACGGGATAACAAGTTATCGTTATAGTCAATCCACTTAGAGGTAGTCCAGTTAGAGTACTCCGTGTTGTAGATCGTATTAACGTATGGCTTAGTTTGACTCAACAAGACGCTTCCATAGTGATGCAGCGAGTTCGCGATGATTTCTATGTAGGTTATACTTGGAGTAATAATATGTCAAGAAATAAGAGTAACATGGTTGTCTGTACAATAAGGGTTTTATTCACAGTGCTGACAATTGTTTATTTGATCTGGTAGGTCTAGAGCTCGCTAATCGCTTGATGTTGCGTCAATCGATCTCCAATACTTTGTTTATAACCAGTCAATTCATCAGAGCGTGCGGATGTGAGGATAATACACAAGCCATGGCTTTTATAGAGGAGTGGTATTAGACCAGAACAATAATATCAATAACAAAATAACTAGATACTGAATAGTTAAAATAATAACATCAATATAAGTAAGAAATAGAATATAATGATAAATCTAGCATGGTAAACAAACTGATATGATACAGATGTATGAAATTGACATGTGAGAACTACTATCGGGTATATTAGATGTAGTATTTGAGGGATGAAGAGATAACTAATAAAATGTACTTAGAATAAGCCACCTAAACCTTAAAATACTGAATCTACAATTTCACTTAATACCACCTAAGAACCATATATCTTTATACGCTCACTCTATCACAACATCAAGCTATTAGCGAGCTCTAGACCTACCAGATGAAACAAACAATTGCCAGCACTGTGAATAAAGCCCCTATTGTACAGCCAACCATGTTACTCTTATTTCTTGAATTATATATATATATATTGTTATACTTTGGTAGGGTCATGTTGCCAATAAGAAACACACGCACCATTGCTTTCACTCCAATTTATTATAAATTAAATTTATAAATTTAAGAATTTATAAATTTCCGGTTGGTTGGTTGGTTCCACAACCGGACGGTTGTTCATATATTGTCAAAGTTCTTTCGTCACACATTCTGTGACCTCTTCAGTGAGTGGGGATTCTTCTCTTTGTTTTGTGCCTCTCCATTGTTCTGTCCTACGCCATCTTGTTTTTGTGTGTGTTGTGTTTTTCGTTTGCGCATGTGTTACATCCGGGTGACTGTGTGTGTTTTTATTTGTTTATTTATTTGTTTATTTACGTTACTGGTTTGTTGTTTGTTCTATGTGTGTGTGTTTTCATTTTGTCCGTAATTGTAAGTTGTGATGTTGCTATTCCATTCATGTTTTCTATTTAATTTTGGTTGGAGTTCATTTATGTATATTGCTTCTGTGATTTGTCTAAACATTCCGTCTTTTCTGTGTGTAGATTTTATTTCTATGTTCTCTAATTTGCCCTTATGTTCTATTTTAGCATGTTGGTGGAGTACTGATGAATCTTTTCTATCTAGAAGCTCTCGCCAGTGTTCATTTAAACGATTAAACACACATAGAACAAACAACCAACCAGTAAGATGTAAATAAACGAATAAATAAACAAATAAAAACACACACAGAGACCTGGATGTAACACATGCGCAAACGAAAAACACAACACACAAAAACAAGATGGCGTAGGACAGAACAAAGGAGAGGCACAAAACAAAGAGAAGAATCCCCAGTCACTGAAGAGGTCACAGAATGTGTGACGAAAGAACTTTGACAATATATGAACAACCGTCCGCTTTTGGAACCAACCAACCAACCGGAAATTTATAAAAAATGTTTAAATTTATAATTTAATTTATAATAAATTGGAGTGAAACAACTGGTGCGTGTGTTTCCTATTGGCAACATGACCCTACCAAAGTATAACAATATCGGTTTCAACACACGTTTTCAGATAAAGAATCTTGCTAAACAAATTCAGAAACGAAATATATATATATATATATATATATATAATCAAGGTTTAGCAAATAAGAAAAAGTTTTAAAATAAATTTTAAAAAATTCACTGTACCTGCTATGGTTACATTTACCGTACGGTTTCGAGTTTTAAAAATAAATGGATAGTCCTTGCAGGCCTCGATTGAAAAGAAAAACCCTCGTCAGAAGGTTCTTTTCACTCGGAGAATATAAAATTCCCGAGTTCGAATTACGAACTGGCGCTATTCAAAATTGTTCCCGAGATGAGAATGAATGATGTGGAAGCAATTCTGTCCAGCGCCGTGTAGAAGATAGAAGGCAGTGGCGGAGAGGTCAATCTACTACCACTATAAATAGCAGCAGTCAAAACGACCAAATGTTATCTCGACCAAGGGGAGGTTAATAATAATAAAGTATATATCCCTACACGCAAAATACATATAGGGACACATGTATTATCCAACGATATGCCAATGTGGTTCTATGGCAGGTTAATAAATTAACGAGCCAGAACATATATAATCAAGGTTTAGCAAATAAGAAAAAGTTTTAAAATAAATTTTAAAAAATTCACTGTACCTGCTATGGTTACCTTTACCGAACGGTTTCGAGTCTCAAAAATAAATGGATAGTCCTTGCGGGCCTCTTTCTCTCTCTCTCTCTCTCTCTCTCTCTCTCTATATATATATATATATATATATATATATATATATATATATATATATATATATCTGTCCTGGGCAAGGCTCCAGTTCTGGAGTTCAGGAGGTGTGGGGAATGTGAAGTTACCTCTTAGTTGTCATAACTCCCAGGACTGCTCTGGCCCGGAGTAGTAGTACCTGTTAGGGCCCCATTTATGGGTTAAATAATTACCTTATTCGAGTGGCGCCAGTAAGTTATTGTCAGCCATTGAAAAGAAATATGGAGAGTCTATCTAACAACACTAGGGTTAGAGCCCCTAACTACACTGTCAAGGAACAGTCTGGTCATTATGACTCTGCTGGCTTAGAGCCACAGAGAGGGCCAGAGGATGATGGATCAGCTGTCTCTGAGACAAATATAAAGAATGCTATCTTGTCCTGCAGAAGAGCCATCAAAATGAGCACTTTGAATGTGAGGACTATTCGGACGCTGGAGAAGAGAGAGGAGTTGGGTCATCCGTTCGAGGAGAGTGATAAGCATATACTTGCTATCCAAGAACACAGGATCCTACACGATGAGTCCGTGAGGAGTGTGATGATTGGGAAGATGAGCCAGCTCATCATCACATCGGCAGTGAAGAACATGACCAATGCTGCAGTAAGAGGAGTGGGTTTTGTTTTCAGCACAAAAACCAGTCAATTGGTGAGGGAAATAATACCTGTCTCCAAGCGAGTGTTGAGGGTGACCTTTAATTGTAACCCAAGACTGACAGTCATCTCAGCCTATAGTCCAACCGAAGGAGACAGTGATGTGAGTGCCGAAGAGCTCCATGAGGAGGTGTGTAGAGCTGTCAACACCACACAAGCACACAACATCCTGCTTGTTCTGTGGGACTTCAATGCACATCTGAGTAAGGAGGGCTGTAAAGATCCTTGCTGCTACTTCCGTAACAACACCAACCGAAATGGAAGACTACTGAGAGACACCCTGCTGGAGGCGAACTTGATAGCGACCAACCTAAGGTTAGGAGGAATCCGGGGAAGATGTGGATCTACATCACAGATATGCACCTGTCCAAGTCCAAGATTGATTTCATTCTGGTGAGGAAAAAGTGGCGGAATATAGTTCTGAACACAGAACCATACAAGTATTTCAGTACACTGGGTAGTGACCACCGATTTGTTATGAGTGAGCTTAAGAAAGAGCAAGGCTCAGCCCCGCAGAGCAATCTATGACTGGGGAACTTTAAAGGAAGATGATAAGCTACAGGAGAGGTTCACAGTAGAAGTGAGGAACAGGTTGAGTGCTCTGTGTGGAGAGACAGAGGCGAGAGAGATTGGATGGACTGAGGAGATTGTGACGAGGAGGTACGGGTACTTCACCAATGCAGTGGCGGAAGCAAGTGAGACCCTGGTGCCGAGGATAATGAACAAAAGGAAGCACATCAGTTCTGCAGACCCAAAAGTGTGTGCAGCCAGAGAACACCTGAAAGCTGCCAAGGACCAATTCTATGCTGATCCTACGGAGGAGAGGAAGGAGACTGTGGAGGTGATGAGGGAAGAACTCTGTACCGCTTACACTGAGGCCAGAGAGGAGGCACTGATAGAGAAGATCAGACGTGTGGAGAGAGCGCTTGACAGTTCGGGGTGTAAGGAGAGCTGGATGATCATCAACGAGATCATAGGGAAGAAGAGAAGGTGTTCGAGTCAGATCCAGGAACAGGGTCCGAGGATAGGAAGAGGAAATGGCTAGACCATTTTAGGACCCTACTAGGAGAGCCGCCCTCCACAGCCCAGAGCACTGGGGAGATCAGGCGGCTATTTGAAGAGCTGGATATTGAGACAGAGCCCTTCACCAGAGAGGAGCTTCAGAGCGTCAAGAAGAAGATCAAGGAGGGCAAGGCCCATGGAGTAGATGGAGTGGCATCAGAGGTGATGAAGAGGTGTGATTTTGATGATATCAAGCTGGGGTTCTTTAACCAGGCACTGGAGAAAGGAGTTGCCCCAAATCAGTGGAGGATCAGTAACATCGTCCCAGTGTCAAAGAAGGGAGATCTCTCTAACACCAACAACTACAGGGGGTCTCACTGACGTCACTTGTGGCAAAGACCCTCAACAGGATGATTCTTAACAGGATCCAGCCCGAGATGGAGAAGAAGCTCAGGGACAACCAGAACGGCCTCAGTGAGGGAAGGTCAACCACCAGTCACATCCTGATGCTGAGGAGGATATTAGAGGGAGCTAGAGCAAAGTGCCTTCTTGCTGTCAGGGTTTTCATTGATTTTAGGAAGGCCTTTGATTCTGTGGACTGTCACTTCCTGATGAAGATCTTACAGGCTTATGGAATCCCCAAGAAGATAGTGGACCTGATATCACTGCTCTACATCAACACCAAAGCCCAAGTCATTACACCTGATGGGATGACAGAGTTCTTTGAGATACTAGCTGGAGTGTTGCAGGGAGATACATTGGCTCCCTACCTTTTTATCATCGTAGTGGACGATTGCATGTGCCTTGCACTAGAGAAACACCAGGACTCTGGCTTTACTGTAGCACAGGCTCAGAGCAAGAGAGTTAAGGCGAAAAGGATATCGGATGCTGATTTTGCCGACGACATAGTTTAGGTTACAAACACAGTGAAGGAGGCAGAGGATATTATGCAGGAGGTTGAGACTGTGTCGATGAGTGTGGGGCTGAGAATGAATGAGATTAAGACAAAATATCTGGTAGAGAATATTGAGAAGCCAGAAGAGATTATTAATGTAGGCGGGAAGTCGCTAGAATTGGTTGAGGACTTCCTGTATTTGGGAGCAAAGATGGGGAATACGGAAGATGATATGGTCGAGAGGAAGAGCAAAGACTGGGCAGCGTGCCACAGCTTGAGATTAGTGTGGAAGTCGGACCTTCGTAAAGACCTGAATATCCGCCTCTTCCTTGCTGTAGTGGAGTCTGTGCTACTGTACTGGTCTGAGACTTGGACACTGACCAATAAATTCACTCAGATGGTGGATGGGTGCTACACGAGAATGCTGAGGATGGCTCTGAACATTAATCAGTATACACTGAGGATGAAAGACGCAGAGTTGTATGGAAGCCTCCCAAAAGTCAGCTCAAAAGTGACACAGAGGAGACTGAGGTTAGCTGGACATGCTCACCGACATCCAGAGTTGACACTGCACTCAATGCTCCTGTGGGAGCCCTTGCACGGACACAATGCTTGCACTATCTTTAATGCTTATAATATTTCTCCACACACAAACTATATCAATCATATAAAGAATTTGCCACCAGATCTACCAACCTAACACTCTTATTTACCTACCTAAGTGCCTCTACCACACATATCTCTCTGCCACACTATATAAACAAGACGCACATGCGTGCCACACATATAACATTTGCACTATATAACCGCTTATCTTCATGTTGTATTTTAACCTATATTTTTGATTTTTGATTATTTCATATATATATATATATATATATATATATATATGTGTGTGTATATATATATATAAATATATATGGTGGCTGCCAACTCGTTTACGAGTGCGGCCACTACTTTATATCCATGTAGGAGAACCCCTACCGATGCGCTGAACGAGTGTGACTTTTTAGTCCAGCCAGCGACTTGAAAACTCTGGTACAAACACTACACTTGTGACAATTATTGACACATAGTGCTGGGCCCATGGTACCATGTGACGACAGGTGCAGAGAGAGCTCCAGATATAAAGCAATGCCTGTGCCGTGAAGCTTTTATAGTGAGCAAAGGCACTGCACAAAGCCAGTCCCACTCTCTTAACCAAGATGATATTTACCAAAAAGAAGAACAAGTCAACATCATTGGATACCATCAGGGTTGCAGGTGTTATATCAGAGTTTTCCTTCTCCTAGAATTCTGCTTTGACAAAGGCTAAGGGGTCATCTCTCCCGGTGATTTTGGATGGCCATTGCCCTTTAAGAGCTCCTTTGCCCTTTGACAGGTTTTGTTTTTAGTCCTGCAGGATGTCCAAAGTCACCCTTCTCACCAAGAAACCTTGGTGGGGTTGCCAGTTTAGTCGCCAACGACCCGACCATGGACAACGACCCGACCATGGGACATATATATACATACATACGTACATATAAATATATATATATATATACATACGTACATATAAATATATATATGAATTTGTTTTGCAACATTTTTTGTATGAAATCGTGTCGAAACAAATATTCTTATACTTGGCAAGGGTTATATTGTTGTAATAATATTGCCAGAAATAATAAGAGAACACACTCACTGTTTGGTTGGTTTTCGCTTCTGTATCTTTTATATCTCCATAGTTAATTTATTTGGCAATCAATAGCCCTTTGAGAGAATACCCACTGTACAAATAAGAAATGTGTTATATGTAAAATGAACCCCCAGATAAATTGTAAAACTAGAACTGTAGTCTATCGCATAAGATGTACAGAGGGTACTTGCAGAATCATGACGTACATAGGCGAGACAGCTCGAAGCATAGGAGAAAGAATAGACCAACACCGGGGGGAACTAAAGGAAAAAAAAACGATTCAGTAATATATACATGACAGTAATATAGACAACATAGAAATTAAAATAACATCTAAGCTTAGAAATGACTCTACAGGTAAGCAAATCAGAGAAGCAACTGAGATATAACTAAGAAAACTGAAGTTGAACAGAAAGAACGAATGGAATAACAACAACCATACCCAAACAAACATTACTGACTTAGGGGAAATGTAAATGAATAAATAAATAAATAAATAAATAGATATATACACAGGTACAATAACAACAAACACATATAAACACACACTAGTGAACAAGATAGAATGCAAAAATAAAAACACATACACTCAAACGCGAACACACACACACACCAAACATTATACACACACGCAAACGCATGCGCAGAGACAGAGACAAGTAGAAATAAATAAATAAAATAAAAATGGCGTAGACATTACAATACAATAGGAGGTAACATAATAGTACCACTGATGATGTTGCAGATGTGCAACGAAAGAACTTTGATAGACTATATATATATATTTATATCTGTATTTTTAACTGCTGGTCAATCAATGATAAACATTGATTGCCAAATAAATTAACTATGGAGATATAAAATATACAGTAGCGAAAACCAACCAAACAGTGAGTATGTCCTGTTATTATTTCTGGCAATATTACAACAATATGACCCTTGCCAAGTATAACAATATATATATATATAAATGTATATATATATACACACAATTACGAGACCCTACCACAAGACAGATACCACTCAGTGCACATCTAGCCATATGCGCACGCGTCTTCCCACTTTATCTTTGGGCTGACAATACAACAGAACAAATACGAATAAATAAGGAAAATATGTTTATTCAAAAATATAGACTAGCATTAAATATAGTTTAATATACATTATGTTAACACCATAACATGCTAACCATCCAAACAGAGACATGCATACACACACACATAACACCTTCTATACTCGAAAACAAAAATCAGAGCTCAATAAACCTTAAGATACGTTAATACTCTAACACCTTAACATGCTAACATGCTAACATGCTAACATGCTAGTCCAGCCTCCTGTTATTTTATTTTATTTATAATTAACTCCGTATTCTCACCACCAACTACACAAACGAAGATGGGTGAACTGCACTCCGTTGAGTACTCTTCACAATATTACACCAGGATTGACCATACGGAATGACCAGTTCTATCCAGTGGTGAACCAACAAACCTAAAGAAATAATGCTCCCCCCATAATGTTGAGCACTTCCAGATGTAATATTGAACAGCGGCACTGACTTCAGTGTACAGCTATCGTCAGCATGGAATTAACTGCTCTACTTACCATTCGGATTTTGGTTGCTCTGTGCTTTATCTGCCGCCACCTGATGCTACTTCCTTGTCGGGAAGAATCCGATTCCGACAAAACTCTCCGTATTATACTAAAACATGTATTGTATTGACTGAATTCTCTACTCTATACCTCAGGACTTTTTTGACTCACACTGAATTCGGAGACCCGAACTTTACACTAGGTACAACCTGTTACCATTCCATCTCCTCCATCCTCTATATCTATATGTTCAACCTGTATTATCTTACTACAACTTGATCTATATTGATTCTTATTTACCTTTATTAATTTTTTCATTAATGTATATATTTTTAACTTTTTTATTATTTTATTAATGTATTTTTATCAATGTATTCTATCTCTATATTTGTATTTTATCTTTGTATCCTGCTTTTATTATTTTTTTGTAACTTTCCTTACTCAGGCCATTATGCACCTTTCATAGCCCCCTACCCACCTAAGAACCACACTACTTATAACCCGGACTAACTGGGACTTTAAAATAATTTTGGTCTATTTGCACTTTTCATTGGGTTGCTACCTTCGACATGTGTGGTGGCTTTTCCCGGCTGCGCGCTGGGCACTCGGAAAGTTCAGCCTTCCTTGAGTGCTTGGAAAAATAAATTTCTCCTCTCTCAGTAAACGAAATTACTCGGAGCGGCTTGCTTTGCCCAGGTCCCACCGCGCCGCCTGTTTTGGCCGCCATATTATACCTGTACCTATAAACTCCAGGTTTAGGCATAACTATTAGCTGTATCATGCCTCTACTGGCACGTAAATAAATCCCTCATGTGTGATTTAATAGTATTCGTTTGGTATAGACGATGGCCTGTCGAAATTGTGGAGTTCCCGCTAACGCTCCCGAGGCCTGAGGTAGCTACGTTCCTAGAGTACTCGAAAAATTTAAATTCCATTTCTTTCGCTGGACGATACCACTCGAGACTGGCTGACTCATGGTGGGGTGCGGTGGGGAGGGGGGGGGGCTGGCTGGGACTCCCAATCGAAATCTTTACTCTATATTCCATCCTAATATCTTATCGAGATAAATTTTTTCATATAAGACTCTCTCCGTAAGTTCATTAAATAAATAAATCTCGCTACCTTAACCTTCTCTAATAACTTATTTTTTCAATTTATCATTTTTCAATTTAATATTTTTAATTTAATTTAATTTCATCCTATAACTCGCAACATAAGTTTAACGTTCCAACCTTCGGTTCACACATTATACCATACAAACACCCATTATAGATTCTTTGGAGTAGCATTTTTTCGCGGCATTTTCTAGCATGAATGTAGTGTGACCCTTACACTGACTTCTTTCTCCCTTTCTTTCTTCCCCTTTTTCTTAGACGGAGAGGTGGTAGTGCATTATAAGCCTTCACCCCCTCACCAGATATTCATTAGTAGATTCAGTTGCCACCACTTTGAGGGCGACTGGCCGAGCAGCTAGTTGGTCAGTCGTCCTCTTTGTCTCTGTCTCTGATATTTCGGACTCATGGTTTTTTTTACATATTCCTTTGTTATATTCCAATACCTGATGATATCACCGGATTCATATGGAACCCGGTCATTGAAATGATCATAGTATAATCAACTTGTGATGTGACCAATCCTGGTGATTATCTCTCTGACCATATATGGAATTACCCCTTGATAAGTTCGGCTATTTAAATACCAGAATTAATTTTTAATTCAGTACAGAATTAGCCGTCGAAACGGCTTGAGCTCAGCCGTCGGGGTCTTACTTGTTCCTATTACCCACTCTACTACCCTAAGTATTGAGTACTTTGGTGCGTTATGGTCCACCTGGTTCCTTACCACATTTTCTTCGTTATATAAATATATATATATATATATATATATAAATAAAATAAAATAAAAGGAGGCTGGACTTGTGTAAATCCTTGAAAGGTTTAGTATATATATATATATATATATATATATATATATATATATATATATATATATATATATATATATATATATATATATATATATATATACATATATATATATATATATATATATATATATATATATATATATATATATATATATGTGTATGTGTGTGTGTGTGTTATATATTAGTATTGCGAGGTTTTTGATATGAAATCGTGTGTCGAAACAAATATTGTTATACTTGGGGAGGGTCATATTTGTGTAATAATATTGCCAGATTTAATAACAGAACACACTCACTGTTTGGTTCGTTTTCGCTTCTGTGTCTTTTAAATCTGTTAATTTAATTTATTCGGTCCTCATTGTTATCGTTGACTGACCAACGGTCAAAAATACAGATACAGTATAGACACAAACACATATATATAGTCTAACAAAGTTCTTTCGTTGCACATCTGCAACATCGTCAGTGGTGCTATTATGTTTCCTCCCGTTGTATTGTATGCCTACGCTATCTTTATTTAGTCTGTTTATTTATTTATTTATTTGTTTATTTATTTATTTTTTGTCTTCTCTGCGCATGCGTTTGTGTGTGTGTATAGTGTTTTGTTTGATGTGTGTTCGTGTTTGGGTGACTGTGTATTGGTTATTGCATTCTATCTTAGTTTACTAGTGTGTGTTTATATATTTTTGTTGTTATTGTGCTTGTGTATGTATTTATTTATTTATTTATAGTTCTCTTAGGTCAGTGTTGTTGTTTGGGTGTTGTTGTTATTCCATTCATTTTTTCTGTTTAGCCTTGGCCTTCTAAGTTCTATTTCGCTGGCCTCTCTGATTTGCCTATCTGCTGGGTCATTTCTATGTTTAGATATTATTCTAATTTATATGTTGTCTATGTTACCGTTGTGTTGTTGTCTAGCATGTTCGTATAGTGTGTTCTGTTATTAATTCTGGCAATATTATTACACAAATATGACCCTCCCTAAGTATAATAATGTATATATATATATATATATATATATATATATGTATGTGTGTGTATATATATATATATATATATATATATATATATATATATATATATATATATATATATATATATATATATATATATATATATATATATATATACATATGTATATGTGTATATATATATATATATATATATATGTGTGTGTGTATATGCATTTATATATATATATTGTTATACTTGGCAAGGGTCATATTGTTGTAATATTGCCAGAATTAATAACAGAACGCACTCACTGTTTGGTTGGTTTTCGCTTCTGTATCTTTTATATCTCCATAGTTAATTTATTTGGCAATCAATAGCCCTTTGAGAATACCCACTGTACAAATAAGAAATGTGTTATATGTAAAATGAACCCCCAGATAAATTGTAAAACTAGAACTGTATTCTATAGCATAAGATGTACAGAGGGTACTTGCTGTCCGTGTAATTTATGCACGGAGGAAACATTACAAATACTGTTTACGAAGGACCAACTCCTAAACAATAAAGACGAACTTGTAACTGCATGTAAACACGATTGCGTAGGACTTACCTCGCCCTCAAACCCCTAATGACCCTGATGGGTAGAGAATGGCTGCACCATCCTTCTTTCCCCACTTGCCGAACAAGATAGGGGAAACCCCAGCTAACATAGGTAGATGTACTTCTTTTCTTTTCCCTTTTCTTTACTTCTTCCCTTTATCCCTTCCTATCACTTTCTTCCACTCCCTCTCCTCTTCATTTTCTTTTTTTCCTTAATTCATATATATATTAATTCTTTATAATTATCTCCAAATTATTTGTCGAGCAATATTTGCCTAGACTGCTGCTATGGTAGCAGGCAGGACGTCTTCTTAACAAACCACTTTCCACTGATTAACCTCGATGTCACGTGATTGATTCTTTTTGAATTTGCCACCAACGCAGTAGGCAGTGATTTTCTCAATGGTTAGGAATTCAGTCCACGCTTTGCTATTTTCTATCCACTGAATTATTTTTGTATAAGTTTTCCAGAGTCCACGCTTTGCCTGGAAACTTAGCTGAGAATAGACTTCCCTGACGACGAAATGATTCTCTATATCTTCTTCGGAAAATATATTTATTCCATTTCAGAAACTAATTAGTTGGGAGTGAAATTTTAGTAAGTAAGTTTATTTTATAATTTTCTTATTTTACGTCTCTCATATTATAGTTCTGCAACCCCATGCATTGAACCACAATGTTACTAAGACAAAACCTATATATTTGCTAGCATTGATATGCATCTGTATGTATATATATGTTACTAGATATATTAATTCTTTATATATATATATATATATATATATATATATATATATGTATTATAATGAAATGACAGGAGGCTGGATTTGTGTAAATCCTAGAAAGGTTTATTATACTATGATCATTTCAATGACCGGGTTCCGTATGAATCCGGTGATATCATCAGGTATTCGAAATATAATATGTGAATGTAATAGATAAAATCCATGGGGCTGAAAATCGAGGACCCGAGGGCGACCGCTATTCTGCTCCTTCAACCTCAGCCGGTCGCCCTCGAGTGACGTGGCTAAAGTTTACAGTGTGCTACTACCGGTCAGATAAACGAAAACAGAAAGGGATGGGAACATAAGTTAGCGTCAATCTCATGCCACAAGATAAAAGAAAGAAAGGAAGGAGAGAGAAGAAGGGGGAAGGAAGAAGAAGAGAAGCCAGGGTTAATGTCAGCTATAAGAAGAAAGACAACTACTACCGGTCAGATATAGGCAAACAAAAGGGGGAAGGAAGATAAGTCTGCGGGAGGAAGACAGGAAGAGGGGAGAAGAGAAGGAAGAGAAGAGAGAAGTAGAAAAGTAAGGGTTGATGGCTACAAGAAGGAAGATAGAAAGAAAGAGGAAGAAAGGTCGATATTAATGTCAGACCACAGTCAGGCCAGGAGTGGCGCGAGAAAATTTTCACAGAGACCCGCATCTTAGCAGAGGTGAATATATTGGGAGTCAGTGTGTTACAATGTTTAGACTTATAGGATGAAGTTAAAAAATCAATAATCTATATTCAATATTAAAGAGGTTAGAAAATTTAAAGTTAAACAGTTTAACATTTTCAGGTTGATATATCTAATAGTTCCGATTTGTTCTGTAATTTAAAGGTTAAAACACCGGCCGCGCTCCGGGCCCCAGGGCGAATTAAGCTACGCCGAGTATTTTCATTTACCGAAAGAAGGGGAAATTTATTTTTCCAAGCACTCCAGGTAAGCCCGTGCGCCAGGGGGCCGGTCGCGCCGCCATTAAAACCCACCCAACAGTCCGACAGAAAGTTGGAACCTTAAAATATTGCTTAACTTTATAGGATGAAGTTGAAAGAATTCAGAATAACATTATAAAATTAAAGAGTAAGAAGATTGAGAATTGAACAAACAGAAAATTGAAAATTATAATGTGTGAGCGGAATTTTGGAACGTTACGTTTTTGTTTAGACTTATAGGATGAAGTTAAAAAATTAATAATCAATATTCAATATTAAATATTAAAGAGGTTAGAAAATTTAAAGTTCAACAGTTTAACATTTTGAGGTTGATATATCTAATAGTTCCGATTTGTTCTGTAATGTAAAGGTACTATGTGGCGGTTAAAACACCGGCCGCGCTCCGGGCCCCAGGGCGAATTAAGCTACGCCGAGTATTTTCATTTACCGAAAGAAAGGGAAATTTATTTTTCCAAGCACTCCAGGTAAGCCCGTGCGCCAGGGAGCTGGTTGCGCCGCCATTAAAACCCACCCAACAGTCCGACAGAAATTTGGAACCTTAAAATATTGCTTAACTTTATAGGATGAAGTTGAAAGAATTCAGAATAACATTATAAAATTAAAGAGTAAGAAGATTGAGAATTGAACAAACAGAAAATTGAAAATTATAATGTGTGAGCGGAATTTTGGAACGTTACGTTTTTGTTTAGACTTATAGGATGAAGTTAAAAAATTAATAATCAATATTCAATATTAAATATTAAAGAGGTTAGAAAATTTAAAGTTCAACAGTTTAACATTTTGAGGTTGATATATCTAATAGTTCCGATTTGTTCTGTAATGTAAAGGTACTATGTGGCGGTTAAAACACCGGCCGCGCTCCGGGCCCCAGGGCGAATTAAGCTACGCCGAGTATTTTCATTTACCGAAAGAAAGGGAAATTTATTTTTCCAAGCACTCCAGGTAAGCCCGTGCGCCAGGGAGCTGGTTGCGCCGCCATTAAAACCCACCCAACAGTCCGACAGAAATTTGGAACCTTAAAATATTGCTTAACTTTATAGGATGAAGTTTAAAGAATTCAGAATAACATTATAAAATTAAAGAGTAAGAAGATTGAGAATTGAACAAACAGAAAATTGAAGATAAACATTTAAAGAACTTCTATGAGGTTTTGGGTTGCGGGGTTTAATTAAAGAGAGTCTTTTATGAAGAAACGTTAATTGTATTATGTAGATCTGTAATTTATCCTAGTGGGATGTAGAGTACGGGATATAGTCGTGTAATATTTATTTTTGTTCTCAGGAGGAGACATTCTAGTGTCGTGTGCTAATGGGTACAAGTGAGCAAAAGTCCCAATGTGAGGAGTAGAAATACATGGATACATAGAAGTGGAATACGTGAAAGAGCACATTGGTAAAGCAAAGGTATAAATATATAAACATATCAATATATAGGTATAAATATGTAAATAAACCAACAAGAGTGGTGTTGGAGTAAGATGGAGAAATCAAGACATAGGAGAATTACAATATAGTTCAGGTTGCAGTATTTATGTTCCCGGGGGGAGACAATCCTGTGTCGTGTGCTAAGGGTACACGCGAGTAAAAGTCCGAAAAAGGGAAGTAAGAAGTACATGGATGTATAGAGGTTGAGTACGTGGAAAAGCATTAATACAGCAAATAAAGATGTAAAGATATAAATAAACAAACAAAAGTCGTTGTCTAGTAAATGGAGAGTTCAAGACAGAGGAGAAATACAATATAGTTCAGGTTGCAGTATTTATGTTCCCAGGGGGATATATTCCAGTGTCGTGTGCTAAGGGTACACGCGAGTAAAAGTCCGAATAAGGGAAGTAAAAAGTACATGGATGTATAGAAGTAGTATACGTGGAAAAGCATTAATACAACAAATAAAGATGTAAAGATATAAATAAACAAACAAGAGTCGTTGTCTATTAAATGGAGAGTTCAAGACACAGGAGAAATACAATATAGTTCAAGTTGCAGTCAGATAATGCATATAGATGTGGAAACAGTGTGTGTTCGAGTCTGGGAATTCAGTGTGAGTTATACATGCCCACAAGTATAGGGTAGCGAATTTAGTTAATACAGTGCAGTACAATACATGTTATGGTCTAATCCGTAGAGTTTCGTCGAAGTTCGAATATTCTGAGAGGGAAGTAGCAATGGGCCAGGCGAAAACACCGAGTAGCCAAAGTTCGAATGGTGGTTAGATATATTAAGTCCCATGCCGCTGTTCATTATTACATTTTGAAGTGCTCAACATTTCAGGAGCATTATTTATTCAGGTTTGAGGTTCACCACTGTATAGAGCTGGTGTATTCCGTATGGCCAATCGTAATGCAATAATATAGAGAGTACTCAACGTAAAGCAGTTCAACCGTCTTTGTTTTTGTAGTTGGTGGTGCTATTACGGAGTTAAATATTATAATGAAATGACAGGAGGCTGGATTTGTGTAAATCCTTGAAAGGTTTATTATACTATGATCATTTCAATGACCGGGTTCCGTATGAATCCGGTGATATCATCAGGTATTCGAAATATAATACGTGAATGTAATAGATAAAATCCATGGGGCTGAAAATCGAGGACCCGAGGGTGACCGCTATTCTGCTCCTTCAACCTCAGCCGGTCGCCCTTTCAAGGATTTACACAAATCCAGCCTCCAGTCATTTCATTATAATATTTAACTCCGTAATAGCACCACCAACTACAAAAACAAAGACGGTGGAACTGCTTTACGTTGAGTACTCTCTATATTATTGCATTACGATTGACCATACGGAATAGATCAGCTCTATACAGTGGTGAACCTCAAACCTGAATATATATATATATATATATATATATATATATATATATATATATATATATATATATATATATATATATATATATATATATATATATATAATTTCAATAATGTAGTGATAATATATCGTTACGTTAGAGATGAGCAGCGTACGTGTAGGTTTGCTCAACGAGTATAAATTATATTCCGGAGAAAATGTAGAAAAGATGAATATAAAATGAAAGTGCTTTTTTTAAAAAAAGGGAATTTATTAGGTATTGACATATGTTTCTGTAACAGACGGAATACCTATGTATCGCTGCTTGCGTAATCATATAATGTTAGCAACTATTCGATAGCAAATGTATAATCAGTTGTAACTTCTTCAGAGATTTTGGATAAATTGGATAAAATCAGAAAAATTGAAGTATTTATATTAGTTGTAATAGAGGAAGAAGAGAGGGGGTAGTATATGGCAGATGGTAATGCAATTTACTGCTAAACAAGTATATAAAGGGTTTCTAATGAGAATACAATGAGTAAATGGTTTATTTTATCTAAATAAGAATTTTTGGGAGTGCCTATTTTCATCTATACTTGACCAATTGAACAATGGACAGGGCTGGTCAGTTGGTGTAGTAGTATTAATTATAAAGTGTCAATTGAGGAAGGGGAGATTTCGATTGCTACTGAATAACAACAATGCTAGTAGCCAGCTGGTATATGCATTAGGGAATTGAATTAAGAAATCAGAAATCTTATTTTATCTATAGCAGTTTATATTAAATGGTAAATAATAGAAGAGTTGATAGAATGAAGACTAATAGAGAATGTTAATATGTATTTTGACAATCAAACGGAGATGGAGACAGGCGTTCAATCCTGGTAGTATTTGTAATATGAAAATGTAGATTTTAAGCGATGGTTACAGTATAACGATCGCTCTATTCTGTTATTTAATAATATGTTTTTGGATTTCATAATACAAAATAATTCCATATTACATAATTTACAAAATTCCTGTCCATGGGAATATATGGGGGGGGGGGGGGGGGGCAGCGCTATTATATCGCATTTTAGGTTAAATTTAACCTAAAATGCGATATAATAGCAGCTGCCCCTCCATAATCCCACGGACAGGAATTTTGTAAATTATGTAATATGGAATTATTTTGTTAAATTTAACCTATCGAATACTTGCTAACATTATATGATTACGCAAGCAGCGATACATAGGTATTCCGTCTGTTACAGAAACATATGTCAATACCTAATAAATTCCCTTTTTTTAAAAAAAGCACTTTCATTTTATATTCATCTTTTCTATATATATATATATATATATATATATATATATATATATATATATATATTGAAGGCTTCTTCGGTTTATTTTTTGTAATTCTTCGGCTCTGTTTAATTACATTGAGCTATATCTTATACTGTCATTTTTATAATATGAAGAGGGTGTTTAACTCCAACACACTCTAGTATTTTAATTCTTATATATATATATATATATATATATATATATATATATATATATATATATATATATATATATACAATGATATTAAATAAATGGAAACTATATTTATAAAACCATATTTATTCTATTATATATATTTCATGGGTACCAAATATTTTGGTACGCTATCATCAGATAAAATACGAAGTGTGTTTTATAAATGTTGACATAACCAAAGATAATATACCTTAACGGTTCATGACTATAAAATTGAGTCTTGTTTGCATAATTGCAAACGAATCGAATGTTATTATTAATATTCGAAAAACTCAGATTATATATATATATATGTGTGTATGTTCCGAAGATATTGTTCTGGTAAAAATAGGAGCAGGCAGTTGAAAGCTCTCAACATTCGTAGTTTGTAGTTACGATGGAGATTCAGTTTAACAATAACATTAATAAAGATGCTGATGTTATATAAATCGTTTATTAATCATAATTATTTCAACGGTTCTCCCATGCAATCAAGATGTAATTCATGCATTTGTTGCTGTTATGAGATTAAATTTGATTTCGTCATATGTTCCCGACAGGAAAAAAAAACACCTCCTTCTGCTCGTACATCCATATATATATATGTATGTATATACATATGTATATATGCATATATGTGTATAAAGAAAATATTTATATATATATATGTATATTGTCATTTGCTTATTGTTTAAATTTCATATAAATCGAAGGGAAAAGATTTTCAGCGGAGGTGTGTCCCCCTGGGGAATCCTTTGATTATAACGAGATATACTTATCCAAGTACCCTGGGAAATGTAGTTTCAGAATATATATGGTTATGGAGGTCTATCTCCAAAACTATATGAGGTGTTCGTGAACAAAGAAACAGACAGGAACTACAAATTTATATATATATGAAATATATAAAAAGGGTACAAAACCAAGTTTTTAGTTTTATTACAAATTTCAAACTCTTTTGTGGATAAACTATGCACAACTAATATAGATAACCAATATAATATCTTGGTGTATACACTATACCCTCTCACCTGTTTCAGCCATCCGGCTGAGGCCACACACACACACACACACACACACACACACACACACACACACACACACACACACACACACACACACATATATATATATATATATATATATGCGCGTGCATACATAGATACACATATAGGCACATTTCAAGGCCGGGTTATTAAAATACATGTCTACATCTGACCAGACAGCCGAAAAAAAAAATATTAAGATATAAAAATATACACAAAATATAAACACTGCACGCGCACACGCACAACCCGTATGTAAAGACAGTGGCGTACAAAAATACATACAATTACATAAAGGCATGTAAACCGACATATATATATATACATACATACACATACATACACATGCATACATACATACATACACGCACACACACACACTCACACATACACACATATATATATATATACATATATATATATATACATACACATGTGAGTGAAGTGACAGCACAATTACGCAAAAACAAATATGTATGTATTGAATCCAAGAATAAATATGTAAATAATAGCGCATAAGCACGCAAATATATTTATAGGAAAATACATTTAATTTTGTGGGAAAATTATGACTTGTAAAGATCAATGACAAGCGGGTATATGATTTAAAATCTCAACATTTCCTAGGATGTAATTATTATTGGGAAAGATAAAAATAAAAAGTAAAATATAAAAAAATAAATTTAAGGAAAGGTGGTACAACCATACACATACATTTAAAAGAATAGATCAGAAGTTCTCCACTTCTTTGACACAGTTAATATGGTCTCTTAAAAACAAAAACATAGATTACTTCCTAGCTTGGCATAAGCTTGCTAATGCCCTACCATATGTAAATTCTTCTATTTCTAAAAATGTAATCTCTGTAATTACTGAAATTCTTTATATTATTAGTAATAGAAAATCTATTATTAATAAGCGAACGGAAATTTTCTGTGGCTGCTTGCACAAGCTCTCTAGATCTTTTCGTAGAATATATAGCTAAATTTATATATTTGTATGGTTGTATCTTAATAAGTGGCACTATATATTTTTTTCCATAAGATATTCTATATAGATTTGATATTCTCCTATACCTCCTCGACCATTTATCTTTCCAATCACATATTTATTCTACTTTCCATCCTCCGTCACTCCTTATACTCTATTTCAATTATAATATATAAGAAAAGCAGACCTTAAACATCCCCCCCCCCCATACGATTATCTGATTGATCCGGTATAACCCTTACGTAATATTTTCTCACCTACCAAAACATAGGATTGTACTAGATAAATTTAATATAAATAACAAGTTATACAAATTTCTTCTATATCTACAATAAATATATATATATAATGCATATCGGTTTTCTATATTACCCATATAATTAAAAATGTGGATTTATTGATATACTTATATTCTAAGCCCCAATAATAAATTTCTTTTCACCTGAAATATTCATAAAACCTTATAATTATAATATAATTTTTAAAACTTACCTTATATAAATAATCAAAGTTCTCCCCTTGTTTGTTTATTTACTTATATTTAAATGCTTTTTTCATTATATATCTAAAATATATCTTCCTATTTTGTCACAATATAATAGAATATATATATGGAACTACGTATATACATATATATAAGCGTATGTGTATGTGTGTGTATATCAATTTCATAATAAGCTATACACATTTAACGTTTTTTTCCTATCCAATCTAATTACGTTATTTTAAAAGAAACATATGAAGCGTTTAGATTGACTGTCTTTATTTTTTATTTTTTACTTTTCATTTTTATCTTGCCCAATAATAATACATCCTAGGAAATTTTGAGATTTTAAATCATATACCCGCTTGTCATTGATCGGTTAAGATCACTCTGGCGAGTATATCATCAAATATTTTATACATCTCATGTTGTATTTTATCTGAAGAAGGCATGCTCTAATTTATGTTAAACATAGAGTTTTGAATCCCCGAAATATATATAATGAAATAAAGTGATGTCATAAAGTTATATCTTTCGATTATTATTATTATTATTGTTCTTTGAGTCTTAGTCATTGATGTTATTTAACTGGAAAGTTTGTTGAAATGAATATCAAGCTGCTACCTGCAGCCTCAGATATTCAGGACGTATCGGAGGGTTCTTGCTGTTCCCAGCAAGCATGCCTTTGTAAGTGTTCCAAAAAGCGGGGCTGGACTACTCTTCTTTAACCATCCCTGGAAACTCCTTGAGATAGTACCTAGTGCGCCTATGACAATCGGGACCACTTTAACTTCATGGCAGTTCCAAATCCTTTTTACCTCCCACTTTAAGTCCTGGTATCGGTTAATTTTCTCCCTCTCCTTCTCTTGCACTCTCGTGTCGAATGGGCAGGCCACATCCACAATCAGGCACGATCTTTTTTCCTTTGTCCAAAACCACCGGGTCAGGTCTATTGTGTTTCAGTTTCTTGTCCGTCTGTATCATAAAATCCCACAGCACCTTCACCTGATCGTTTTCTATCACCGACTCTGGCTTATGCTCATACCACTTCTCAGAATGTGGTAAATTGTTTACTTTGGATAGGTGCCAGTGGATCACCCTGCCCATCACATCATGTCTCCAGCCTTCATAGTGAGTCTGGGCTAGGTGTTTATACTCGGATACAATGTGAGTCACAGTCTCCTCTCTCTCTCCACAGATCCTGCACAGTGGGCTAGTCTCCTCCTTGTAAATATGGTGTTTCAGCCACTTCGTTTTGAGGGCCTGCTCTTGCGCAGCCATTAGCATTCCTTCTGTAGCCTTTTTGAGGTCTCCTCTTTTCAACCAGTTCTATGTCTGTGGACCTCTGAATTCCGTTTTCTCAAAGAAGGTACAATGAAGGGATTTTTCATGAAGGCTCCTCTTTCTCGTTGTTGTTATTTCCTCCTTGGACATCCCTGGTCTATTGTCCTCTCCTTCAGTACAATTCTGAGCATTGGCTCCTTACTATCAGTCACGTATTTGTGTGGGTTGTTTTTCTCCATCTGAACACAGTTCTCTATGCTGATAAGATCGCTTCCACCTTCAGATCTCCTTAAGTAGAGTCTATCGACATCACTCCTCTTGTGTAACATGTTGTAGATAGTCAATAGCTTCCTAGTCTTCCTATCCATTTCTTTTTGTTCAGCAACATTCCATCTCAGAATTCCCGCACTGTACCTAATAATAGACACAGCTCGGGAATTTACTGCACTTATGGCATTCCTACTGTTCAGATGTGACTTTAATACGCTCCTTATTCTCCGAATGTATTCAGATCTTATAAACTCCTTCATTTTTTTGTTCTTGATGTCATCAGCCTCCAGAACACCCAAATACTTGTATCCTTCTTCAGTGTCAATTTCCTTTATCATCTCACCTGTTGGTACCTGGATTCCGTTGCTTCTGCTAATTTACCCCTTTTCATCACAAAGACTCCGGACTTACTAATACCAAATTGCATACATATATCATTGCTGAAAATACGGACAGTGTCAACAAGCACATCCAACTCCTTCTCACTCTTCCCGAAGAGCTTAAGATCGTCCATGAAGAGGAGGTGATTGATGGTAAGCTCTCCCTTTCCCAACTTGTATCCTGCTCTCACTTTTCGCAGTATATTGGTCAGGGGCATCAAAGCAAGGACAAACAACAGAGGGGACACACTATCTCCCTGGAAGATACCTCTCTTGATCTTCACGCCTCCCAAGGATTCTCCAACTGATGTTAACTCTGTTTTCCAGGACTTCATACTTTTGCTCAACAACTGTCTGATGTTATCTGCCACCCTGAAGATCTCTAGGCTTTTGGTGATCCAAGAATGAGGCACCATGTCAAATGCCTTTTTGTAGTCTATTCATCCCATGGCAAGACCAGTGTGTCTCCTCTTGCAATTCCTCATTACCATCTTATCAATAGGTAACTGGTCTTTTGTACCACGGGACTTCTTTCGGCATCCTTTCTGTTCGTCCGGTAACAAGTTGTTTGTGTGCAGGTGATGGTAGATTTCCTCAGACACAATGCTTGTCAACAGTTTCCACATTACGGACAGACATGTGATAGGTCTATAGTTGGTAACATCATTACCCTTGATTCGGTCTTTCATTACCAGAACTGTGGTACCTTTTGTCAACCACTCTGGTACCTAACCTGACATCAAGCAGTCATTGAACATGGTTGTCAGTTTCGGGCGGAGGGATGTTATATTTATGATCCAATACCCCTGCACACCATCTGGGTCTGGTGATTTCCAGTTGGTTAGTTCTTTTGCCTGCCCCTTAAGAGTTTCAACTGTGATACTCAAATCAGTTTGTTGGTGTGCCTATTCACTAATCTCCTTTTGTACTGTCTCAATCCACACTGCCTGGTCATTATGTTTAACATCCTGCTCCCATATTCCTCTCCAGAATGTCTTAGTTTGTTCCGCCTCAGGGATCAAGTCGTTGCCTCTTTCTTTCCCTTCAAGCTGTCCAAACAGCATCTTCTGGTTGTTGTCAAACATGAGGCTCTGTCTATACTGACTGACTCTGCTCTAGTATCGCCTAATTTTTGCACTCTTTGCTACAATACGTTGCTTAAGTTCCTCTATGATAATATTTAGCATTTTCCTCTTAGTTTTGTACTTTATTTCCAATCTATTTTTAGTGTCTATGTTTTTTAGTGTCCCATTCAGTAGGGACTCAAGCTTTCCAATGTCATTTCCTGATTTTACCATTCAGTCGTTTCTTCCACCAAGGTTCCGATCTTTCTTTTTTGTTGTTTCCTCTCGCTTTTATGCCAAGTAATTTCCTCACCGCATTTGCTGTTGCTTTGAGAATATTGTTGCACTGGTGAAGGCTCCTGCCTCAAGGTATGGGATGACTTTGTTTACCTTAGCTGTTGTTTCTTTTAACTTTTTCCTGTCTACTGTTACTATTGTTATTATTATTATTATTATTATTTGCATTTATCTTGCTTTATGTTTATACGAGTTATTACCAAGTCACAACCAGTGACCTCAAGAGACAACAAGGTCCGCCATGTTCAAGAAAGAACATACATATTCACACATGCATCCTTAGTGTTTAGACTTGTGATGTACTCATATTGACAGGATCTTCCTTAGTATATGGGCAGTTCCCATTAGTACTATCTTTTGTATTTCTCCTATACGCGGGTTTCCTGGGATTTGCGATAAGTAGTCGTTAGACCCCTTAGGTATCATTCCCAGAGCGCCTACAACCACTGGTATTGTTTTAGTTCTCAATTTCCACATTTTTCCAATTTCTATCTCCAGGTCCTTATACTTGCTCAATTTTTCAAATGTTTTTATAGATACATTCTTGTCTATTGGAACAGACATATCAATTAGCAGGCATACCCTCCTTTGAAAGTCCTTCAATATTATATCAGGTTTATTTGCATCTATTTTTCGGTCTGTTTGGATGCTAAAGTTCCACAAGATTGAGATGTGATCTTTTTCAAGTATGGGAGGTGGTTGATGCTCCCACCAATTCTTTTGATGGGGCAGGTCAAAATGCTTACACATTATCCAATGTATGTATTGTGCAGCTCTGTTATGCCTGTTTAGGTATTCGGTTGGAGCTATAGGACTGCACATTGAAATTATATGGTCAATGGTCTCTGGTTGTTTTTTGCATACACGGCATAATGGGCTGCACCCATTTTTTATTATGTTGGCTTGGTAATTTTTTGTTGGCAGACACTGATCTTGTGCCGATATAATCAGTCCTTCAGTCTTTCTTCTTCTTATTATTATTATTATGGTTATTGTTATTCCTTGAATCTCAGTCATTGATGTTGGTTAACTGGAAAGTCCGTTGGAATGAATATCAAGCCACTACCTGCAGCCTCAGATATTCAGGACGTATCGGAGGGTTCTTGCTGTTCCAAGCAAGCATGCCTTTTGAAGCGTTCCAAAAAGCGTGAAGGGGCCGATTTTCTTTAACCATCCCTGGAAACTTTTGGAGATAGTCCCCAGTGCGCCTATGACAATCGGGATCACTTTTACTTCATGGCAGTTCCAAATCCTTTTCACCTCCCACTTTAGGTCCTGGTATCGGTTAATTTTCTCCCTCTCCTTCTCTTGCACTCTCGTGTCGAACGGGCAGGCCACATCCACAATCAGACACGATCTTCTTTCTTTGTCCACAACCACCAGGTCAGGTCTATTGTGTTCCAGTTTTTTGTCCGTCTGTATCCTAAAATCCCACAGCACCTTCACCTGATTGTTCTCCATCACCGCCTCCGGCCTATGCTCATACCATTTCTCAGAATGTGGTAAATTGTTTACTTTGCACAGGTGCCAGTGGATCACCCTGCCCATCACATCGTGTCTCCAGCCCTTATAGTGGGTCTGGGCTAGGTGTTTACACTCGGACACAATGTGAGCCACAGTCTCCTCTCTCTCTCCACAGATCCTGCACAGTGGGCTAGCCTCCTCCTTGTAAATATGGTGCTTCAACCACTTCGTTTTGAGGGCCTGCTCCTGCGCAGCCATTAGCATTCCTTCTGTAGCCTTTTTGAGGTCTCCTCTTCTCAACCAGTTCCATGTCTGTGGATCTCTAAATTCAGTTTTCTCAAAGAAGGTACTATGAAGGGATTTTCCCTTAAGGCTGCTCTTCCTCCTTGATGTTATTTCCTCCTTGGACATCCCCTGGCCTACTGTCCCCTCCTTCAGTACAGCTTTGAGCATTGGCTCCTTACTATAGGTCACGTATTTGTATAGGTTGTTTTTCTTCATCTGAACACAGTCCTCTATGCTGATAAGACCTCTTCCACCCTCAGATCTCCTTAGGTAGAGTCTATCGACATCACTCCTCTTGTGTAACATGTTGTAGATAGTCAATAGCTTCCTAGTCTTCCTATCCATTTCTTTTTGTTCAGCAACATTCCATCTCAGAATTCCCGCACTGTACCTAATAATAGACACAGCTCGGGAATTTACTGCGCTTATGGCATTTCTGCTGTTCAGATGTGACTTCAATACGCTCCTTACTCTCCGAATGTATTCAGTTCTTAACAATTCCTTCATTTTTTTTGTTCTTTATGCCATCAGCCTCCAGAACGCCCAAATACTTGTATCCTTCCTCAGAGTCAATTTCCTTTATCATCTCACCTGTTGGTATCTGGATCCCGCTACTTCTGCTCAACCTACCCCTCCTCATCACAATGACTCCACATTTACCAATACCAAACTGGATACATATATCACTGCTGAAAATACGGACAGCGTCAACAAGCACATCCAACTCCTTCTGACTTTTCCCGAAGAGCTTAAGATCGTCCATGAAGAGGAGGTGATTGATGGTAAGCTCTCCCCTTCCCAACTTGTATCCTGCTCTCACTTTTCGCAGCATAATGGTCAAGGGCATTAGGGCAAGGACAAACAACAGAGGGGACAGGCTATCTCCCTGGAAGATACCTCTCTTGATCTTCACGCTTCCCAAGGATACTCCAGTTGATGTCAACTCTGTCTCCCAGGACCCCATACTCCTGCCTAGCAACTGTCTGATGTTATCTGCCACCCTGAAGATCTCCAGGCTTTTGGTGATCCAGGAATGAGGCACCATGTCAAATGCCTTTCTGTAGTCTATCCATCCCATGGCAAGATCAGTGTGTCTCCTCCTGCAATTCCCCATTACCATCTTATCAATAAGCAACTGGTCCTTTGTACCACGTGACTTCTTTCGGCATCCTTTCTGTTCGTCCGGCAACAAGTTGTTTGTGTGGAGGTGATGGTAGATTTCCTCAGACACAATGCTCGTCAACAGTTTCCACATTACGGGCAGACATGTGATAGGTCTATAGTTGGTAACATCATTACCCTTGATTCGGTCTTTCATTATCAGAACTGTGGTACCTTTTGTCAACCACTCTGGCACCTCACCCGACACCAAGCAGTCATTGAACATGGCCGTCAGCTTCGGGTGGAGGGATGTTAAATGTTTAATCCAATACCCCTGCACACCATCTGGGCCTGGTGATTTCCAGTTGGTTAGTTTTTTGGCTTGCCCCTTAAGAGTTTCAACTGTGATACTCAAATCAGTCTGTTGCTGTGCCTGCTCACCGATCTCCCTCTGTACTGTCTCAATCCACCCTGCCTGGGCATTGTGTCCAACATCCTGCTCCCATATTCCTCTCCAGAATGTTTTAGCTTGTTCCGCCCCAGGGATCAAGTCGTTGCCTCTTTCTTTCCCCTCAAGCTGTCCAAACAGCATCTTCTGGTTGTTGTCGAATATGCGGTTCTGTTTATACTGACTGACTCTGTTCTCGTATCGCCTGATTTTGGCACTCTTTGCTACAATGCGTTGCTTCAATTCCTCTATGATAATATTTAGCTTTTTACTCCTAGTTTTGTATTTTATTTCCAGTCTATTTTTAGTGCCTATGTTTTTTAGTGTCCCATTCAGTAGTGACTCAAGCTTTCCTATGTCATTTCTCATTTCCCCGATTTGCCCACTCAGTCGCTTCTTCCACCACGGCTCTGCTCTTTCTTGTCTGTTGTTTCCTCTCGCTTTTATACCAAGTAGTTTCCTCACCGTATTTTCTGTTGCTTTGAGGATATTGTTGCACTGGTGAAGGCTCCTCGCCTCAAGGTATGGGATGACTTTGTTTACCTTAGCTGTTGTTTCTTTTAACTTTTTCCTGTCTACAAATCTTAGGTTCATAGGTCTCCCACTATCATTGTTCAATTCATCTACCACTAAATTTAGGATGTCAACCGAATCTTGTCCTAGCCCGTCAGCATTCATCTCCTCAGTGGCCGTATCTCTGTTCCAGGTATTATTTATCTCAGTATTCAGATCATTGTCTGCTTCGGGTGGTTCCTCCGTTCTCAGGACCTCTTCACCTTCATTTCCCACTGGCTCGCTTGTCTGGCGTACTACACCCGCCATCTCCAAGCCATTCTCTCTGCTCAGTTCCTCCAGTTCCAGCTCGCTTATCCATCCATTAGTTCTTATTACCCGAGCCTACCCGGCCAATTTTTGTTCATCTAATTTAAATAAACCAATCTCGTTCCAGATGTTATGCATCCGTCTCCTGTAGCCCCTCTCCTTGGGGTTACTTTTCAGGTAACATTGCATAACAGTTCTATTCAATTCTTTCGTCCAGTTGGTTCTGGCCCCTTTCCTTCTTCTCCTTCCTCCAACATCAGCAGTATTTGGTTGACAGTCAGGTTCCTGCTGCTGAGCCAGGGGGCACCTGTTGGGTGAGAGTCTGTCACATGACGTTCTAGACTCCATTTCACCGTTATTCGAACTGTTTATGTTCGATATTTAAACACTCTTATCGAGGATTGGCAAATGTATGGTTACATATCCATCTGTGGTTCCACCATTCCACTTGGCCCTTGTGTGGCATTATCACCACGCTGTATACGAACACACATAAACAAACAAACACACAGGCAGAAAGGGCCCCAAAAATGAATAAGCATAAGTTTCATTGTAATGTAGTGTTCGAATGTCTGACCTAGTTTTTGTTTTTTAAGTTTTAGTTTTTCCCCCCTCTTCTCTGTCCGTCCGCCTGCTTCTCTCTTCATTCTTATTTTCTTTACGTTTTTTGTTTTTTTTTTGTTTGTTTTTGTTTTTGTTTTTCTCTGTTTGTTTTTCTCGTTTTTTTCTGTTGTTGCTGTGCTGCTTTGGTTTTGTTGTTTATTTTTTCTTTTTTCTTTTGAGTCTATCTATATATTTTGATGCCTTCCTCTTTTTTAGCAGTAGGGATTCTATAATGTGGTGGCAGCAGCCAGCTAAAAGAAGAAGTGGGAGACTGGCGGCGGTAGCGATACTGAGACAGTGGCGGTGGTGATGTCGATACCGAGGCAGTGGTGGCGGTGATGTGACCGTATTACTGTAGTGATGGTGCTGTAGCGGTGGCAGCAGTGAAGGAGTGAAGGGGTGGTGGCGGCGGTGATGGGATAATGGTTGTAATGATGGCCGTAGTGATCGGTGGTGGTTTAGTGTACACAGGTGATAGGGTGGGTGGTGTATCTAGTTTCTGGTGTTGGTGAGTTTGGCTGTTCTATATAGTGTATACAGAGGAGGAGGGGGGGGTTCTTCTTCCATTTATAGCCATTTTCTTTTTTGGATATACAGTGTACAATACAAAGTTGAATATTTGAATATTTGAGCCTTATAACAATATATTTTGGGTCCGAATTTTTTGGGGCTCAAGCCGGGTGCTTTACGTAGCATTTGTACTAAGAGTTGTTATTTCACAAATGGTTTAAATATGTTAAAAATTCAAAACTTACGGGAGCGATTTCATGACCTCCGTCACCTCGTGCGTCTTCTGCCCTTCTTCTTCTTCTTCTTCTTCTTCTTATTATTATTATTATTATTATTATTATTATTATTATTATTATTATTGTTCTTTGAGTCTCAATCATTGATGTTATTTAACTGAAAAGTTTGTTGAAATGAATATCAAGCCGCTACCTGCAGCCTCAGATGTTCAGGACTTATCGGAGTGTTCTTGCTGTTCCCAGCAAGCATACCTTTTGAAGTGTTCCAAAAAGCGGGGCTGGACTAATCTTCTTTAACCATCCTTCGAATCTCTTTGAGATAGTACCAAGTGCGCCTATGACAATCGGGACGACCTTGATTTCATGGCAGTTCCAAATCCTTTTTAACTCCCACTTTAAGTCCTGGTATCAGTTAATTTTCTCCCTCTCCTTTTCTTGCACTCTCGTGTCAAATGGGCAGGCCACATTTACAATAAGGCACGATCTTTTTCCCTTGTCCAAAACCACCAGGTCAGGTCTATTGTGTTCTAATTTTTTGTCCGTATGTATCCTAAAATCCCATAGCACCTTCACCTGATCGTTTTCTATCACCGACTCTGGCTTATGCTCATACCACTTCTCCGAATGTGGTAAATTGTTTACCTTGTATAGATGCCAGTGAATCCCCTTTCCTATCATATCATGTCTCCAGCCTTTATAGTGGGTCTGGGCTAGATGTTTACACTCAGATACAATGTGAGACACAGTCTCCTCTCTCTCTCTCCACAGATCCTACACAGTGAGCTAGCCTCCTCCTTGTCAATATGGTGTTTCACCCACTTCGTTCTGAGTGCTTGCCCTTGCGCAGCCGTTAGCATTCCTTCTCTAGCTTTTTTAAGTCTCCTCTTTTTAACCAGTTCAATGTCTGTGGCTCTCTAAATTTCGTTTTCTTATGAAGGGATTTTTCATGAAGGTTGCTCTTCCTCCTTGTTGTTATTTCCTCCTTGGACATCCCCTGGTCTATTGTCTTCTCCTTCAGTACAATTTTGAGCATTGGCTCCCTACTCTCAATCACATACTTGTGCAGGTTGTTTTTCTCCACCTGAACACAGTCCTCTATGCTGATAAGACCTCTTCCACCTACACGGCTCGGAAAGATCCCTTTCTTTGAGCTATTTAATTATAAAATACTATTTTCAGTTTCTAACTTAATCTATAATATTCTCGGCTCCATAGGTAGAGCCAAATTTAGTCTCATAAACCCGGCTGCTATTTTTAGCGGAATGAGAAGCGCTAGGCCCTGTATCATGTGCTTTTATATCAGCATATCGTTCAGTCTTCTTAGATCCTTTGGAGTAAAATGACGAATTTCCTGGATACCGGCAGAAGATCACAGGAATGGTGGCTTTCACTTAATAATTCTTGCGGAACAGATTTAGATCTGTCCGGGTATCAAAGGCAGTTGCCCGATGTAGGTTTGTAATTTTTATTGATTTATTACTTTAAATCGAGACAGGCAAACCATATTGTTTTAAATTAGTATTTTTTAAACTTAGCTAATTCGGACATCTGCAATTGGAACACATGTATACTTGATCGGTGTTCATCCCTCTCATATATTCAGTTGTATTACACGGCTCAGAAATATCACCTTTTTGAGCTATTTAATTGCAAAACACTATTTTGTGTTTGTAACTTAATGTAAGATATACTCGGCCCTATAAGTAGAGCTAAATTTAGTCTCATGAACCCGGCTGCTATATTTAGCGGCATAAGTATGAGACGCGCTAGAACCTATAACATGTGCTTTTATATCAGCATATCGTTCAGTCTACTTAGTTCCTTTGGAGTGAAATATACGAATTCCGGGATACCCGCAGAAAAGGGCAGGAAAGGTGGCTTTCACTTAATAATTTTTGCGAAACAGATTTAGGTCTGTCTGGGTATCAAAGGCAGTTGCCCGATATAGGTTTGTTATTTTTATTGATTTATCACTTTAAATCGAGACAGGTAGACCATAGTGTTTTAAATTAGAATCTTTCAACCCAGCTAACATGGTCATTTGCAATTGGAACACATGTAGACTTGTATCCGTGTTCATTCCTATCATATATTCATTTGTATTACATATATATATATATATATATATATATATATATATATGTATATATTTATGCATGTATATATATATACATATATATATAAATATATAGACACACAGACACACTCACACGCACACACACACACGCACATACGCACATATATTTATAAATATACATATATATATATATATATATATACATGTCTGTATATCTCGTGTTTGTAGTAATAATGTGGCAACATGCCTCTGGTGCGTTATTCATTGTGTCACTATTACCTAACTTATTGTGTTCACTCTGAGGAGCAATTTCTAAATTACTCTATCATTGAGTTCTTCGTGACAATCTCGAAATTCAATCGGATGCGAAAGAGAGAAAGTGGAAGAACAAGAGGCAAAACTTGGTTCACAACATTATATATGTGAAAACCTACTGTATTTCGTGTTTAAGATGGGTTGTGCAAGGCTTAACATTGGTGTAGAGTTGTTAGAATGTCAAATAGGTTGTTATCAGCACTCAGAGCTCAAATCCTACGAAGTCAACCCTTCCTTCATCCTTTCGCGCTCAATGAATAAAGTACCAGTCCGGTACTGGGTCAATTTTTTAACTATATATCTTTCTATTCTAATATTCCCCCCCTCTCTCACTCACTCACCCTCCTTCTCTAGAAGAAATCAGCCGCGTTTAGAACTGGAGAGGGATGGGCTCCGCCCAACTACTTCAAGACATGCCGTATATCACTACGATGTCCCGACGACTCAAATAGGTGCTAAAGACCTACTGACCACAGATGTGAAATACTCCACAGAGGTATTTTATCCTACAGTCATATTGTTGATTCAGATATTATTTATTACACATAGACAATAACATGTTAAAGAAAGGCAGAGTAGTAGTGAAAATGAATGAGTTAAGGGAACAATAATGTTTCACATGAGTTCATTATCTGATTTCTAATTGTTAAACTACATTGTTTTACACACATACACACACTGTCTTCCCTCCCCTCTCTCATACACACACATATCTAGCTATGTTTTTATGTATGCATATATATTTATAGGTATACATACACATAAGTATACACACATACACACATTCACATATAAATACATACATACATGGATTCATACATGGTGGCTGTCCCCTCATTATCGAGTATGGGCATTGCACGATATAACATTAATAATAGTTATCAATAAATGCTATCGTGCAATGCCTGTACGTGAAGATATTTTTTAAAGTGAGGAAAGACTGTGCACTGAGCCAATCCCACTCTCTGAGTGACAGCAGCTATAACCCGAAAAGAAGAAAAGATCAACATCATCGGTAACTACTGAGGCGCAGGCTTTATGTCGAAGTTATCCAAGTTCCTGAGTTGCCTTCTCCTAGAAGAATGCCTTGACAAAGGCTAGGGGTCCTTCACTCCCAGTGGTTTAACTGCGCGATCGAGTATCCAGCCCGATTATTTCTATGTCCCCGCGCATATACATACACACGCATACATGCATATACATATATACATATATATACATACATACACATGCATGCATGTTTCTACATATTTACACATTTTTGGATGACCGTTGACTTCTAAGTGCCCGCCCATATACATACACATCATACAGGTGTATATATATATATATATATATATATATATATATATATATATATATATATATATATATATATATACATACACATGCATACATGTCATACATGTATATACATATTTACACATTTTTGGATGGCCTTTGACTCTTATAAGTTCTTCCGCCCTTTGTCAGGTCTTGTTTTTTGTCCTGCAGGGTGTACAAAATCCTCCTCCTCACCAAGTAAACTTGGTGGGGTTGCCGGTTTAGTGTCTGACGATCCAGCCATGCGACAGGTTGTACTGGGTTACATGTTACCAGTAACACTCAAGAGTGACCCAACATACATACATGAGGAGTTTGCACACTGGTTAATTGCTGGCCTTGTGCCTAACATAGAAACAATTATTGGAGCTACAGGTTATATACCTACCCGCTGGACCAAAGTATAACTGAACTTGGATTTGTGGACAATGGGCGTAGCTCCCTAATTCATAGACTACAAATGGCTACGATAGCTGGGACCTTCAAAATTTTCAAAACATTCTAGCGATTCAAGGGATGACAGTTTCTTTTCTTTTACAACTTTGCCATCAGGAAATTGGCTGGTCAAAAATGTACTCGAAATTAAGAGAAAGAAAAGAAACACATATTAAGTTAAATAATTACTTCAGTAGTTACCATCCTTGATTTATATATAGAAATATTTAGATATATTAAGTTTAAAATGTCAAATTCAAAATAAGATAATGAAATTAAAGATGATAAATAATTGTGTTTACTTTTGGCACAAGGCCAGCAATTCACCAGTATATTACTGGTACTTTATTTTATCGACCCCGTAAGGATGAAAGGCAAAGTTGACCTCGGCGGGATTTGAACTCAGAATGGAAATGGCCGTAACTCTATGCGTCAAAGCATGACGTCCGACCCTCTACCGATACTGCCAATCCACCATTAAAGATGATAAATAATAATCTAAAAATGTAAGTTTTTTTAATGTATCTCTGTTGTTTAGATCCATTCAAGCAAATAGTTATGTATATTTACAACTTGCCAAACAAATTTTGTGAAATGTCTGCATTTATTGAAAATTCCTCTCCATATATTTTGAAAGTCTGTTATGTATCCATAATCTGATTCATTTTCTTTAATTTCAACTTTTCAGTTTACCTTTTTTTAAATTATCATATCGATTCTTTTCAATATAGAATCTAAGAAGGGTAACTAATCTCATCATAGTTTGACATAGGGCTGCGACGTATTATGTACCTGTATACATATACATATTCTTTAGTTACCTTTTCTGTATTAAGCAATTTCACGGGGCATTTAATTAAACCATTTCTCATCTTCGGTTACATCTGATAAAGTTTCAGTTGAGCAACTCTTTGGTAATGTGAAACTTCAAGTCATGGGCAGTTAGATTTAGGGACAGCTATTTTACCTTAATACATGCATACATACTGCCGCGAATGTTAATTGTATGCGCATATACATACACACACATAAGCAAATGGAGGCATGATCATGTGCCTCCATTTTTCTGTTTAACATAGATCCAACCAGTGTCATTGATGTTGAAGCTACCACTGGGGGTCAGTCTATTTCTATTCTTGATGTCCGAATTATGAATGTCTTCAAGTGTCCAAACTGGTATTGCCTATGTTGGTACTGACACTGGATACTGGTACTATAAAAGCAATAAGGGATATGGTGTTATTTAATGCGGATTGCTCAGACTTCCATATGTTTTAAAGTCTGCTAAGATATTATCTGTTTATTACGGCTTTACTCACAGCTCCCTCGTACAAAACGTTCTTATCTATTCCATGGCACTGTACTATTCGCCAGTGGAGATAGAAGCGATAGATGTGACATTGATATACATATTCCTTGATTATTTTGACAATTTTCTTCGATTGATAAAACTGTGTAACTCGATTTTTGTCCTTGGGTAGCAACTATTATTTTCTATTTCCTTATTCATAGAAAGTATGAAAAATGACTAGTATTTCCTTAAAACTTTGCTGTTATGGCCATGATAATGATATTTCTAGATTTACCTAATCCTATTGGGTAAAGTGCCAAATGTGAACATTCTCGTTAAAGCAAAGCTGGAATAAAATAAATGACATGATTCAAAACGTGGCATATATTTATTCTAGGATTATACAAAACACTTAGAAGCGCGTGGGTTTTCGGGTTTTACACTTAAGCTGCAAATTATTTTCACGAATCAGTCCCCGTATATAGTGTCCCATCATGTTTTCATTATATGTTCAAAGTCAAGTATATCCTAGTGGAAGCGCTCGCTTTGTTCTTCAGAGAATGCTCCCATGTTACCCTTGAATTTATCATGATGAGCGTCAAGGATATGTACTTTGAGTGACATCCTGCAACCCATTTTGCCGAATTTCTTCACCAGGGTCTCAACAACCTCCACATAATTTTCGGCCTTGTGATTCCCCTGGAAGCCCCGAAACACTGTAACAAAGCTATTTCATGCTGCCTCCTCTGTCTTAGTGAGCCTTCTTGCACTCCATGATCTTCATTAGTTGTGGTCCGACGAAGACAGCGGCTTTCACTTTTGCCTCAGACACCTTAGGGAAGAAGGCTCGGAGGTACTTGAAGGCTGTCGACTCCTTATCAAGAGCTGTAACAAACTGTTTCACAAGGCCCAATTTTAAGTGAAGTGGTGGGAACAATACATTCCGGGGACCAACCAGTGGTTGTCCATGTCACAAAAGCAAATTTAGAGGAGAATAATAGCCATTTCCTGTGCTTTCAAGGCATAAGAACTAACACTTATTGACCAAATACAAAAAAAGAGTAACATTTACGTTACATAGTGTTATCAAATATGAACACTTGTCCTGAACAAAATCCTATGTCCTATGAGAATGCTGTGAGCAGTTCTGTCTCTTGGGGCAGTAAATTTGCCAAGGACATTGATAGAAAAGATGAGACCTTAATCTTTTCTTTCTTCTGCAGAGCCTAGCATGTAGCCTTGATATTATTTCCTCAGCAATGCTGATAAGCAGATTCTGTTAGCACAAACAGTATTACAGGCAAACCGTACTAATGGAATATTCCTCTCGATAATCCAATCCTATATGTTTGGGAGACAGCTGAGTGGAACATGAAACAGTAATATAATGTATGTATGTATGTATGTATGTATGTTCTTCTGGTTTTATAATTTCACAAATTTTTTTTCCCAATAAAGAGAGAGTCAGTTTCTAACATAGACACAAGACTCTCTCATTGGAATTTACACATCAACTAGGTACATTATGTATGCATGCATGTGTAGATATGGATGTTATTGTATGTGTGGATGTGGATGTTTTGAGTTGTATGTGTGCATGTGTATATGCTTTGCATCTGTACATGTGTATATGGAGTTATTAGATGCAACATTTTGGGAATGTTTTACATATTTTTACTGTTCCATTAATGGATTGTACTTGTAATTTCCTAACTAGTTGTGTTCTTTCTGTTCCTGTGAAGCCTAGCTTCTCAAGATTTGTATTGAGGCAGTTACTAACATACCCCAGTGCCCCAATAATCACGGGCATCAATCTGAAGGTGTAATCAGGGTGGAGTATCTGCAGATTTCTCATCAGTTCTGCATAAATATTCTCCTTTTCGTTAATCTTTGATATTATATTGGCATCTGCTGGGCAGCTAATTTCCACTACTGTGCATGCTTTCTTCTCCTTGTCCCATATCATAATATCTGGTCTGTTATGCCTGCCTGCATTTTATTGGGGTTTTTACTGGAACATTCCACCAGTACTCTTTCATATTATGTACATGGATGTCTTCCACATTGCTGTAGCTTTTAATGTATTCATTATCGGGGCTATCTTTTTTACGAACTGCATTGTAAAGTGTTTTGGCCACTACATCATGCCTCATAGGTAGATAGTACCGCGATGACATCTTTGGACAGCTGCTGATGACATGGATGATATCCTCGATGTTAGTTCTGCAGAGTCTGCACTTGTTATCACATCTAGATGTTTTGGCCACTATATCATGCCTCATAGGTAGATAGTACCGCGATGACATCTTTGGACAGCTGCTGATGAGATGGGTGATATCCTCGATGTTAGTTCTGCAGAGTCTGCACTTGTTATCACATCTAGGTGTTTTGCCTGCATCCCTATCTCTTTTGTGAATCAGGTATTTCGTGTTAATCTCCTGTTCTTGGATTGCAAAAGCGTATCCTTCATAGCGGTTGTTGGTCCAAGATAGACTACTTTCCTTATCTATATTACTCTCACTCTGGAGCTTCCTGGCAACATATCCATGCATGATTTTTTGCTGATAAGCAAGCAGTTTTTCATCCATGGATTCACTGCGATACTGCTGAGCGACTTCCATGGGTGTGAGCTTTTGATTTTGTATGTATGTATGTATGTCATTATATTCGTGTGTGCCTACAAAAGCTAATTAAACGAAACTAGCATTGTTACAATACTCTTTATTTCAAAATTTAAAACAGCTCGAAATCCTACTGTACGCCATCATGTAATTCGGACAAACACAATCTGCATCTTATTAATTCGAACAGACATTAGAAAGCACACCAGGTTTGTTGAACAGTGTTGCTATTTATAAATAAACATATAGTCATTTATTTTATGAATTTTGAATAGTTTCAGAAAAGAAATTTCTTTAACATCAGTGCTGCAACCAAAGGACCACTGAACATTCTGCTGTTTATTGCACCTGTAATGAAAGATAAATATAAATTTATATAGGAGAATTATATATATCTTGTAGAGTATATATCTACCAGAATGTTTTCAATCCGCTGACGCGTGTATGAGTATATTGTTATAAACGCACAAACACAGACACACTTACAAAAATACACACTCACAGACATACATTCATACAAATACACATATATTCACACAAGCACACACATACATTCACACAAACACACACATACATTCACATAAAAACACACACACATACATTTACACAATCATCACCCTTTCCTTCCTCGGTCATCTCTAGTGGGTAACATCATCACCCCTTCCTTCCTAGCTCTTCTCTGGTGTGTAACGTCATCACCCCTTCCCCAGCTATCTCTAGTGCGTGACGTCATCACTCCTTCCTTCCTCAATCATCTATAATGCACGACATCATCACCCCTTCCTTTCCCAGCCATCTCTAGTGTGTGACGGACAGACGGAAGCCGTTCAAATTTATATATCTATATATATAGAACAAAACCAGTTTTCACATTAAGGTCTTTATTGATTATGCACACTTACGACCGCCTCATAGATGAGTGCCCCAGGATTCATCTTAATGTTATAGACCCGAGTCCAGCCCAATCTGCTAATCAGACTTATTAATCAATCAAAACCAAAATCTAATCTGATGGTATCCCGTCCCAAACGATATACCCACACATATATATGAGTATTGATCAATCACCGCATATACAGAGAGGGACACTCCCAACCACACACACACACACACACACACACATATATATATATATATATATATATATATATATAAACATATATATGTACATATAGAGATATACATATAGAGTTACGGGGTGTTTATGGCAGGTAGTGGGGAGCAGCAGCTGGGATTGTTAATCTCAGTATTTCAATCACACTTACTCTTTTAAACACAGGAGCAAAAGATCCCACACAAGTCTGGCTGAGTGCGTATGGCGGCTTAAGGACGAACTTCTAAACTTCAAATTGAAGTGAAAGACCTAAAATATCTGCCTCCATACGCGTTTTGCAGCAGGGAGTGCAGTCTCTGCATATCAGAATGTGTGGAGATCGTAAAATTGAAAGGCCGTAGAATCAATACGCGGTCCGAAGTTATAATGAACCGCATGCATCGGCGGGCCCATTTTCTCACCAGGCTCGCATATGCACGGCCCGTGATGATTAAAAATACACCAACCTGAACGTCTGACAATCGACCAGCTTCACTCAACCGCAATGCGGTCTATTGCACGAATGTCGATATGAATACCTTCTTAAAATGATGTCTTCCTTTACACTTTCTTTTCTGTATCATCTCCCTTAGTTCATGTTTCTGTTATTGCTGGCCTTGTGCCAAAAGTAGAAACAATTATTATTATTATTCCCAACATTTTATGAAAGATGGGTGAGAGAGGCAAGCATGGCCCGAGTGAATGGGCCTGCTCAGAGTATGCGACTGTAAATTGAAGGTGGAAAACTGGGAGAAGGCACTTGCCCTGGTGGTCAGGGGCACCGTGGATTTTTTTAATGGGCTTTCTCCACGAGTGTCCCTCGGAAGTCTCCCCACTATTAGGGAATTTCCTTTGTTTCTTTTTTGTCATTTTCTTTGTTTTTTTTCTTTATACGCAGAAATTCCCATTTGTACCGTCCTGTACCATCCTGTGCTGTTCTTAATGTTATACCGTATGTCAACCCTTGTGGTTAATAAAGAAAACATTATTATTATTATTATTATTATTATTATTGACAAAGTCTCCCTCTCTCTCAGTTGTCTGACAGCGCTCTCTCTATTTTTGTGTCATCCATGTTTGAACGAAATGTTTTTTTGTATAGCTTTTATATAATACGACACCCCATAAAGGGGTGTCATGTTATTTGGGAGTGTACCCAAATTAGGTGGGTCACTTCTTCTAAACTTTTATCAAGTTTAAAACTTGAATAAAAGGTTAGGAACGGTTGAAATCGATGAATACTGTTGAAAAAAACTGGAGCCGATAAGAGGCATGGCTTCACCTTCAATAATAATGGTTTCTTTATTGGCCACAAGGGCTAACATGAAGAAAAACATTACAGACGGCACAGAACGGTGCGGGACGATACAAAGTGGGTTTTGGCCGTGTAAAAGGGTTATTACAAGACAAAAATGTGTAAAAACAAATTGAAAAATTCAAACAACAAAAATTCCCTAAATAGGGGGAAGCGTCCGAGGGTCACTCATGACGAAAACCACACAAAACATCACGGCCAATAACAACAGCAATAACAAAAGTAACAGTGATAAGGTCGAGAAAGACAATAACAATGACAATGACAACAGCCACAACAACAATAACAGCTCAACAGTACCAACGAAAACAACAACAATGACCTTAATACCAGTATCAGCGATCTTAGCACCAACAGCAAGATCAGTAGCAGCAGTAGCGGCAGCAATAGTGGTGCGACTGAAAAAGGGGCCACTTCTTGTGCAGGTGTGGTCCGAAATATAGAAACAGTGCTAGTCACGGAGGAGAAGATGGCAAGGACCATGGTGACGAGAAATGCCAATCGAGTCTCCCTGAAACTTCCACCCAATTTTTTCAAGGACCAGCAGTTACGGACGGTGACTTACTGCACTGTAAGCAAAATATCACATCTGGTGGAGAGAGCCACAGAGACTCAAATCCCAAAGACCTTGGAGTGCGTCTGGGCGCGCAAAACCTACAACACCCGAGGAAAAAAAATATGCCACAGTAGACGTACTTTTTTCCACCCCACAGGAGGCGAAGTCTCACTCTTTCGTAACCCTAAAGAGTGAGGGGATAGTCTTGCTGCCCTCCTACTACGGGCAGAAAATTGTGAGGTTCAAAGTGACACAGGTTCCGCCCGACGTGCCCATACTTTGGCTGGCTGCGTCTGTCCTGCCTGGAATCGAGGACAGGACGACCATGCTGCAAGTAGAGAAAATAGGGAGAGAGAACTGGTCAGGTATAGGCATGCAATTGCTAATACAAACTGACCAGAAGTGTATCGAGGCTATCCCCGATATCATAGACCTCGAGGAAGGACTACAACTCCCTATAAGCTTGGATGGAAGACGCCCAAAATGTTATTTCTGTGGGTCAAAGGGTCACCTCAGGGCTTTTTGCCCGCAGAAGACAGCAAAGAAGAAGGCCCTCCTCCTTCCAATGCCTGGTCCGCTGCTACCAAGAGCAGAGCATGCAAGACACGCAGAAGACCCTTCCACGGTGAGTAGGAAGGCAACGTCTGTAGCACCCGTACCAAGGCCACTGACAACTAAAGCAGTAGCGTCAGTGGCGGCAACACCAATAGCTACATTTGCAGTAGCTGCACCAGCAACAAAATTGCCGGAGAGGGCTCCACTACCATTACCAACAGCCGTGGAGCACATACCCCTCCCAGACGCCACGGAATCCGACATGGAGTATGAGGCGGGAGTGAAGTGGCAAACGGTCTGCCACAAAAAAAAACAGAAAAGAAAAAAAACCCCCTTAGTTTCACCCTCCAAAAGCGAAGAAAAACAAAGAGGGATAAAGGCTGCAAGGCGACTCGCAGCAACGCCACCTCCATCACTACCACAAGCATCACCACCAACAACAACAACCACACCACCACCAACATCACCACAAACACCAACATCGCAAACACAACACAACAAGGTAAACATACCCAACAGCAGCAACAAGAAAACAGCACCCACCTCCCCCCAAAAAACATTACAGTCATAAACATGGCAAATAAAGAACTCTTAGAACATATAAAGCAGCATACAGACATTACAGACAAAAATTACTACACCCCACCAACACCAAGCACTCTCCCATAAAATATAAACATTATTGAAATTAAAATAAAACATTATAAACATTTAAAAGAAAATTCCCCAACGCAGTTGGAGACTTCAAGGGGTCAGTTACCAAAAGGATATGCACCGACATCATCTTGGAGAAACATATGACCAACCAAAAGGACGGTTCAACTGTCCCTTTCCCACACGATCAGGGTAGGTGATCCTTTCTCACTTACTCCATTCTTCATCCAACATGGCCTTACTTAGACTAGGCAGTATAAATGTACGTGGCCTGGGGTCATCTTCGAAGCAGGGTCACCTGCTTAACGATCTCAGGTCACTAAACATAGATGTGCTGGCCACCAGCGAGACCAGAATTTCCGAAGCACGAGACTTCGCACCGATCCTCGGCGGTTACGATGTATACGCATCTCCCAGCCGTCCGGGAACGGGGGGGGGGTGCTGTGCTTTTTCAGAGAGGCTTGGATTTCGCCATACGGGCCATCTTCCTGGACCCAGAAGGTAAGTCGGTGGTACTGGACGTGACAAGCAGCGAAGGCAATGCTTTCAGGCTAGTAGTCGTCTACGCCCCATCAGGGGCAGGGCGGCTAGATTTCTTCAGACGTCTAGAGACCTTTCTTGGAACGTCCCGCTCTTTAATGTTAATGGGCGACTGGAACGGTATCTTAGATCTGGGATTATGTGGGGCTAGTAGGCAAGACAGAAGGGTGTAAAAGCCTCAACAACCTGCTCAGACGTTTTCAACTGTCTGACAGGTATCGACTGGATTATCCGCATGTGCCAATGTGGACATGGGTAAACCGCTTCGGATCATCCAGATCGTATCTAGATAGGTTATTGTGTAGGGAAACAGATAAGGCTAGCGTAGGTTGTCCACAATTTAAAGTAGTCGGCTACTCAGACCACACATTTGTGATCTGTGAAGTCGACTTAGATAGACTTCATAGGCAAGGACCCGGTTACTGGAAGCTGAACGCGTCTTTCCCGGCGCACAAGGCTTACAGAGACCGGATAAGCGAATTACTTAAGCGTGCGTTGACGGGTGCGATCGTCAGCAACAGGTGGTGGTTTACCCTGAAAAGGGCAATTAGAGTAGAATCAATAAGGTTTAGCAAAGGAGTAAAGAAAGAGGAAAATAGAGTAGAAGGAGAGCTAGTTAGAAAGCTAGAAGAGACGTTTAAGACAAGCATCGCAACCGACGTGCTTGCGGCAAGATTGGAACTCGACCATTTCTTCAATGCAAAGCACGAAGGCTGCGTTATCAGAGCTAGAGCGCGTGCTCTGAGACAAGAGGGGACAAAAGCTGTCTAATGGGCCCGGGTGGTGGAGGCGTGACGTGGCAACAAAGCCACAATTCAATCCTTGCCTGACCAAAACAGACACATGTTACTCGAACCCGAGCAGATGTGTGAGGTTTTTCAGCAGCACTTTGCTCAACAGTTTGGGAGCGGCGGCGGGCCAGATCGGAGTATGAACTTCAGTGCATACCTCGAGGGACTGCCGCATGCACTTGTTCGGTGTCCGAACATTGCTGACTTGTGGAGCTATGTCGAACATTTGCTGTCACGTGTATGACGGATCCGGTTATCGACTGAGTCCATTGTGCAGATAGCCCCGCCTTCCTCCTTTAAGGAAGAGGAAGGGCAGGCAGTTTTTATCTGCCTGGTGGCCATGGCGAAAGAGATTGTATGGTGGACAAGGTTGAAAGGATTGAAGACGGACACTTTCCTCTTCGGCGAATCCCTGATTAACTTTTTCAAGTTTCACTTGAAGAGGAAAATCAGGGCGGAGAGACAAATGCTATCTTCTAGTAAGTTTGTTGAAAGGAGGGTACAAGTGGCGAGTCTGGTCCGAGTGAACGGGCCCGCTCTGAGTATGCTGAGTATGTGCATGTAGACTGAGGAGTGGGAAACTGAGAGAAAGCGCTTGCCCTGGTGGTCAGGGTAGCCGTGGTCTTCTGTGTGGTTTTCGCCACGAGTGACCCTCGGAAGTTTCCCCCCAATTGGGGAATTTTTGTTGTTTGAATTTTTTTGAGATTTCTATCTTCTTGTTATAACCTTTTTTACACGACCAAAAACATGGACGCTATACGTCTCCCAAAATTAAGCCGTCTGTCACGTGACAGCGACTCTAACCACCACTATTGTGAACTTTGCTACAATTGCTAACACCGATAATGTTTTCGCTAACAGCAGCAGCGACACCAGCAATAGCAGTCGCCAAAGTTTGCCACGTACGGACCTAGACTGTCCACCTTTGCCAATGTCTACCGGTGTTAAAGCCGCCATCTCCACCGCCTCAAAGTCATCGAGGTAATAAGAATAAAATAAGAGAACTGGTCAGGATCTGGGATAGAGCTCCTGATCCAAGCGGACCAGAAAAGCGTCCGAGAGATTCCAGAAGTGATAAACCTTGATGACAGCAGCCACCTCACCCTAGTCGCTGAAAGTTTAAGGCCTAGGTGTATCGTTTGTTGCGATGGAACCCACATAAACGCCTTCTATCCCCAGGGGATGGCTAAAAAATTAAGGTCACCTCTCCTGCCTACCACACTGGTTCAACCAGCAAGACCAGCAGCAGCAATGGCAGCAGCAACTGTAGCAGAAACGACAGCAGCAACAGTAGCAGCAACGGTAGCAAGACCCACACCACCGACGCCCACCGTACCAGAAGTAGCACCAGCGCCTCCACCATCCACTACGCCACAACCAACACTAACGCCTGTGGAGGACATTCCACTTCCCGAACTCTCACAACTGGAGACGGATTGTGACGAGGAGGCGGGGTGGGTGGGAAACTGTGTCTAAAAGAAAGAAAACAGAAAAGAAAGGACCCTCCTCCTTCGCCCTCCCCCCAAAACAGAGGGCGAAACAAACAAGCAAACAAAAAAAACCAAGAAAGTTAAGACAGCTATGCCACCCCCACCACTACCCACACCACCCACACCAGCATTACCAACCCCATCACCACAATCACCAACACCATCACCATCATCAACCCAAACACCACCATCACCAACACCACAAAAAAACACCAACAAGCGAAACAACACCACAAAAAACACCAACAAGCGAAACAGAAACAAACAAACAAAAAACGCAAACAAAACAAAGCACCCAAACCGATACACACTACACAGCATTAAATTTGAACAATAAACAATTATTACACTACATCCAACACAACACCAGCATCACAGAGAAAGACTACACAAAACCGCCAAACTTCACACCACCCACACACATACAAATCACACGTATCACACAGAAAACATACATAACACTGAAATAAAAATTCCCCAAGGACAGTGGAGATTTCCGGCAACACTTTCCAGGAGGATATATAAAGACATACTTCCGGAGGGAGCCACAAACCATCCTTCCTTCACAAGAACTGAGGTGAGTGGTCTTTCCCAACTTTTGCTACTACTTTTCAACATGACCTTACTCAGAACCGTTCAACATCATGCACTCGGTTCGCCAAGGATGTCCCCTCTCGTCCCTGTTGTACGTATTGACTCTCGAGCCATTACTGTATAAACTGGGATACGGGAGAACCGTGTCAGCATATGCCGACGACGTCACCGTAGTGTGTCGAACGCTAAACACATCGAGGCGATCGGCACTACACTAAGAGAATACGAGGCGGTGACAGGAGCAATGATTAAACAGAAAATGTCGGTGGGTCTGTGGCTCGACACCTGGAGAGGCAGGTCCATGCCGTTCAACGGTGTCGTCGAGCACTGGACGTACGGACCGGTTAAATTGCTAGGGGTCTGGTTTGGTCCGGACCTCCAGACGGACAAAAACTGGGACGAGGTGACGAGCAGGGTGGTCTCTCACCCAGAAATGGGCGAGAGGAAGCTATCCCTGAAAGGTCGAGCGGAGGTGGCGAACGCGTACATCGCGTCCGAAATCTACTACCGCCTGACCGTCGTTCCTTGTCCCAAGCCTCGCCTGACTGCGTTGGAGCGTTTGCTCTTTCGCTTTTTGTGGAAAGCGGTCCATTTGCTGTCAACAACGGCTACGCGGAGGGCTGGGCAAGCCGTGGTTAATTATGCGCAAACATGCGCTCAGGCTACGGCATCTCCACCTCTTCCTCCACAGTGATCAGGTGTGGACGCCGTTTGCTAGACGCATTTTTCCACAGCTCATCTCCTTAACGGAGCGGCAATCCTGGGTCAACCGAGAGGGAACGCTTGGAGCCTGGAAAGTATTCGACCAATCGGGCGATGTGGTCGGTGGAACTCCACCTTGGCGTTCTATAGAGTGGAGGGAAAGAGCGACGGTGTCCTTGGGGAGACTCTGGACGTCGACGAAAATCAACTAGCCAATCTTTTCGGGAGAACTTTCGGGCTGGGGCTCATGGACAACATCCAGAAATCCCTGACCAGGCAGTGGTAACGGGGAGCTTTGCAAGTTCGGGATAAACTCTACAGACATAGAAGTGCCGTAACCAGCCTGTCCGAGATGCGCGCAGGGCGATGAAACCGTCCTGCACGTACTCGTCCAGTGTCCGAGCATTGCTGAGTCCATCGTGAGGATTTCCTTGCCGCCTTCTTTTAGCCATGAAATGCAGACAGTTTTCATCTGCCTGGTGACCATGGCGAAAGAGGTCGTGTGGTGGACGCGTTTGAAAGGGCTCACGACGAACACTTACCTCTTTGGTGATGCCCTGATTTACTTTTTCTAATTTCATTTGAAAGGGAAAATCAGGGTGGAGAGGGAAGTGCTCTTTTCCCAGCAATTTGTTGAAAGATGGGTGAGAGAGGCAAGCATGGCCCGAGTGAATGGACCTGTTCTGAGTATGCGCCTGTAGATTGGAAGTGGAGAACTGAGAGAGCGCACTTGCCCTGGTGGTCAGAGTCACCTTGGTTTTTTTTAATGAGCTTTCTCCTCAACTGGCCCTCAGATGTCTCCCCCTCTATTGGGGAACTTTCCATTGTTTCTTTTTTTTGTCATTTCCTTTGTTATTATTTTTTTTCTTTGCACGCAGAAATGGCCATTTGTACTACCCTATACCGTCCTGTGCTGCCCTTAATATTATACTTTATGTCAATCCTGATGGTTAATAAAGAAAACATTATTATTATTATTGGTTGTTGAAGCGAATGGTCGTACTATCGTTAGCTCGAGTAAATTTGTTATTTCTACGGTTTTAAATACGTTTGTTATTAATATTTTTGTTTCAAAAGGGGCATAAGTCTTTACCCTAAGAAAGGACTCCCCATAATATTTGGGCCTTTTGGCCCAAATATTTGTTTAAAAGAAAACTTTTATCGAGAAAAAAGCATGTCGGAGCCACGCCCTCCAACTGTGTTTGCTATGGTGCGACAGCGACTCAAACGTTGAAGCTAATAACGCTACCCCTCCCACAACAATTTTAAAATGTAACACCACATCAGGCAATATCTCCAACACCAGCACCAACAACAACACAAACAACAGAGAGAACATTAATATAAACAAAATAACAGCACCAACAACAGCAACAACAGCGACAACATTACCAACAACACCAACAACAGTAAAAACACAGTCGTGAAGAAGAACAACACCAGCAACAACGACAACAACACCAACAACAACTGCAATAATGAAAACAACAGCAACAACAACAGCAAGAACGACAACAAAGACAACTATATCAACAACAGTGACTACTACAACAACAGCAACAACAACAACAACTGCAATAATGAAAACAACAGCAACAACAACAGCAAGAACGACAACAAAGACAACTATATCAACAACAGTGACTACTACAACAACAGCAACAACAAAAACAAAACAACAAAAGCAACAGTAACGAACGAAATCACACAGCAGGGAGGAGTCGCCCAAGCTACATCATTCTCGAAGGCTACCAAAAATGTTGAACGAGTAGGCGTCAGTGATAAGGAGATGAGGCAGGCCAAGGTGTAGGTCAAGAAAACTAGACGCAGGGTCAGCCTCACCGACCCACCCGAGGTCATGAAAAACCGACGACTGTGTGTGGTCTCGTACCGTACACTTGGACTGAAATTGGGCCGGGTGGAACGGGCGACCGAGTCACAGGTCAAAAGGTATATGGGTGCCGTCTGGGCACAGAATACCTACATAGCCCGAGGATCGAAGTATAGCACAGTGGATGTTCTCTTCGCTACACCCGAAGAAGCCACAGCTCACGCCATTACGCCACTCAGCAGGGACGAAATACTGATGGTTCCCACATACTGCGGCCAGAGAGTCGCGAGGGTCTGAGTGTCCCAGGTTCCGCCCTCAGTGGAGAGCACTTGGCTGATGGCGGCCGTCCTCGCAGACATCGAGGGCTCAACATGATGCCATGCGTATAAGACAGGAAAACTTCTCAGGCTCGGGGATGGAGCTAACCATTCAATCAAACCATGAAAGCATAGAGGCCATCGCCGATGTGATCGACCTGGACAATGGTAGCCATCTACTGTGACTGTCGAAAGTAGGCGCCCAAGGTGTCACGGGAGCGGAGACAAAACACACCTTAAGTCCTTCTGCCCCAAACTCACCAAGGCGGGCACGCGCTCCACTCTTCTCCATACGCCGTGCCTCGCGACTGGAGTGGCCAAACCACCCGTGGCCGCAGTTGCGGAAAAACTACCAGCACCAACGACACCAATGACAAAAACACCATCTTCACCACCAATAAGCGCCAACAAGACCAATGGAGAGCATTCCCCTTCCCGATATCGCTAAATCGGACAGAGAGTGTGATGACTCTGAAGGGTAGAAAACCATCGCAGCGAACAAAAAAGAAAGAACTCCCTACATTCGTCCCCCAAAAAAGAAGAGGATGAAAAGACACAAAAAATGAAAAAATCAACGAGCACACCACCATCACCATCAACAGCTGCACCCCCCCCCCCACCACCAGTATTACCATCTACTCCATCGTCACCCCTAGCAACACTACAGCAAACACAGAAAGCACCAACATCCCCAAAGCAGACACAATACACAGCTATAGACACAGACAACAAAATAACATTCAACACCACACCAGCTTCACAGAAATAAATTACAGATTAAAGAAAATTGGTGACTATCGAGGGAACCTAGTCAAAAGAATTTACTCTGACATTCTCGTAGAGAAATCCACCACTGGTCGGAGGGATGGATCACCTACCCGCTTCATAAAAAAAGTCAAAGATAAAGTTTATTTTACTTTTCCCATCTCATTTGTTTTCCTCCTATCTTAGCCAACATGGCTTCTCTCAGGATAGGCTATAGAAATGCACGTAACCTGGGGTCGTCATGGAAGCAGGGCCACCAGCTCAACGACCTCAGGTCAATGAACATAGATGTGGTGGCCATCAGCGAGACCAGAATTTCTGGGGCACATGCATGTGTACGCATCTCCAAGTCGACTGGGATCGGGAGGCGGAGTCGCTGTATTGTTTCGGAGAGGCCTGGATCTCGTGATACAGACCATCTTCCTGGACCCAGAAGGTAAGTCGGTGGTGCTGGACGTGACCAACAGCGAAGGCTATGCTTTTAGTCTAGTGGCTGTTCATACCCCGACAGGGCCAGGACAGTCTGATTTCTTCAGGTGACTGAAAACCTTCAATGTTAGTGGGCGATTGGAATGAGATCTTGGATGCACGCTGGGATTGTGTGGGATTAGCGGATAGGAGAGGAGGGTGTAAAAGCCTCGCAAACCTGCTCAGACGTTTTCAACTGTCTGACAGGTACCATCTGGATTTCCTGAATGTACCAGTGTGGACATGGACATACCGCATCGGGTCATGCAGATCGTATATAGTTAGAGTATTTTGTAAGTAAATAGATAGTTCTAGCATAGGTTGTCCACAATTCAAAATAGTAGACTACACAGACCACAAGTTCGTGATTTGGGGGTTCGACTGAGATAGGCTTGATAGACAGGGACCCGGCTACTGGAAGCTAAACGCGTCGTTGACAGTGCGCAAAGCCTACAGAGACCGGATTAGCGAACTAGTTGGCGGGGGCAGTCGTCAACAACAAATGGTGGTTCGCCCCGAAAAGGGCGATTAGAATAGAGTCCATTAGTTTTAGTAAGGCGTTAGCAAGAGAGAAAAATATAGCAAAGGGAGAACTAGTTAGAAAATTAGACGAGGCGCTTAGTAAAGATATCACGACCGACATGCTTGCAGCGAAATTGGTCCTCGACCAATTCTTCAACGCAAAGCACGAAGGCTGCGTTATCAGAGCTAGAGCACGTGCTCTCAGACACGAAGGGACGAAAGCTGTTCGATGGGCCCGAGTGGTGGAGGCACGTCCTGGCAACAAAGCCACGAACCGGTCTTTGTTACTCGCAAATGTGTGCGTCATTGAGCTGCACTTCTCTCAGCTGTTCGGGGGGCAATGGCAGGTTGGATCATAGGATGGACATTAGTGCCTACCCTGACGGTCTACCGCAGCTCTCGGTTACTGAGGCGGAGTGTTGCGAAAAGCCGATAACAGCCGTTGAAGTACGGGAGGCAATGATTGAGTGCATGATGGTTTAATCGCCTGGTTAGGATGAAAGCTTTCGATAGAGTCGACCATCGTTATCTGGCGGCGTTCCTGAGAGCGGTCGGCTTTAGGCCTGTCTTCAGAGGCTGGATCACTGCCATGCGCAGTGACATCTGCTCTGAGTTGAGAGTGAACTGACCCCTTTCGGAACCGTTCAACACCATTCGCTCGGTCCGCCAAGGATGTCCCCTCTTGTCCCTGTTGTACGCATTGATTCTCGAGCCATTACTGCACAAGCTGGAGACGTTGAGGGGCGTCCAGCGCAGACTGGGATGCGTGAGAACATATGCCGACGTCATCACCGTAGTGGTGTCGAGCGCCAAACACCTCGAGGCGATCGGCACTACACTAAGAGAATACGAGGTGGTGATTAACCAGGGAAAGTCGGTCGTCCGTCGGCTCGGCTCCTGGAGAGGCAGGTCTATGCCATCCAACAGCGTCGTCGGGCGCTGGACGGACGGACCGGTTAAATTGCTAGGAGTCTGGTTCGGTCTGGACCTCCAGACGGTCAAAAGCTGGGATGAGGTGACGAGCAGGGTCGCCTCTCTCACCCAGAAATAGGCCGAGAGGAAGCTATACCTGAAGGTTCGAGCGGAGGTGCAGAACGCATACATCGTGTCCATCATCTACTAACGCCTGACCGTCGTGCCTTGTCCTAAGCCTCGCCTGAGTGCACTGGAGCGTTTTTTCTTTCACTTTTTGTGAAAGGGACGCACTCTGATGGTCAGGAGATCCATTTGCTGTCAACACCTGCTTTGCGGAGAGCTGGGCATGACATGGCTTATGATGCGCAAACATGTGCTCAGACTACGGCATCTCCACCTCTTCCTCGACGGTGAACAGATGTGGTCGCCGTTTGCTAGACACGTTTTTCTACAGCTCGTCTCCTTGACGGTGCTGCAGTGTCGGGTCAACTTAAGACTGAGAGGAAGCATTTGGAGCCTGGAATATTTTCAGGTGCTCACAGCGCTCAGCCAATCGTGCACTGCGATCGGTGGAAACTTCCCTCTTTTCCGAAAAACTTCCGGTCCAAGGAACATGGATGACTTCCAGAAATCCCTGTTCTGGCAGTGCTACTGGGAACGATTGCCAGTTCGAGATAAACTCTACAGGAATGGGAGATCCCCCTGCACGCATCTCAGACCTGTCTGAGATGCGTGCAAGGCGACCAAACCGTCCTTGCGCGCATTATTCAAGTGTCCGTGCATTATGATTTGTAGGTTTACGTCAAACACCTGCTGTCACATATAAGACGGATGCGGCTATCAACTGAATCCATCGAGAAGATTGCTCCGCCACCGTCCTTTAGCCGGCAAGGGCAGGATTGGTTTTTATCTGTCTCGGGCCACGGCGAAAGAGGTTGTGTGGTAGACACGTCTGAAAATGTTGAAGACATGAACGTTCCTCTTTGGCGATACCCTGGTTAACTTTCCAGGTTTCGTTTGAAGAGAAAAATTAGAGTGGAGAGGGAAGTACTGCCATCCAAGCAATTTGTTGAAAGGTGGGAACGTGTGGCGAGCTTGGCCCGAGCAAACGGGCCTGCTCTGAAATTGTGCCTGTAGATTGGAAGAGGTCAACTGGGAGGGTTCACTTGCCCTTGCAGTCAAGATGACCGGGGTCTTTTGCCTTTCATCCTTACGGGGTCGATTAAATAAAGCACCAGTAATGCACTGGGGTCGATTTAATCAACTTCCCCCCCCCCCCCCCCCCAAATTGTTGGACTTGTGTCTAAATCGAAAATCATTATTATTATTATTTGGTGGTGGATTTTGCAGTGTCGGTAGAGCGTCGGACAACATGCTTTTTTGGCATATAGTTACATCTCTCTGCGTAAAATTTCAAATCCCACCAAGGTTTTCTTTACCTTTCCTCCTTACGGAGTCGATAAAATAAAGTACCAGTAACGCACTGGAGTCGATTTAATCGACTATCCCCTCCGCAAAATTGTTGGCCTTGTTCCTAAATCAGAAACCATTATTATTTCTTTTGCGTGTTTTATACACTCTCTTGCCGGGCTATTATCTCTGACCTGTAACAAGAGAAAGTGAACGAGTGAGTAGTTGCGGTCAGCTACTTGTATACGAGATGTTATAAAAACATTATTTAAGCCAAAGGGCCCTTGCCGCTAATTATCCCCTCTTTAGAACGGTTAAACGCTCAGCTAAAATATGAACATTTGGTTGACTTACGAAGTATTGGGAAATTTGAAGTTTGAAAAGTATAGTCGCCACAATGCAGATAACTATAATAATAGTTGAATAAATTGAAACGTAATGGTTAACTTCGCTCGCCCACTATACAAGAGATATATGGTTCGATTCCTCGCAGGCGCCTCTGTCCATTTTCTTCTGTCCCCAGTGTACTTAACCCAATTTATTCTATTTTAAGGGTGACTCACTACACTATGTGTTCACACTAAACAAACTACTAGCAGAGGTACCAGGCGTTGCTCGGGTATTAAATAGCAGTTATGTATACCATTTATGCCTATACTTCAGTGCTGCTTCGAAAACTATAGTTTTACAAAATCATCGGATTTTTCCAAAAGGGGGTTCCTGCCCCCAGGGGTCCCCTACTCAATATGTGCTAATTCTGAGAGTTCACATTCATCTGTAGAACAAATGTAGCCCATGTGTCAAGTTTTGTGAAAATCGGTTGCGAACTCTAGAAGGTATGACGTTTTGTTGCATTGCACTGCAGTGCTTCAGTCGACTCCAAGGGAATGGTTAAAGGGCGTTATCTGCTGGGAGGCCCTATAATCAATATCTGGAAAAATGAAAGTGCCCATGACCATCCGGAGTACATAAGTAACCTATGTCTTAAGTTTGGTGAAAATACTGTAGAAATGCATAAGGTTTATACACACGCGCGCGCGCGTGTGTGTGTGTATGTATGTGTGTGCGCGTATGTATATGTATGGTATGTCCGTCGGCGCATACGTATGTACTGGCCTAAATCTTCACTATTTACTTTTACTATTTTAAGGCAAAGTTAAAATCCCGTCGAGGTTAACTTTGCCTTTCATCCATACGGGGTCGATAAAATAAAGTACCAGTAATGTACTGGGTAATTGCTGGCCTTGTGCCAAAAGAAGAAACAACTATTTTAATAACCTGTCATTTTCGTTTACAATTTTATTTACATCATTCTTAAACTCCGGGGCTGGAAATCATTTGGTTATTTTAAATAGAATATTAGTCTAACGACTCCATTTATACCATAAACTTGGTCTTGTCTTTGCATGAAATTGTTCTTCTCGGTCCACATAACGACATATTATCCTCACTTCTTTTCGTTCATTACCAAAATATCGTCTTCCTGTTTTCCTTCGGTTGCAACGTTTCTCGAAATATTTAATTCTGCGTTCACAGATTGAATTTTTTAGTTTAAGAAGATCTCGTTAATGTTGAAAGCAGCGATTCTTTGCTTAAACTTTCTTTCTCAACCCCTCTCCCTTTTTTTTCTCTCTCTCTCTCACTCATACCCCGTCTCTTTCGCTTCCTCTACAGAATGGAGAACAATAAAGAACGCGCAAATCTCTCTCTCTCTCTCTCTCTCCGTCTTTATATATATGTGTTTGTGTGTGTGTGAGTGAACCAGCGTTGGTCGCCATTCTCTCTCTCTATCTCTCTATCTGATTATCTTGTACCTCTCTCTGTATAACGACCTATCTCACTCTCTCTCTCTCTCTCTCTCTCTCTCTCTCTACATCTCCCTTTCTCTCTTTAGATGTATATGTATGTGTGTGTGATATATATATAGAGAGAGAGAGTTGCAACATGTATGTAGTTTCATAGATTTTTGAGGGTAGTGAGAATGAAAATATAAACAGAGCATATAAATAAATTTACAGTAGAATAACATAACAAATATGTTTTAAATATATACATAAATAACATTACAAATGCCTCGATAACACTACAAAGGATGATACAATGAAAGATATATTCCTTCAATGCTACAATTTTAAAGAAAATGTAAAGGAAGGGGTGAACAACGGAGCCAACACCAGAGCAAAAGACAGCAATGTCGCGAGTACTGGGCAACCTCTCTAATGATTTTTGAGGCAAGCCAGCACACTCGCAGCGTTGCCGCGGGTGATGGCGAGTCTGATGTGCTGAAATGTTGTTTTAAAAGACTTTTTAATGGAAATGAAGCAAAATGGAAGCTTAATGCTGAAACTTCGAACTCATGAATTTTGCAGGTTAAAATTTTGCTGGGTCGAAAACTGTTCGCGTATTTTTGTACCTTTGCACGCGTAGTTTGTTTGTAACGTAAATATATAAACAAATGACGCTATAATTTATACATTTGAACTGAAAAATTAATACATTACAAATTCGATTTTTGCACTTGGCGTGGGTCGATTTGAACATTTTTTTACCGATGTCTCCGCCGGACCTTCATCTATAAGTGTAGCAATTTCACCGAAATTTGAACGTAAGGTTTAGGGGGAGATGCGTGCCGACCGTTTTAGTAGACATACAGACAGACAGACAGACAGACAGACAGACAGACAGACAACCTCAGTTTTATATATATAGATAACGAATTTTGTGAGATACTTACTACTTGATGCATGATCATTGCCTCTTTTAGGTGTCCGTAGATCGTCACAACCTATAGACCTCATCATGGTATATATTTGGTCACGTCCTTTTTTCACATCCATTTTACAATTGTAATTGGCTTTTTCTATACAATCGATATACTCCTTGGCTGCCCTATAAAGAAAAAATATGATGATAAAAGAAAAATGAATTATTTAGAAAATAAAGTAAGCTGTATGCACGTCTATATCTCCATAGGAAAAAATTATTTTGTTTAAATGTATTTTCTGCCTTTTGATATTTGCTTCGAGTGGAGGCAACTTAGTTTGCAAGCATTCGGACCAGGTGTCCAATTTTTGACACTTTTTCTTCTCTCAATCTAAGAGGCGTTTCAAACTCATGGGCGCGGTCCTTCTGCTAAGGTGACTCTGACTAACAGACTAATGACTGCTGAAGACCAGAGGCGTGTTTTCACTGCTTAGCCTAGGTGAAACTGATTGATATGTGACTGAGAGCTAAGAGCTAAATGTGTGTTTTTACTGCTCAGTTAAGGCGACACTGTTTAATAGACTGCTGACAGCTGGGAGACAGGTGCTTAGCTGTGGTGCGTTCTGTTTTCATTTAAATCTTTGTGCAGCAGTTATGACTTTTGTTGTATGTGATATTTTTAGCTGTTTTATTTTCCCCAGCCCAGAGTCTCAGTGGGCATTGCCTAGATGCCAATATGGCCAGACCAGCTCTGGCTATCAGTATTGATCCGCTGGTGGGTCAATCATTTATATCACTGTAAATATTAGACATGTGCTAGACTCACTAACAAAGCATAAAGAATATTTTTGTATATTTCTTACCTGCACATAGAGTTTCTGTTTGGCTGATTTTCTAGCAAAGGAAGATAGGCTCTCTGACATTCGTCCATTTGTCCATAATCACATTGAGCCATAACCCTGCCAATCACTGGAAGAAATATATATATATATATATATATATATATATATATATATATATATATATATAGTTTTGTGAGGTTTTTTATATGAAATCGTGTGTCGAAACAAATATTGTTATACTTGGGGAGGGTCATATTTGTGTAATATTGCCAGAATTAATAACAGAACACACTCACTGTTTGGTTGGTTTTCGCTTTTCACTTCTGTGTCTTTTATATCGGTAATCTAATTTATTCGGTCCTCAATGTTGCCATTGACTGACCAACAGTCAAAAATAATACAGATACAATATAGACACAAACACATATATATAGTTTATCAAAGTTCTTTCGTTGCACATCTGCAACATCGTCAGTGGTGCTATTGTTTTCTCCCGTTACATTGTATGTCTACCCTAACAATAGACTACCTGTATTAGACACGGAACTCTGGATTAACACTAGAGGAGAGAGCCCAAATTCTCCACTCACACTATGCTAAACCCATGGCCTCCAAATACCTGATACTCAAAAACTCAGCAATGTCCTCTAGTGCTAAGTTTAATATTCTGATCGCAGATTTGGTACGAGTGATGAAGAATGTGTCCCGCATGTGCGACCCAACAGAAATGGAAAGACACATCCAACACTTCATCAACCGCATGCAGTTCGCTGGCTACAAACAAAGAGACAGAGTCAGAGTATACGAAGGAGCCATGGAGAAGTATAAGACCCTCATAAAACTGGACATGTAGGAATTTTCCCATTATACAGGAGCAAATCATGGAATAGCTTAGATAGGGCTAGACATAAGATAGGGAAAGCCACCTCATGGTACGACAACCAGAGATACCAGAGATACATGTTTGTGGACGCTACCCTGTGGAGGGAAATTAGCTAACCAGTGTAGAAAGGCCCTGAGAAAGACCCACTTAAAGATTAAGGTGGTAGAAAAGCCAGGAACCACCATAAAATCCCTGATCAGCAAAACCTACCCTTTTAAGAAAGCCCATTGTACTAATAGGAAATGTATCATATGTAAGGTAAACCCCCGGATAAACTGTAAAACTAGAAACGTAGTCTATAGCATAAGATGTACAGAGCGTACTTGCAGAAACATGACAACAACATACATAGGCGAGACAGCTCGTAGCATAGGTGAAAGGATAGACCAACACTGGGGGAACTAAAAGGACGAAAAAACGGGTCAGTACTATACGAACATGCCAGACAACAACACGACGGTAACATAGACAACATAGAAATTAGAATAATATCTAAACATAGAAATGACCCAGCAGATAGGCATTTCAGAGAGGCCAGTGAAATAGAACTTAGAAGGCCAAGGCTAAACAGAAAGAATGAATGGAATAACAACAACACCCAAACAAACAACACTGACCTAAGAGAAGTATAAATAAATAAATAAATAAATAGATAAATAAATAAATAAATACATACACAAGCACAATAACAACAAACACATATAAACACACACTAGTAAAGATAGAATACATTAACCAATACACAGTCACCCAATCACGAACACACATCAAACAAAACACTATACACACACGCAAACGCATGCGCAAAGAAGACAAAATAAAATAAACAAACAAACAAATAAATAAATAAATATATAAACAGACTAAATAAAGATGGCGTAGACATACAATGTAACGGGAGGAAACAATAGCACCACTGACGATGTTGCAGATGTGCAACGAAAGAACTTTGATAAACTATATATATGTGTTTGTGTCTATATTGTATCTGTATTATTTTTTACCGTTGGTCAGTCAATGGCAACATTGAGGACCGAATAAATTAGATTACCGATATAAAAGACACAGAAGCGAAAAGCGAAAACCAACCAAACAGTGAGTGTGTT
>OZ024743.1:165510609-165630609 GCA_964016885.1 Eledone cirrhosa
CGCCTCTCCTGCACACAGCATTTGATTCCTCTTATGCTCAGTCTCTCTCTCAATTCATTTATGCATTGTCGTATATATATATATATATATATATATATATATATATATATATATATATATATATATATATATATATATATATATATATATATATATATATATATATAGAGAGAGAGAGAGAGAGAGAGAGAGAGAGAGAGAGAGAAAATAGTCTTATTAGGAGGCTACCACAATGCAAGTGAGACATTCATTGATACAGATATTGTGATAAGAAAGATTTGGGGATGTTACGTTGGAGTAGTTTAATGGTACTTATGAAATATTAAATAAAATCATTTCATCAAAAGAGTAATAGAGCTAGAGAGAGAGACAGAGGTAGAGAGAGACACAGACATAGAAAGAGACAGAAAAACACAGAACAAGATAGGCACTCACAGAGGGATATAGGGAAACAGAGGGAAAGAGAGGAAAGGAGAAATAGAGGGGGAGGGGGTAGAGGGAGACACAGAGAGATAGTGAAACAGTGAAAGATAAAGAGACGGAGTGAAACAGGGTGAAAGAAAGAGAGATAAAATTAGACAGAGAGAGATAGAGGGACAGGAAGAGACAGGGAGATATAGAATGACAAAAGGAAGCAGAGAGAGACAAGAAACAGAGATAAAAAGTCAAAGAGACAGAGAGAGAGATAGGCAACTGAGAAAGAAAGAGAAAGAAAAAAGAGGCAACCAACTCTTGATATTTTTTTTTTCTAACGGACCGTGGCGGTATTTTTTACCGTTTAGTTAGAGAGGGTATGGGAGCTCGCATGATATTTTATTTTGGGGAGTCATCTGAGTCTGTTAGAAGGAAGGTTGTCTACTCTTTGTATTTTCTACCATAACTACAAATTGATAACTGCTTACCGCACTCAAATTGACAAATGCTCACCACCTTCTCTTCAAACCAATGATCTGGACTGAATGTTTGAAACAGATGGAACTCTGTTAATGGTAACCTCAAGCTAGTAATGCTAAATAGTGAGACGGATTAAGCCTATGTATCCCAAGAAAGAGTCATGAGTTATGCATGCGATAGGCTACTGCACAGTTTCCATCTGCTAAATTTCACTCACAACTCGAGACTATAGTAGAATACATTGCCAAAGTACTTCTCAATGAGATTTTTAACCATACAACCGTTCATTTCTGATTCGCCAGATCTATGATTAAAAGCGTTCCAGTATTAGCAAGTTCATCTTCATTTATGACGAAGTGCTGTAATATAGGAGAGCGACGATATAAAATCCCTGTCTCGGTGGGCAATGAGATGTAGTGTAAATACATAAGCAAAAGCTCGATGAACATACATAAAAATCATGTTGCAATAGTTAATCTCACTGATCCATCCACCCATCATTGATCTTGAACTGTTGATGGAGTTGTAATGACGACGTCGTGATATTTAAAAGTGTCGGAACCCATCTCTCTCCAGTTATGAACACAACCAATTTTTTCCATAGAAATATATATATATATATATATATATATATATATATATATATATATATATATATATATATATATATATATATATATATATATATATATATATATATATATATATATATATATATATATATATATATATATATATATATATATATATATATATATATATATATATATATATATATATTAAGATAACAGATTAAAGTTTAAGCAAAGAATCGCTGCTTTCACCCTTAACGGGATCTTCTGAAACTCAGTTTCAGAAGATCCCGTTAAGGGTGAAAGCACCGATTCTTTGCTTAAACTTTAATCTGTTATTTTAATAAATATTTGCTCTAGGGTTCTTATATATTTGTTATATATTTATGCTTATCGAGCCCTCTTTGGATTTTAGTCTTCAAATTTATTATTATTACTATATATATATATATATATATATATATATATATATATAGAGAGAGAGAGAGAGAGAGAGAGAGAGAGAGAGAGAGAGAGAGAGAGAGTGTGTGTGTGTGAAAGAGAAATGTGTGTGTGAGCAGAGAGAGAATCAACTCCAGTACTGGAATTGTACTTTATTTGTCGACCTCGAAAGGATGAAATATAAAATTGAACTCTAAGTTTTGAGAGTTTCCATCTATTGCCGCAATATATATATAAAGTCTAGAAGAGATCTAAAACGTCCAAGAAGCATTGTCAACTCGCGCATATAACGTCAGATTACGTTATAAAAACTAATATCAACCATCATCAGAATCACCATCATCATTATCACCTTTACCATCACCATCACCATCATCATCGTCATCATCATCATCATCATCATTAGGTTCTCATCATCCTTTCCTTTATCCCCTCTCCCTATCATTTCATTCTCTCCTTCTCTCTCTCTCCTCTCGCATAAAAGTTTGAATTGTTAATACAACTTACCGAAAAAAAAGCATATCCCATAAATTAATCCGTTCATTGTGGATGTGTTTGCCTTTGTTTGTTTTGCTTTGTAGGGAAATTTAACCTCAAGCGCTGATTATTATTATTATTATTATTATTATTATTATATATTTATGTTTTTTTGATTTTTTTTATCGCTTTAAGATGGTCTGTTGGTCCTTTCTGCGTGTGATTGTCAAAAGATTTGGCTACACAAATGACAGCTAGAACAGTTTTCCTTTTAAAGTTATTTTTGACTCAGCAGTGACTGCTGCAGGCAAGGTTCTTCCGTCCTATATTAAGCAGCAAGTATGTATATATATATATATATATATATATATGTATATATATATATATATATATATATATATATATATATATATATATATATATATATATATATATATATATATATATATATACATATATATGTATATATATATATATATATATATACATATATATATATATATATATACATATATATATATATATATGTATATATATACATATATATATATATATATATATATATATATATATATATATATATATATATATATAAATGCAGACACACATAAATTTCAATACACACAAGTACATACTAACAACTGCGCGCGCACTCGCACACAATTACACCCAAACAATTAAAGACACACAAACAAACACACGTACACACACATACATATAGTCTACTAGTTAGCAAGGAAATAATTACCAAGAGCTATTAACTTTTTGATTTAACGTTTAGTAAGGAACAAAAGAATTTGACATTTGTTTATAGCTAAGTGGACCGAGCCTAGAACTTAAGAAAACTAAAGATATAAATAGGAAAAAAAAACAAAAAACAAAGAAAACGAAGGAAGATAACAAAAAATAGCGAACGGCGTACAAATTCAATATAATTACACCTTTTGAACATGGGAAAATTTAACGTTTCGGACAGTCGTCCTTCATCGAGAACAGGAACGTGTGTGTGTCTGTGGGGGGTTTAATGAAAGAGAATGGTGTTGATTTCCGTAAAGCAGCATGGTGGTTAAACAGGATTTAGAATTGGGGTTTGGAGCCAAAAGAGCGGAATTTGAGGGGGATAAATGAAATAAACGTGTGAAGGTATAAAAAGTGTATACCTATATTATATATTTAAGTGAATGTATACAGTATGGAAGTATAACAAAGTACCTTATAAGTGCATGTGTGTGTGTATTTGTTCTTGGGGAATCGATGTACGGCCGTAAAGAAAACACTTTCAACCGCCAAGAAACGTTCCCATGCGGACTACAATCTACATTTCCTCACACGTATCCAAGCAAACACGCAAATATACACAAACACAAACATATACACACAAACATACACACACAAAAAGATACACACACACGAATATACACACACAACATACACTATACAACTCATCTACCACACACCATCACATATTCACACTACGCATCTAAAAGTCTCTAAAAATCAAAAGTCAGTCACGATCCCGGTGGCTCATGAGGCCGGTGCTTATGCCAGTTTCCGTGGTGTTAAGCGAGAGAGACTACGAGACCCCTTGACATGACGCCACTCCATCGCAGAGTAAGACTACCAGCTATTGCTGGAACTCAATTTCAACTAAGTGTACTGGAGCAACGTGGAATGAAGTGTTTTGCTCAAGAACACCACACAAAACCTCGTCCAGGAATCTAACCACGACATTATGACTGTAAATACAACACCCTTCCCACTAGGCCATGCTTTACACTCTATTATGCTATGTTCATAACATCTATTCCCCAAACCATGCATATGCACACGCATACACACATACACACGGATTCTACATATATGCACACACATACAGACATGCATACACAAACATACACGCAGATACATATACATACATACACATGCACATGGCAATGTGACAAAAGAAGTGGAATACTACACGTGATGTTATGCTTCACAAGCTGGACTGGCTCTCCCAGCGTATCTTGTAATTTTGTCCGCTGGGTTTGTAAAGCAGTATTTAACTAAGGATTTGCTTTTCAGAAGGACAAAACGACCGAAAAAAAGAATGTCGCAACCCCCATTGGCTAATTTCTGATGTTACCGCCGGATGTCACTATACACACACAAACACACACACATACACACAGACGCACACACACACACACACACACACACACACACACACACACACACACACACACACACACACACACACACACACACACACACACACACACATATATATATATGTGTGTATGTGTCAAAATTAAACAGAAATAACAACACAATAGGCATAGTATATTAGGTTAACGCTTGAAATAGCAGGAAGAGGGCCTTAACATTTCGCACGCTAGTCCTTCATCAGATGAAAGAATGAGAAATTAGAAAGATTGAAGGGACGGGCGGGGGGAAATTAGAAAAAATATTTTTAGGAAAAATAACAGGTCCATTCATGTTGGCATCTCTTGGAAAACTGTTGATGCTGGCGTCTTGTGTATGATATATTTTTTTTAGAAAGGTGGATGATAGAGCGCGTCTACCTGAAATGGAAAAGAATACCGTTTTGTATAAAGAGCTATACGTGTGCGCGTGCGTATGCATGTGTGTGTGTATGTGTGTGTGTGTCTGTGTGTTATTATACGTCCGTACGAAGCTAACAGGATATGTGTGTATATGTAAGTAAAATAGTGTGTGCGCTTGTAAGTATGAAGCAAAACTATGTTAATATAAGGGTCTGTGTGTGTGTGTATACAGAGGTGTGATGGGAAAGTGGAGTGTACGTATTTTGTTGGTCTGTATTATCTGTAAGAGTATATTTCTGACCATAAGAGAGCCATAGGAATCTAGGGGTGAATGTACAAGTGTGTGTGTGATAATGGACGGGATATTAAAGAAATTGGGGAGGTGAGTTGAGTCCATCAGGGAAACAGGACCCAAGGCAGTAAATCAGACTCTGTTCAGTACTGGTGCGCGAGGCCTGTGATCAGTGATGTAAAAGGACACCCATGACTGAGACATGTAGGGAAGAGTGACCCAGGGTTCGGAAATGACGGGTGACGGGTGTATCCAAACCAAATCCCTCAAATATATTATCATCATCCTCATTATCATCTCCATTTAAAGTCCATTTTTCCACGCTAGCATGGGTTTGACAAGTTGTCTCGTAGTGAGACAAACTAGATTCTATGATCATGTATTGCTCATATAGAACTGATTTGGAATTGGTTTCTACAGCTGGCATAGCTTTAAAGAGGCTGTTTGCATAATTGCAAACGAATCGAATATTATCATTAATATTCGAAAAACTCAGATTACATTTATTGTATTCAGCCATGTAGATCAATAAACGATTTGTTTGTTTATATATATATGCCAGATTGGCTTTTGCACGACCAACACCAAATCTTTATGTGTTGAGGCCTTTCCACACTACATAAGCTAGTAGCTTATAACTGTTGCTTGCGGTGGTGATAGGATTAGAAGTATCTTATCAATACTCTCAGGGCCGTGGCGTAGACGCTCCTACATTGACCCCTTTTAGTTGAATGAAGCCTCAAGTAGTTTTTCAGTAGTTTTTCGGAAAAAACAACCATAAACCGACGGAAAAAATATTACAGGTTTCTCATGTGTTATTTTTAATAGTGTTTCCATAAATCAAATAAAGAACCCAAAATTTAATGAGAGGCTGACACACACATATGCCCACAGAGCTATATAAGAAAATGAGGCATATATATACACAAACACGGAAAAGATATGAAGAAGATAGTGGTAAGAAACTCTCAGGAGAGCTGAATAGCAGAAAGTCTTCACAGAAGAACCCCCCCCCCCCTCAAGCAAGCGTTTTAGCCCTTAACTTCTTACACTGTATGGAGGCCGAGCTACATGCTGGTCAATTAAGACGTATGTAGATTTTATTGACAGGAACTAGCTGGAACTCCGCTTTGTTGCCTTTACTTTGAAACTTATATCTAGAAGCTTTCTTGAGTTTGGAAAAATAACGTTAGTAGTCATGGTAACGGCGAGACAGCATCAGTGTCACCGGCCACCGCCAACTACAACTATGAATTACTCAGAGTTACTTCCCTTCACGTACGTTAAATTACAAACAAAATGCCCTCAAACTGTATGGAGGTCTTTTTGTTCACGGACTAAATATTAAGTAGATATGACATATATACACACACATGGAAGAGATATAAAGAATGTATCACAAAATATGCTGCTGGCAATAGAAGAGAGAGCGGAAGTTGATATCAAAGCAGGCGTGTATTGTTACTTTATGTTGATTGAATGCATGTGGTACCTTCTTTCATGCAGGATAGAGAGAGGCGGACGTTCAATACTGACGCAAGCGTGTGTTTATTGCTTTAGTGTCAGCTACTATGTTGAATGCGTGTCGCTCACTTTCTTCGCTTTCTTTATCTCTGTTTCTTTCACTCTTCGTTCATGCATTGGCAACTTATTTGCTTATTTTCATCTTTGGCTTTCAGCACTCTATTTAATTTCACATGTGGTTTCTCTCAAATTCTCACTTCTTCATTCTCATTATTTTCCGTCATATTCCATCGTAGTGAAGACGGTAACTCAGGACGACCACAGATTGACAAACAGTCAAACAAACGAGGAATTATATGTGTGTGTGTGTGTGTGTGTGTGTGTGTGTGTGTGTGTGTGTGTGTGTGTGTGTGTTTGTGTGCGCGCGCGCGCGCGTGCATATGTAAGTATTAGACTAATTAACCTTTAATTAATATTAAACTGCTCCTTAATAATCGAGGTGTACCAGACGGTCTTTAGACTGCCATTTCTAGTGACATTATAAGCCTGTCAAGTAGTCTTAATATCCTAGCAGGCTTGAAAACACTACGCGTGTTTTTTTTATTTCACCATGCTGCCGCGGCTAAGAAAATAGTATGTATTATATTTTGTTCCTCTTTCTCTCTCTTTTTCTCTCTCTCTCTCTCTTATTCTCAGGCTCCCCTTTTTGTCTCGTCAAACCCCTCTCTCTCTTTCGAATTCCCTGCAAGAAATGAGCTGTTGTCCGACCTGCAGAATATTGGGCTCCGGCGATTCAGTCAGAAGTAAATTATCTGATAGGTTCTTCGAGTTGTAAGGTGGAGGGCTGCCACTTGAGGGACATTTGGCTTCTAATTTCTAGATGTTGCATTTGTATTTTGGAAAAGCATGGCGTAGATCAAAGGTTTCAACCCATTTCGGCCAAACGCCCCTCGAAATAACGAAACGCCCCCCGACTCTATTTTTCCATTTTTCAATAAACTACTGATTTTGATATCAGTAGATTACTGGGCCAAATCAAGTTATGTTAGAATCTTAAAAAAAATATTTAAAAAATACTCGTACGAATTAAATACAAAAAAGTTTCAGTCCAAAACAAAAGGAAACTATTTCAAATTATATATTTTTGAAAAATAGACGTGAATATTCTCAAAGATTTGATCTCAGTCGAAAAAGCTTTTATTTTAAATTCTATATTTCACTGTGGATTCACTGTGATTCTATATTTTGAGTGGATAGACAATTCTACAATTCAAAACTGTAAAGTCAAAATACAAAAGATGCAAAATATGAAGAATTTCTTACCCTTCTCTGAAATCAAGGGAAAATAGTACCTTGCAAAATAAAGTGCCTCGATCACAAACTTAATTGCAACGAATGAATTGAGATAGATGCTTAGTGACTGTGAGCAAACAATATCTGTATCCCATATATATCGCTATTTCAGAGCATTTAATCCAATTTCTAATTTCTGCCGGACCGGCAACCGCTCTTTCAAACCAGTTCCTGTACACAGCTAAGTATTCTATAAGTCTCTAGCTGTGTCATTCTCGATAAAAGCACTGGATATGTAATCCTGAAGATTTCTAATAAGAATGAAACGCGTAGGTTACTTCCCTTGCTTTTATCGAGACTCTAATTGTAATACGTGACGTATTCTATTCTATAGCGATTAGGTCTTCAAAATGTTTATTATAAACATACAGAATATTTTCGAATATTCTATGTCTATCTTCACATATATATCGCTATTTCAGAGCATTTAATCCAATATATATATATATATATATATATATATATATATATATATATATATATATATATATATATATATATATATATATATGGTGCAGTGCACCTTACTGCTGCATTAGTGCTGCAGAAACTCGAATCCGGGAACCTTATAGGCACCCGTTTTACGTGTGTTGTGTTGAGGCAAATAACTATGTATATACTCTGGTAATGTATCTTACATTGCCCATTGAGTGCGCTGAGATACAACCGGTACTGGCATTGATAAATATGGTGGGTCCGTTAACCCTTATTATATATATATATATATATATAAATATATATATATATATATATATATATATATATATATATATATATATATATATATATATATATATATATATATATATATATATATATATATATGTATGTATGTATACGTACATACATATATGTATGCAGACGTACAGTAGCATGTACATACATACATACATGTACACATATATATATATGTACGCATGGTTCTACCGAACATTTATTATAATGTTCGGTTTGTTTGTAAACAAACATCCCGAATTAAGCAGTGTTCGGTAACCATCGTTGCCCTTTTGTTCAACACTGACAAAGAAATGATGAACTAGTTTCTAGCTTATTAGCTGTCATCAGCACCGTATACCTTCCTGTCAATCGATTGAACGTTTGAAAGTATATACTTTCCTTATACATATTAACGGCTGAGCAGCCTAATTTGCATATCAAGTGAGTTAGTCGGCCGGGCGTACCGAACATTATAATAAATGTTCGGTAAACCCTTACGTACATATATATATGTGTACATGTATGTATATACATACTACTGTACATCTGTATACATATATGTATGTACGTATACATACTTATATTTAAGTATCAGCCGTACTAAGAGTGAGAAATGAAATTTCATTTTTTCCATTTATCGTTTTCGGTACACCCGCCCGACTAACTCACTCGATATGCAAATGAGGCTGCTCAGCCGTTAATATGCATAAGGAAAGAGAGAGAGAGAGAGAGAGAGAGAGTGTGTGTGTGTGTGTGAGAGAGAGAGAGAGAGAGTGTGTGTGTGTGTTAGAGAGAGAGAGAGAGAGAGAGAGCGAGAGAGAGAGAGAGTGTGTGTGTGAGAGAGAGAGAGAGAGAGAGAGAGAGTGTGTGTGTGTGTGTGTGTGTGAGAGAGAGAGAGAGAGAGAGAGAGAGAGAGAGAGAGAGAGAGAGAGAGAGAGAGAGAGAGAAATGTGTGTGTGTTTGGTACACGTCTATCTATCTATTCATCCAACCAACCCCCCACAAATCTAGCTGTCGTCTGTTCTACAGCGTAGATGTAATTCACTTCGCGCAGAAGTTTTGTTCCAATTTATTGCGGAAATTTTGTAAGTTCAATTTTAATTTTGATACTATTGTGTAGCTTGACCCCCCGTCTGAACTGTCAGGCCGTGGGTCAGCTCATCTTCGCCCCTCCCAGGGGTTAAAAACCTGTTTTTAAAAATTTTGTGGCATAAAAAATTCAATGGTCTGACAGAAATGTTAAACGAAGCTAACGAAAATAGTGGTGGGGGGGGGGGGGGCAGCGGTAAGAGTTGTAAGCTCGCACGCTTTAGTTCCCCCCCTCCTTCCCAACTAACGTCATAGAGAACGAAAGAAAAAATAAAATAAAAACAGATGAATGTGCGGAGAAAAATGACGAAAACACAAATCTGGACATTGATTCCAACAACAACAAAAAAATTGAAAAATTGCATGACAATATTAATACCACAAACAAAGACACAACAAACACAAAAATAACATTTGAAAACAACATCATAACAGAAAGCAAAGCAGACGACAAAGTCAACACCAATAATATTTCAATTGCACAAACAACAAAGAAATCTTTGACATATATACCTGAAAATATTTCAGATGTGGCACAAAGAATTATAAACGCCAAACAATACATAACTCAAGGGGAAAATAGTATTTTATCGGTAAAAATGCCTCAAGAACTCACCAAAGACATTGAAAGTCGGACGGTCGTTTTCCGTACCATCAACAACATTTCTAAAAAACCTCAACAGCCAACACAAACAGAAATCAAAGCAGTACTTACAGAAGTACTTAATGAAACCACTTTCATAAGAAGAGACAGACTGTATGGAAGCCTAGCGATTATTATGAAGAACCAATCGGCGGCAAAAAAATGTGCTTTGTCGCCGATTCGTTCGACAAATTTTACCTTTTATCCATCTTATATGGGTAAAAGAACTCAGCGCATATGGCTGGATGCAATGATGCCAGATGTGGACTACTGCTGGCTCATAGCTGGCTTCATCGATCCAGCGAATGACAACGTGATTTCCATTGGGAAAACCACAGGCAATGCGTTCAGTGGAACAGGTATAGAACTTGTAGTGCAAATGAAGCCTGAACGTATCGCCCAAATACCCGATAGAATCCTATTAGAGGGCCACGGGTATATAAACATTAGCGTGGAGGGGAGAAGGCCGTCCTGTCATATCTGTGCAGGCAGAGGGCACCTGAAGGCGGCTTGTCCCCAACTCAACAAAAAGAAAACCCTGCTACCAACACCACAACAGATAAACAAACAACAAAACTCAGTCCCACCCAACCCGTCCCTCAGTAAAACTACACCACCACCACAACACAAACAGTCACAACACATTACCCAAAAACAAAACACAGTCCCACCCAACCCCTCACTCAATAAAACAACACAACCACCGCAGCCACAACACACAACACAGTCTAACATAGTGACATCCATCTCCCCCACAAAGAAAACCAACACGGAAACATTACCAGCAAACATACCTCTTCCCTCCAACACTGAAGATAACCCAACGAATTCGGAGGACGAAACGGAGTCCTTCAGACAGATTAAAAGGAAAAAAAGAAAACATGTGCAAAACACACAAGGCCAAACAACCCCTACCCAAATGTCAACACAATCCAACAAAACACAAAACACCCCTCCAGCTACAAACAAAACCAAACCTGCCCCTCCCCTCTTCGAAACACTCACACCATCCGAAAAAAAGACATTACACTATACTTACATCAACAGAAACAATAATAAATTAAATGAACTCATAAACAATAATCCTTCGGTACAAACCGAAGGTGTAAACTTTGTTTCTTCAGAAAACTACCCACATTTAAAATTAATAAAGATCCCAATGAACCTCTACCAAAAACTAAAAAAGGATTTTAAGGAGGACGTAGGACCACCCCCTGTCAAACCCATAAACAGCGTCCTACTAAAAATCTTTCCCCCTCCCCTTCCCCTCCCCAACACAACTCCAAACACCCCAACCCCACCACACACTGACGACCCCACACCACCACAAGACACCCCTTCACCCAACACCCCCGACCCCATGGAAGTCGTGCGACCCGAACCCCGGGAGCAGAAAGGTAGGTCTCTACACTCTCCTTTGGCTTTGCCGCCCACATGGATGTGTTAAGAGTAGGATGTTTGAATGCACGTGGCCTGGGCTCAACTTGGAAGCAAGCAAAGCTTCTAAATGACCCCAGATCACGTAATGGTTATCTGTGAGACTCGGATCAGCGTCGTGCGGCAGCTGGCCCCTACCTTCGATGACTTTGAGGTGCATGCATCTCTCTGTCAACCTGGAGGTGGGGGGGGGGTTGTCGTACTGCTGGAAAAACACCTGGGTCTCGCCTTACAGGTTGTTCACTCGGACCCGGAGGGTCGTTTGTTGGTGCTAGACGTTGGCAGTAGTGAAGGTGCGGCCTTGAGACTGGTTGCCGTCTACTCCCCTTTCGGAGCTGAACGGCCCGACTTCTTCCAGCGTTTGGAGACTTTTCTGGGAACGTCGCGTTCCCTGCTTCTAGCGGGGGATTGGAATGACATCCTAGATGCACGTTGGGACTATGCAGGAGCATGTCCTAATAGAGGGGGGTGTAACAGCCTCAAGGGGTTACTCGACCGTTTTAACTTGGTCGATAGATATCGACTAGATTTTCCAACTGTGCCAACCTGGACTTGGACGAACCACAGTGGTCAATCTAGATCGTACTTAGATAGATTCTTAGTTAGAAGTAGGGATAGGGACATATTAAGCTGTCCAGAAATGCTCACGGTTGGCTATACGGATCACAAATTAGTGACCTGCGTAGTCAATCTCGAGAAAACACATAAACAGGGTCCCGGTTACTGGAAACTTAATTTGTCTTTACCGGCAAAAGAGACTTACAGAAACTGGATTAGCAGATTAGTTAAGGAGAGGTTGACGGGTCCAATCGTCAACAACCGATGGTGAGCATCTCTCAAAAGAGAGATTAGAACAGAATCAATAAGTTATAGCAAGATGTTAGCTGCCGATAGGAATAGAAACGAGAAAGAATTAACAGGTAAATTAGAAGAGGCAATCAAGAGCGAAGATGTGGCCAGAGTGCTGGCATCGAGGACGGTCTTGAACCAGGCTGCGTCATTCGAAGTAAAATACGTGCTCTAGGTAATGAGGGGGCCAAAGCCGTTGGCTGGGCCCGCGTGACAGAAGCTAAGAGTGTAAATCGATCCACCATCCGGTCTTTGCAAGACGAGGATGGACGGGTGATCCGGGAGCCTAAGCAGATGTGCGAGGCCTTTCAAAGGCACTTTGCCCGATTATTCGGGGGAGGCGAGGGGCCGGGCGGGGACGTGGATTTCGGTCCATACCTCGACGGCCTGCCGCGTCTCTCGAGCGAAGAGGCAGAGTCCTGCGAGGGACCAATCTCGGCTGATGAGATCGGGGATGCGCTGAGCCAATGCAGCAGACGCAAATCTCCAGGTCTCGATGGTATACCTTACGAACTTTATTTAGCAATGCCGGTCTTCTTCTCCGAACTCCTCGAAGCGGTCTACTGCAATTGGCAGCAGAACGGGAGAATTCCTTGTTCTGTAGCCAAGGGCGTAGTCTCGATGGTGAGGAAGGACGAGAACAAGGGAGATAGTATAAATAATTTTCGGCCCATAACCCTGCTAAACACAGAGTTAAAGATTTTGGCCAAGGTGTTAGCAAAGAGGTTGGCGCTTGTCGTGGGTGGCCTGGTGGGAGATGCGCAGACATGTGCTATCCCATCCAGGTCCATTCACGATAACCTCCACCTCATGCGATACATCATAGAGAGGGTTGGAAACAAACCCGGATTCGGTGGGGCCCTGATCAACTTGGATCAGTCTAAGGCCTTCGATAGGGTCGACCATGGTTACCTGGATGCGGTGCTAGCGGCGGCTGGGTTCGGTCCTGTTTTCAGAGGCTGGATCACTGCCTTACATAGCAACCACATCTGTTCTAGGATCAAGGTGAACGGCTACCTTTCGAAGCCGTTCGAAATCACACGATCCATTCGACAGGGGTGCCCTCTCTCCTCCCTTCTGTACGCATTGACTCTCGAGCCTTTACTGAGGAAGTTGGAGTTGTTGCAGGGTATCCCCCTGGAACCAGGATTGAGCAAAGCGGTGTCGGCCTACGCCGATGACGTAACAGTAATGGTATCGACCGACTCGGAGATCGAGGCGATCGGTACCTTACTGGAGGATTACGAAAGGTTGTCAGGAGCGAAACTGAACCGGGAAAAATCCATCGGGCTGCAACTCGGAACGTGGAGAGGCAGACCGATGCCTCCCGACGGTGTCGTCGGACACTGGACGGAGGGCCCGGTGAAGTTGCTTGGGGTCTGGTTTGGACCGGACCTCCAGGTGGAAAAGAACTGGGACGAGGTTACGAACAAGGTGTTTGCACTAACCCAGAAATGGGCCAAGTGTAAGCTGTCCCTAAAAGGTCGGGCGGAGGTGGCGAACATTTACATAGCGTCCGTCACTTACTACCGCCTGACTGTCGTGCCTTGCCCTAAGGAAACACTCCCCACCACGGAACGCATGCTCTTCCAATTTCTTTGGAAGAAGCGCCCTCCTATGGTGAGAAGATCCATCTGCTGCCAACAACCTTCGAAAGGAGGGCTGGGGATGCCGTGGTTGATGAAGCGTAGGCACGCATTAAGGCTACGGCACCTACAGGTATTCCTCACTGGTCAACCGGTGTGGGCTCCGTTCGTGAAACGAGCCTTTCCGAGACTCGTCTCGCTCACCGAGCTGCAGTCCTGGGTCAAGCAAAGATCCGGAAAACTGGGAGACTGGCACACTGAGTGTGCCCAGGCGCTCAGGGCTCTCTGGCAAGCGGGCCAGGCCATCGGTGGAGAATCCACCTCATCATTCTATAGAGGGCTGGTGGCTAGCAGGGGCGATGACACCCTTGGAGAATCGCTGGACATGGAAGAGGACGAACTGGCCAGCCTGTTCGGTAGGACTTTCGGCCCGGGACCAATGGACAACTTCCAGAAGTCACTAGCCTGGCAGTGCTACCGGGGGGCTCTACCCGTTCGAGAGAGGCTCTACAGACACGGGCGCCGAAAAAGATTTGTCCTAGATGCGTGCGTCACGAAGAAACCGTTGCGCACGCATTGGTGCAATGTCCGGGCGTGGCTGATCTGTGGGGCTACGCCGAACGACTGCTGTCGCGGGTGGCGCCGATTCGATTGACCGCCGAGTCCGTGATGACAATCAAGCCGCCTCCCCTCTTCACAAAGGAAGCAAAGGCGGTTTTTCTGTGCGTAATAGCCATGTTGAAAGAGGTTGTTTGGTGGACACGATTGAAAGGTCTGAGGTCAGGCAACTTCCTCTCTGGCCATAGTCTGGTCTACTTCTTCCGATATCACTTCGGAAGAAGGATAAGAATGGAGAGAGAGGTGCTTGGCCACAGGCAGTTTTATGAAAGGTGGGTGATAGTGGCGAGAATGGCTCGTGTAAATGGGCCTTCTCTGTATACCATCCTGTAGGTAAAGCAGTGAAGGAGAGGGGAGCACCTTCTCCATGTGCTCCCCGGGTAAAGAATTGCACACTTTTTCGGGGGTGTGTGCAACCCCCATCACGTCCCCTCCCTTTTGAGGTTGTTTTCGATTATTTTCATTTTATACCCTTTTTACTCGATTTTATGTAAACTCCCCTTTTGTATTTGTCCCTTCTTTTTATGCCTTTATGGTAAATAAAGAAATATATCTATCTATCTATCTCTCTATCTATCTCTCCAACAGGGGGCTCAAAGATGCGGTCCGCGAACTACTTTTCTATAGCCCGTGGTAGATCCAATATTTCAGATTCCATTATAACTGGCGAAAATAAGGCGGTGAGCTGGTGGAATCGTTAGCACATCCGGGGAAATGCTTAGCGGTAATTCTTCCGTTTTTACGTTCCGAGTTCAAATTCCGCCTATCTCAACTATGCCTTTCATCCTTTTGGGGTCGACAAATTAAGTACCAGTTGTGAACGGGGGTCGTAAATTTCATGCCTTGTGCCTATAGTAGAAATGATTATAACTGGTGAAAATCATCACCCACCACCACGTTTGGCCCACTGTGCCTCTCCTCCAAGACGTAATGGCCCTTTTATGTCCTTGAGTTTGAGAACCCTCTTCTACATACACACACACACACACACATATATATATATATATATATATATATATATACACTTTACTTTTTTTCTGTCTCTAGACTACGCCCATGCTGGAGCATCACCTTGGTAAGTTATGGGGACGTCAGCAAACCAACAAGCATTGGTGGGAGGGCAAACACAAACGCAAAGACACACACAGACATATATACATATATACGACGCGCTTATTTTAGTTTCGATTTATCAAATCCACTCATAGGGCCTTGGTCGGCCTGGGCAGTTGGACTGAACCCAGAAACATATGGTTGGGAAGCAAGCTTCTTGTCACACTGCGCAGATATATATATATATATATATATATATATATATATATATATATATATATATATATATATATATATATGTGTGTGTGCGCGTGTTATCAAATTAACAATGAAAATAAAAAGAACAAAGTCAAGTTACTTTATAACTTTGTTTTTATTTTGTTGTTTTTATTCTTACTGTTAATTTAATACCTAATATCTGACTCTGTATCTAAAGAATTAATTCAGCGAAACAGAACTTTATGGATTTTACAAGATTACATAGAGTTCTATCTACGGTACGGATCCTACCACCAGAGGTAGACCAGACTGAAAAAAAAAAAAAAAAAAATATATATATATATATATATATATGTGTGTGTGTGTGTGTGTGTGTGTGTGTGTGTGTGTGTGTGTGCGTGTGTGTGTGTGTGTGTGTGTGTGTGTGTGTGTGTGTGCGTGCGTGTGTGCGTGTGTGTGTGTGTATATATATATATATCTTTTGTGAAGTGAAACCGTCGGTAAAAGCAATTGGAATAGGTAAATATTTAAATTATATTTTTTAATTTATTTTAAAAAAATGTTTGAATCTTGCTTGCTCCGCTTATCTCACTTTTATAGTTCTGGTATGTCAAATTAATACCATAGAACAACCACTGTATCATAGACACCCTATATATTTCCAGGGGTACTTAGTACCTGTGGGGATATTAACTCCTTTTAATATTCTCCGTTATGTAGAGAACAAATCTGTTGTTCTATTTAGCTGCTATTTTTAGTGGCGAGGTAGACAATGCGTCTATGTTTACCTCCGCTTCTACTATGGGTTCGTTCATGCATAGGTCAAATTTTCGGCCCCATTCGATCCTGTGCTAGCTGGCAGATGGCAATATATTTTGCCGTTCCTGGGACATTTTGTTCTAGGAAAGGAAAATGCTTTCTGATTATCTAAACGTTTCCATTGGAAGTCCCTAGGGATCTCCAATCTTTTGTGAAGTGAAACCGTCGGTAAAAGCAATTGGAATAGGTAAATATTTAAATTATATTTTTTAATTTATTTTAAAAAATTGTTTGAATCTTGCTTGCTCCGCTTATCTAAATATATATATATTCAATGTGAGCCACAGTCTCCTCTCTCTCTCCACAGATCCTGCACAGTGGGCTAGCCTCCTCCTTGTAGATATGGTGCTTCAACCACTTCGTTTTGAGGGCCTGCTCCTGCGCAGCCATTAGCATTCCTTCTGTAGCCTTTTTGAGGTCTCCTCTTCTCAACCAGTTCCATGTCTGTGGATCTCTAAATTCAGTTTTCTCAAAGAAGGTACTATGAAGGGATTTTCCCTTAAGGCTGCTCTTCCTCCTTGATGTTATTTCCTCCTTGGATATCCCCTGGCCTACTGTCCCCTCCTTCAGTACAGCTCTGAGCATTGGCTCCTTACTATAGGTCACGTATTTGTATAGGTTGTTTTTCTCCATCTGAACACAGTCCTCTATGCTGATAAGACCTCTTCCACCCTCAGATCTCCTTAGGTAGAGTCTATCGACATCACTCCTCTTGTGGAACATGTTGTAGATAGTCAATAGCTTCCTAGTCTTCCTATCCATTTCTTTTTGTTCAGCAACATTCCATCTCAGAATTCCCGCACTGTACCTAATAATAGACACAGCTCGGGAATTTACTGCGCTTATGGCATTTCTGCTGTTCAGATGTGACTTCAATACGCTCCTTACTCTCCGAATGTATTCAGTTCTTAACAATTCCTTCATTTTTTTGTTCTTTATGCCATCAGCCTCCAGAACGCCCAAATACTTGTATCCTTCCTCAGAGTCAATTTCCTTTATCATCTCACCTGTTGGTATCTGGATCCCGTTACTTCTGCTCAACCTACCCCTCTTCATCACAATGACTCCACATTTACCAATACCAAACTGCATACATATATCACTGCTGAAAATACTATATTATATTATTATTATTATTATTATTATTATTATTATTATTGTTGTTATTCCTTGAATCTCAGTCATTGATGTTGGTTAACTGGAAAGTCCGTTGGATTGAATATCAAGCCACTACCTGCCTCAGATATTCAGGACGTATCGGAGGGTTCTTGCTGTTCCAAGCAAGCATGCCTTTTGAAGCGTTCCAAAAAGCGTGAAGGGGTTATTATTATTATTATTATTGTTACTATTATTATTATTTTTTATTTATTTATTTTTTTTCCATTCAATGATGTTCCAGAACAATATAAAAGAGATAATTGGCAATTTAGGTTCTGGAACAAAAAAGATAATTGGCAATAAGGGAAGGGGCCCCAGGTTATCTCAGCCTGGGCCCGCTCGTCATCGTGCCATTGTAATAGAGCCAAACAAGGCATTTAGTCTTGGCTGCTGAAACGTACGGACGCTGCTTGATAGGGATTACTTGGAGCGTCCTGAACGAAGAACCGCTCTTGTTGCAAAGGATCTTCGACGTTACGATCTTGACATCGTGGCTTTATCTGAGACGGGGTTAGCTGGAGATGGACATCTTACAGAATTTTGTGGAGAATATACATTCTTCTGGAAAGGAAGAGATGAAGGAACCAGAAGAGAGGCTGGGGTAGGATTTGCTGTTAAGACTGTTCTTGTGAATAAATTAGAATTCCCAGTAGGGATTAGTGAGCGTCTTATGTCCATGAGGATTCCGCTGGACAGAGGAAGATATGCGACCCTGGTGAGTGTGTATGCTCCAACTATGAATTCTGTCGATGAAGAAAAAGTGTCCTTTTACCATGCCTTGAAAGGTGTTTTAAGAAATATCCCTCAGGCAGACAAAGTCATCGTGCTTGGTGACTTTAATGCTAGAGTGGGTAAGGATTTTAACACATGGAATGTAATCGGAAGGCATGGGATGGGAAAGTGTAACAACAATGGTATGCTCCTGCTGCAGATGTGTGAGGAGCTGGATCTGTGTGTTACCAACACCATGTTCCAACAAAAGAACAAATTCAAGACCACATGGATGCATCCTACATCTAAGGAATGGCATCTTTTGGACTACGTCCTAGTCAGGATGCGAGACAGACAGGATGTGCAGTGTGTTCGTACTCTTCGTGGAGCTGAGTGCTGGACGGACCACCGCCTGGTACGCGCAAAAGTGAAACTAATCACTAAACGTAAAATCCGGGATCCTGGCGTTGCCATGCCCAAAAGATTGAATGCTGCTCGTCTTAAAGATAAATATGTGAAGAGGACATTGGAAGAAGAGATGCAGGCTGCAGATCTTGGTGAGGATTGGCCGACTCTTAAAAAGTCGGTTTATGATGTAGGCAGGCGTGTTCTGGGATTGGTGCAGAGAAAACATCAGGACTGGTTTAATGAAAATGATGTACATATAGAAGATTTGTTGGCTGATAAGAGGCGTGCTCTGTCACGCTACTTGACGGCAAAACCACAGGAGAGGAATACGTTGCATGAGGAACTCAAGGATGTATCACATGTTAGGCGGAGTCTTTCTCAGATGAAGGATCAGTGGTGGAGTGAGAAGGCTGGTGAGAACCTCCGACGCTTGTGGAGGTTGCAGTGGCTAACTCGAAGCTGAACAGTGGAAGGTCTCCAGGTATGGATGGCATACATGCTGAGCTCCTACAATATGGTGGTGAGAGACTCCTGCAACATCTTCACTCTTTGTTTGGCAGGATATGGGCTAATGAATCCGTACCTGAGGACTGGAGAGATGCAGTAATGGTGGTCTTGTACAAGGGAAAGGGTAACAGGAATAATTGTGGGAACTACAGAGGTATATCCTTGCTTTCTGTCGTAGGGAAAGTTTTATGTAGGGTGCTTCTGGACCGTCTGCTAACACACATTGCAGATTGTGTTCTTCCTGAAAGTCAATCTGGTTTTCGTGCTGGACGCGGCACTACTGATATGATCTTCTCAGCTAGACAGCTCCAGGAGAAGTGCATGGAACAAGGCTTGGATCTGTATCATGTTTTTGTCGATCTAACAAAAGCTTTCGATACTGTTAACAGAGATGCATTATGGAAGGTTCTCCAGAAACTTGGTTGCCCTGATAAGTTCCTTGCTTTAGTTAGGTCTTTCCATGACGACATGAAGGCTTGGGTTAATGTCGGAGGTAACATGTCGGAGACTATCTCAGTAAAAAATGGAGTGAAACAGGGGGGATATTCCAGCACCGACCCTGTTTGTCATATACTTTGCAATGGTTTTCTGTATTGCATTCAGGAATTGCGAGCATGGTGTTTGCATCCGATATCGAACCTCAGACAGCATATTTAACATCAGGCGCTTTGCTGCAACGAGAAAAGTATTTACATCAATCATAAGAGACCTCTTGTATGCAGATGATTGCGATCTTGTAGCGCACACAGAGAGTGATATGCAGCACATTTTGAATGCATTTTCTGACGCTTGCACTGCCCTAGGATTGACTATCAGTCTCAAGAAAACCGTCGTCATGTACCAACCTGCCCCTGGTAAACAGTACACTGAACCAAATATCTATGTGTATGGTAAACGACTTGGAGTGGTTGATCAGTTTGTCTACCTGGGAAGCACTGTCAATCGATACAGCAACCTTGATAGTGAAATCTCACTTAGGATTAGGAAAGCAAGTGATGCTTTCGGAAAGCTATAAAGGCGATTCTGGGGTCGGCGAGACATATGCAGGAGGACAAAGGTAAAGGTGTACAAGGCATGTGTGCTCTCTTGTCTTCTTTATGCCTGCGTGACCTGGGTCACATATCGACACCACCTTAAGCAATTGGAGCGTTTCCATCAGATGTGTCTCAGACGGATCCATGGCGTTCACTGGATGGACCACATCAGTGATGTCGAGATTTTGGAAAGCTCTATGTGTGACAGTATAGATGCTCTTGTGCTTAAGCAACGACTCCGTTGGAGTGGTCACCTTGCCAGGATGAAGGATTCTAGAATACCAAAACAACTCTTTTATGGAGAGTTAGTTAAAGGAAAACGACCGCCACATAAACCAAAAAAGAGGTATAAGGATTCCTTGAAAGGCGCTTTGAAAGACGCTAACATCTCTGCTGATACATGGGAAAATATTGCTGCATCTCGAATCCCATACGAGAAAGTAAAGCGGGATGTGAGGAAGGGCATTGCTGTTGCACTTCCAGACGGCGAGGGTCCTCCTATGGTGCTGACATGCAGCCTCTGTGCGAGACTCTGCCTAAGCAAAGCTGGACTCGAAAGTCATCTTCGCAGTCATAAAGTAAGACCAGTGGTTGACTACCAGGCTGCTGTTGGAGATGCTACTCATCATGCCTGCCAAGCATGTGGTAGAGAATGTAAATCAGCAGGAGGGCTCAAGCGACATGCAAAAGTACACGAACTCCAACCACAGCCGACTATTCCCAGTGAATGTTTTGGTTGCCGACTCTGTGCAAGACATTTTAGATCATTGGCTGGGCTAAAAAGCCACATTCGATCGCAGCACTGTTAGTTGCTATCGTGTGTGTGTGTGTGTGTGTGTGTGTGTGTGTGTGTGTGTGTGTGTGTGTGTGTGTGTGTGTGTATAGATATGTTTATGTGTGTGCGTGTGTGTGTATATATATATGTATATGTATATTATTATTGTTGTTGTCGTTATTATTATTGTTATTATTATTATTATTATTATTGTTAATAATATATGTGTATGTATGTGTATGTATGTGTATATATGCATGTATGTATGTATATATATATATATATATATATATATATATATATATATATATATATATATATATATATATATATATATATGAATATATATATATATATATATATATACCTATATATATATATATATATATATACATATATATATATATATATATATATATATATATATATATATATATATATATATATATATATATATATATATGTGTGTATATATATATATATATATATATTTTTTTTTTTTCTTGTGCAATGGCCATACTCGATAACGAGGGGGCCATCATGTATGTACGTATGCATGTGTGTATGATTGTATGTATGTATATGTATACACCCACACCTTTCACACCATTGCTTCTATTTCTTGTCGTTTCTGTTGTTCTTGTAACTGTTGTCGTAGTTGACGTTGTCCCTATTTTCATTTTCTTCGATTACTTTTGCTTTTCTTTTATCTCCCTAGGGAATTCGTTGACAAGCTTCTTTTATATATTTCCTTCGTTTTCTTCATTCAAATGCATTCACACTGGCTGTCTCTAAGACGTACAAATGTGGCTGATAAAACGTACCTAAGTAAATAGCCTTCCAGCTCCCCTAACGCCCCAAAGCTTCAAACGCCCCCCCCCCCCCCCCACGTCACTTGCTCCCCCCCCCCCCCCCCCCTGGAGCTCCGAATTGAAAATTAGAATTGGTGCTCTGAAATAGCGATGTTGAAAAAAAACGTAAGTGACATAGTCACCATTTTAAAATAATAGCGCAAGGTCTTCAAATGGTTTTAATTAAGCATTCAGTATATTGCCAAATATACTATACATATATTCATGTATACATCGCTATTTCGGAGCAACAATCCTAATTTTCAATTTTTACTGGACCGGCAATCGCTCTGTATAATCAGTTCCTGATTATTACTGGAATTCTATAAGAATCTAGCATCTATAATTTTCAACAAACACCGGCGAGTGCTAAGCTCTGATGATCACCAACAGTATGATGAAACAGATCTGTCAGCTTATCTCCCTTTGTTTGTTGAAAAAAGAAGTAAGTGACTTAGTCATTACTTTAAAATAATAATGCAAAGTCTTCAAATTACTTTTAATTAAACATACAGTATATTGCCAAATATACTATACATATATTCATGTATATATATATATATTTATATATAAAATATGTAGTTTAGAAAACCACAACAATGCAGATGGGAAATCTCGAGGTAGGAAGTGAGTGAGAAATAGGAGAAAAGTGAAAATTGAGAGAAACGAAAATGAAAACAATTTTCACTTTTCTCCTATTTCTCACTCACTTCCTACCTCGAGATTTCCCATCTGCATTGTTGTGGCTTTCTAAACTACATATTTTACACATTTCACAATGCTTCAAGCAAACTTTAACACCCTCTTATATTTATATATATTTATATATATATATATATATATATATATATATATATATATATATATATATATGTGTGTGTGTGTGTGTGTGTGTGTGTGTGTGTGTAGGTCAAGTGGCCCGAAGGCCAGCCCCTCTCAGGAATGACGGCACCTGAACAAAGGCAGACAGAATGCTTGTTGGACCTTACAAACAGACTCATCATGGAACAAATGGTGAGAATACCCTGGATCTTTGCTTCACGAATCACTCTACCACCATTCTGTTATGCACGTATAGGATTTTATGATCGCGACATGACGGTCCGTGTTTTATATCTCTTTGTTCCTTTTTCCTTGTTCTCCGTATGTTTACCTGCTTTTGTATTTATGTATATTCTTTGTTCTTTTTGTTCCTGTGTTCTCCCTATGTATACCTGCATTTGTATCTATATACCAATATGTATGTTTTTTGTTCCTATATTCACTTGCTACAGCTCGCTTCCACAGTCTAGCAGTCTTTTTTTGTCGGACGTGGTTGTTACCGTTGTTATTATTAACTGACTACTATTGTGGTTACTAATTATTATTTTGCACTGAGATTATTGCTGGCTTTGTGCCAAAGGGTAGAAGCGAAGATTATTATTCCCGCCGAGGTCAACTTTGCCTTTCATCCTTACGGGGTCGATAAAATAAAGTACCAGTAATGTACTGGTTAATTGCTGGCCTTGTGCCAAAAGTAGAAACAATTATTATTTTAGTACTTTTTAGTACTATTATTACTGTATTTATAGCGACCGGCACCACCAGGCTTTTTTGTTACCGTCGCCGTCGTGACGGGTTCATTGCTGGTGTTGTTGCTGGAAGTGTTGCCGCTGCCTGGCTATCGGTTATTAGCTGGGTACTAATATCACTACTACTGCAACGGCCAGTGTGGGCGGTGTTGCTGTTGTTATCGTTGCTGTTGTTGTTGTTGTTGTTGTTGTTGCTGTTGTCTTGAGTATAGCTGTCATCAAATGTAGAGTTCCGTTTATTGCTGGTGTTGTTGTCGTTGTTACTGTTGTTGTTGTTAGTTGGGTATTACTATCACTGCGACTACAACGGTCAATGTAGGCGATGTTGGTCGGTGTTGTTGTTGTCGTCGTTGTTGTTGTTGTCATCAAAATGTGTTTCTCACCCTCCCTCAGAGTTCCGTTTATTGCTCCCACTATCTGCTGGAATGTAGCTACGCATAGACTGTCGTTTGGTACAGGTCAACACAACACACTTGAGGGGTTACGCTTTTGATAATTTACGACCCTAATTCCGTGGGGGATGTGTGAATATTGATTTCGATAATTGACACATGGTTAGCACTCCAGAAAACACGACAGCTGGGAAACCTTTTAGGAAATCATGTCTGCCGGGCGCACGAGCAGAAGGACGTATTTTTCCTGCCGGCGGCATATCACAAAATCGAATTTCATCTGAGGATACCGTTCTCATAACAACGACAAATGCATGATACATCGTGATTGCATGGAAGAATCGGTGAAATGATTATAATGATAAACGATTTATGTAACATCAGCATCTTTCTGAATCTCCATCGTAACTACAAACTACGATGTTGAGAGCTTTCGCCTGTTTGCTCCCGTTTTTACCAAAACAATCTCTTCGGTACAAATAGATAGATATATTTCTTTATTTTTTTATAGATAGATAGATAGATAGATAGATAGATAGATATGTTTCTTTATTAGCCCAAAAGAAGGGGACAAATACAAAGGGGGAAGTTTACATACAGTAAAAACGTGTAAAATATTATCACAAATGTAATTTAAAAATTAGTCGATTTTCCCCAATAGGGGGAGACATTTCATATGGGTAACACATAACCTCGAAAAAAAAATTTGCAACTCTCATCTCCAGGAGTACGAAGAGTTTGTACTCCTTTCCTCTCATTCTCTTTTTCCTCAACCTACAGGCTGATATAGAGAGAAGGCCCATTCACTCGGGCCATTCTCGCCACTTTCACCCACCTTTCATAAAACTTGCTGGGGTACAGCACCTCTCTCTCCATCCTGATTCTTCTTCCAAAGTGGTATTTGAAAAAAAGAATCAGTTGTTGGCCGGAGAGAAAGGTGTCTGACCTCAGCCCTTTCAACCTTGTCCACCATACAACATCTTTCGCCATAGATATCACACAAAGGAAAACCGCCTCTCCTTCGTTTTTGAAGGAGGGTGGCGGTTTGATCATGACAATGGCCTCGGTGGTCAACCGGATTGGTCCCACCCGCGACAATAGTCGTTCTACATAGTCCCACAGGTCGGTGACGCCCGGGCATTGTATGAATGCATGCGCGACGGTTTCTTCGTCTCGCACGCACCTCGGACAGATCTTTTTTGCAGGGTCCCTGCCCGGACACCCATGTCTGTAGAACTTGTATCGAACTGGTAGAGCTCCTCGGTAGCACTGCCAGGACAGAGACTTTTGGGAGTTGTCCATCGGTCCCGGGCGGAAGGTCCTACCGAACAGACTGGCCAGTTCGGCTTCCTCTACGCCCAGAGTTTCACCGAGCACGTCGTCGCACTTGCTGCGGATCAACCCTCTATAGAATGACGAAGTGGAGTCTCCACTGATCGCCGGGTCCACCTGCCAGAGGGCTGTGAGCGCCTGAGCACATTCGATGTGCCAGTCGCCCATTTTCCTCGGTCTTTGCTTGACCCAGGACTGCAGCTCGGTCAGCGAGACGAGTCATGGGAAGGCTCGCCTCACGAACGGGGCCCACGCCGGTTGTCCGGTGAGGAATACGTAGAGATGCCGCAGCCTGAGCGCGTGTTTGTGCATCGTCAGCCACGGATCCCCAGCCCTCCGTTGGAAGGGCGTTGGCAGCAGATGGATCTTCTCACCAAAGGAGCCCGCCTCTTCCAAAGGAATTGGAAGAGCGCGCGCACCATTTTGGCGAGCGTTTTGGCTGGACAAGGCACGACGGTCAAGCGGTCGTAGATGGCGGACGCTATAAAACTGTTTGCCACCTCCGCTCGACCTTTCAAAGATAGTTTGCACTCGGCCCACTTCTGGGTGAGTGCAAACACCTTGGCCGACACCTCGTTCCAGTTCTTCTCCACCTGGAGGTCTGGACCAAACCAGACCCCGAGCAGCTTTACTGGCCCTTCCTTCCAGCGTCCGACGACGCCATCGGAAGGCATCGCTTTGCCTCTCCACGATCCGAATTGCAAACCGATGGACTTGTCCCGGTTCAACTTCGCTCCTGTGAACCTTTCGTATTCCTTCAGTAAGGTGCCAACTTCCTCGATTTGCGAGGCACTCGACACCATTACTGTAACGTCGTCGGCGTAGGCCGACGCCGCTTTCCGCAGTCCCGGTTCCAGAGGGATGCCCTGCAATAGCTCCAACTTCCGCAGTAGTGGATCGAGAGTCAATACGTACAAAATGGAGGAGAGAGGGCATCCCTGTCGAATGGATCGCGTGATATGGAACGGCTCCGAGAGGTAGCCGTTCACCTTAACCCTTGAGCAGATGTTGCTGTTATGCATTGCAGCAATCCAGCCCCTGAACACGGGTCCGAAGCCTGCCGCCTCGAGCACCGCATCCAGGTAACGATGGTCAAACCTATCGAAAGCCTTAGACTAATCCAAGTTGATCAGAGCCCCACCGAAGCTGGGTTTACACCCTACCCTCTCTATGATGTATCGCATGAGGTGGAGGTTGTCGTGTATGGACCTGGTCGGGATTGCGCATGTCTGCGCTTCTCCCACCAGGTTCTCGACGACAAGCGCCAGCCTCTTTGCCAACACCTTGGCCAAAATCTGTAATTCTGTGTTTAGCAGAGTTATGGGCCGGAAGTTGCCTATCTCATCCCCCTTATTCTCGTCCTTCCTGACTAGTGTGACTACGCCCCCGGTCACAGAACTGGGAATTCTCCCGTTCTGTTGCCAGTTGCAGTAGACCGCTTCCAGGAGACCGGAGCATAAGTCCGGCATTGCTACGTAAAATTCGTAGGGTAGACCGTCGAGACCTGGAGATTTGCGTTTGCCGCATTGGCTCAGCGCATCCGCTATCTCAACGGCTGAGTCGCGGTAGGCCGTCGAGGTATGGACCGAAATCCATAGCCCCTCCCGGCGCGCCGCCCTGCCCGAACAGCTGAGCAAAGTGCCGCTAAAAGGCCGCACACATCTGCTTCAGCTCACGTATCACGCATCCGTTTTGGTCCTACAAAGACCGAATCGTGGACTTGGTGCCACTTTTTGCCTCCGTCACTCGGGCCCAACTAACAGCTTTGGCTCCCTCGTTTCCCAGAGCACGTATTTTGCTTCTGACAACGCAGCCCTCATGCTTTGCGTCGAAGAAAAGGCCGTTCTCGTTGCTAGCACGCTGGCTACGTTGCCACTTCTAATTGCCTCTTCTACTTTATCTACCAGTTCTTTCTCGGTTCTATTTCTATCTAACGCTAATCTTTACTAAAAACTAACGAGTCTAATCTAACTTCCCTCTTGAGAGAGTACCACCATCTGTTGTTGACAATGGCCCCTGTCAAGTGCTAATCCGTCTACTGTAGGCTTTGCATGTCGGTAACGACAAGTTCAGCTTCCAGTAGCCGGGTCCTTGTCTATGGGTTCTATCAAGGTTGACCATGCAGGTCACTAGTTTGTGATCTGAATAGGCAACCATGAACATTTGTGGACAGCTTAACATGTCTCTATCCTAATTTATAACTAGAACCCTATCTAGGTACGATCTAGATGTTCCGCTAAGATTAGTCCACGTCCACAGTGGCACAGTCGGAAAATCTAGTCGATATCTATCGGCCAGGTCAAATCGGCCGATTAACTGTTTGAGGATGTTACACCCCGCTTTATCGGGACATGCTCCCACATAGTCCCAACGTGCATCTAGGATTCCATTCCAGTCCCCCACTAAAAGCAAGGAGCGGGATCTTCCCAGAAAAGTCTCTAGACGTTTGAAGAAGTCTGGCCGCGGTGTCCCGGATGCGGCCACCAGCCTGAAGGCTCCACCTTCACTACCGTCAACGTCTAGGACCACCAGTCGACCCTCCGGGTCCAGATGTACCGTCTGTGTTACGAGGCCCAGGTGTTTCCGCAGCAAAACGGCAACTCCGCCCCCACCACCCGGCTGAGAGAGAGATGCGTAGATCTCAAAGTCATCGAAGATGGGGGCCAGCTGTCGCTCGCTGTGGATCCTGGACTCGCAAATGGCTACTACATCCATACTGTGCGACCTGAGGTCGTTTAAGAGTTTGCCCTGCTTCCAGGACATCCTCAGACCGCGTACATTCACAGACCCAACTCTTATATTGGCCATGTTGGTTCTGAAAAGTTAAAAGAGGAGAAGAAAACACTCACCTCTTCGTCTCCCGGGGATCAGGCCGCACGGTTTCCATGGGGGTGTTAGAGGAGTTGTCTGGGTGGGTGGTGGTTTCCGGTGGGGTGGGGACGGAGATGTTTGGTGGGGTGGGGGTGTCTGGGGTGGGTGGGTGTGGGGTGAGGGTGGGGAAACTTTTTAAAAGGACGCGTTAATGGGTTTAACACAAGGATTACCCACGTGCTTAGGAAAGTTTTCCTTTAAAGACTTATAGGTGTCCGTAGGGACCCTAATCAACTTTAAATTAGGTTTGTCTACACAGTTCGAAAAAGTTTTCCCTTCGGTTTTCACCGAAGGGTCGTTGGAGATGACCTCCATTAAAGTTTTGTTTTTACTGTTTATGTATGTGTAATGTTCTTCTTGTGTTGTGGTGGTTTTTGTCTGTTGTTCTTGTGGGAGCTTTCGTTTTGTTGTAGGTGTTTGTGTTTGGAGTGATGTCGTGGTTTTGTTTTCGGGACGGGGGGGTTTTGTTTGTAATGTTTGTGTTGTTTGTGTTGGTGGTTGTATGTTTGTAGTGAAGTTTGTTGTGTTTTTGTTCTTGTGGTGTCTTTTCTTCTTTCTTTTCGAACGGAGAGGCTCTCCCTCATCATCACTTGGTGATGATGTGGGGGCCTCGTCCGTTGTGGTGTCTGTGTTATTTGGAAGGGGTATATTTTGGGGAGCTGTTGTGTTTGTGGGTGTTTTTGCAGTGGTTTTAGGTGGAGTGGGGTTGGGTGGGACTGTGCTTGCAGGTTAGTTTGTTGTTCTTGTTTTGGTTGTGTTTGCGTGTTGTTGTTGTTGTTGTTGTGGTGGTGGTGGTGGTGGTTGTGTTGTTGTTTTGGGTGTTGGCAGTAGTACCTCTTTTTTTTTTGTTAACTGAGGACAGTAAGCCTTCAGGTGACCACTGCTTAAACAGTGGTAACATGAAGACCGCCTACTCTCAACAGAAATGTTTATGTGTGAAATTCCATCCAGAGGCACACGTTGGGGTATTTTAGCTATCCGTTCTGGCCTCATTTGGACCAGAACTTCCATGCTTGTACCATTGAATGTGCCTCTGGAGGACTTTCCCACCGAAATGATGGTGTCTTCGTCGAAATCGATGAAGCCAGTTAGAATCCACCAGACGTTTACATTTGGTGCAATGTTCAAAATTTTTATTTTTTGAGTTCTTTTTCCCATATATGTGGGGAAAAAGGTGTAAAGGGGGGGGGGGGCACAATCGGCGATACAGAATATTTTTGTGCTGTCAATTGGTCTTTCAACAACACCGAAATGCTTCCAAAAAGTTTCCCATTTTGGATGAAGGCAATATCCTTCATGGAATTCTTCAGAACCAGTTCAATATCGTTTTGGGATAACTGAACTCGTTTTTTCGACACATTTGAAACCGTCCTAAAAATTACTGTTTTTAGAACAGTTTCTCTGCGTAACTGTTGAGGAGAAGTGATGCTGAAAGCACCACTCTCACCAAAAGTTACGTACTGTTTTGCATCGCTTAACATTTCCCTAGCATTGGAAATGTCAAGGTATGTGAACAGTTCCGTCTTTTGGACGGTTTGAGCAAAAGAAATCTTTTCCTTGTTCGTGGAGTTGTTCGTGTTGCTGTTGTTGTTGGTGGTGTTGTTGTTATCATTGTTGCTGTTGTTGTTCTTATTGTCATTATTGTTGTTGTTGTTGTTGTTGTTCTGGTTGGTGTTGTTTATATTTTGCATGTTATTGGTGTTTGTGTTAGTGTTGATGTTACAATCAACGTCCGACATCGTGTTCCCAAAACTGACGACATTTTCGATGTCTTTCAATGAGGTGGTGAGAGGAGGTGACTGCGAGCTTAACACTCTTACCGCATCTCCACCACTTCTAGTTATGAACGCAGCGTTCATGACTGAATGCAAGGTTTGTTTACACTTTTTTTTTCACCGGCGAAATTTTTTTCAAAACGAAAATTTCACCCCAGAGTGGGGTGAAGATGACTTGACCCACCGTCTGAAAGTCCAGACGTGGGTCAAGCTATAAAATAGTAATAAATTTAACAATACATTTTTTATCTCTTACTTAGAAAATCAACAAAAACTTACCAGCGAACTGGCACACGTCTCAGATAGATAGATAGATAGATAGATAGATAGATAGATAGATAGATAGATAGATAGATAGATAGATAGATAGATAGATAGATAGATAGATAGATAGATAGATAGATAGATAGATAGACATAAAACAGACAAAAATAAAACAAAAACAGTAAGTAATCATATACAGAGAGTTCATGGTAAAGATCAGATGTTGTTGTTGTCTACTTGTTTTGGATGGATATTCCGGCTGGGCGTGGCATGTCAGAGTTGACGGGGTTGGATGCTGATTGGTTGAAAATGTTTTGTTGTATTGACCAATGAAACTTGTTGACATGCACTTGTCATTGATTTCTATGGTTGCGAAAGGGTGTTAATAGATTTATAGATAAGGAATTGCCATTGTTTTATGGCCATTCCGATAAGACTTAGTTTAATGTTTTTTCAGTGGCGTCAAAGTGTACATGGAAGGTATAATAAGGAAGTGAAAGAGTCTAGGAGATAAGGTTTATATATGTCTGAGTAGAATGGTAGATGGATTGAATCTTGGGCTATCCCAGGTGGTAGTAGGAGAATGTATTTGCAATTTTATGTCTACAGTTGAAGACACATTCGATCCTGCTATTTTATAGTTCAACCCCCATAATTATGTAATATAACTCAAGATTGCATAAGTTTCAATTGTTCGTACTTTTATTGTATGTGTTGCCTGTGTCCAGTTTAGTCCACGATAGTTGGTACTTTGACCCGCATTCTTCCTATTCCTAAATTTTGCTAGCTAATATGGTTGAGGTTTTCAGTCTGTAATTCCTTAAAGAGTGTTTATATACATACCAACATTTCTTGAAATCCTTTGCCTGACTCTATATTTCCATTTACCTTTGCTAATGTTTATAGTGCTTAAGTATACTAAGGTACTGTCTAGGCCAGTCATGGGCAACTTGCGGCCCAGGAAGCTTTCTGAATGGCTCACCTAAGTGAAATCTTTCTGATTTTTTTAACCCCAACTTTTCAGTCGTAATTTATCTTTCTGTGATTTTTACGATCGGCGAAAATAACGTGTATGAATTTTGAAGAAACAAATCAAAACAACTTCAGTTACAGCCTTTTTTTTAATGTGGGCACTAATCTAAATTAGCTCTTGCGGTCCGATTCTCGAAAAAGTTGCCCATGCCTGGTCTAGACATTTGTTTTGGAGGGGCATCTATCTGGTTGAGGGTAGTTACAGTTGACCATTTTTCTATGAAAGGGTTATGCTGTGTGAGTTGGATTAGGTTGTGATGAAAATTTGATTATGCCACGCTGGTTTGTAGTATTAGGTTGCTAGGGTCTCATGTATTAATTTGCTTTAATTTACGCTTTTTGTTGAGCTTCTTTATGTACGCATCAAGATTCATCATGGTTGAGTGCAATAATCTGATAGTTTTCCTATTAAAAATGTTGTGGTATTTGTGTGATTTGGGGAAATGCTTATCTATTAGATTGAAAATACTCGGCGTATTTTAATTGCGGAATTAAAGACAGGATTATACCAGAGGTTTGTTCTACTTCTAGATATTTTTGAGGCGCTGGTGTGTAGGGTTTGTGCGAGGTGTGTGTGTGTGTGGGGGGGGGGGGGGATATAAGATCCTATTTCTTTGATGTCTACTCTTATTGTTGATTTCCGCGTGGTGCGTGTTACTAGTGCTATTCTTAGAGTTTTTGTTACGTCTAGTTCTTGTAGGTAGAATGCGTATATTTGTCTCATTATCAATTACCTGTTCGAGCTTATCACTACTATTGTGTCTTATGTGATAGGTTTACTACGGCTAACATTAGAGTTATTGTTGGGTCTGGTCCTATGGTGTGGTGTGTGTCTAATTATCTCGCTTTCGCTTATATATTCCAGTTTATCCTTATGTCCAGCCATACGTAATGCACTGTTGTAGTAATCGGCATGCTCATTAAATATTTCTAGGGAGGATGTTAGGCAGGAGATTCCAAGAGACACGTTGCGTGTTATTGATTTGATTATAAAATGGGGGTGGTTGGATTGATGGTTACTGTATGCTAGGATTCCGTTATTTTTATGTAAGGGTTCTATTAGTTAGCCTTCTTGAAGTTGTGCTCGAATTTTATTTCTAAGCCCTCTTCCGTATTGTTTCTAGATTTTTGTTTTTGACTGGTAGAAGGGCATCGTCTCATTAAATTCCTCCTTGGAGGTTATCAAATTCCCTATGGATATTATGGGTTTTGTAGATTCCGACTACGTTGGTAACTTGTGCCGAGTCACTGGAAACCGTAGTGATATCGAAGCTTTTTTTTATCACTTTGTTCCCAGTACTCATCTTCGAGTTTAATAATGATCCACGTAGCTGCTATCTTAATTTATTCTAGAGTTAGGTCGGAGTTTTTTCTAGCGAAAGCGAATGCTTTATTTAGGACGACTGGAGCTGTAGATGAATATTAATCGTTTATATCAAACTGTATAAACTTAAATACCTCCTCACTATCTAATTCACTAAACCAGTTAAGGGCCTCTGTAGTGTTAACCCACAGTTTAATTGTTAGGCTATCCTTAATTTGTGCTATTACTCTATCTAGGGTGTGTTTGCTTATTTTTCCTACGTCTGATCGTCATTGGCATATTAGTCTAATGGAGGGGTTTGATTCGAAATTGTCTTTGTGGTCTTTTAAGTTGAATGTGGAGCAACAAGGGATAAAAGATTAAGTTCCGTCAGATAGGTCCAATTTGTACACTATACTTAATCCATCGTTGTTAATAACCGTTAGGGTTGTGTTGGTTGTTTTCCTGTATTTCCTGTATTTTCTGTATTTCCTAGCCTAAGATTGGATCCATCTACCATTCTACTCAGACATATATAAACCTTATCTCCTAGACTCTTTCACTTCCTTATTATACCTTTGCACTTTGACGCCATGTGCACTTTGACGCCACTGAAAAAACATTAAACTAAGTCTTATCGGAATGGTTATAAAACAATGGCAATTCCTTATCTATAAATCTATTAACACCCTTTCACAACCATAGAAATCAATGACACGGTACATGTCAACAAGGTTCTAGGACAAATAGCCATTGGTCAATACAACAAAACATTTTCAACCAATCAGCATCCAATCCCGTCGACTCTGACAAGCATTCAAAGGAATATCCACCCAAAACAAGTAGGCAACAACATCTGATCTTTACTATGAACTCTCTGTATATGATTACTTACTGTTTTCTTTCTTTTTTTATGTCTATCTATTTTATGTCTACTCCTCTTCCCATCTACACACCTACCCTTCTTATAAGGTCCTAACTAGCGCAAGTCATTATTTTATTTTGATAATTTGATGTGCCGGGTGTTCAAAAGAATTTCACCATATATGAATTTGATTTTTCCCGATAAATTATTGGGATTAACGATTTCCAGATAGACTTTCTAACATGTCAATGAAACATGTAAATGCTTGAAATAAACCCTATTGTACAGTGTATTGCGAATCTGTATAAGTATTTATCTCTTTGTAACTACACCATGGATTCCTAATTACGGAACCCTCTAAGGATCACCCTACGAATTGATTTCCTGAAGTTACCCTTTTGTTGAGTCAAAAACCACTGTATGCTGAGACAATCTTCGATAAGCGTTACTTTATCTTTTAAACTAGGGTAACGGAAAACGATAACACGCATATGTATACACACACACATACACACACACACATATATATATATATATATATACATATATATATATAAAACTGAGGATGTCTGTCTCTGTGTGTGTGTGAGTTTGAATCCCTAAAACTCGAGAACCACCCAACCGACTGTTTTCAAACTTTACACATGTAATACTTATGTTTCAGGGAGTGTTCTGAGCCAAAAAGGTTTCAAATTTTCAATGCCCTAGGGACAGCATTGGGCGATTTAGCGATCTCTCTCTAAAATTCTTAGTCTTTCTCTTTTTAGATAGATACATACATATAACGTCGCGCCCTTATAATATCTGTCTGTATGTCTGGCTGTCTGCATTACGTCACTTCCCTGAGGATGTCTGTCTGTATGTGTGTGTCTGTGAGTTTGAATCCCTAAAACTCGAGAAGTACCCAACCGATATTTTTCAAACTTTACATGTGTATTACTTATGTTACAGGGAGTGATATACATTTTAAAAAATTCAACATTTTGATCACCTAGGACCCGCATTAGGTGAAAAACTGCGTTTTTAAGCTTTTTAGGGCTTTTTGAGGCATTACATCAGACCGATTTCCTTGAAATTGTAACTATGTCTCTTCTTCATACTGTGAGCAAAGAAAATTCAACCTTTATAATGCTATTAGGTGAAAAACTTCATTTTTTCAGCTTTTGGGGGCTTTTTGGAGGCGTTACGTCTAGCCGATTTTCCCGAAATTTCAAAGCATATTATGCACATAAAAAAAATTCATTTTCTTGATCCCCTAGGGCCCGCATTAGCTGAAAACATGCATTTTCCTGCATCATCGAGGATAATCTTAAAGATTATCCAGCCATCAGACTATTCGGTTTATTTTCTTTACATATTGTCCAGGCATGCAGTTTTTCCACGATTAGGTCTGTTGGCGGCCCGCGTTCCAAAATACCTTATCCCGTGAAAAGCCGGGTACCACTGTATATATATATGTGTCGGGTCACTCTTGAGTGCTACTGGTAACATGTAACGCAGTACAACCTGTAGCATGGTCGGGTCGTCGGCGACTAAACCGGCAACCCCACCAAGTTTACTTGGTGACGAGGGTGATTTTGGACACCCTGCAGGACAAAATACAAAACCTGACAACGGCCATCCGAAAGTGTGTAAATATGTATATGCACATGTACATATGTATGTATATGTATATGTGTATATACATGGGTGCCTGTGTATGTATATGCGCGGGGACATAGAAATAGTCCGGCTGGACACCCGATCGCGCGGTTAAACCACTGGGAGTGAAGGACCCCTAGCCTTTTTCACGGCATTCTTCTAGGAGAAGGCAACTCAAGAAACTGGGATAACTCCGATATAAAAGCTGCGGCTCAGTAGTTACCGATGATGTTGATCTTTTCTTCTTTTCGGATTATAGCTACTGTCGCTTAGAGAGTGGGATTGGCTCAGTGCAGTCCTTCCCAACTTTAAAAAATATCTTCACGCACAGGCATTGCACGATAGAATTAATTAATAATGTTATATCGTGCAACAGCCATACTCGATGACGAGGAGGCAGCCATCATGTGTATATATATATATATATATATATATATATATATATATATATATGTGTGTGTGTGTGTGTATGTGTGTGTGTGTGTGTGTGTGTGTGTGTGTGTGTGTGTGTGTGTGTGTGTGTGTGTGTGTGTGTGTGTGTGTGTGTGTGTGTGTGTGTGTGTGTGTGTGTGTGTGTGTGTGTGTGTGTAAATATGTTTTGAGCAGGTTTGAAATTAGAAAATAGAATAGCTTTCACCGTATTTCTTTTTTTGACTAAAGAAATTTTAGTCTGATAATAGGGTTTAGAACCCTCAGATAAATGGAAAAAGATGAGTATTGACGTACATATACGTCAATACTCATCTTTTTCCATTTATCTGATGGTTCTAAACCCCATTATCAGACTAAAATTTCTTTAGTAAAAAAAAATATACGGTGAAAGATATATATGTATATATATATATATATATATATATATATATATATATATATATATATATTTATTAAAATAACAGATTAAAGTTTAAGCAAAGGATCGCTGCTTTCACCCTTAACGTTTAATTAGGAATATACTCACTTATTTCCTAATGTTTGTTGAGTGAGTTGGAATTTGGCCGGAGCATCGCTAAAAGCTTTCTCGAATAATGTATTTATATATATATATATATATATACACACTCACATAATTATAAAACGGAGTTTATCAAATAGAATCGACACAGCCTCGGGCGTTTTCTCACTCTCACTTCATAATTCAATTAAGTCTGTATTATTAAAACACAAACTCAAGAAATTAGAGTGCACACTTATACGTTAATTAGTGAGAAAAATGATTTTGTGTGGATAGGAAAGTTTGAGTTTTCCGTCCCGACTAATGCATTAGTTTCTGCGATTCCGATCTGCCGTGCGTAGAAATTAGGTAATGTTAGTAAACCATGTTTGTTGGCTGGAGTCACATCTTCGGCGGGGGTTAGCCTCCCTGGAATGGAGTGGTCTGATAAGCTATCTAGTACATCACACTGATGGACATCGGCAAGTACAGAAGTAACCTAGACTTTAAGGAATATGTGACTTCATTTCAACGTGGAGGTAAGCCAGTCCTGACCATTCACGTGAAACACGTTGGCACTGATTCAAATTGAAATAAATGAACACACCAAAAGCATTCAGCGAGGACGCTTCTATAGAGTAAGGAAAAGCAGAGTTGCAAACTATAAACAAATATATCGAATTAGAATAAAGAAAATACAAAAGTTCGACTTGCAACTTGAGGGTTAGTCCACTGGGAGTAACATTTTTATTTTATTTTACATCCAGAATAAATAATTGTTTAATAATAAAAATAAAAAAATTATAAACAAATCTATTTCAAATATCAACAACACAACAGATATTTAAAACCGGGAAATGAAGGGAAGGGCAAGGGCTCTGGGATCACAGAAGAATGGGAGGGGAGGGTGATGGGTTCTAGGCTTAGTGTGCGACGGTGTTGTGGCTGCGCCCCACAGACAAGACCATAAAAGTATTTCCACGGACAATGACCAGCGACACCCGCTGCAACAACCACCCCACCTCACGGGGATCTTTCCTCAGATGAATGCTGACGTTCCGATCTTGCGGAGGAGCTCAGCAGTGCAGGGATCAAGTACGCGTGACGTCTCGATGGTGACCGGTGCGAAAAGGAAGCGGCCGGACAATTCCCAGTATTTGTTTGCCTTCCTTTTCTCTGCATTGCGGGCCGCAGTACCGGGGTTTGTGACCGAAGCGATTAAGTTCGAGGCAAAGAATGTGTCGCAACATGTGGCGTCCCAAATAAGGACTCTACCTCCTTCGAATGGGAAGAGAGTAATTCCGTCAGTGCGCTTGCCGTCTCAGCGGTCGAGGCCTGGAATCGACACAGCCACAGTCGCTTTCTCATTCACTGAATAATTTAATTAAGTCTGTATTATTAAAACACAAACGCAAGAAATTATAGTACACACTTATACGTTATTTAGTGAGATAAACGATTTCGTGAGAGTAGGAAATATGATTTTCCGATCCCGGATTAATGCATTAGTTTCTATAATTCCGATCTTCCAGCGGTAGCCCAAATGGGACCACCGTGCGCAGAATTTAGGTAGTGTCAGTAAACATTACGTAAGTTATCTGGAATCAGGTATTCAACGGGGGTTATCCTCTCTGGAATATATGGAGAGGTCCAATTAGCTATCCAGTACACCGCACTGATGGACATTGGTGAGTATAGAAGTAACCTAGACCTTCAGTGACTCGTGACTTCACATCAACATAGAGTACTACAACAAGTGCATTGTGGGCAGAGGATCCTACTTTGAAAGAGATTAGAGTTTGTACTTCTTTGAAATTGATCAATGTCTTTCCCGATGAAGTCTGAAAACTTCCTGAATGCACCTTGTATATATAAAATAAAGTTATATACCGTATTTCCCGGCGCTGAAGACGCTTCGTCCTCGAGGACGCAACTTTATTTTGACAACCAAAGTTTTGGAAAAAAATAATAAACAACCTTCGACCTCCATGAGGCATGGTAGATTTTTGAGACTTATTTTATGAAAAAAATTGCGTCTTCGACGCCGGGAAATACGGTATACACAAAAGAAATAACTTAAACTGCGTGTACTCATTTTTAGTATATAAACAAGCCAAATGGGAAAAACATTTTTCAAGCCTAGTTGGGTTTTCCTGAGAAGGTATGTATATCAACAACTACAAGGAAACACATAATTCAGGGGCTTATATACCCTATCACTTATAGTAGTATCCTGAAATTGACGTAACAATTTGCATAACATTAGCACCGATTTTGAGAGTTAATTAGAGTTAATCAACACTTATATTACGTTGAGTGTTAAGCAGCCGAAATATATGATAAAGCTATATCTGTGTATAATCAGAATATATATAAGCACATACGCACACAGAGTTACACACACACACACACACACACACACACACACACACACACACACACACACACACACACACAAACACACATATATATATATATTTGTTTGTGTGTGTGTATGTATAATAACATAATAATAAAAAGACGATTTGTTATATTTTCATTGCGTTTATTGATCGGTGACGTGCGTTTCGCTATTGATCAGCTCAAGGTTCGATTTGTATCAATTTCGCCCAACTCTAGAATGAAAAGCTCGTAGGACCTCTGCTGTGGTAATGACAGAATGAACCACGTTACACTCTGGATATATATATATATATATATATATATACTGTCCAGAAATAGCCGTCAAAACGGCTTGAGCTCTGCCGTTGGGGGTCATACTTTTTCATATATATATATATACATGTGTGTGTGTGTGTGTGTGTGTGTGTGTGTGTGTGTGTGTGTGTGTGTGTGTGTGTGTGTGTGTGTGTGTGTGTGTGTATGTGTGTGTGTGTGTGTGTGTGTGTGTGCGTGTGTGTGTGTGTGTGGGTGGGTGGGGGTGTGTGTGGGTGTGTGTGTGTGTGTGTGTGTGTGTGTGTAATCTTCTTCTTGAGACATCTCGCCATCGAACGTGAAGCATACACAAAGTTATTGTTCCAGAATTCACGATTTCTCATCGCAGCAAGATCACATTCCGTGAGGCCAACAGAGTCCCAATAATTGTGTTTGGACGTCCTACTCGGCGCTTGCATCAGAGAAGCAGTTTCCCTGCAATGTTCATCATGGCAGAAAACGTGACCAGCAACATCCATGTGATGGGATCGAACTTTCGATGAAACTAATGGCTGGTCACCATAAAGAACCTTGTTGGTATTGTGACTTTGCCACGAAATGTTGAACACCACATATAACATCTTGGTGTAGGAACCATCAAGTCTCTTTGATCGAGTGACACTGAAAGTCCATGACTCCGAACCATAAAGCAAGATGGCCTCAACAGTGGTCTTGAAGAGCATGTACATCGTAGATCTTGGGATGGGAGCTTTCCATACATTTTGTAGTGAATTTATTGTACTCAATGCTTGACTACTTCTGTTGTTCATATCATACTCAAAGTCAATATAACCACCCAGATATCAAAAATCATGAACCAGTTTGTTTAATAGGTGAACCGTCAGAAGCATGTAGTTGACAGACAGGGGATGGATTCAAAAGCATAGATTTAGTCTTCGAAGCACTGAGGAACAAACCCACATCCTAGCAGAGAGGAAGACCTTAGTTGCTTCGATGGTATCCTCCAGAAGAGCGATGTCATCTGTATAGTCAAAATCCGGGAGCACAATAACTTGATGACGGCGACTTCGACGTCTCTTGGTGGTTATACCGTCACTATCTGTGATGGCAATGCGAAGGACGTAGTCCAAACATATAAATAGGTACAGAGTAAGTGGATCACGCTGCAGATTACCTGTATCGATTGTAATCATTGTAAACATGCTGGTTTCTTCCCCAGGTGTAAGGACAACAGGTGAGATATTCTCATACATGACACGAATAGCAACAACTGCATCCGGAAGAATTCGATAAGCTTCAAGAATCAGGAAAAGTTTGGTACGATCAACTAAATCAAAAGCTTTACGGAAATAAATAAACGTTAGAACTGCTTCCTTATCATAATTCTTAAGCTCCTCAACAATTTTCGGAGACCGTTTTTATTTGGTCGAAGAACTGCGTCAATAACTGGACAGATTCTTTTCAGCAAACAACGATTGTAAATCTTGGAGGCAACCTGAGTGAGAGATATGCCTCAGTAGTTGTCTGTGAAACACAGACCCCCTTTTTTTGGAATTGGAGAAAGACCTGATACACCCCACTCATTAGGTTGATTGCCATTGTATTTTCATTGCAGAGCGTCTGAAGAACAGTCTTCATCTTGGGGAGTTTCCAGAACTTTAGTGGTAGGCCATCAAGATTAGGAGCTTTCCCATTTTTTATTTGACGGACTACTAAGCTGATTTCATCTTGATAGAACTCTCCATGTTTGATGCTATATTAATTTCAGCAAAAGTTGGAACATTTAAGAGGTTTTTGAAATTATTCTTTCATATCTTAAGGCATGATTTACCCTCGACAAAGATGACACTTCGAGTTTTTTTTCCGGAATGCTCCTTAACCAGATTCCAGTCATCCCACGTGACAGCTGGGGTAGTAGGATGTTCAAAGGAAAGTAGGATATTATTTATCTTTTTGTCCTTAGAACTGTCATAAATCTCGCATAGAGTGTTCTCCGAATCTTGAATGTCTCCGATAGAAGCATGAAGGTTTCCTTTCGAGCAGCTGCAACCTCATGCTAATGAACATTTCCTTCAGAGAAGGAAAAAGATATGGCGTTGTCAATATTGTCAGCGAGATTGGGGTCAGCTGCAACAGCGCGCCAGAATAGGTTCTTCTTTTTAGAAGGCTGAGGTTTAGTGTTGCTTTAACTACATGATGGCCATTGCCAATTCCTGTTCCACCAACATTTACAATAAATGACGAGATCTATCTAACTAAAATCGTTCCTTAGAGACCTGTAGATCCAGAGTTTGCTCATGTTTATCTGAAATGATAGGTTACCGATGATCAAATTACAATGGTGAATGAAATCGATTAGGTACTGGCCATTTCTGTTGGTTGATTGGTGAAGACGGAAGCCATTGTTCACTTTAGCACTCATGTCTGACCCAATGAGTAACATAGTGTGTAGTAAGACTGTGTTAATTGTGTTGCTCAACTTTTGATAGATATTTCCAACTTCTATTTTCAGACATGACGTTGTGAGGAAGAAAACGAAAAAATCACTGTAGTTTTCGAATTTCCTTTAAATGTGGCAACAAGAATGCGTTCATCAAAAGAAGAGGTACCAATTTACACACACACATATATATATATATAAAATATTATAAAATAAGAAGGAATAATAGACACAATATATACCCATTTTTTCTTCGTCCCGACTGTACAATTTCGCTGGTCACTATGCAAAGATGTTATATCATAGATATGTAACATTGTTGTGAGGTAAGCCAGCTTATCAAGGGAGCACCTCAGGGAAGAGCCCTAACTACATACGTCCGTAGCATGCGAGAAAATCTCAAAAAGGCGGAGGGAGACTCTATCACGTGATATACCGGTCAAGAAAGGGGATTAATCCCTTGTAGCAGTGAAACATATCTCAGAAGGCGGAGGGAGATATTGATATGATACATAGGCTACAGAGGGGTTGTAAGGTTGACTAGTGTATATAGTGTTTGCTTGAAAGCAGTCACTATACTTCCGTGGTTACTCTACCGTGAGGGAGTTAGAGACAATAATGAGAGGTATACAGATATATGTGTATACATACATATACATGTATATATAAACATATTTTTCACAAGTATGTGAGATTGTATGTTGTCGACCTTAACCAGTGTTGCTCTATGATTATGAGAGACAAGATAATCGAAATAATTAAATTGACACAATATCAGAGCTATGTAAAATATTATAAAATAAGAAGGAGCAACACTGGTTAAGGTCGACAACATACAATCTCACATACTTGTGAAAAATATATGTTTATATATACATGTATATGTATGTATGCACATATATCTGTATACCTCTCATTATTGGTGGATTGGCAGTATCGGTAGAGAGTCGGACGCCATGCTTTCCAGCATAGTTACGTCCCTTTACGGTCTGAGTTCAAATCCCGTCGAGGTTAACTTTGCCTTTCATCCTTACGGGGTCGATAAAATAAAGTACCAGTAATGTACTGGGTAATTGCTGGCCTTGTGCCAAAAGTAGAAACAATTATTGTATATATATATATATACACACACACATGAAAAGACTGTGATTATGGCTGGAACACATTTGATCATATGTCTGCTCAATCAGGACTGACCTCAAGCTAAACTACTACTACTACTACTATGCACTAACATGACAGTTCCCATATTTCTTCCTCCTCTATGCTATCAAGCTTTTGTTATTTGGACACTTGTTTTATATTTAGATGTAATTAAGTATGGTCTTGATCATTGGGAGTTAATTAATGTGCTCATGGACACAAGGCACTGACGTTTACGAGGTAAAAATCACCAATCTCTCTCTACTGCTTGTCCAATAACTGTTATTTGATTTTTTTCTCTTGTTGTTTAACTCCATGTCAGCCTTGATCGATCCGATCTGGGATCAAAGGCATTCTAGCAATGATCATCATTGTGATTTAAAACTACAATTTCCAACACGTCCTTCATTTTGTATGTATATATGTATATACACACACACACACACACATATATATATATATATATATATATATATATATATATATATATATATATATATATATATATATATATATATGTGTGTGTGTGTGTGTGTAATCTAATCTGACGCCTTAACCACTCTGCTAATTCGCCGCTTTGTTATCTACAGTGAAATATAACGCAACATTCGACGGTCGAATGAGGAAGCCTCTATATCACAGGTTCTCAACCTATTTCGGCCATTTTTCAATATACTACTGATTCTGATATCAGTAGATAAAAATTGATTAACAATATTCCAAAGATACCATTGCAGGCAGTTGAGAGTATAAATACATTCCTTGAAAGGAAGTATATAAATTTCAAAAAAAGGAACATAAATGTTCTTTTTTATGAATAAGGACCAGTTGAATTTGTTATATTCCCACGAGGCGATACCAGCTATTTTGGATATTTATACACTCTGTCTATCCAAAAAGTGCTCACATCTATAGAAGAAAGTGGCAATTATATCATTTCAAAACTTTCCAATTTTCCCTTTAATGAAACAGACAGAATAAATGTTGACATCTAACTTGATGTCCCCTCCGCTTTGTGAGGTTAGAGACAGCGGAAAAGGGTTTTCATGACCACGTGGGAGGGTATATTTATTAGTAAATGGTTAAATATATACAACAAATGAGTAAGTGAATTGTGGTAGATGGTTTCCAATCCAGTCAGACTGCGACTACAAATAAACAAAAAATTGTTAGTTTGCTTCGTAACAAGTTTTCGGATAAATCGACTTACTTTATCTTTGACTTCATTTCAATGGGACCCTTGAGCTTCATGGAGTCTAGCTAACTCTTTGACGTCAGGTTGGATTTTCGTAAGATGTAGCCGGAAATCTCCACGTGTAATTACATTGTAGCGGTTGAGAGCCTTACTATGCAGTCTGGAAACAGCGTCAAACCCGCTCTCGACTAAGTATGAGCTTGGAAAAGGCAGAGCAAATCTCTTAGCCTCTACATGTAGGAGTGGAAATCGACGCTGAATTTCCTCTTGCATCCCAAAAAAGGTGTTCACCTATTTTGGAAAATCTAATTTTGGTTATGTCATCTGTTTGAAGTTCAATGAATTCTTTCTGAAATTTAACGTCCACATGGTCGACGTTAACTATGGCGGGATCTGCCATCCACATTGGGATATCCATCTGCAAAAGGTCAACCAACTGTTCTCTCATGTTTTCTTGTAGCGCACGGAGGTGAGCGGTATAAATTTGGATTTGGTCATCGCTCACAATGTTTTGAACATTGGCGACAATAGGAAAATTATAGAATTCCCGTCGACAAAGATTCCTTTCAATGACATTCAATTTGGCCAGGAATGTTTTCACAGCATTCCCTGCTTTAAGCAAGGTGATCTTCTTCCCCTGAAAATTCATAATGAGGCTTTTGCATTTGCCGAAGATGTCGACGAGGTAGGCGCAGTCTTGCCTCACATAGAGGGTTTTCTTGTACAGTTCTGTGTTGCGTCCTCGAAGGAACTTAATGATAGAGTCAAATTGTTCAAAGAAGCGAGTAAGGCACTTGCCCTTTGAAAGCCACTTCACTTCTGTATTCTCGAATTCTTCGTCATTATTTTGGCACAATTTCCCGGAAAATTCGTTCATTGAGGGCATGACATTTGATAAAATTGATGACATCAATGACCACCTGCAAGGACTTGCTCAGTGGCTCACTGAGTTTCTTCGCAGCCAAGTGTTGTCGATGAATGACACAATGAACAGCAAATACATATGGATTTTCTCTCTTCAGAAGAGTGACGAAATCCTTATGTTGGCTGACCATTGTTCTTGCGCCGTCCGTAGCACATGACACAATGTTGTTAAGAGGTATCGCTTTTTCTTTGACAGATTCAAAGATGGTGGCACCTTTAGTATCTGTGGCTAGATTCAAAGTTAAGAGGAGCTCCTCGTGCATTTCGTTTCCGTGGAAAAATCGCACGTATCCCAGTAGTAAGGACTGATTTCTGGAAAGCGTTCTTTCATCAAGCTGCAAAGCAAACTGTGTCGATTTCAAGATGCTGCATCATTTGTATTCAACATTTTCCGCCATTTCGTCTTTACTCAGCGGAATACATTTCAAGATCTTTAACGGGTTCTGATGTAGTACTGTTGAAAGAACTTCTGAGATGACAGGAGCTACCAATGTTTCACCCAAGGCTTGCCACACTTTGCAATTATGTTGGCAATGTTATAAGATGCGACAAGTCCATCAACTTTTGAAAAGGCAGAAGAAATTAGTGTTGTTTTCTGAAATCAGTCCCTAAGAGTCTGAAAGTGTGTTAGATCTTTATATCTCTTATCGGGGTGCCTCATCTCCAGGTGTCTACACAAACGCGACGGCTTGATCGCCTCATTCGAAAAGGACTCCTTGCAAATTAAACACATAGGTGACAGGTGGTTCGACGGCAATGGGATGAATCCGAACCGTAAGTAATCAACGCTGTACTGCCTGCATTTTTTCTTCATTGCTGCGGCCATTTTCTGTTTATCGAATGTGTTTGGTAAGATCACGCAAAGATTCGCCTATATAAGCCTATAACACTATGTATAAGGAACTTACTATAATGAGTCCTGTTCCAGTATGATAAAGTTTCAAGTAATGTTCTGGAATAACGCTTTGTAATAAACGCAACTGCAATGATGCTGCAATTGTAATGGATGACTGTTGAAGATTGCAAAAGCCCTTCCTTAAGCCCAAGGCTATAACAGAAGACTTGATCGTAGTATGTAGTAGAATACAGTCACAGTCAGTCAGTTTATTTTGATAAGCAAACGTTTATATAGGAATAACAACAACCTAGTTATAGAATAAATGATGTGGAAATGCAATGAAGAGACGATGATGTCAAGCAAACCGAATGTTAGTAAGATTGAGCAGAACGGGTCAGTGAATTCAATTCATGAATAATGTTGTTCTTGTCGCTAAGACGACGTAGTGATAAGACGTGATAATACTAAGTTAAGATACATTACTTATTAAGTCGAAGTTACTGAAATTATCGCCCTTACCTTAATGCACGACCGTCAGTGAAAGCTCGTTGCGTTGAGTCAATAATTTCAGACATGAAATACATTGTTATCGGTGAAGGAGGGACAAAATTCTAACTGGCTGCGCTCAAAGTGTCCTTGACCCAGTTGACTGTGGGGTTTTCTATTTTTAGGATCTCAATTGCCGGTTAATGTCTAGACACGCGTGCACACCTGTTCGCAGCTGCGGTCAGACAATAGTTATGCTGTCTGCATGCTCATTCAAATGCTTCACACTGGCTGTCTCAGAGACGTACAAATATGGCTTATAAAGTTTACCAAAGAAAAGAGCCTTCTAGCGCCCCCCCCCCCCCCCCTAAAATATATAATCTTAACCCAAAGTAACTTACAATTCCTGGCTGTAATGGCATATCCTATCTACCGTAATATTTCGAATGTTGGTGATTAAATACCTTATCATTAAAAAATATGTTTTTTTAATTCACAAAAACTTACAACAATAGACGAATCCCTACCTGAAAGTGAGAGGAAGTTATATAAAGTATCTTGTTTTGGTTGTGCTACAATGTAATTGCCATTTCAAACACATGGATAATTGTTGTCTATAATCTTTCACCCAAAGCAATTCACAATTCCAGTTTGTAAATCACTTACGTAAATACCTTTCTTTTTCTCTGTTCTTTCTTTCCATTTCAGCTTCTAGTTTCGGTAATTTTCGCGTGAAATTAGCCAGTACAGTTCCCCACAAGATCAGAATAATAATGCAATTGTAAACTTTAATTTTATTTCATTTTAGATGGAGGATTTAAGTAGGGTGTCTACTAATGCAATAGTTGTGAAGCAAGTGTTACAAAAATCTCCACTTGTCTAAATGTAACGGTTATATACAATAACAAAAGCCGTTAAAAATACACACAAAAGGTTTCGAAAGCACGAGATTAACGAATAGGAAGTCAACACTCGATTGAACAACAAACTCATTGTAATGTCTCTGTCTGGCGGTTCTAAAATACATAATAGGATGGTTTATATAATGGCTTCTTATATAGGCACAAGACCAGCACATGGGGGAGGGGAAAGGCGATCAAATCTACCCCAGTGCGTGACTGGTACTTTATTTTATCGACCCCCGTAAGGATGAAAGGCAAAGTTAACCTCGGCGGGATTTGAACTCAGATTATAAAGGGCCGTAGCTCTATGCTACAAAGCATGGCGTCCGACCCTCTACCGATACTGCCAATCCACCGCGCGCAGGATGGTTTATATAATAAAATCTACAATTAGAACATATTTCTTTTTTAGGTTTTATCGTGTCCCTTTTTTATATAAATAATAATTATTTTTATGTTTTTCTTTTTGGGGTGGGTGGGTGGGGGGGGGGGTTATTACGTCAACTACATTTAAACAGAAGTTATACAATGATAGAAATATAAAAAAAAATATAAAAACAAAATTAAGTCATGAAAAAACAAGGTCAAAGGGTAACGAAGGCCAGATCTGGCTGTATAAGAAAGTAGAGGAAAGGACTATAAAGGCCATAAATGAGAAGAAAAGGAGTGAAAGAGAGAGGAAAGGGGGAGGGTGACAGACTCTGTGCCTAGGTCGGGGTGGTGTTTCCGCACCTCGCGAACACAACTGCAAAAACATTTCCGTGGACAATGGCCAGCGACACCCGCTGCGACAGCCACCCCACCTCGCGAGGCGCCTTCCTCAGACATTCCAATTTTACAGAGGGGCTCAGCTGTGCGGGTCCAAGGTCGTCTGAGATTTCGACGGTGACCGATGCAAAGAGGAAGCGGTCGGACAAGTTCCAGTATATGCTTGTCTTCCTGTCCTCTGCATTGCAGGTCGGAGTACCGTGGTTTGTGGCCAAAGTGACTAAGCTGGAGTTGGCGTACGTGTCATAGCGAGTCGCGTTCCAGATGAGGAATATACCTCCTTCGAATGGGAAGAGGGTAATTCCATCTTTTAAGTTATTTTCCATGGGAAGATTAGTTATATTACTAAATATAACTCTCTAAATTCTTGATTATTTTCAAAATGATTTGAAAATCATAGGCAATGTTTTTCATTCAAAAATATGATAACGGAATGATAACGATATTCAACTCATTGCATCTTGTTACTAGTAACTGATTGAATTTGAAATCGCCTTCGGTATATTTCTATTAACAACCCTGAAACAAATAGAGGATTTAAATATAAATCAATCAACACAAGTTCCAATCTTATTCAGACATTTCCGTATATTTCTGAACAGAAAACAAAGCTCAAGTCGTTCTCGCTGTTATTTAGATTAATCTCAGCCTTGATCAAACATGTCTCTGATAAAAGAGTTCCAGATACGACAACCCCCAGCTTATTTTCCAACAAAGTTGGATAAAAAGTACCCTCTATGTTCTTCCATTTTTATTCTTCCATTGTAAGATGTTTTGAGAGGAATTTAACAGTTACTTGCAGCATGACGAGTAACCACATAAAGCTTCCTCGTTCGGCTTGACACAATTTAACTCAGCCATGTATATATGCATGTGTCTATGTATATATGTATATAGGCATGTGTCTATGTATGTAATATGTGTGTATGCATGCATGTATGTGTGTGTGTATGTATATATGTATGCATGTGTACACACATACATATTTATACATACATATGTAAACATTGTGTGGTTGTGATTTCGATTCCTAGACTGGGCGATGCGTTATGTCCTTGAGCAAGACATTTTATTTCACGTTGCTCCTTCTGCCTGGATTTGCGTCCGACAGATAGTATTAGCAATTAGAAAGACCAATGGAAACATTCTTTCCTCGGTCCAATTTGACGAGCTCCACCCCACTCGTTAAGCGAATGAAGTCTGGGAGCTTGTGGAGCGACTGCCGATATAGAAACATGTGTATATATCAACTGTTGAAAATTGCAAACTCGACTGTCACCACATATCATGAACCTGAAGATTGCGAAAGCATGAAAGTACTTGTTCAATTAACACTTAGAATTTAATATTCTATCATACTATTTCATTATAATACCATTATATATATTTTAAAGGATTGTAAATAAAACGAGTAAATCAGACAAAGTTGGAATTCCTCTTATTAATATAATCTTCTATACACAATCATACACACCCGTGTATATTTACCTATCTATATCTATATATATATATATATATATATAATATATAAGATCAAAAGATGGTTAAATGAGTTCCATGTATTTTATTATGCGCATTTCAAAAACAAATATCATCATGCAATAACATTTGTGTTTTCATCAGATAAAATAGGAGGAATGATATGAAGGTTAAAAACATTTGTGGATAAAACATATGAAAAGTAGTTTTAAAACTACTTTTCATATGTTGATTTAAAACTGCACTATCCACAAGTGTTTTTAACCTTCATATCATGTCCTCCAATTTTATCTGATGAAAACACAAATGTTATTGCATGATGATATTTGTTTTTGAAATGCGCATAATAAAATACATAGAACTCATTTAACCATCTTTTGATCTTATATATTATGTATACTCCAGTCCTACAAACTGTAGAGTGCTTCTTATCCGATATCTGCATTGCTTTATTGTACTACAATAAAACTCACCTCCTACATATATATATATATATATATATATATATATATATATATATATATATATATATATATAAGAAAATTTTAATATAGAAATGGCTTCTACAGGACTAGAACTGTTTCATTCGAAAGAAATCCTGGGCTTTCCTGATGATTTTTTTCGAATGAAACATTTCTAGTCCTGCAGATACCATTTCTATTTTAAATTTTCTATATACTCTACTAATGTATTGAGTACTTCACTTACTGTGGTTACCCCTGATTGGACCCGGGACTCACATCTCTCTCTCCCCCTCTCTCTCTCTCTTTCTCTGGCTCTCTGGCTCTCTGTATATATATGTATATATATATATATATATATATATATATATATATATATATATATATATACTAGATATATATATATACTAGATATATATATATACTAGACCACCCCTGACCCGTGGTATCACGTTCCCTTCAAAGTATTTTTTAAAAAAACATGTTCACTTAAAAATAATTTTTAAATAATTAAAATATAAACATACATGTATATAATGTGAAATGAAACTGGAAGGCCCATATATATACGTGTGTATATGTGTGTATACATATACATATATATATGTATGTGTGTGTATATATATATGTGGGTGTCTGTAACCTATATACACTGGTCATAGACACACTCACACATATACACACATATACACACATATATATATATACACAACAACACCACCAGCTTCCTCTCTTTCATTCTCCATCTCTGTCTTCCCCCCCCCCCTCTCTCTCTCTCTCTCTCTCTCTCTCTGTTTATGAAGGTACCCGGAAAACACCATATCTCGGGAACACGAGCTCCGATTTACGCGAAACTTGTTTTATTTCATTTGTATTCCCATTTCAGGGTCAACTTCTTTTCAAAATATTTTCCCATTATGCGCCCGTTTGGCTGTATTACATTACAGACAAGCAAGCAAGTAATCAATCACAGACTTTTAGTATTATATAGATATTCCTTCTTTGTTCGCGTCGTTTTGCAAAATTTCTTATCGAAAGACGTGTGTTGAAACAGATATTGTTATACTTTGGGAGGGTCATGCTGCCAATAAAACCACACGCACCTATTGGTTTCACTTCAATTATATCCACACACAGAAAAGATGTAATGCTTAGACAAATTACAGGAGCGACAAACAGAAACAAACTGCAACCAAAATTAAACACAAAACATAAGTGGATTAGCAAGATCTCAACTAGTAATTAAGGACAAAATGAAGACATACCGACACACACAAAACCAAACTAATAAAAAAAATCAGACACACACAGATAGAACTAACAACCAACTAGTGACAAATAAATAAATAAAACACACACACACGCACGGATGTAACGCATGTGCAAACCAAGCACACAGCACACAAACACAAAACCAAGATGGTGTAGGACAGAACAAAGGAGAGATAAAAAATAATAAAAACCTAGTTACTGAGGAGGTCACAGAATGTGTGACGAAAGAGCTTTGACAATATATGAATAACCTTCCGGTTATCGAACCAACCAACCGGAAATTTATGATAATTTGAAGTGAAAACCAACAGGTGGTTGTGTTTTATTGGCAGCATGACCTTCCCAAAGAATAACAATATATATATATATATATTATCTCGAATTAGTGCCATAGAACCACATGTATTATAAACAACTTGAATATTTCTACAAGTACATTGTACCTGTTGAAGTATCCATCCACTTCTATAATTATTCTCCTTATGTAGAGAACAAAACGTTGAATAATGCTGCTAATTTTAGTGGCAATTCGACATGTTTGTAATATCCAGCTTTTATCACCGACCTGATTTGCGTGTGTGTCATTTTAACGGCTTGACCGCATGCGTTGGGCAGGGAGCATAATATTTACTTGCTATTAGGCTAGATACCTTATGGCGTGGAAATAGGGCTGTCTGAAGATTCATTTCTTTCCATTGGAAATTCGTTGGATTTTCAATGTTTCGGAATGATGAAACCGTCGGTAACAACGTCTGAACAGGTGATTATTTAATCATTTGTTAATTTATTTAGAAAATTGTTTAATAACCGTTTGCTTCGCTACTTTTATATATATATATATATATATATATATATATATATTGGTAAACGGAATAGAAAATGCTGACAAATTGTTCACAGTTGAAAAATGGTTTAATTAGGAATAAAAGAGTATTAGTGATTGTATGGGTTAGTATTCAGTTGTGGTTTTAAGTTTTTAAGTTTGTACCGGTTGCGCATTTCTAAATGCTTTTCAAAAATAATTTTGAGATAGAGTGTCCGTGCTGTTTGCTCTGATCTGATTAGTTTTGGGAATTCTACCTGTTTTTATGTTAAAAAAGTGGCTCCAGCGTTATTATATATATATATATATATATGAGATTGATATAGAAGTGGATATAACCCTCCCTCATTTATTATCACGTGCGTAATAAACCATAGAAAATCACAGAACATAATTATTCAAATCAGGTGATGAACGAAATATTTTATTTATTTCCATGATCGTTTCAATTTATTGAAATGCAATTTTGGTCATCTAGATGCAATTTAAATGCAATTTTTGTCAATTAAGTAATTGATTAATTAATTATATCGACAAACATGGTAATTACATTGCAATTTAAATGCAATTTTTGTCAATTAATTAATTGATTAATTAATTATATCGACAAACATGGTAAATACATTTCAAAATTCTCCCCAGGATATAGACTTCTAGACTTGAGGTATAATTGTCCCGTTACCGAGTAGGCGTGCGATGTTAAGCATGGTACAAAAATAAAAGTAACACAAAGTTCCAAATAGCAAGAGTGAGAAAGGTGAAGTAAAAGTGTACAGGATATTAGTCCATATGCTATAATGACAGTTTGGTGTTCAAATACAAATAGAAAGTATTTACAAACTCTCAACACTCAAAAGGTACGTTCATTTTATTAAATATTGCACAGCAGCAATATTGAATTAAATACTCACATTGTATATATATATATATATATATATATATATATATATATATATATATATATATTGTGTATATGCCAACATCTCTGGAAAGTAACAAATGAAATCAACAGAATCAGAAAGAATTCTAAAGGAGATATCATCGAAATTATCAACACTTATCACGATGATTGACACACAATCCTCTATTTTAAAGGAAATAAAAAAACAATCTATAGACGGAAAACTTATAACTGAACATATAAACTCTGAAATTAAGAATTTACCTGAAATTATACCAACAGTTATCAAAGATACAAGAGAAACCCTACCACAACCCCCTTGGATATCAGAACTAAACGAAAGAAATTTGGAAAACGAAACACATCGAATAAGAAAAGAAATGTGGAAGACATGGAAAAGATTTCTTAACATAAGAAAACAAAACTTCTGGAAAGCATACAAATGCGAAAAATATTCGAAACACATTCGAAATGGCTTTCTCTAACGGCACCCATACTCCCTCGTAAATACCTAATTAAAGAAATTGCAGGAGAGCCAGAAGAAGAAACAAAACTCCGATGGGAACTAACGTTGACAAAATTCAGGACCGACATCTCCATTACTCAAAGTAAACAATCCTGCTACAAAGCCAAATACGAAGCTATCGATGACCAAATTGAAGTCAAAATTTCAAAGCTAAAGACTGGTAATATAGCTGAAAAACTACGAGAACTATGGATCAGAGATATCTCAAAAGAAGAAAGTAAATCAAGAAAGTTATGGCAGCAGAAACAATTATTTCTCGACGAATATGCTGCAAATTACGGTAAAGACTCTGGAACTCTGAGAAAAAGCATTAAAAGTGGACACTCACACCAACACAACATACGCCAGAACACGTGCCAACACAAACACTCACCTTACCTTGAATCAAAGAAGAACTACGGTAATAACTCTTCGCTTTTTCTACAAAAACACCCTAACGCACACAACATGAACAAAAAGCACAAACACGATAGATATTCCTTTGACCAGACCATGAGAAGTAGAAAAACCAGGAGATCATTCTCAAGATCTCAACAGAGACTACCCACAAGGAACGGGGGAAACCGTAGAATAACCAGATCACTTTCAAGATCTCAACAGAGATTACCCACAAGAAACTGGGCAAATAAAATGATCAAAACCTGAAAGCAAACCTTGTTAAAAATAATGCTAACAAGAAATGGAAAAAATAATATACATAATACCAAAAATAGAACAAAAAACATAACGAAACTAAGTATAATATCACGACCAAAAGTTCATCAAGCAAACACCAACAGGAACATAAATCCTGAACAGAGAAAAAATCCATTTTTTTACGTCAGGGCAACAAAAACCGGAAAAAGAAAACCTCCAGGAGGAAACATACTCAAAACAATTGAACGCGTAGATCCTAAAATAATTAATTTATCCAAAAGATAATGATGAAATGCAAATTCTGTCAAAAGGACTGAAATTCACACCGACTCCAACAATCAACCACCAAGATCTAAAGGAGGATACCCAAGAATTCTGTCGTAAATTACGACTTGTAGAATTCTTCGCTAATAAAAGTAATGAGAGTGATGAATCACTAGTAAAGAATAATTCAAATTTCACTCCGCCAAAAGGAAGAAATATCTATCTCGACCAATACATTGATATCCTGTCTAAATTTCCTCTTAGATGTAATACTAATGTTAGGACAAACATTAACAATTCGGAAATGTCTGCACTTGAACAAATACAAAATGATAAAAGAATAATAATTAAACAAGCAGATAAAGGGGGTGCAATTGTTATAATGGATGCTGAATACTACAAAGATTTGGTTGAGACAACTGAAAGGCACAGCATTCTACCATGAAATACCGTCAAATATAGACAACAACATCACGAAGAAGATCAACAACCTGGCTTCAAAATACTACAACTCACTTACTGATAAGGAAAGAGACTACATCACCAATTTTGAGCCGAAACCCAGCAACCTGTATGGCCTACCGAAAATTCATAAGTCAAAAGAAATCCAACTGGCAGTAAAAGAACAAAACAGTGAGTACATTAAATTACTACACCCAAAAGACTTAAAACTTAGACCTATTGTAGCTGGTCCAACATGCCCTACCCAACGTCTAAGCAATTTTGTTGACATTTTGAAACCACTATGTATTCACATACCCAATTTCATCCGGGATGATATCGACTTCCTGTCCCATCTTGCCAAAACCACGGAAACGAATTCACTTCTACTTAGTTTTGATGTGGTAAGCCTTTACACCAACATTACATATGATTTAGGAATAAAGGCGGTTAAATACTGGGTGGAAAAAGATAGAGAAGTGATTCCCCCCAGATTCACAATGCCATTTATATTAGACGCAGTCAGACTTATTCTGGAAAACAACACATTCTTCTTCAATGGAAAGAATTACATCCAAATTAGAGGCACAGCGATGGGAACGAAGTTTGCTCCCGTTTACGCGAACTTTGTAATGGGATACTTAAAACAACAACTCTACCAAGAAATAGAGGAAAAATATAGCAGTGAATTTAGAAAGTACATTGAAAAGTCTTGGAAGAGATACCTTGAGGACTGTTTCATCATCTGGACAGAATCTCTAGATACTCCGGATAAGTTCAATATCCTCATGAATAACCTACACCCATCTCTCCAATTTACAAAAGAGATGAGTAGTACCAAATTACCATTCCTAGATATAATGGTAATCAAAAACGACACCACCATTACCACGGATATATATTATAAACACACAGACACCCATCAATATCTGAATTTTAAGATATCTGAATTTTAAGTCGTGCCATCCACCTCATACAAAACGCAACACCCCATACTGCCTAGCCAGAAGCATTTGTACCATTGTTGAAGATACGAATACTAGGAACAAACGCCTAACAGAACTGAGAGAATTTTTGCTCAAACAAAAATACCCATCTCTATTTATAGAAAATGGCATACAGCGGGCTATAAAAATACCTATACAACAACTTAGGACAACCCAAGGAAGAAGAAACCAAGAACTGGTCATACCATTTATAATGACACACAACCCATGTCACCAGAATATCGTCAACACTGCCAAAGCAAACCTACCGATCAATGCTCAAAGTAATGAATTAAAAGGTTTAATCACAGACCGATCTTTGATTCTTAGTAAAAGACAGCCGAAAAGTTTGAAGCAATTACTAAGGCAAAGTTTGACCTTAACAACAAAGACCAATTATTCACTGTATCTAAAAGAAATGATAGTCGATGTGACACATGTCAGTTCATACATACTGGTCAATATATGAACACAAAAACTGGAAAAATATTCCCAAATGCAAATATGAACTGCAAAAGCAGAAATCTAATTTACTGCATTTTCAATAATCATCAACATCAACATCACTTTTATTATTATTATTGTTGTTGTTGTTGTTAGTGGTGGTAGTCGACATGGTCGTAGGCGTAGTCATAGTAGAAGTAATACCCCTAAGCATTATTATTGTTCTGGCAGTATCGGTAAAGGGTCGGCGCCATGCTTTGACGCAAAGAGTTACGGCCCTTTCCATTCTGAGTTCAAATCCCGCCGAGGTTAACTTTGCCTTTCATCCTTACGGGGTCGATAAAATAAAGTACCAGTAATACACTGGGTAATTGCTGGCTTGTGCCAAAAGTAGAAACAATTATTATTGTTCATTTAGCCTGGAGGGATGTGAACTCAGAACGTAACTATATACCTTAAAACATGTCCGATACTATACCAATACTGCTAATCCAAATTGACACTGCTTCTAGTAATGAGAAGTTTAGGAGAGCAGAAAAACGCCAATGAGTTGTTAAAGTCACATGATAAAGTTTGTAAACATAAAACATACAAAGATCTAATATGATATGACAGAGAAGTTATTTTTAGACGCTAGATAGATTTAAATAATTATTAGGATATATATATATATATGTGTGGGAAGAAGAAAGAGAAAGAAAGAAAAGCTTGTATTTACGTGAATTTAAAAAGAATTAACAGTTTGTAGGAATGGTGGAATATGATTCCAGAATTTAAAAAAATTATTTAGCTATATTATGAGTTATAATATTGTATATATAATCAATTAGATTATATGAAGAATTATGGTTGTAAGTACATTTTATCTTATTGCATTACAATAGGTTGTAAGTATATACATATCTATATAGATTAATAAGTCTGCAAGTATAAGTATTATTGATGATTTTATAAAAATAAACCACACATATTAATTGTTTACATTTCTAATATGAGTTACGAAGGATGTTGATTTTACATTTTACATAAATATTTAAGAAAAAGACGTAGTTCAAATTGTAAGAGATGAACAATTTGTAGATTCAAATATTTTGCTCCAACATTGAAAATATTTTCAGAACCTTCTTAAATTAGCGAAATTATATAATTTATCATACAAGTTATCATGTCTATGTTTGTTCAATTGTAAAGGAAAAGATAACTCCAATATTATTTGCTAACCATTAAATTTGATGAATGATTTTCTTAGAAAGTATGTAGAGAAAATTATATATTAGTTTGTGTGAGATTATAAGGTATTTTATATTATATGTTTGTCAAGGATGAGAATTTCAATACATATTATTTACGTCGAAAGTTGTGTGAAAAGTTTGAAATTAAAGAGAGGAAAAAATGTATTATTAGATAAGTCAAGAGTGCATTTAGAAGAACTATCGTAAAGAGGATATCTTTCAGAATATCAATTAAAGAGTATCAATCTACATCTAAAAAATAGATTATGTAGAGTATCATTAGGAAAAGAATATCAAATGGTAAAAATACTAAATTTAAGAAGGAAGATCATTTAAAAAATTTAAATTTTTAAAGAAAAACTAATAGGATCATTTTAAAGGTGTATAAGATATAGTCAAGTGTAATGAATATCATAGATTAAAAATGCTTCGGAAAGTGGATTTTTGGCGATGACTGCAAGAAGTTAATAATTTTGTTTTTAAATTAATACATTTAATAGGTCCGATAAAAAATCTTCCACTTCACTTTCACATCTAATTTGGAATTTAAAGGACAACAATATAGACTATTCAATATCTTGGGTAACGATTTGGAAAGTACCTGCATACCAAAATATGGCTTTCTCAAGAATCTGTCATTTGTGTATCGAGGAAATTTTTTATATAATTAACTGTCAAAACTATCAATTTAAAAACAGAATTATTTGCTTCTTGCAGTCATCGCCAAAAATCCACTTTCCGAAGTATTTTTAATCTATGATTACACTTGACTATATCTTATACACCTTTAAAATGATCCTATTATTTACTGAGTTTTTCTTTAAAAATTTAAATTTTTTAAATGATCTTCCTTCTTAAATTTAGTATTTTTACCATTTGATATTCTTTTCCTAATGATACTCTACATAATCTATTTTTTAGATGTAGATTGATAATCTTTAATTGATATTCTGAAAGATATCCTCTTTACAATAGTTCTTCTAAATGCACTCTTGACTTATCTAATAATACATTTTTTCCTCTCTTTAATTTCAAACTTTTCACACATCTTTCGACGTAAATAATATGTAATTGAAATTCTCATCCTTGAAAAACATATAATATAAAATACCTTATAATCTCACACAAACTAATATATAATTTTCTCTACATACTTTCTAAGAAAATCATTCATCAAATTTAATGGTTAGCAAATAATATTGGAGTTATCTTTTCCTTTTCAATTGAGCAACATAGACATGATAACTTGTATGATAAATTATATAATTTCGTTAAATTAAGAAGGTTCTGAAAACATTTTCAATGTTGGAGCAAAATATTTGAATCTACAAATTGTTCATCTCTTACAATTTGAACTACGTCTTTTTCTTAAATATTTATGTAAAATGTAAAATCTACAGCCTTCGTAACTCATATTAGAAATGTAAACAATTAATATGTGTGGTTTATTTCTATAAAATCATCAATAATACTTATACTTGCACACTTATTAATCTATATAGATATGTATATACTTACAACCTATTGTAATGCAATAAGATAAAATGTACTTACAACCATAATTCTTCATATAATCTAATTGATTATATATACAATATTATAACTCATAATATAGCTAAATAATTTTTTTAAATTCTGGAATCATATTCCACCATTTCTACAAACTGTTAATTCTTTTTAAATTCACGTAAATACGAGCTTTTCTTTCTTTCTCTTTCTTCTTCCTACACATACACATATATATTCTAATAATTATTTAAATCTACCTAGCGTCTAAAAATAACGTTTTTTCCAGCCCTATACCTCAACCTCATTTGCATATTCATCTTAATAATTTGAAATATTTGACTTTTCCTCTCTTTCCCTTCTTTCCTTTTACTATCCAGGAAAAACTTGAACTGTTAAGATCGCCTTCCTGGATATATCAATATTTATAACACAAACTTTGTATTTTATCTGATAAGAGCGTACCAAACTTTTGGTACCCTTGAAATATATATAATACAATAAATATGGTTTTATAAATATAGGTTCCATTTATTTAATATCATATATATATATATTGTTATACTTTGGGAGGGTCATGTTGCCAATAAGAAACACACGCACCAGTTGCTTTCACTTCAATTTATTATAATAAATTTATAAATTTAGGAATTTATAAATTTCTGGTTGGTTGGTTGGTTCCACAACCAGATAGTTGTTTATATATTGTCAAAGTTCTTTCGTCACACATTCTGTGACCTCTTCAGTGACTGGGGATTCTTTTCTTTGTTTTTGTGCCTCTCCTTTGTTCTGTCCTACGCCATTTTGTTTCTGTGTGTGTGTTGTGTGCTCAGTCTGCGCATGCGTCACATCCGGGTGTCTGAGTGTGTTTATATTTGTTTATTTATTTGTTTATTTACATGTTACCGCTTGGTTGTTTGTTCTATGTGTGTGTGTTTTCATTTTGTCCTTAATTGTAAGTTGTGATGTTGCTGTTCCACTCATATTTTCTATTTAATTTTGGTTGTAATTCTTTTATGTTTATTGCCTCTGTGATTTGTCTAAACATTGCGTCTTTTCTGTGTGTAGATTCTAATTTTATTTCTATGTTCTCTAATTTACCCTTATGTTCTATTTTAGCATGTTGGTAGAGTACAGATGATTCTTTACTATCTTGAAGGTCTCGCCAGTGTTCATTTATCCGTTCCCCTACACTACGAGCTGTCTCACCTGTGTACACTATATTTTTGTCTCTACATTGTCCTTCAGTACATCTTGTGCTATACACTACATTTCTAGTTTTACAGTTAATGTGGGGGCTTATTTTACAGGTTATACATTTCTTATCTATACAGGGGGTCTTTGGAAAGGGTATGTCTTGCTACTAAGTGTTTTTACGGAGGTACCTGGTCTTTCTACTATCTTAATATTGAGTTTATGTTTATCTAGGACCCTTCTAAATTTGTAAGCTAATTCACCTCTAGGGGTTGTATCGATGAACATTACACTCTGGTATTTATTGCTATCATACCATGAGTTTATTCTATTAGCCTTATTCCTAGTTCTTTCTATTCTATTCCAAAATTTGCTCCTATACAAGGGGCAGGTCCCATTTGTGTCATTATTTACCATTTTTTCCCATTTGGTTCTGGCTCCTCTATACACTCTGATTCTATCTCTCTGATTGTAACCAGAGAACTGCATACGGTGGATGAAGTGTTGTATGTGTCTCTCTAGTTCTTCGGGGTTGCACATGCGGGACACGTTTCTCATCACCCGTACCAAATCCGCAATCAGTATGTTGATTTTGGTATGGTCCGAAACAGCCGAGTTTCGGTGGATCAGATGTTTGGAAGTCATGGGTTTGGCATAATGGGAATGGAGGATTTGTTTTTTGTTATTAATGGTATCTAACCAGAGCTCTGTGTCTAGTACAGGTAATCGATGGTTGGGGTGTTTACTTGGGTAGTCTATAGTAACTCTAATACTCTGGTGGATGGAGTTAGCTATTTGCTGGATGCTTTTCATTGTGTTTTTCTCTAGTTCCTCACTTTTCTCTAGTGGGGGTGTCTTAACTACGACGTTTATATCGTCAACGTAGCGGGAGTACATTATCAGGGTTAAGGGGTCTTCTAATTGTTCTTTAAGTTTAAGTTTAAGTCTATTGTCCCACCATACCATGAATAAGTTAGCTATGTCGCATGCAATGCTAACACCAACGGCTGCTCCTTCCTCTTGGGCATATGTTTTTCCATTAAATTTGAACATATATTCCTTAAGAGTTAGTTTTATGCTGGCCCTTACCGCATGTGCAATATTTTCTTCAGTTCATCGTGGTTTTCGGGTGTCCGTATGGCTCTGGTCCACCCGTTCCATCTATCTGTGTGGGTTTTCTTGGCCATTGAGGTAATGGTAGGTGGTCTGCCTCTTGCTGGTCGTGTAGGGCACAGGTTGCTAAGGTCATATGTGTTTAGGTAATTATTACTATAGGTAAGTTTAAGTAGGAGTCCCAGCTCACTGGTATCAATCCCACGGAACACAACATTGCTCTCACTGATCATTTCTACGCATTTCTCCACAGCAAAATCCACGTCAATAGATAGATACAGGGACACAACATCCATACAACCTATCATGCAGTTTGTTAGGTCCCTAGATCGGTTACTCTCGCCGATTCTGCTGAGGAGGTCCTCCGTGCTGTCACATACATCTGGGGACATTTCAATGATGGGGCGTATGATCAGGGAGAGGAAGTAGGACAGTCTGTAGTTACTAGCAATGTTAGCCCCACAGACTGGCCGTGTTGGTGGTCCCGTGACAGGGTCACTGCCCGTTTTATGGTCTTTTCGAAGCCCATACAACGCCGGCACGTCGTTGTTCCAGGCCTGGAAGTTGTTGGCAGTCCTTTTGTTGGGCTGCATTATATTCGTCCACATCACCATATGGGCATTGAGGGCTTTTTCTCTATCCTCATGCTCCTGTGGTGTTACCTCTCTTGAGAGATAGAATCAGAGTGTATAGAGGAGCCAGAACCAAATGGGAAAAAATGGTAAATAATGACACAAATGGGACCTGCCCCTTGTATAGGAGCAAATTTTGGAATAGAATGGAAAGAACTAGGAATAAGGCTAATAGAATAAACTCATGGTATGATAGCAATAAATACCAGAGTGTAATGTTCATCGATACAACCCCTAGAGGTGAATTAGCTTACAAATTTAGAAGGGTCCTAGATAAACATAAACTCAATATTAAGATAGTAGAAAGACCAGGTACCTCCGTAAAAACACTTAGTAGCAAGACATACCCTTTCCAAAGACCCCCTGTATAGATAAGAAATGTATAACCTGTAAAATAAGCCCCCACATTAACTGTAAAACTAGAAATGTAGTGTATAGCACAAGATGTACTGAAGGACAATGTAGAGACAAAAATATAGTGTACACAGGTGAGACAGCTCGTAGTATAGGGGAACGGATAAATGAACACTGGCGAGACCTTCAAGATAGTAAAGAATCATCTGTACTCTACCAATATGCTAAAATAGAACATAAGGGTAAATTAGAGAACATAGAAATAAAAATAGAATCTACACACAGAAAAGACGCAATGTTTAGACAAATCACAGAGGCAATAAACAAAAGAATTACAACCAAAATTAAATAGAAAATATGAGTGGAACAGCAACATCACAATTTACAACTAAGGACAAAATGAAAACACACACACACATAGAACAAACAACCAAGCGGTAACATGTAAATAAACAAATAAATAAACAAATATAAACACACACAGACACCCGGATGTGGCGCATGCGCAGACTGAGCACACAACACACACACAGAAACAAAATGGCGTAGGACAGAACAAAGGAGAGGCACAAAAACAAAGAAAAGAATCCCCAGTCACTGAAGAGGTCACAGAATGTGTGACGAAAGAACTTTGACAATATATAAACAACTATCTGGTTGTGGAACCAACCAACCAACCAGAAATTTATATATTTATTATAATAAATTGAAGTGAAAGCAACTGGTGCGTGTGTTTCTTATTGGCAACATGACCCTCCCAAAGTATAACAATATCGGTTTCAACACACGATTTCAGATAAAGAATCTTGCTAAACAAATTCAGAAACGAAATATATATATATATATATATATATATATATATATATATATATATATATATATATATATATATATATATACACACACGCACACACACACACTCGACTTCTTTGTCGATACTTGCCGGTGTACTGTGAATCGGTTCCTTTTCCACCAGCATTCTCGTCGCTCTAACATCACGCGAACTGAGGTCTCCACAACCTTCGGTGTCGCGATGACATTGTCATCAAACCCGCTGACAAAGGTGGCGCTGTGGTGGTTTGGAGCGCTGACCTCTATGTGGCTGAGGCTCTCCGCCAGCTTCACAATACCCTTTTTTACCGCCCTTTATCCTCCGACCCCACTCCTGGCTACCAACAACTCATGTCCTCCAGCCTCCACTAGCTCATCTCCTCCTCTCACCTACCCCCCACAGCCACCAACCTTATTGTACGCACCCTTAGCACACCCACCATCTACTTCCTCCCCAAAATACACAAACAAAATTATACTGGCCGTCCTATCGTTTCTGTGTGCAACTGCCCCACCGAGATAATTTCTGAATATTTAGACACCATCCTCGCCCCGTTGGTCGGCAATCTCCCTTCCCACATCCACGATACAAATCATGCCCTTAGACTCTCCAGCATTTTTTAGATTTACCCCTTACCCCAGCACTACCACTCTTCGTATGGCTGAGCTTGTTCTCACCCTCAATGGATTTTCTTTTTCGGGGGAATTTTACCAGCATGTCTCTGGGGTAGCGATGGGAACCAGAATGGGTCCAAACTATGCCAACTTGTTTGTTGGCTACGTCGAAGCCCAGATCTACTCCCATTACGCTGGACCGACTCCTGAGCTATACGGTCGTTATATCGACAACTGTATCAGCGCCACCTCTCTATCACGAGAACAGCTCGACTGTTTTCTTTCTTTTGTCCAATCTTTCTATCCTGCTCTCAATTTCACCGCCTCCGTCTCCGATTCTTCTGTCGCTTTTCTAGATATCTCTCTATCTATTAATCACTCTCACCACACCCTCTCTACTTCCATCTACATTAAACCAACAGACTCCCAATCTTACCTCGACTTCACCTCCACCCATCCAACCCACACCAAACACTCTGTACCCTATTCCCAATTCCTCCGTCTTCGTCGGCTCTGTAGCCAGGACGACGATTTCGAAACACATTCCCTTCGCATGGCTTCCTGCTTCATCCAGCGTGGATATCCCCCTACCTTGATCCGAGCTGCTCTCACCTATACCTGTGAAATAGACCGCGCCACAGCCCTCTCACCTCACCCCCGCCCTCCCAACACCAGTGTTCCTTTCCCTCTCACATACCACCCATCACCCTACCACTCCGGCGACAAATCCTCCGTTCCTTCCGTATCCTCTCTTCTGACCCCGTCACTTCTCGCTTTTTTCCAAACCCACCCATTACTTCTTTTAAGCGCACCCGGAACTTCCGCGACCTCCTGGTTCGCAATTCCTTTTCGTCCTCTCCCACGACTCCACCCGGCTCTCATCCTTGTTCCCGTTCCCGCTGCAACACTTGTCCCTTTATTTCCACCCTCTAACGGGTCTTTTCGTATCAGCCACCTGCACACCCACCCACGTTGTCTATGCCCTCCGGTGTTCCCTTTGCGGGTCTTTATATATCGGACAGACGGGATGCCGTATGGCGGACCGTTTTGCCGAACATTTGAGGGACATCAGACTCGGTTTGGATACTCCTGTCGCCCGTCATTTCTGTTCTCCTGGTCATTCTTCCCTACATGTCTCAGTCCTGGGCGTCGTTTTACATCATGGGTCACAGGCCTCGAGCACCAGGACTTAACAAAGTCTGATTCACCGTCTTGGGTCCTATTCCCCTCTTGGTCTCAACTCACTTCCCCAATTTCTCTAATACCCCGTCCATTATCACACCCCTAGATTCCTATCGCTTTCTCTTGATCATTAGCAGCTTCTCTTACTACTAATACATGCCGATACACACCCTTATCTATAATATTGTAAAGTTGAGTGTCGTGTGTATGTATTATGTATGTATCCTACACACCTACCTATAGTTTCTTAGCTTTACTCTCTCCGTCGCTCTTCCCTCTCTCTATAATACATCATTCCCCCTCTCTATAATTTAACTGCTTTACTCTCTCTGTCGCTCTTCACTCTCCAATATTATAAAGCTGAGCGTCGTCTCTCTCTCTCACTCTTTCACCCTCTCTATACTTTAACTGCTTTACTCTCTGTCTCTCTTCACTCTCTATACGACAACACTCTTTTACTTTCCGTATCTACCTTCAATATATCAACATAGAGATGAGCGTTGTATGTATGTTTATTTCAAAAGGATAAACTCCTTCAAATTCGGTCAACACACAGGCAGATAATACATACATCAAAAGAAAGCCTCTTAAAGAGACAGAGAGTGAAAGAGATAGATTAGGAAAACTACACATACACACACATCTAAAGAGAGAGAGGGGAGAGAGGAGAGACCGACAGGGAAAGAGAAACAGAAGGCGGGCAAGAAGGTAATACATACATCTAAAATCATTTGGACACAAATATCACAGAACGAAAATACAGACAAATAAAATAATGTATGTATCCCACACACTTTTTCTGTCGTCGCTCGCATAAGTAACACACACACACACACACACACACACACAATTTCACACCTGATTTCGCCAATTGCCGGATAACATCAAACCAAAACACACAGACACACACATACACATACACACATACACAAACACACATACGCATACACAAACACACACACACATATCTATACTTTATATGTATGTATGTATGTATGTAAGATCATTCTCCCTCTCTATAATTTAACTGCTTTACTCTCTCTGTCGCTCTTCACTCTCTACATGACAACACTGTTTTAGCTTCTGTATCTCCCTTCAATATATACACACATAGAGAGAGAGAGAGAGAGAGAGAGAGAGAGAGAGAGAGAGATTTAGAGAAAGATTAGGAAAACTACACACACACATCTACAGAGAGAGACAGACAAACAGAGGGAGGGGGAAAAAGAGAGATAGGCCGTTTTACAGAAAGAGATACAATTAAAGTGTTAGTTATTCAGAGAGAGAGAGAGAGAAAGAGAGAGAGAGAGTCAGTCAGAAGGACAATGTGACACGGGAGGGTGTGTGGTACCTTTGAAGTGGAGTGGTGGGGGTAGGTATACCTAGCTAGGCGCCAGCCGGACGGGCCAGCTAGTATTAACACACTCTTTTACTCACATATACATACACATTTCTTCTTAGCTTCGTACGGACCTATAATTACACACACACACACACACTCTCTCTCTCTCTCTCTCTCTCTCTCTCTCTCTCTCTCTCTCTCTCTCTCTCTCTCTCTCTCTCTCTCTCTCTCTCTCTCTCTCTCTCTCTCACACACACACACACACACACACACACACATACACACACACAAACTCATGCTTACGCACGTGCTCAAGTATAGCTCTTTTTACAAAACGGTTTTTCCCATTTAAGGTAGGTGCGCTCCATCATCCACTTTTCTAAAACATAAATCACACACAAAACGCCAGCATCAACAGTTTTGCAACAGATGTCAACATGAATGGATCTGTTATCTTTATCTAAAGACATTTTTTTCAATTCCATCCCGCCCTTCCCCTCAATCTATTTTATTTCTCATTCTTTCTTCTGATGAAGGACTAGCGTCCGAAACGTTAAGACCTTCTTTCTGCTATATCAAGCGTTAACCTAATATATACCTTCTATATACTGTACCGATTGTGTTGTTATTTATTTCTGTTTACCTGTTACACACACACACACACACACACACACACACACACACACACACACACACACACACACACACACACACACACACACACACACACACACACACACACACATATATATATATATATATATATATATATATATATAATATAAGATCAAAAGATGGTTAAAAGAGTTCCAAGTATTTTATTATGCGCATTTCAAAAACAAAGATCATGGGATGATATCTGCGTTCTCGTCAGATAAAATAGGGAGCCATGATATGAAGCTTAAAAAACACTTGTGAGTAGTGAAGTTTTAAATCAACATATGAAAAATAAATTAAGATGGATGTATGAGATTGGGAAAAAGTGAGGGGGGTTGGAAAAGGTAAGGAAGAGGAAGAAATAAGAGTAAAGGATGGTGGAGGAGGAGTATAAGAAGGAAAGATGAGAGAGGAGGAGACATGGGTGATAGAGAGAGAGAGAGATAGCCTTTACAACTGAGAAAAAATATTGTCTCACAGAGAGAAATTAAAAAGCTGTTGGAAGATAATAGATAATTTAAAAGATTTTGAAATTAAAAGTTAATGAGGTTTATGCATGAAGAAAAAGGAATTAAGAATAGTATTAAATTAAGGTTTGTATATTGAAGGGTTTAGTAATATGTGCGAAGAAAAGAATTTATTAATATGTATTATTAAAATAAAAATATTAAGGATATTAAGGATATAATGTGAAAAGAAGGAGAAGAATAAATGAGTTATGAATTTAGAGGAATTGGTTAGGGTTTAATTTTGGTTTTTATGTATTGTAATATGTATACATAGATAGTATGTTTAAAATGAGCGCGGAAGGAGACAAGAAAAAAGAATGTTTAAGGAAGAAAATATCTAACATCAAAAAGTATATAAGTTTACGAAATACTTTCTAATGGTAATAATATAATATATTAAAAAAATTAGTTAGGGTTTAAGTTGTTTTTATGTATTGTAATATGTAAAAGTCAAATTAAGTAGTAGGTTTAAAACGAGCATGAAAGGATAGAAGAGATAAGAAAAATTTAAGGAAGAAAAAAATCTAACGTTAAAAATGTTTATATGTTTACGAAGGACTTCTAGTGGTAATATTATAATGTATTTAAAAAATAATTTTTATGGCCAATGATATGAGGAAAGATGGAAGAATGGATAATGTTGTGGTGAGTAATAATATGAATTGAGAAGTAGTTGGGAAGAAAAAGTACAGATTAGAGATTAGAAATTACATTGCTTTATTGTGCTACAATAAAACTCACCTCCTACATATATATATATATATATATATATATATAGAGAGAGAGAGAGAGAGAGAGAGAGAGAGAGAGAGGGGGGGGAGAATGTGTGTGTGGAAAGCAGGGAGGAAACAGTGTGAGAGGCAGAGTGAGAGGCAGATAGAGAGTAGAGAAAGAATATCGTTTTATCGACTTAGCTATCGCTATGAGGCAAATATAAATTAAATACTGCTAATTATTTGATTAAGTATTTGCCCAACATACGCAAGCACACACATACATATGTCACACAAACACACTCATCCACACACATACATGCACACAGTTGTGTCATCGACACACAAATGGACATGTAATACAGTATCGTTTATGACAACAATGACGCCAGTAATTACCACAACAATAATAACTACATCAGCCACAATAACTACAACAACAACAACAACAATGATGGTGACTACAACGATAAATACAACAACAACAATATAACAACCACAAAAACAATTTCAATAACACCGATGACGACTACGACAATAACTGCAACAAGAACAAAGACGCCGTGCAGGGTTCAATCCAACGGCATTTTGTCTTCTAGTATAGCTGTTGAATGAAATTTGCTGGAGGGAAAATGCTGAACCCCACCACATACACACACACACACACATATATATATATATGTGTGTGTATGTGTGTGTGTGTGTCTGTCTGTATGTATGTATATATATATATATTCATACATATATATAGGCGGGAATGTGTGTGTGTATTTATGCTTCGTTTCTTAGCGGTGTGACAAAAGAGTGATCAATACAAAATAAGTACAGGAATCGATGGTATCGTATGGTGGGATGGGGTCGCAGGGGCACGGTATTGGCCTACTCCGTTTTCTAGGCATTTTTTAATTCTGACGGAGCCCAATCCTCTCCAAGCCCGAGTACAGCAGTTTTCTTTCAGAGAAGGATAGAAAGTGGGAGAGAGGAAGCAAAAAAGAGATATAGAGGAAGAATCGACCCAAGCACTAGACTGGTACTGTTTTATCGACCTTTAATGGATGATGGGATTTGAACTCAGAGAGCCGTAACGAATACAACAAAGCACACTATCCGACGTTCTAACCACTCTGCCAATTCACCGCCTTACACCGGAGTCGATAAGAAAAACTAATTTAAGACAGTCTCTCAGCATGTTCTCAATATAATGATTGAATCCAATTAAAGAATAAAACAATAAGTTGAAATAGCAACAAAAGTAAGAACAATGATAACAATCAACCATAATAACCAGCCATTTGTGTTTTGTTACATCCCAGTATGCACTGGAATGAATAGTATCAATCTTAAAAATACAGTCCGTACTAACGAAGCTAAACACTTCAGAAGCAATGTTATGCGGTATATTGCTGCGTTTCAGATGTCGTCCTTTGGAACTGAAAAAGATCATACTGACTATGGTTATTTCACAACATTTAAAATCCAAGGCCAATGCTACCATTTAATTGGCAGTTACTTACTCCCCCAGCCTAATAAGAAAGTTTCATGATTTTTTTTATGTCTCTCTCTCACACATACACCCATTACGGTCTCACCTCATACCAGACAACACATCAATTACAGTCTTTTCTCTTTTATTCGTCTTCTCTTAACTGTTCCGAGCGAAGCCGGGTACCTCAGCTAATTTGTATATATATATATACACACACACATATGTATATATATATATATGCACAACATTTATGTAATTATATCTTAGAAATATTACCGTATTTGCTGGCCTATTGGCTGCCCCTTTGTATAAGATGCCTCCCTATTTTTTTGAGAAAAAAATAATTTTAGTCATTTCTTTGTTTTGTGAACATCATTTTATATAAATTGTATTGTATTAGTAATACTAATAATAATACTAACTAAATTTTTTAAACCATGCTTTTCCCCACCTTTCGTTCGCCCCCCCCCCCCCCCCCCCCCATCATTGATACAGGCGTATTGGGCACAGGGAAGATTGTTTTATAGGTTTTTTTCTTTATTATTAATTAGTGGATTGGCAGTATCGGTAGAGGGTCAGGCGCCATGCTTTGCAGCAAAGAGTTACGGCCCTTTATGGTCTGAGTTCAAATCCCGCTGAGGTTAACTTTGCCTTTCATCCTTACGGGGTCGATAAAATAAAGTACTAGTAATGCACTGGGTAATTGCTGGCCTTGTGCCAAAAGTAGAAACATTTATTAAATTTATGAAAATGTAAAATTTCCCAGTTTCTATGATTGTTCATATATCCGGTAATCCTGGCATGTGGACGCTATCATTGTAATACTGAATCTCCCTGAGAATTTCATTAAGGGTGCACGTTTCTATGGAATGCTCGTCTACTTACACGTTCATTTCGTTAGCATATGTTCCGTTTATCGAACGACTTAAACACAACGTCGAAATCGACGGTGATCCATTATAATCCTGGTACATATAACATATCAACCCGGGACTCTAAAAATTAAAAACCTTCAACACCATTGCTCTCATTATTGACGGCACGGATCCATTAGTAAAATTAATAATATTTAATCCGGGTTTAGGCGAGCCCCTCTATTGAGGTCGATAATCACATACACCCATATTATTTATCTACCTAAATCTACTGACTATTGTAATATCACTACAATTATAGAGACTTAGTTATGGCTTTTAACACTACCACGGCGAAAAGGAAGCAGTGATGGTGGTGGTGGTGGTGGTGGTGGTAGTGGTGGTGGTATTACTGGTGGTGGTCGTGACGGTGCTGGTGGTGGTGGTGGTGGTGGTGGTAGTGGTAGTGGTGTTGTTGTTGTTGCTGGTGGAGGTGGTGGTGGAGGTGGTAGTGGTGATTGTGGGGGAAGGGGGGGGGGGGGGGTAGTGGTTGTGGTGGTGGTGGTAATGGTGGTTGTGGTTATGGTGGTGTTAGTGGTGGTCGTGGCGGTGGATGTATGGTGGTGGTGGTCGTGGTAGTGGTGGATGTGGTGGTAGCGGTTGTGGTGATAGTGGTAGTGGTAGTGGTGGATATGGTGGTGGTGATACTGGTGGTTTGGGAATCGGGAGGTGAAGGTAATTATGATTCTGATGGTAACGTTGACTTTTGTCACGATGAACAAAATTATAATTTAGATAAAGAGAATGATTAGAATTATGCAACTATAATTACACATAGGAAGATTTAGTTTGGATCATTGGGGAAAGGAGAAGATTTATCATTTGTATAGATCACATGATGGCTAAGTAATTAGAGTTTTTTGTGTTGTTTTTTTTTTCGTCATTGATCTAAGTATTTTTCTCTGTACTGTTTACTGTTTATATTAAGTTATCCATAAATGTTTACCTTAAACAGATACAGAATGAAGAAGCTATTCGGCATTTTGTTTGTAACTGTTCTTATTGGTGAGTTTAGTATTGGAATGTTTACCTTATTTTCATCATCATCATTACCACCACAACCAAATATCCCACCACCATCAGCACCCTCCACCTCACCACTACCGCCATCATTATCATCTTCATCACTATCTCCATCATCGTCATCATCATCATCTTCACCCCCACCACCAACACCAATACTACTAATATCATCACCATCAACAACAACATTATCATCATCATCATCATCGTTTTTATGTCCGTTTTCCCATGCTTGCATGGGTTAGACGCGTCCTCCTCAATAAATACCACATAGTTAAATTTTGTCATCTCTCACGTCTCTCTCGGTCTTCCTCCACCTTCGCTTTCTTCCACTTGGAGCTGTTGACACTTTCTCATTTACCAATCGTCATTCATACGCTTTATATATCCGAATCAGTGCAATCTCCTCAACTGCGCGCAACATCCGATACCTCTTATGCTCTTTCACCAATGTTAGAAAAAAAAATTATTTCTTCAGTAATTTCTTGCGAGTTTCTACTGCACCACTTGGAACCTCTCTGTGTTTCTGCAGCATTGTGTTCATATTTTAGGGGAGTTGGGAAAGTAAAGGATCTTCTTGTTAAACTGGAGATGAGATAAGAATTGTTGAGATTATGAAGGATATTAATACAGCATCAGTCTGATTTTGTTGTGCATTTTAGCTTATTGTTTCTTGTGTTATTGTAGTGTTTGTTTTGTTGTGATAGTGTGTGTAATGTTATTTTATTGGATATTAATCTTGAAGAATATGTTATGTGAGTTGTGTTGTTTTATTTTATAAGATGCTTTTGTTTAGGATGTTTTACGTATGAAGTTCACTCTATTTGAGCTGTACTATTAAATTGATAATGTCTTGTGCAGGACCTGGGCTGCTTCTAGCATAGCTATTTTGGGGGATAGTGTATAGTGTTGTGAATCAATGTTTTTGTATAAATTTCTCATCATACCTAGTGTTCCGATTATTATTGACACTATATTTACCTTCATACCCACATCTTGTATATCTCAATTTCAAGACCCCATTATTTTGATAGATATATTCCAATTCTTTTCAGGCAAGATTTGGGTTAGAAGGGATTGCGACGTTTATCAGTGTACATGTTTTTTGTTTGTTTGTTTGGTTTATGTTTTTCAAGTACTTGTTTATTATGTTTGGAAGATTTGCCTTGAATTATTTGTCGGTTTGGATAGACTATCTTAGATGATTGCAGCAAGATTACTATCGTGTACCGTGTTTGGTAAATCTATATACCACTTCATGTTCGTTTTCATGTCGAAGTCTTTACATATTACCCAATGGATATAGCCGCCACTAGGTCACGCGCCTTCACAAACATTATTCTATTCTAATTATTCTAGTTAGTGTGCGTTGAATCCCTACGATAAACTTATGTGTCATTTGTATATTTAAAATGCGACATCTGAGTATTTAATTCGTTGCATTTGAGTTTGTATGGTTATAAGTTTTGACCTATCATCTGTTAGAATACCCGTTGTTGAGTAATATCTTTTACTCTGTGAATATCTTTAGCGTTTGTGAAGTATATATTAGCATTGACATTTTGTGTCTGTGTGGATATTTGTGGCGCCCACGTGTGTATAGGCAGTTTTAGTGCCAATAGACGTGAGGTATCTGCTGTTGTCTATCTAAATATTCACATATTTAGCTAAAGTCAACATATTTTATTGTTTGGGGTGTGGGACTTTATAAGAGTTTGTTTTTTACGTCAACAGACATGAAGTATTTACATATTGACTAGACAATTAAAACACTCTCTCAGTTCGGTCATCTAGTTTAAGGGACTTTGCTATTCTTTTCAAACCGCATTGGTCTCAGTCAAAGCCATCCCATTCACATTTTTGTAGATGGTCGTGATTGCATTTTTTTCCAGCTTCTTATAGGTCGGTAAGTCCACCTTATATACGTTTTTGGTTTTATCGGAGGGGACATTGAGACTGGGGGAACTTTTCATTTTCAGCATTTCGTCTTTTAAATAGGCCTGGAATGGTGTGTTGGCTCTACGAAATTTTATGTCACTGATTATTTTGAAGAGGTCTTCCTCAAATGGTTCAAGTAGGCTGTTGGTAGGTGGTGCCTTATTCGTTTTGAAACCGAACTTCTCATCATTGGTAGATGCTACATCAGGGTGGTCGAAGGCTCTTCATCTAATACGCTTAATGAACTCGTTTGTACGTCTGATGAGTGTTTTTAACTATTGTTTCCTTGAAGGGATCGGGATGTTCTTGAAGGAGATATCGAGGTCGAGTTTGGTCAGCATGGGTTCTTGGTGATGGTTAAGACGGGCACAGTAAGTGCTAAAAGATAAGTTTATCCCGGGTTCAATTGGGGTTAACCACGGTAAGTAAGTTACTCAATACATAGCAGAGTATAAATATTTAATATAGAAATGGCTTCTACAGGACTAGAGCTGTTTCATTCGGGAGAAATCCTCAGGAAGCCGACTGTCCGAGTAATATGGTGGTAGTTATACCTTTTCTGGTGGTTGGATAGGGTGGTGATTGGGATGGGTAGAGGTCATTGGTTGATGGATTTAAAGAAAAGGGAATTCTTTAAAAACTATATTTAGAGTAACAAAGTAAAGAAAACATTCTATAGACAGGTTCACACTGGGGATGCCACTTTAAGGTTCACTTAAGCTAAAAATCAGGAGTGTCCACTCCCCAGTGTGAACCTGTCTATAGAATCGCGCTCCACAAAAAAAAATACTTTATTGGATGGCCGTTGACTCTGCTGAGTTCCTCCGCCCTCTGACGGGTTTTGTTTTTCATCCCGCAGAGTGTCTAAAATCACTCTCCTCACCAAAAGATGCTGGGGCTGCCGATTTAGTCGCAGACGACCATTTACAGGTTGAACTGGGTTACATGTGACCAGTAGCGCTGAAGATCGACCTGATATATACATATATACATATATACATATATACATATATACATATATACATTTATATATACATAGATGCATACATATATACATATATGATGGCTGCAAACTCTGCTAAGAGTATCACAATCGCTTGTTAGATTACAGAAAATGGTGCACGTTTAGGCTACGGCCAGCTACACGAATCTGTAACAGATCCTGAACAAGCAATGCTTGTGCTTTGAAAGTTTTTTTAAGTAGGGAAAGGCCTTACACTCGACCAATCCCACTCTCTGAGCATCGAAAACACTACCCGAAAAGGAGAACTGGTCAACATCATCGGATGCTTCCGATCTGCAGGGGTTTTTTTTTCAGAGTTTCCCTCTCTTAGAAAGACGTTGTGACAACAACTGGGGGGCCTTTCACTCCCAGGTGAAAAAAAAAGTACTATTTGGATGGCCGTTGACTCTGCTGAGTTCCTCCGTCCTTTGTCGGGTCTTGTATTTCATCCCGCAGGGTGTCCAAATATCACCCACCTCACCAAGCAAGCTTACATATATATATATATATATACATACATACATACATAAATATATACATATATACATATATACATACATGCATATATACATATATACATAGATACTTACATACATACTTATATACGCACCTAAAAACATCAAGAAAAATATAAAATTTTAAATAGTTTTGTGGTTTTGTTTTCCAGAAGGCTAAAATTGAAAGAACTCAAAAGAAGTGACTGAGTCATGGTTAAGCTGCTAGTAACAAACACTTGGACTAATTGTGCCATGTAGTTGTCATTGAGATAACAAAATTGCATAGAAACGTCTGAAGCAAAGCTAATTACAAATTAAACCACTGTTGACCAATTAATTATATCGCCGAAATGTCCTACATTGTACATTGCGTTTCATTCACCTCTCTTTCTCTCTTGTTCTCTTTCTTCGTATAGTTCTTTCTCTCGCTTTCTTCCTCTTATTCTCTCTCTCCCCCTCTCTCTCCCTCTTTCACTCTCTATCCCTCTCTCTCTCTCTCTCTCTCTCTCTCTCTCTCTCTGTCTTGCTAGCCCCTCTATCGTATTTAGTGTTATCATGGAAAGAAAGAGTGAGTGAGAGAGATAACTATGTTGTAGGTCAATATTTTATTGTGTCCAACTAGATTACAATACGTCTAAACGAGATCCATTGCACTCAAGCTCTTCTTGTGCAATCTTTTCATCGGTCTTTCTTTCTCTCTCGTATATCTCTCTCGTCCAGTCATGATATTCCCTTTCTTTGTCTCCCTCTCACGCATTCGCATCTATATACAGACGCGCGCACACACGCACACGCACGGACACATATAATTTGTATGCATGTAGGTGTATGTGTATGTGTGTGTGTATATATATTTATATATAGATATATATATATAAATAAATATACACAGGTGTGTATGATTGTGTATAGAAGATTATATTAATAAAAGGAATTCCAACTTTGTCTTATTTACTCGTTTTATTTACATTATTTTTATTTACCATATTCTGTGGTGACTTTCAAGTTTGCAATGTTCAACTGTTGAAAATTGCAAACTTGACTGTCACCATAGAATATGAACCTGAAGATTGCGAAAGCATGAAAGTACTTGTTCAATTAACACTTAACATTTAATATTCTACCATACTATTTCATTCTAATAGCATTATAATTTTAAAGGATTGCAAATAAAACGAGTAAATCAGACAAAGTTGGAATTCCTTTTATTAATATATTTAGATATATATGTGTATGTGTGTATGTCTATATGTAATATATATGTATATATATAGATATAGATATATATGTACGTGCATGTATATATATATATATATATATATATATATATATATATATATATATAGAGAGAGAGAGAGAGAGAGAGAGAGAGAGAGAGAGAGAGAGAGAGAGAGAGAGAGAGAGAGAGAGAGAGACAGAAAGAGAGAGAGAGAAAGAGAAGTAGTTCCACAGCAGTTAATTCACCATTTTAGAAAACAATTGTTTCACCTTATCATCACTCGGATCGTCAGCTCAGTTTAAATGAGATTATACGGAAAAGGAAAAACAATTATACGAATACGCATGTGCAGAAGAAGTCACTTCCCAAAGGGGAGGAACTGACGTTAGATCGATAGGAAGGAGATCACTGTGAAAACTCAGAATTTAATAGATTATTCATGTTATTCAATCCAGTGATCACATCGCATAGTCAGTCTGGGGCTTTGAAATTATGTAATAGGTGTTTCGAAACGTGTGGACAACGCGAGTAAAATTCATTTCTTGTATTTAGACAAGCGCTATGACGCACTCCTCAGGATATTGATTATTTCTTCAATGCAGAGCCCACAAGACGGATTCCCATTTCCGTATGACTTAGACTTAGTAATTACTTTCCATTGACAAGCGCCAGCCTCATTGCTAACACCTTGGCTAAAATCTTCAACTCTGTGTTGAGCAGAGTTATGGGCTTGAAATTGATTATGTTGTCCCCTTTGTTCTCGTCTTTCCTGATCAGCGTTACTACACTTCCGTTTACAGAACTGTGAATTCTCCTAGTCTGCTGCCAGTTGCAGTAGACCGCTTCGAGGACGTCAGAGAAGAAGTCCGGCATGCCTATGTTAAGCACCTAGGATAGACCATCTAGACCGGGTGATTTACGCTTCCCACAGTGGCGTAGGGTGTCTTGTATTTCAGCGGCTGTAATCGGCCTTTCACAGCTCTCCACATCCGTGTTCGAGAGTCGCGGTAGGCCGTCGAAGTAGGGATTGAAGTCCGTCACTCCGTCCGACACACTGCTCTGTCCGAACAGTTTTGCAAAGTGCTGCTGGAAAGCCGTGCACATCTGTATGGATTCAAGTAGCACGCGTGCGACTTGAACTTTTAAAGACCGAATTGTGAATTTATTGCCACTTTTCGTCTCTGCCACTCGGGCCCAGCTAACAGCTTTCGCTCCTTCGTTTCTCGGAGCACGTGTTCTACTTCTGATAATACAACCTTCGCATTGAAGAACTGGTCTCGTGCCGTTCTTGCTGCTAACAAGCTAGCTGCAGTGCCACATTTAAGTGCCTCTTCTACATTGGCTACCGATTCCTTCTCTGTCTTGTTCTTCCCTAAAGTGCAAATTTTCGCCCCTAAGGGATTGAAACTTAGAGAAACCAATCCCCTGAAGTTTCAGGGGGTTGGTTTAACTTTAAAACAATGTAAAATAAAATTTACAAATATCAGATTTTCTCGTAGAAAATCAAGCAAGAATTCACCAGTGAGCCGTCACACGTCTACCGATAAAGATAGATAGATTTCTTTATTTGCCACAAGGGCTCACAAGAAAAGGGGACAATACAAAGACATGCCGGGGATTTTACATACAGTCGTGTAAAAAAATATAAAAACAAACAATTATAACAATCGAAATCCCCAATAGGAGGGAAGCGCCACAAATGGGTTGTTTAATACCCCGTAGATAGAACAACCCCCAACTTCAGGAGCGTGTTGTGCAAGTGCTCCTTTCTTCCTTTTGCTCTCTTCTTTAACCTACAGGCTTATAAACAGAGAAGACCCAATCACTCGGGCCATTTTTGCCACATTCACCCACCTTTCAGTAAATTTACTGGGGTGCAGTGCCTCTCGCTCCACTCTGATTCTCCTTCTAAAGTGGTATCTAAAGAAGGGAATGAGTTGTTGTCCGGAGAGCAAGGCATCTGTCCCCAGTCCTCTCAATCTCGTCCACCATATAACCTCTTTCACCATAGCCACTGTACAGAAGAAAACCGCCTCTCTTTCGTTTTTTAAAGAGGCTGGCGCTTTGATCGTTACTATGGACTCGGCAGTCAACTGGATTTGTCCCATACGCGACAGCAGTTGTTCTGCATAGTTCCACAGGTCGGTTACGCCCGGGCAGTGTACAATTGCGTGCAAGACGGTTTCAATGTCTTGCTCGCATCTTGGACACGTCCTCTTGGAAGGATCCCTCCCGGGGCGTCCGTGCCTGTAGATCTTATCTCGAACGGGTAGACCTATTCGGTAGCACTGCCAGGCCAGGGACCTCTGGAAGTTATCCATAGGTCCCGGGCGGAAAGTCCTACCGAACATACTAGTGAGCTCGTCGACTTCGACGCCTAGAGTCTCCCCGAGCACGTCGTCGCACTTGTAAAGTACTAACCCTCTATAGAATATCGAAATAGAGTCTCCACTGATTGCTGTGCCCGCTTGACAGAGGACTGTGAGCGCCTGGGCTCATTCAATGTGCCAGGCACCCATCTTCTTCGGTCTTCGCTTGACCCAGGACTGCAGCTAGAGAGATAGATGTTGTTTCTATTGCCCGAAGATAGATAGATTTCTTTATTTGCCACAAGGGCGCACAAGAAAATGGGACAATACAAAGACACATTCCAGGGATTTTACATACAGTCGTGTAAAAATATTGAAACAAACAATTATAACACTTGTTGTCCGGAGAGAAGGGCATCTGTCCTCAGTCCTCTCAATCTCGTCCACCATATAACCTCTTTCACCATAGCCACTGTATAGAGGAAAACCGCATCTCTTTCGTTTTTGAAAGAGGCTGGAGGTTTGATCCTTACTATGGACTTGGCAGTCAACTAGATTTGTCCCATACGCGACAGCAGTTGTTCTGCATAGTTCCACAGGTCACTTACACCCGGGAAGTGTACAATTGCGTGCAAGACGGTTTCAATGTCCTGCTCGCATCTTGGACACGTCCTATTGGAAGGATCCCTGCTGGGTTGTCTGTGCCTGTAGATCTTATCTCGAACGGGTAGAGCTCCTCGGTAGCACTGCCAGGCCAGGGACCTCTGGAAGTTGTCCATAGGTACCAGGCGGAAAGTCTTACCAAACAGACTGGTGAGCTCGTAGTCTTCGACGTCTCCCCGAGAACGTCGTCGCACTTGTGTAAAGTACTAACTCTCTATAGAATCTCGAAATGGAGTCTCCACTGATTGCTGTGCCCGCTTGATAGAGGACTGTGAGCGCCTGGGCGCATTCAATGTGCCAGGCGCCCATCTTCTTCGGTCTTCGCTTGACCCAGGACTGCAGCTCCATCAGCGAGACAAGTTGTGGGAAGGCTTGTCTCATAAACGGTGCCCAGTTGGTCGGTGAGGAATACCTGAAGATGCCGTAGCCTCAGCGTATGTTTGCGCATCATTAGCCACGGCATGCCCAGCCCTCCGTTGGAAGAGTGTTGACAGGAGACGGATCTCCTCACCAGTGGAGCCTGCTTCTTCCACAGGAACTGGAAGAGCATGCGTTCCATTTTGGTGAGATATTCACGGGGACAAGGCACGCCATCAAGCGGTAGTAGATGACGGACGCTATGAAAGTGTTCGCCACCTCCGCTCGACCTTTCAAAGACAGTTTGTACTCTGCCCACTTCTGGGTGAGCGCAAATACCTTGGCCATGACCTCGTTCCAGTTTTTCTCCACCTGGAGGTCTGGACCGAACCAGACTCCGAGCAATTTCCCCGGTCCTTCCGTCCAGCGTCTTACGACTATGTCGGACGGTATCGGTTTGCCTCTCGACGTTCCTAGTTGCAAACCGACAGACTTGTCCGGGTTCAGTTTTGCTCCTGTGAACCTTTCGTATTCCTGTAGTAGGTTGCCGATTACCTCGATCTCCGAGGTTTTCGATACCATTACCGTCACGGCGTCGGCATAAGCCGACGCCGCTTTTCGCAGTCCCAGTTCTAAAGGGATGTCATGCAAAAGCTCCAACTTCCGCAGTAGTGGCTCTAGAGTCAAGGAGTACAGAATGGAGGAGAGAGGCCATCCCTGCAGAATGGAACGCGTGATTGCGGACGGCTCCGATAGGTAGCCGTTCACCTTGACCTTCGAGCAGATGCTGGTGTGCATCGCCTTGATCCAGCCTCTGACAACGTGACCGAAACCGGCCGCCTTGAGAACCGCTTCCAAGTATCGATGGTCGACCCTGTCGAATGCCTTAGACTGATCTAAATTGATCAGAGCCCCACCGAAGCCGGGTTTACGCCCCACCCTCTCTATGATGTATCTCATGAGGTAGAGGTTGTCGTGTATGGACCTGGTCGGGATTGCACACGTTTGCGCTTTCCCTACCAGGTTTTCGACGTCAAGCGCCAGCCTCGTCGCTAGCACCTTGGCCAAAATCTTTAACTCTGTGTTGAGCAGAGTTATGGGCCTGAAATTGTTTATTTCGCTCCCCTTGCCCGAAGATAGATAGATAAATAAGTAGATGGTTAAAGGTAAATGCTGTTCTACCACAAATCGCCATTTCCCAAGTTGTGCTACTATAAATTGTATGATTATGGTCTCTATCTCTCCCTATCCCCTCCCCCCTCTCCCCCTCTTTCTTTTATATGAATGGTTTTGTATCTACTATATTTATATGTTTACCAGTATACATGTTATATATATATGAGTGTGTGGATGTATGTGTGTATGAGTATGTCTGTGTAGGTGCGCGAGTGGGTTTGCGTGTGTGTGTCTGTATTTATGTGGGTGCTTGTAATTGATATGGAGACTGCAGTAAGATATTTAATCTACGTGTAACATATTCAGAGAATAATTATAATTAAACGACTAATTAATTAAGTAATATATCAGGTCGATCTAATTAAAACGTTTGTCCTGCAATCGTGTGGTTACGAATTCGATTACACTGCGTGACACATTCAACAAGTGTCCTTTACCATAGTCTCAGGTTGACCAAGTCTTAGGCAGTCGATTTATTCAAAGAAGAGAGGGGGTAGAGAAAATAAGAGAAAGCTAGAGAGGGAAAATACGAGAAAGCTAGAGGGAGAGAGAAGGCAAAGAGGAAGAATCCATCCGAGGACGCGACTGGTACTGAATTTATCGACCTAGAAAGAATGAAAGGCAAAGTTAACCTCGGTGGTATTTGAACTCAGACCTTAGATAGCCTGAACGTGTACTGCAAAGCATTCTTTCCGACCTTCTAACGGGCCTGCCATTAGGTTGCCTTCATAATACATACATGATGGATGCCCCTTCGTTATCGAGTATGGCCATTGCACGATATACCATTATCAATAATTATTAAAAAAATTCTAACGTGCATACATACACACACACACACACACACACACACACACACATATATATATATATATATACACACACACACACACACATACATATGCACGCGTTTGTATGAATTAACCATTATACTAGGGTTTACGGGTTTACGCGTCTTGAATGTATTTATAGGACGTGATATATATGGTGAATGCATTAACAATAGTTGAATATAAAAATAGCAGAACATAATTACAATTTTATGAGAAGTTAATTAAGTAATCATCATGGCCATGTCGTTTAGATGCTGTCTTTGCAAATAAGTCGTTCTGGGTTCAATACCATTACGTGTCGTCTTCACCACGCAAATATATATATATGTGTGCGCACGCGCTGGTGTGTGTGTGCATATATATATATATATATATATATATATATAGTGGTAGAATACTGGAAGGTAATATCCGTAGTGGTAGAGCACTCAGTCCATGGGACGAGTTAGGTAGAAGTGGTTACACAACAGTTAGTTCACCATACCGAGAATAATTGTTTCACCTTAGCGGATCCGAGCTGAGTATCCGCTAAGGTGAAACAATTGTTCTCAGTTTGGTGAACTCTCTCTCTCTCTATATATATATATATAATGACTAAAATATGGGCGAAGATGAAAAGATGTATGAATACAGACTGTCCCCTGTCGTCAGTCGACCTCTAGAGATATGTTGTTTCAGAGCTTTAAGTTCGATACAACTGGGTCTAGAGCACAGGGGACAGTAACAAATGGATAAAGGGCCAGACGATAGTTGTAACAACTATTTACAAATAAGAGAAATTTTGCCACTCCCTTGAGCTGTAACTAAAAAGATATCGATGACGCCCAACATATTGATTAGCCAAGAAGAATAAAAGAGAAAGTGGAAGAGATAAAGAATATACAATCGTTAATAAAACTATTTTCCATTTGTTTGGACGTTAAGTCTTAAAAAGACAAACACAACGAGCAGAGAGGGAGAGAGAGTGAGAGGGAGGGGAAGAAAGAGAGAGAGTAAATTCAGAAAGACAGACAAATGTGGAGGTGTAAGATAAAGATTTGAAAAAAGAGACCCACACAGCTAAAAAACATACGAATAAATAAACAATATGGGCGAAGACAGGAAAATGAACGAATACAGATAGTCCCATCTCACTCGGCGAAAAGTATCATGAGGTTAATGCTTGTGTGATAGAAAAAAGTCCCTAGCCACTGTTTGCCTTATTTTAGGAAGGTTGTAGCATGGGGTGCAAACAACCGGTTGACTTGAGAGGCATTGGAAAAATTTGAAATGTAGTCGTCCCAAATGCAAATGACGCTAATAATAGTTGATCATTGCATATAATAGTTTAAACTTGGTTAAAGTAACTCTGAAGGCGATAAAAAACGAACTGAGGTGCCTCTGTGATCGACTATTATCATTGTCATTTACGTTGGTACAATTACATTTCAAATTTAATAGTTTAACTATTTCTTTCTGATCTTTTCTTCAGTGACATCGGCCTCAGGAAGTTGTACGCTGTCGAAAGCTGGCAGATGTGTCAAGGATTTCGGTCGAAACAGTCATAGAGCAATGGGCAACCGAAAGGCCCTGTGCCAGTGAGTTTTAATTTTTTTCATAAACATTTTTCCCTTTAAAATATTTTGTATTCCAATTGTTTAAAGATTGAATAGGATGCAGTAGAACGCCACATTAAATGTATTTCAGAGTTTAGTCCCATCTCCATAAATTCAATTTCTGTGATCAACTTCATAGCAACTGAATCAGTAAAATAAGTACCAAGAGATCACTTCCATTGATAAGACTTTTCCTCTTTGCGGAAAAGTGTTAAAACAAATAACAAGAAGTGAAAAAATATATTATTAAAAAGAAAATTTGTTTTCGTTCTAATATTGCAGATATATAAATGCATTCGTGAGTTTTATATCGAATAATAATTGTTTCTACTTTTGGCACAAGGCCAGCAATTACCCAGTGTATTACTGGTACTTTATTTTATCGACCCCGTAAGGATGAAAGGCAAAGTTAACCTCGGTGGGATTTGAACTCAGATCATAAAGGGACGTAACTCTATGCTTTAAAGCATGGTGTCCGACTCTCTACCGATACTGCCAATCCAATAATAATAATATTCGATTCGTTTGCAAGCAAACGGCCTCATAGTACAGTGTATTTTAGACGACTATCGTCATCCTTTTGTTCTAACGGTATCAGAGAGAAACAATCGACAATTATTTCGGGGTTGTTGCCCTTTGTCAGGATTGTGTATCTCTCATTTTCTCTCGTCTAAAACACAGAGTGTTATGAGGCTGTTTGCTTGCAAATGAATCGAATATTATTATTATTCGATATAAAACTCACAAATGCGTATTAATAAAAAAAATTCTTTAAATGTTCATGTAGAGCAAGGCCTGTTTGGTAACCCAGCGGGATTAGGAATAAAACCTGTCACAGAGAAAGAACGTCCAGGTATAACTAGAAATAAAAGAAAGGCACTACTTGGTTATCTACGTTTTGAAATACATATTGCATAACGTACACACCGTCAGCTTAGGCTACACATTTTTGGTGAAATATTGGACAGCATATAAATATTTTTATATAGTTTGTAAGTTGACTACATTTGGACACTTCTTGCTTTAACCACACTAAGAAAATTACATAGCCTGCATCCTCCACTATACAATCCACACTCATCCAAACTAAATTAGATGACAGATCATAAGATTATATGATCCTCTCCGCCAATTTTGATATTTACACAACACAGTTATGACGTTTAGCGACTTAGTTATCGATCGCAGAAAATTATTATATATTTAATTTAATTATACAAATTAGTAAAATTAAAAAAATGTGTGCTCCTTTAGGATAACGCACATCTCTGAGGTCTGCACCCTGGGCGGCCACTGCCTAGTTGACCTTAATGGTAACTCTACGTGGAAGAAAACAAGCAATACATTATTATTCAATGACCCAGTTTCTCCACAAATTTTACCTCTGTATGCATGACATTAATTATCTATTCTTATCTATACTATCTTCTTTGACAACATCCAATCCTACGCCATCGTACTCACAGTATTAATATTGATTCACAGATAAATGAATAGCAACAGTATCTAACCTTAGACTATACTAGAAAACTACAAATTAGGCAACAGACAATTATCCAACGTCCATTAAGTTCCTTCAAAGAACATTATTACGTTTGCGGGTGGGGCGGGAAGTGGGATGGTGAGACAGATATAGACAACCGTCAATCGAATATAATGACATCTCTCTCTTTCTTTCTTTATTTATTTATTTATTTATTTCTCCCTATCTCTCTCTATCTATCTCACCACCCTTACGCACAATCAACCTTCTCTCTTATACCCATATACACACATGCATAAGTAAACATATATACATACATACAAGATGGCTGCCCCCTCGTTACCGAGTATGGCCATTGCACGAAAAAAAAACATAATAACGACAATAATAATAACAACAATAATAATAATAATATATATACATACACATATATATATATATATATATATATACACACACACACACGATAACAATTAACAGTGCTGAGATCGAATGTGGCTTTTTAGCCCAGCCAATGATCTAAAATGTCTTGCACAGAGTTGGCAACCAACTGGGATTAGTCGGCTGTCGTTGGAGTTCATGTACTTTTGCATGTCGTTTGAGCCCTCCTGCTGATTTACATTCTCTACCACATGGTAGGCATGATGAGTAGCATCTCCAACAGCAGCCTGGTAGTCAACCACTAGTCTCACTCTATGACTGTGAAGATGACTTTCGAGTCTAGCTTTGCTGAGGCAGAGTCTCGCACAGACGCTGCATGTCAGCGCCATAAGAGGACCTTCGCCTCTTTACTTTCCCGTATGCGTTTCGAGATGCCTCAAAGGCAACTTTCCCCTCATATACAGTCTTTCTCCATTTATTACGATCAGCAGCATTTTCCCATGTATCAGCAGAGATGTTAGCGTCTTTCAAAGAGGCCTTCAACGAATCCTTATAACTCTTTTTTGGTTTATGTGGAGGTTGTTTTCCTTTAACTAACTCTCCATAAAAGAATTGTTTTGGTATTCTAGAATCCTTTATCCTGGCAAGGTGACCACTCAAACGGAGTCTTGCTTAAGCACAAGAGGTTCTATACTGTTACACAGTAAGCTTTCCAAAATCTCGACATCACTGATGTGGTCCATCCAGTGAACGTCATGGATCCGTCTGAGACACATCTGATAGAAACGCTCCAATTGTTTAAGGTGGTGTCGATATGTGACCCAGGTCTAGCAGGCATAAAGAAGAGAAAAGAGCATACATGCCTTTGTCTTCTTGCATATGTCTCACCGACCCCAGAATCGCCTTTCTAGCTTTCCGAAAGCATCACTTGCTTTCCTAATCCTGAGTAGAATTTCATTATCAAGGTTGCTGTATCGATTGACAGTGCTTCCCAGGTAGACAAACTGATCAATCACTCCAAGTCGTTTACCATACACATAGTTATTTGGCTCACTGTACTGCTTACCAGGGGCAGGTTGGTACATGACAACGGTTTTCTTGTGACTGACAGTCAATCCTAGGGCAGTGCAAGCATCAGCAAATGCATTCAAAATGTGCTGCATATCACTCTCTGTGTGCGCTACAAGATCGCAATCATCTGCATACAAGAGGTCTCTTGTGTAAATACTTTTGTTTTTGCAGCAAAGCGCCTGATGTTAAATATGTTGCCTGAGGTTCGATATTGGATGTAAACACCATGCTCGCAATTCCTGAATGCAATACAGAAAACCATTGCAAAGTATATGGCAAACAGGTTCGGTCCTGGAATATCCCCCTGATTCACTTCATTTTTTACTGAGATAGTCTCCGACATGTTACCTCTGACATTAACCCAAGCCTTCATGTTGTCATGGAAAGACCTAACCAAAGCAAGGAACTTATCAGGGAAACCAAATCTGGAGAACCTTCCACAATGCATTTCTGTTAACAGTATCGAAAGCTTTTGTCAGATCGACAAAAACCTGATACAGATCTAAACCTTATTCCATGCACTTCTGAAGCTGTCTAGCTGAGAAGATCATATCAGTAGTGCCGCGTCCAGCACGAAAACCAATCTGCAATGTGTGTCAGCAGACGGTCCAGAAGCACCCTACATATTCTTTTTTCCTACGACAGAAAGCAATGATATACCTCTGTAGTTTCCACAATCATTATTGTTACATTTTCTGTTGTACAAGACCACCATTACTGCATCTCTCCAGTCCTCGGGTACGGATTCACTAGACCATATCTTGCCAAACAAAGAGTGAAGACGTTGCAGGAGTCTCTCACCACCATATTGTAGGAGCTCAGCATGTATGCCATCCATACCTGGAGACCTTCCACAGTTCAGCTTCGAGATAGCTACTGCAACCTCCACAAGCGTCGGTGGTTCTGCGAAGCTACTTTCACAGGTTTTTCAGGAATGATATTGAGGAAATCTTCATTGACGACAGACGGCTGATTCAAAAGTTCATCAAAGTACTCTCGCCACCTTCGTAGAATTCCTTGTGAGTCACGAAGAAGTTCCTTGCCATCCTTCCTTGCTGCGAAGCGGTCTCACCAGAGAAGAAGATGGTCCATAAACTTCACGCAAGAGAGTGTACAACAGCTTTGTGTTATTGGAATCTGATGCAGCTTGTATCACATCAGCCTTCTCACTCCGCCACCTATCCTTCATCTGAGAAAGACTCTGTCCCACACGTGATTTCACATCCTTGAGTTCCTTATGCAACATATTCTTCTCCTGTGGTTTTGCTGTCAAGTAACGTGACAGAGCACGCCTCTTATCAGCCAACAAGTCATCTATATGTTCATCATTCTCATTAAACCAGTCCTGATGTTTTCTCTGCACCAATCCCAAAACACGCCTGCCTACATCATAAACCGACTTTTTAAGGGTCGGCCAATCCTCACCAAGATATGCAACATGCATCTCTTCTCGCAATATCCTCTTCACATTTTTATCTCTAAGACGAGCAGCATTCAATCTTCTGGGCAGGGTAACAACCAGGAGCCCGGATTTTACGTCTAGTGATTAGTTTCACTTTTGCGCGAACCAGGCGGTGGTCCGTCCAGCACTCATCTGCATGAAGAGCACGAACACACTGCACATCCTGTCTGTCACGCATCCTGACAAGGACGTAGTTCAAAAGATGCCAGTCCTTAGATGCAGGATTCATCCATGTGGTCTTAAATTTGTTCTTTTGCTGGAACATGGTGTTAGCAACACACAGATCAAGCTCCTCACACATCTGCAGCAGGAGCATACCATTGTTGTTACACTTTCCCACCTTTCGATTACATTCCATGTGTTAAAATTCCTAAGCACGATGACCTTGTTTGCCTGAGGGATATTTCTTAAACACCCTTCAAGGCATGGTAAAAAGACACTTTTTCTTCATCGACAAAATTCATAGTTGGAGCATACACACTTACCAGGGTCGCATATCTTCCTTTGTCCAGCGGAATTCTCATGGACATAAGACGCTCACTAATCCCCACTGGGAATTCTTCTAATTTATCCACATGAGCAGTCTTAACAGCAAATGCTACCCCTGCCTCTCTTCTCAGATAAAGCTACGTAACGTCGAAGCTCCTTTGCAACAAGAGCGGTCCTTCGTTCAGGATACTCCAAGGAATCCCTGTCAAGCAGCGTTCGTACGTTCCAGCAGCCAATATTAAATGCTTTGTTTGGCTCTATTACAGTGGCACGATGACGAGCGGGCCCAGGCTGTGATACCCTGGGCCCTTATTGCCAATTATCTCTTTTGTTCCAGAACACTTATTGCTAATTATCTCTTTTATATTGTTTTGGAACATAACTGAATTGGGGAAAAAAAGTATTACTAATAATAATGATGATGGTTTTGGACAAGTAAAAAAGATCGTGCCTGATTGTAGATGTGACCTGCCCATTTGACACGAGAGTGCAAGAGAAGGACAGGGAGAAAGTTAAGCGATACAGGACTTAAAGTGGGAGGTAAAAAGGATTTGGAACTGCCATGAAGTCAAGGTTGTCCCGATTGTCATAGGCGCACTAGGTACTATCTCAAAGAGTTTCCAAGGATGGTTAAAGAAGATTAGTCCAGCCCCGCTTTTTGGAACACTTCAAAAGGGATACTTGCTGGGAACAGCAAGAATCCTCCGATACGTCCTGAATATCTGAGGCTGCAGGTAGCGGCTTGATATACATTTCACAAACTTTCCAGTTAAATAACATCAATGACTGAGACTCAAAGAACAATAATAATAATAACAATAATAATAATAATAATAATAATAATAATACCTGGAACAGAGATACGGCCACTGAGGAGATGAATGCTGACGGGCTAGGAACCTAAGATTTGTAGACAGGAAAAAGTTAAAAGAAACAACAGCTAAGGTAAACAAAGTCATCCCATACCTTGAGGCGAGGAGTCTTCACCAGTGCAACAATATCCTCAAAGCAACAGCAAATACGGTGAGGAAACTACTTGGTATAAAAGCGAGAGGAAACAACAGACAAGAAAGAGCAGAGCCGTGGTGGAAGAAGCGACTGAGTGGGCAAATCGGGGAAATGAGAAATGACATAGGAAAGCTTGAGTCACTACTGAATGGGACACTAAAAAACATAGGCACTAAAAATAGACTGGAAATAAAATACAAAACTAGGAGTAAAAAGCTAAATATTATCATAGAGGAATTGAAGCAACGCATTGTAGCAAAGAGTGCAAAAATCAGGCGATACGAGAACAGAGTCAGTCAGTATAAACAGAACCGCATGTTCGACAACAACCAGAAGATGCTGTTTGGACAGCTTGAGGGGAAAGAAAGAGGCAACGACTTGATCCCTGGGGCGGAACAAGCTAAAACATTCTGGAGAGGAATATGGGAGCAGGATGTTAGACACAATGCCCAGGCAGGGTGGATTGAGACAGTACAGAGGGAGATCGGTGAGCAGGCACAGCAACAGACTGATTTGAGTATCACAGTTGAAACTCTTAAGGGGCAAGCCAAAAAACTAACCAACTGGAAATCACCAGGCCCAGATGGTGTGCAGGGGTATTGGATTAAACATTTAACATCCCTCCACCCGAAGCTGACGGCCATGTTCAATGACTGCTTGGTGTCGGGTGAGGTGCCAGAGTGGTTGACAAAAGGTACCACAGTTCTGATAATGAAAGACCGAATCAAGGGTAATGATGTTACCAACTATAGACCTATCACATGTCTGCCCGTAATGTGGAAACTGTTGACGAGCATTGTGTCTGAGGAAATCTACCATCACCTCCACACAAACAACTTGTTGCCGGACGAACAGAAAGGATGCCGAAAGAAGTCACGTGGTACAAAGGACCAGTTGCTTATTGATAAGATGGTAATGGGGAATTGCAGGAGGAGACACACTGATCTTGCCATGGGATGGATAGACTACAGAAAGGCATTTGACATGGTGCCTCATTCCTGGATCACCAAAAGCCTGGAGATCTTCAGGGTGGCAGATAACATCAGACAGTTGCTGGGCAGGAGTATGGGGTCCTGGGAGACAGAGTTGACATCAACTGGAGTATCCTTGGGAAGCGTGAAGATCAAGAGAGGTATCTTCCAGGGAGATAGCCTGTCCCCTCTGTTGTTTGTCCTTGCCCTGATGCCCTTGACCATTATGCTGCGAAAAGTGAGAGCAGGATACAAGTTGGGAAGGGGAGAGCTTACCATCAATCACCTCCTCTTCATGGACGATCTTAAGCTCTTCGGGAAAAGTGAGAAGAGGTTGGATGTGCTTGTTGACACTGTCCGTATTTTCAGCAGTGATATATGTATGCAGTTTGGTATTGGTAAATGTGGAGTCATTGTGATGAGGAGGGGTAGGTTGAGCAGAAGTAACGGGAGCCAGATACCAACAGGTGAGATGATAAAGGAAATTGACTCTGAGGAAGGATACAAGTATTTGGGCGTTCTGGAGGCTGATGGCATAAAGAACAAAAAAATGAAGGAATTGTTAAGAACTGAATACATTCGGAGAGTAAGGAGCGTATTGAAGTCACATCTGAACAGCAGAAATGCCATAAGCGCAGTAAATTCCCGAGCTGTGTCTATTATTAGGTACAGTGCGGGAATTCTGAGATGGAATGTTGCTGAACAAAAAGAAATGGATAGGAAGACTAGGAAGCTATTGACTATCTACAACATGTTCCACAAGAGGAGTGATGTCGATAGACTCTACCTAAGGAGATCTGAGGGTGGAAGAGGTCTTATCAGCATAGAGGACTGTGTTCAGATGGAGAAAAACAACCTATACAAATACGTGACCTATAGTAAGGAGCCAATGCTCAGAGCTGTACTGAAGGAGGGGACAGTAGGCCAGGGGATATCCAAGGAGGAAATAACATCAAGGAGGAAGAGCAGCCTTAAGGGAAAATCCCTTCATAGTACCTTCTTTGAGAAAACTGAATTTAGAGATCCACAGACATGGAACTGGTTGAGAAGAGGAGACCTCAAAAAGGCTACAGAAGGAATGCTAATGGCTGCGCAGGAGCAGGCCCTCAACACGAAGTGGTTGAAGCACCATATCTACAAGGAGGAGGCTAGCCCACTGTGCAGGATCTGTGGAGAGAGAGAGGAGACTGTGGCTCACATTGTGTCCGAGTGTAAACACCTAGCCCAGACCCACTATAAGGGCTGGAGACACGATGTGATGGGCAGGGTGATCCACTGGCACCTGTGCAAAGTAAACAATCTACCACATTCTGAGAAATGGTATGAGCATAGGCCAGAGGCGGTGATGGAGAACAGTCAGGTGAAGGTGCTGTGGGATTTTAGGATACAGACGGACAAAAAACTGGAACACAATAGACCTGACCTGGTGGTTGTGGACAAAGAAAAAAGATCGTGCCTGATTGTGGATGTGGCCTGCCCGTTCGACACGAGAGTGCAAGAGAAGGAGAGGGAGAAAATTAACCGATACCAGGACCTAAAGTGGGAGGTGAAAAGGATTTGGAACTACCATGAAGTCAAAGTGATCCCGATTGTCATAGGCGCACTGGGGACTATCTCCAAAGGTTTCCAGGGATGGTTAAAGAAAATCGGCCCCTTGACGCTTTTTGGAACGCTTCAAAAGGCATGCTTGCTTGGAACGGCAAGAACCCTCCGATACGTCCTGAATATCTGAGGCTGCAGGTAGTGGCTTGATATTCAATCCAACGGACTTTCCAGTTAACCAACATCAATGACTGAGATTCAAGGAATAACAATAACAATAATAATAATAATAATAATAATAATAATATAATAATAATAATGTTTTCTTTATTAACCACAAGGGTTTACATAAAGAAGACATTAAGGACAGTACAGGACAATACAGGACGGTACAAATGGGCATTTCTGCGTGTAAAAAAACAGAGGATGTAATAAAATAACAAAGAAAAATTCCCCAATAGGGGGGAGACTTCCGAGGGACATGTGTGGAGAAAGCCCATTAAAAGACCACAGTGACCCTGACCACCAGGGCAAGTGCCCTCTCCCAGTTTTCCACCTTTAATTTACAGACACATACTCAGAGAAGGCCCATTCATTCGGGCCATACTTGCTTCTCTCACCCATCTTTCAACAAAATGCTGGGAAGAGAGCACTTCCCTCTCTACCCTGACTTTCCTTTTCAAATGAAATTTGAAAAAGTTAATCAGGGCATCACCGAAGAGGTAAGTGCTCGTCTTCAGCCCTTTCAAACGTGTCCACCATACTATCTCTTTCGCCATGGCCACCAGACAGATAAAAACTGCCTGCCCTTCCCGGCTAAAGGAAGAGGGCGGGACAATCCTCACGATGGACTCAGCTGATAGCTGGATCCGTCCTACACGTGACAGCAGGTGTTCGACATAAACCCACAAGTCAGCAATGCTCGGACACTGGACGAGTGCTTGCAGGACGGTTTCGTCGCCCTGTGCGCATCTCGGACATGCCCGGCTGACGGCACCTCCATGCCTGTAGAGTTTATCCCGAACTGGCAAAGCTACCCGGTAGCACTGCCAGGCCAGGGATTTCTGGAAGTTGTCCATAGGCCTCGGCCCGAAAGTCCTTCCGAAGAGATTGGCTAGTTGATTTTCGTCGACGCCTAGAGTTTCTCCAAGTACGTCGTCGCTCTTCCCCTCCACTAATCCCCTATAGAACGCCAAGGTGGAGTTTCCACCGATCACATTGCCCGACTGGTCGAGGGCTGTAAGCGCCTGAAGACATTCCAGTCTCCAAGCGCTCCCTCTCGGTCTTCGCTTGACCCAGGACTGCAGCTCCGTCAAGGAGACGAGCTGGGGACAAACGTGTCTTGCAAACGGCGACCACACCTGACCACCGTCGAGGAAGAGGTGGAGATGTCATAGCCTGAGCGCGTGTCTGCGCATCATCAGCCACGGCATGCCCAGCCCTCCACGTAGCGGGCGTTGACAGCAGATGGACCGCCTGACCATCGGAGCGCGTCCCTTCCACAAGAAGCGAAAGAGCAAACGCTCCAGCGCATTCAGGCGCAGCTTAGGAAAAGGTACGACGGTCAGGCGGTAGCAGATGACAGACGCGATGTACGCCTAAGCCACCTCCGCTCGACCTTTCAGGGATAGCTTCCTCTCGGCCCATTTCTGGGTGAGAGAAGCCACCCTGCTCGTCACCTCGTCCCAGTTTTTGTCCGTCTGGAGGTCTGGACCGAACCAGACCCCTAGCAATTTAACCGGTCCGTCCGTCCAGCGCCCGACGACGCTGTTGGGCGGCATGGACCTGCCTCTCCAGGTGCCGAGCTGCAGGCCCACTGACTTTTCCTGGTTGATCATTGCTCCTGTCACCGCTTCGTATTCTCTTAGTGTAGTGCCGAAAGCCTCGATGTGTTTGGCGTTCGACACCACTACGGTGACATCGTCGGCATATGCTGACACGGATATTCCGCATCCTAGTTCGCGCGGGACCTTCCTCAACGTCTCCAGTTTGTGCAGTAATGGCTCGAGAGTCAATACGTACAATAGGGACGAGAGGGGACATCCTTGGCGGACCGAGCGCATGATGTTGAACGGTTCCGAAAGGTGACTGTTCACTCTCACTACAGAGCAGATGTCGCTGTGCATGGCAGCGATCCAGCCTCTGAAGACGGGCCCAAAGCCAGCGGCCCTCAGGACTGCCGCTAGGTAACGATGGTCGACCCTATCGAAGGCTTTCAACTGATCTAAATTGATCAAAGACCCACCCGTGCCAGGTTCCCTAGCTACCCTCTCTACGATGTATCGCATGAGGTGGAGGTTGTCGTGGATGGATCTGTCGGGAATGGCGCATGTCTGTGCCTCTCCCACCAGACCACTAACGACAAGCGCCAACCTCTTTGCCAGCATCTTGGCCAAAATCTTGAACTCTGTGTTTAGCAGAGTTATGGGCCTAAAATTATCTATGTTATCCCCCTTGTTCGGATCCTTTCTCAGCAGCGCCACCGCTCCTCGGCTCACAAAGCTGGGAATTCTCCCGTTCTGTTGCCAGTTGCAGTAGACGTCCGCCAAGAGGCCTCCGAACAAGTCTGGCATTTGTACGTAAAGTTCATAGGGCAGACCATCCAAACCAGGCGATTTACCCCTTATGCAACTAGTCATTGCATCCCGTACTTCAGCTGTTGTTATCGGCTTTTCGCAACACTCCGCCTCAGTGGCCGAAAGCCGCGGCAGTCCGTCGAGGTAGACACTAAAGTCCATCCCTCGATCCGGCCCGCCACTGCCCCCGAACAGTTGAGCGAAGTGTCGCTGAAAAGCTTCACACATTTGCCCGGGATCGAGTAGCATGCGCCCGTCGTGGTCCACCAAAGACCGGATCGTGGCTTTGTTGCCACGACGCGCCCCCGCCACTCAGGCCCATTGAACGGCTTTCGTCCCCTCGTGTCTGAGAGCACGCACCCTAGCTCTGACAACGCAGCCTTCGTGCTTTGCATTGAAGAATTGGTCAAGGGCCAATTTCGCCGCAAGTACGTCGGTCGCGATGCCTTTGCTAAGCGCCTCGTCTAATTTTCTAACTAATTGTCCCTCTGCTCTATTTTTCTCTATTGCTAAAGTCTTACTAAACCTAATGGACTCTATTCTAATTGCTCTTTTCAGAGCAAACCACCACTTGTTGACGATGGCCCCCGTCAACGCCCGCTTAACTAGTTCGCTAATCCGGTCTCTGTAGGCCATGCGCGCTGGTAAGGACGCGTTTATCTTCCAGTAGCCGGGTCCTCGTCTATGAAGCCTATCTAAGTCAAGCACACAGATCACGAATTTCTGGTCCGTATAGCTGACTATCTTGAATTGTGGACAGCCTATGCTAGACCTATCTATTTCCCTACAAAATACTCTATCTAGATATGATCTGGATGACCCTATGCGATTTGTCCAAGTCCACATTGGTACATTCGGGAAATCCAATCGGTACCTGTCAGACAGTTCAAAACGTCTGAGCAGGTTGGTGAGACTCTTGCACCCTCCTTCCCTATCCACTAATCCCACACAATCCCAGCGTGCATCTAAGATCCCGTTCCAGTCGCCCACTAACACTAGAGAGCGGCACGTTCCAAGAAAGGTCTCCAGACGCCGGAAGAAATCAGGCCGCCCTGCTCCTGTCGGGGCATAGACGGCCACTAACCTGAAAGCTTGCCCGTCTCCGCTGGTCACGTCCAGCACCACCAACTTACCTTCTGGGTCCAGGAAGATGGCCCGTATGGCAAGATCCAAACCTCTCCGAAAAAGCACAGCAACTCCTCCCCCCGATCCCGGACGGCTGGGAGATGCGTACACATCGTAGCCGCCGAAGATCGGTGCGAAGGCCCGTGCTTCGGAGATTCTGGTCTCGCTGATGGCCACTACATCTATGTTTAGTGACCTGAGGTCGTTGAGCAGGTGGCCCTGCTTCCATGACGACCCCAAGCCACGCGCATTTATGCTGCCTATTCTGAGTGAGGTCATGTTGAAAAGGAGTGGAAAAGATGGGAAAGACCACTTACCTTACTTCTCGTAGGGGAAGGACGGTTTTTCCATCCTTTTCACTGCTTGTGGCCTCCTCAGGAAGGATGTCCTTATAAATCCTACTGGAGAGTGCTTGTCGGAAGTCTCCGATGTCTTTGGGGAGTTTTTGTTTTAGTGTCATGTACGTTTTCTGTGTGATGCGAGTGATTTGTATGTGTGGAGGTGGTGTGAATTTTGGGGTTGTTGCGTAGTCTTTTTCTGTGATGCTGGTGTTGTGTTGGATGTAGTGTAATAATTGCTTGTTGTTCAAATTTAATTGTTTCTACTTTAGGCACAAGGCCAGCAATTATCCAGTGCATTACTGGTACTTTATTTTATCGACCCCGTAAGGATGAAAGGCAAAGTCAACCTCGGCGGGATTTGAACTCAGATCGTAAAGGGACGTAACTATGCTGGAAAGCATGGCGTCCGACCCTCTACCGATACTGCCAATCCACCGCCTGTTGTTCAAATTTAATGCTGTGTAGTGTGTATCGTTTTGGTTGTTTTGTTTGCGTTTGTTGTGGGTTTGTTTCTGTTTCGCATTTTGGTGACTTTTGTGGTGTAGGTGATGGTGGTGTTGGGGTTAATGATGGTGATGGTGTTGGTGTTTGGGTTGATGGGGTTGGTGATGCTGGTGTGGATGGTGGCATATCTGTCCTAACTTTTTTGTTTGTTAATTTATTTGTTTCCCTCTGTATTTTGTTTTTGGAGGGGAAAGGAAGAGAATTTTTTTCTTTTTTGGTTTCTTTTTTTTTTCCTGATACCGTTTCCCACTCCTCGTCGTCACAATCTGTCTCCAGTTGTGAAAGGCCGGGGAGTGGAAAATCCTTCACAGGCGTTAGTTTTGGTTGTGGCGTGGTGGATGGTGTAGGCGCTGGTGCTAGTTCTGAAGCGTTGGGTGGTGGTGGTGTTGGTTTTGCTGGTGGTGGTGGTGTTGGTTTTGCTACTGTTGCTGGGGTTGTTGCTGTTATAGCTGCTTCTGTTGTTGCTGCTACAGTTGTTGCTGCCATCTCTGCTGCTGGTGGTGTTGATGGTTGTGTCACTGGGGTGGGTAGGAGAGGTGGCCTCAACCTTTTAGCCTGAGGGCAGAAAGCCCTTAGGTGGGTTCATTCACCACAAACGACGCACCTAGGCCTTCTGCCCTCGACAATTACGGTGAGGTGGCTGCCGTCAGTGAGGTCTATTACCTCTGGGATCTCCTCAATGCTTTTTTGGTCCGCTTGGATCAGGAGCTCCATCCCAGATCTGGACCAGTTCTCCTGCTTTTCTTTTGCTATTGCTATTATTTTGGGGTTGGCTTCGATGCCAGCGAGGACGGCCGCTAGTAGCCAGGGAATTTCGATGGCCGGTGGAACGTGGGTCACCCTGATCTTTACGAGTCTCTGGCCACAATAGCTTGGGACGAGTGTGAAGTCGTCACTTCTTAATGGGGCCATGGAGTGTTCTCTAGCCTCCTCTGGTGTTTCAAAGAACACGTCCACGGTTCCATACTTCTGCCCACGTCTGATGTGGGTTTTTCTTCCCCACACATGTCCCAAAGCTTTTTGGATTTGGGACTCGGATTCCCGTTCCACTCGGCGCGATTTTACATTTATTGTTCGATACGACACAGTGCATAGGCGCCGATGCTCCATTTTATTAGGTGGGGGGGGGGAGGCTCACCCTGTACCCATCTTTCTTTACCATATGTTTGGCATTTTCTAAATCCTCCTGAGTTACCGTAAATGCTTCGAACTGTTTTGCTACTCTGGCAAAACTCAGGGTGGTTTTTTTAATGTCATTGTTGTTGTTGTTGCTATCGTTATTTTTGTTATTATTAATTTTATTTTCAGTTGTGGTGGTGGTGACGTCAGTCGTCTTTGGTGGGGAAGTGTCCATTTTGCTTGATTTCATTTCGACATCACGAGTTAATTTATTTTTTTCTTCTTTTGTTTCTGTTGTCGCGGTGGTGGTGGAGGGGGGGGGGTTGTCCCGGTAGTGGTGGGGGTGGTGGTTGTCGCGGTGGTGGTGGGGGTGGAGGCTTTAACACCTGCAGTCATTGGTAATGGCGGGAAATGAATGTCTGCCTGAGACAAATTTAAAATATTGCTACTGCTTATATTTTTTTTAGTGTTGGCAAACGTAGTAACATTTACAATGGTGGTGTCGGTGTGAGGTGTTAATTTGTGAGAAAGGCTTTCAGCTGCTTGGTGCAGTGGTGAATTAGCCATTTTTTTTTTCAAAGAAATTTTTTGATAATCATAAAAGTTAAAATTTTGGGCACAAGGCCCCAATCTTTTTGGGTGTCCTTTTCGGAAAACAATGTATGTGCGCTTATATATAGTTAACAATAAAATTTTCCATAAATGGCAATTTTTAACAAACGGAAATAACAAACTTTGCGGAGCTCACGATGATACGATTTACTACGTAGGTCGCCAATAATAATAATAATAATAATAATAATAATAATAATAATAATAATAATAATAATAATAATAATAATAATAACGCAATGCTCACATTAAGGAACCACTCATGATAATAACAATTTAAAAAAAACAACAAAAAGAAAACCCCGTGACCAAGAAATACCGGGGTGGCGGCCGGCGGGGAATAGCCATGTCTCTAGGGGAGAACGACCCCTCTAGTCTTGGTTGACACTCGTTCTAGAAGTGGTAACACGAAAAGATTACCCCTTGGCGGATAAGGATAAAACGCGACAAAATAAAGTAGATGTCTAATGATGAAATCTCATACCGGATCGGCCGTCACCCGGGTAAAAAAGGGCCGCGTCCCTCAGAGAGGAACCAGACTGGGGTCGAAAAATCAGCTAATGGTTCAAACCTTCCCATCACTTCGGAGCTGGAGACCTCCCATAACCGGAATACTCCTACTGTTGGCCCTCCATGCTCACCACCAAGAAATCCAAAGAAAAAGAGAGAAAAATGGTCAAGGGAAGATAATAAAGAAGTCCTTGGGGCTTTCTACACTGCCATGTACTACCCGTCAAATACATCGAATACAGAGCAAACATATATCAACTGGAAAAAGAAACATCCCGAAAACAGAGGCTATATTGACAGTAACAAACTAGCCAATATACGAAGAAATATTGTAAGAAAAAAGTTACTAACTGATATAGAAATTGATCAGATCAAGCTAGTAGCACAAAGTCAGCGAAGGGAAAATGAAGCATGTGTCAGTGAAAACGAGGTAAACTGTAACACTTCGAATCCCAGAGTTGGGGCGGAATCACTGGCAACAGAACAAATTAAAGAAAGGAGCGAAAAAGTGGAGGGAGTGCATGCTCAGGATGAAACTCCAAATGAAAATAATGAGATCGTAAATGATAAAGAAATGAATGAGAATGAACTTGCCAACTTGAAGGATGAAATTATGATCGAATGGATGAAAATGAAAGAATCTGACATGGAGGAACGAGACACCCTCCCTAAGATCCAGAACTCCAAACAGAACCAAAAGATAATACACAAGACTAACATAATTCTCAAAAACATTATCATCACAAACAAAATAAACATTACTGACTTAAATCATCTCTATTATGCATCGGCTAAAGTCACCACTCACTTATGTGGAGTGAAGATGAAAAAACAAAGGAATTCCCACAAGAAATCTACTTGGCAAGATAACATCAATCGCCAAATAAACCTTCTCCGATCTGACATAGAAATTTTAACAAACTATAAAGTAGGTGAACATGTTAAACAAACTAAACTTAGAAAATTGAAAAAAAAGTACAGTATAAGATCAACATGTGACATAGACATGCTGATAGAAACAATCAAGCAAAAAGTGTCGGCCAAAGCTGCTCGTATAAGGCGCTTTGAAAAACGATCTAGATTCTATAAGGACAATAATATGTTCAAAAACAACCAAAGAAACTTCTACAGAAAAATTGGTAAGTCAACAATAACTGCTAAATCAATACCACCCAAGGAGGAAGTGCAAGAATTCTGGGAAAAGATCTGGGCCGAAGAAAAAGTTCATAACATACATGCCCCATGGATAGACAGACAAATGAAAGAAACAGCTCACCTTGAAGAACAAACATGGGAAAATATAACAGTTGAACAGCTGCGCTTGGCTCTAAGAAAAACCAGCAAATGGAAATCCCCAGGAAAAGACAAAATACAAAACTTTTGGATAAATGCCTTCACAGAGTCTCATGAGCTGTTAGCCCAACTTTACAATGAAATAGTTAAGGAGCCAGAAAAGATACCATCATGGCTAGTTAACGGCATTACATTCCTGCTACCGAAGAATGATGAGACAAACAATCCCAAAAATTACAGACCGATAACCTGCTTGACCACAATGTATAAAATTTTAACATCAGTCCTAACTGAATACACATATGACCACCTGATAACAAATGACCTATTTCCCATTGAGCAGAAAGGGTGTAAACGAGGCTCATATGGCTGTAAGGATCAGCTTCTGGTTAACAAAATTATACTGGAAGATTGTCATAATAGACACAAAAATCTATCGATTGCTTGGATAGATTATAAAAAAGCATTTGATAGTTTGCCACACAGTTGGATTGAAAAATGTTTAGAGATTTTCAAAATATCCCCCGTTGTCAGGAGGTTTTTGTCATTCAGTATGAGGACATGGAGAACGACACTCCTTTTGAATAGTGAAACAAAATCACTGGAAGCTGGAGAAGTTAACATTAATTGTGGAATTTTTCAGGGTGACTCTTTATCACCGCTTTTATTCTGCATCGCACTTATACCATTAAGTAAAATGCTCAATGAAACAAACATGGATATAGAGTCTATGACAAAACCATTGATCACCTGTTCTACATGGATGACCTGAAACTATTCGCAAAAAATGATGAGCAATTGCAAGGGCTATTATCCACTGTGAAGCAGTTCAGTGATGACATTAAAATGGAGTTTGGACTGGATAAATGCGCCAAAGCAACGTTCACCAGAGGAAAGCTGCTGAAGAGTTCAGACATTAATCTTGATCGGGGGAACGTGATAAGAGAGCTTGATCAAGAACAAACTTACAAATATCTAGATGTTTGTGAAGGAGACGGAATCAAGCACTCGACAATGAGGGAAAGGATAAGGAAGGAATGTTACCGCAGAGTCAGAGCAATCTTAAGAACGGAATTGAATGCAAGGAATAGGATCGATGCCATGAACACGCTTGCCATACCAGTAGTAACCTATAGTTACAATGTCATCAACTGGTCAAGCACAGAGATCCGTAGGCTCGATACAAAAATCCGAAAATTCTTAACCATGCACAGAATGCATCACCCTAAGGGAGACATAGATAGAATATATCTCCCTAGGAAAGAAGGAGGACGTGGGTTAATCCAGTTAGACATTGCGTTGAAAACTGCAACAATTGGATTATCCACATATCTAAGGGAATCACATGATTGGATGATCAAACTCGTTTTGAAACACGAAAGCACCAAAAGATCATATTCCATTACAAAAGATGCACAAAGATACAGTAATGGACTACAAATTTCAGAAGTCCCATTTACTGCTGAAATGGAAAACACAGAAAAAGCAAAGCAGGTAAAAGTAACTGCAAAGAAAGAACTGCTACAGAAACTGGCTAAGAAATGGCAAGAAAAGCCTCTGTATGGAAAATACCCAGAGCGAGCTAACAATCCTGATGTTGACAAAACTTTAACCCATCAGTGGTTGGCATCCTCTGGACTGAAATCGGAGACTGAAGGACTGATTATATCCGCACAAGATCGGTGTCTGCCAACAAAAAATTACCAAGCCAACATAATAAAAAATGGGTGCAGCCCATTATGCCGTGTATGCAAAAAACAACCAGAGACCATTGACCATATAATTTCAATGTGCAGTCCTATAGCTCCAACCGAATACCTAAACAGGCATGACAGAGCTGCACAATACATACATTGGATAATGTGTAAGCATTTTGACCTGCCCCATCAAAAGAATTGGTGGGAGCATCAACCACCTCCCATACTTGAAAAAGATCACATCTCAATCTTGTGGAACTTTAGCATCCAAACAGACCGAAAAATAGATGCAAATAGACCTGATATAATATTGAAGGACTTTCAAAGGAGGGTATGCCTGCTAATTGATATGTCTGTTCCAATAGACAAGAATGTATCTATAAAAACATTTGAAAAATTGAGCAAGTATAAGGACCTGGAGATAGAAATTGGAAAAATGTGGAAATTGAGAACTAAAACAATATCAGTGGTTGTAGGCGCTCTGGGAATGATACCTAAGGGGTCTAACGACTACTTATCGCAAATCCCAGGAAACCCGCGTATAGGAAAAATACAAAAGATAGTACTAATGGGAACTGCCCATATACTAAGGAAGATCCTGTCAATATAAGTACATCACAAGTCTAAACACTAAGGATGCATGTGTGAATATGTGTGTTCTTTCTTGAACATGGCGGACCTTGTTGTCTCTTGAGGTCACTGGTTGTGACTTGGTGATAACTTGTATAAACATAAAGCAAGATAAATGCAAATAATAATAATAATAACCACAGTTCTGATAATGAAAGACCGAATCAAGGGTAATGATGTTACCAACTATAGACCTATCATAGCTAAAACATTCTGGAGAGGAATATGGGAGCAGGATGTTAGACACAATGCCCAGGCAGGGTGGATTGAGACAGTACAGAGGGAGATCGGTGAGCAGGCACAGCAACAGACTGATTTGAGTATCACAGTTGAAACTCTTAAGGGGCAAGCCAAAAAACTAACCAACTGGAAATCACCAGGCCCAGATGGTGTGCAGGGGTATTGGATTAAACATTTAACATCCCTCCACCCGAAGCTGACGGCCATGTTCAATGACTGCTTGGTGTCGGGTGAGGTGCCAGAGTGGTTGACAAAAGGTACCACAGTTCTGATAATGAAAGACCGAATCAAGGGTAATGATGTTACCAACTATAGACCTATCACATGTCTGCCCGTAATGTGGAAACTGTTGACGAGCATTGTGTCTGAGGAAATCTACCATCACCTCCACACAAACAACTTGTTGCCGGACGAACAGAAAGGATGCCGAAAGAAGTCACGTGGTACAAAGGACCAGTTGCTTATTGATAAGATGGTAATGGGGAATTGCAGGAGGAGACACACTGATCTTGCCATGGGATGGATAGACTACAGAAAGGCATTTGACATGGTGCCTCATTCCTGGATCACCAAAAGCCTGGAGATCTTCAGGGTGGCAGATAACATCAGACAGTTGCTGGGCAGGAGTATGGTGTCCTGGGAGACAGAGTTGACATCAACTGGAGTATCCTTGGGAAGCGTGAAGATCAAGAGAGGTATCTTCCAGGGAGATAGCCTGTCCCCTCTGTTGTTTGTCCTTGCCCTGATGCCCTTGACCATTATGCTGCGAAAAGTGAGAGCAGGATACAAGTTGGGAAGGGGAGAGCTTACCATCAATCACCTCCTCTTCATGGACGATCTTAAGCTCTTCGGGAAAAGTGAGAAGGAGTTGGATGTGCTTGTTGACACTGTCCGTATTTTCAGCAGTGATATATGTATGCAGTTTGGTATTGGTAAATGTGGAGTCATTGTGATGAGGAGGGGTAGGTTGAGCAGAAGTAACGGGATCCAGATACCAACAGGTGAGATGATAAAGGAAATTGACTCTGAGGAAGGATACAAGTATTTGGGCGTTCTGGAGGCTGATGGCATAAAGAACAAACAAATGAAGGAATTGTTAAGAACTGAATACATTCGGAGAGTAAGGAGCGTATTGAAGTCACATCTGAACAGCAGAAATGCCATAAGCGCAGTAAATTCCCGAGCTGTGTCTATTATTAGGTACAGTGCGGGAATTCTGAGATGGAATGTTGCTGAACAAAAAGAAATGGATAGGAAGACTAGGAAGCTATTGACTATCTACAACATGTTCCACAAGAGGAGTGATGTCGATAGACTCTACCTAAGGAGATCTGAGGGTGGAAGAGGTCTTATCAGCATAGAGGACTGTGTTCAGATGGAGAAAAACAACCTATACAAATACGTGACCTATAGTAAGGAGCCAATGCTCAGAGCTGTACTGAAGGAGGGGACAGTAGGCCAGGGGATACCCAAGGAGGAAATAACATCAAGGAGGAAGAGCAGCCTTAAGGGAAAATCCCTTCATAGTACCTTCTTTGAGAAAACTGAATTTAGAGATCCACAGACATGGAACTGGTTGAGAAGAGGAGACCTCAAAAAGGCTACAGAAGGAATGCTAATGGCTGCGCAGGAGCAGGCCCTCAAAACGAAGTGGTTGAAGCACCATATCTACAAGGAGGAGGCTAGCCCACTGTGCAGGATCTGTGGAGAGAGAGAGGAGACTGTGGCTCACATTGTGTCCGAGTGTAAACACCTAGCCCAGACCCACTATAAGGGCTGGAGACACGATGTGATGGGCAGGGTGATCCACTGGCACCTGTGCAAAGTAAACAATCTACCACATTCTGAGAAATGGTATGAGCATAGGCCAGAGGCGGTGATGGAGAACAGTCAGGTGAAGGTGCTGTGGGATTTTAGGATACAGACGGACAAAAAACTGGAACACAATAGACCTGACCTGGTGGTTGTGGACAAAGAAAAAAGATCGTACCTGATTGTGGATGTGGCCTGCCCGTTCGACACGAGAGTGCAAGAGAAGGAGAGGGAGAAAATTAACCGATACCAGGACCTAAAGTGGGAGGTGAAAAGGATTTGGAACTGCCATGAAGTCAAAGTGATCCCGATTGTGATAGGCGCACTGGGGACTATCTCCAAAGGTTTCCAGGGATGGTTAAAGAAAATCGGCCCCTTCACGCTTTTTGGAACGCTTCAAAAGGCATGCTTGCTTGGAACGGCAAGAACCCTCCGATACGTCCTGAATATCTGAGGCTGCAGGTAGTGGCTTGATATTCAATCCAACGGACTTTCCAGTTAACCAACATCAATGACTGAGATTCAAGGAATAACAATAACAATAATAATAATAATAATAATAATAATAATAATAATAATAATAACAAGGGCCAAGTGGGATGGCGGATCCACAGATGGCTATGTAAACATACATTCGCCAATCCTCGATAAGAGTGTTTAAATATCGAACATAAACAGTTCGAATAACGGTGAAATGGAGACTAGAACGTCATGTGACAGACTCTCACCCAACAGGTGCCCCCTGGCTCAGCAGCAGGAACCTGACTGTCAATCAAATACTGCTGATGTTGGAGGAAGGAGAAGAAGGAAAGGGGCCAGAACCAACTGGACGAAAGAATTGAATAGAACTGTTATGCAATGCTACCTGAAAAGTAACCCCAAGGAGAGGGGCTACAGGAGACGGATGCATAACATCTGGAACGAGATTGGTTTATTTAAATTAGATGAACAAAAATTGGCCGGGCAGGCTCGGGTAATAAGAACTAATGGGTGGATAAGCGAGCTGGAACTGGAGGAACTGAGCAGAGAGAATGGCTTGGAGATGGCGGGTGTAGTATGCCAGACAAGCGAGCCGGTGGGAAATGAAGGTGAGGAGGTCCTGAGAACGGAGGAACCACCCGAAGCAGACAATGATCTGAATACTGAGATAAATAATACCTGGAACAGAGATACGGCCACTGAGGAGATGAATGCTGACGGGCTAGGACAAGATTCGGTTGACATCCTAAATTTAGTGGTAGATAAATTGAACAATGATAGTGAGAGACCTATGAACCTAAGATTTGTAGACAGGAAAAAGTTAAAAGAAACAACAGCTAAGGTAAACAAAGTCATCCCATACCTTGAGGCGAGGAGCCTTCACCAGTGCAACAATATCCTCAGAGCAACAGCAAATACGGTGAGGAAACTACTTGGTATAAAAGCGAGAGGAAACAACAGACAAGAAAGAGCAGAGCCGTGGTGGAAGAAGCGACTGAGTGGGCAAATCGGGGAAATGAGAAATGACATAGGAAAGCTTGAGTCACTACTGAATGGGACACTAAAAAACATAGGCACTAAAAATAGACTGGAAATAAAATACAAAACTAGGAGTAAAAAGCTAAATATTATCATAGAGGAATTGAAGCAACGCATTGTAGCAAAGAGTGCAAAAATCAGGCGATACGAGAACAGAGTCAGTCAGTATAAACAGAACCGCATGTTCGACAACAACCAGAAGATGCTGTTTGGACAGCTTGAGGGCAAAGAAAGAGGCAACGACTTGATCCCTGGGGCGGAACAAACTAAAACATTCTGGAGAGGAATATGGGAGCAGGATGTTAGACACAATGCCCAGGCAGGGTGGATTGAGACAGTACAGAGGGAGATCGGTGAGCAGGCACAGCAACAGACTGATTTGAGTATCACAGTTGAAACTCTTAAGGGGCAAGCCAAAAAACTAACCAACTGGAAATCACCAGGCCCAGCTGGTGTGCAGGGGTATTGGATTAAACATTTAACATCCCTCCACCCGAAGCTGACGGCCATGTTCAATGACTGCTTGGTGTCGGGTGAGGTGCCAGAGTGGTTGACAAAAGGTACCACAGTTCTGATAATGAAAGACCGAATCAAGGGTAATGATGCTACCAACTATAGACCTATCACATGTCTGCCCGTAATGTGGAAACTGTTGACGAGCATTGTGTCTGAGGAAATCTACCATCACCTCCACACAAACAACTTGTTACCGGACGAACAGAAAGGATGCCGAAAGAAGTCACGTGGTACAAAGGACCAGTTGCTTATTGATAAGATGGTAATGGGGAATTGCAGGAGGAGACACACTGATCTTGCCATGGGATGGATAGACTACAGAAAGGCATTTGACATGGTGCCTCATTCCTGGATCACCAAAAGCCTGGAGATCTTCAGGGTGGCAGATAACATCAGACAGTTGCTAGGCAGGAGTATGGGGTCCTGGGAGACAGAGTTGACATCAACTGGAGTATCCTTGGGAAGCATGAAGATCAAGAGAGGTATCTTCCAGGGAGATAGCCTGTCCCCTCTGTTGTTTGTCCTTGCCCTGATGCCCTTGACCATTATGCTGCGAAAAGTGAGAGCAGGATACAAGTTGGGAAGGGGAGAGCTTACCATCAATCACCTCCTCTTCATGGACGATCTTAAGCTCTTCGGGAAAAGTGAGAAGGAGTTGGATGTGCTTGTTGACACTGTCCGTATTTTCAGCAGTGATATATGTATGCAGTTTGGTATTGGTAAATGTGGAGTCATTGTGATGAAGAGGGGTAGGTTGAGCAGAAGTAACGGGATCCAGATACCAACAGGTGAGATGATAAAGGAAATTGACTCTGAGGAAGGATACAAGTATTTGGGCGTTCTGGAGGCTGATGGCATAAAGAACAAAAAAATGAAGGAATTGTTAAGAACTGAATACATTCGGAGAGTAAGGAGCGTATTGAAGTCACATCTGAACAGCAGAAATGCCATAAGCGCAGTAAATTCCCGAGCTGTGTCTATTATTAGGTACAGTGCGGGAATTCTGAGATGGAATGTTGCTGAACAAAAAGAAATGGATAGGAAGACTAGGAAGCTATTGACTATCTACAACATGTTCCACAAGAGGAGTGATGTCGATAGACTCTACCTAAGGAGATCTGAGGGTGGAAGAGGTCTTATCAGCATAGAGGACTGTGTTCAGATGGAGAAAAACAACCTATACAAATACGTGACCTATAGTAAGGAGCCAATGCTCAGAACTGTACTGAAGGAGGGGACAGTAGGCCAGGGGATGTCCAGGGAGGAAATAACATCAAGGAGGAAGAGCAGCCTTAAGGGAAAATCCCTTCATAGTACCTTCTTTGAGAAAACTGAATTTAGAGATCCACAGACATGGAACTGGTTGAGAAGAGGAGACCTCAAAAAGGCTACAGAAGGAATGCTAATGGCTGCGCAGGAGCAGGCCCTCAAAACGAAGTGGTTGAAGCACCATATCTACAAGGAGAAGGCTAGCCCACTGTGCAGGATCTGTGGAGAGAGAGAGGAGACTGTGGCTCACATTGTGTCCGAGTGTAAACACCTAGCCCAGACCCACTATAAGGGCTGGAGACACGATGTGATGGGCAGGGTGATCCACTGGCACCTGTGCAAAGTAAACAATCTACCACATTCTGAGAAATGGTATGAGCATAGGCCAGAGGCGGTGATGGAGAACAATCAGGTGAAGGTGCTGTGGGACTTTAGGATACAGACGGACAAAAAACTGGAACACAATAGACCTGACCTGGTGGTTGTGGACAAAGAAAAAAGATCGTGCCTGATTGTGGATGTGGCCTGCCCGTTCGACACGAGAGTGCAAGAGAAGGAGAGGGAGAAAATTAACCGATACCAGGACCTAAAGTGCAAGAGAAGGAGAGGGAGAAAATTAACCGATACCAGGACCTAAAGTGCAAGAGAAGGAGAGGGAGAAAATTAACCGATACCAGGACCTAAAGTGGGAGGTGAAAAGGATTTGGAACTGCCATGAAGTCAAAGTGATCCCGATTGTTATAGGCGCACTGGGGACTATCTCCAAAAGTTTCCAGGGATGGTTAAAGAAAATCGGCCCCTTCACGCTTTTTGGAACGCTTCAAAAGGCATGCTTGCTTGGAACAGCAAGAACCCTCCGATACGTCCTGAATATCTGAGGCTGCAGGTAGTGGCTTGATATTCAATCCAACGGACTTTCCAGTTAACCAACATCAATGACTGAGATTCAAGGAATAACAATAACAATAATAATAATAATAATAATAATAATAATAATAATAATGATGATGATGATTTCATTTATTGGCCACAAGGGCCGACATGTATGGGACAACACAAAGACACGGCCAATAGGGGTTACAATAAGCTCGAGTAAAAATGCACAATAGCAAAACCAATTTAACGATGAAAATATAAAATAAACTATGTATAAACATAAAATAAATTCCCCAACAGGGGTGTGGAAGAGCCAGGGGCGACTCAGGAACCCCACCAATCCTGAACCATCCGACGCTTCTAGGGCATCCGAGGAGGGCATCCCTCTCCTCCTCAAATTAACAAGCCTACAGACGAATGGTCAGAGTAGGCCCACTCACACTGGACATTCTCGCCAGAGACAATGATTTGAATGCTGAAATAGCATCTAGAACAAAGATACGGCCATTGAGAAAATGAATGCTGACAGGCTAGGGCAAGATTTTGTTGATATTCTGAACTTAGTGGTAGATGAAATGAACAATGATAGTAGAAAACCTACGAACCTAAGATTTGTAGAAAAAGTGAAAAGAAACGACACCTAAGGTAAACAGGGTCATCCCATACCTTGAGGCGAAGAACCTTCACCAATGCAACAACATCCTCAAAGCAACCGCAAATTACTCGGTATAAAAACGAGAGGAAACAAGAAAGGACAGAGCCTTGGTGGAAGAGGCGACTGAATGGTCAAATCAAGGAAATGAGAAAAGACATTGGAAAGCTTGAGTCTTTACTAAACGGGACGTTACATAGGCACTAAAGATAGATTTAAAATAAAATACAATAAAATAAAATAAAATAGCTAAATGTTATCAGAGAGGAACTTAAGCAACGCATTTTAGCAAAATGTGCCAAGATTAAGCGATATGAGAACAAAGTTAGTCAGTATAGACAGAACCGCATGTTTGACAACAACCAAATGATGGTATTTGAATAGCTTGAAGGGAAAGAAAGAGGTAACGACATGATCCCTGAAGCTGAATAGACTAAGGTATTCTGGAGAGGAATATAGGAGCAGGATGTTGAGCATAATAGTCAGGCAGTGTGGATTGAGACTGTTAAAAGGGCGATTAGTGAACAAGCACACAAACAACCTGATTTGAGTATCACGGCTGAAACTCTTAGAAAGTAGACCAAAAAACTAACCAAGCCCAGATGGTGTGCAAGGATATTGCAGAAAAAATATAACATCCCTGTACCCAAAACTGACAGCTATGTTCAATGATTGCTTGGTGTCGAATGAAGTACCAGAGTGGTTGACAAAAGGTACCACAGGTCTGGTAATGAAAGACCGAATCAAGGGTATTGGAGTTTCCAACTATCACATGTCTGTCCGTAATGTGGAAACTGTTAACAAGCATTGTATCTGAGGAAATCTACTATCACCTCCACATAAACAACTTATTGCTGGACGAACAGAAAGGATGCCGAAAGTATGACGTCCTGAGAAACAGAGCTAACATCAGGCGGAGAATCCTTGGGAGGTAGGAAGATCAAGAGAGATATCTTTCAATGAGATAGTTTGTCCCTTTTGTTGTTTGTACTTTCCCTCATACCCTTGTCCCTCATATTGCGAAAAGTGAAAGCAGGACTCAAGCTGGGAAGGGTGAGCTTACCATCAGTATTTGGGTGTTCTGGAGGCAGATGACACCAAGAACAATAAAATTAAGGATTTGATAAGATCTGAATACATAAGGAGAGTAAAGAAAGTACTAAAATCACATCTAAATAATAGGAATGTCATATGTACAGAAAATTCCCTAGTTGTGTCTATTATTAGGTACAGTGCGGGAATTCTCAAATGGAATGTTACTGAACAAAAAGAAATGAATAGAAAGACTAGGAAGCTAATGACTACCTACAGCATGTTCCACAAGAGGATTGATGTTGATAGACTCTACTTAAAGAGAACTGAAGGTGGAAGAGATATTATCAGCGTAGAGGGCTGTGTTCCGAAAGAGAAAAACAGTCTGCATGAATATGTGTCTAACAGTAGGGAACCGATGCTCAAAGTTGTACTGAAGAAGACAAATAGACAAGGAGATTGTCCCGATTGTCATAGGAGCACTAGGTAATATCTCAAAGAGTTTTCAATGATGGTTAAAGAACATTAGTCACACCTCCTTTTTTGGAACACTTCAAAAGACATGCTTGCTAGGAACAGCAAGAACCCTCCGATACGTCCTGAATATCTGAGGTTGCAGGTAGCAGTTTGATGTTCATTTGAACAAACTTTCCAGTTAAATAACATCAATGACTGAGACTCCAATAATAATAATAATAATAATAATTATGATGATGATGATGATGATGATTTCTTTATTAACCTCAAAACATTTTTCATAAAATATATCAAGGCAGCACAGACCAGTACAATAATAATAATATCTCAAAACAATAACAATTATATTTCATAGGGGTCATTGATAGTGTGCTTTGCACGCAAAAATTATTTTTGTTAATATTTAATTGTTTCTACTTTAGGCACAAGGCCAGCAATCACCCAGTGCATTACTGGTACTTTATTTTATCGACCCCATAAGGATGAAAGGCAAAGTCAACCTCGGCGGGATTTGAACTCAGATCGTAAAGGGACGTAACTATACTGGAAAGCATGGCGTCCGACCCTCTACCGATACTGCCAATCCACCGAATGAAATATTAGCTAGTGCAAAGATTAGAAGAAGAAGAAGAAGAAGAAGAAGAAGAAGAAGAAGAAGAAGAAGAAGAAGAAGAAGAAGAAGAAGAAGAAGAAGAAGAAGAAGAAGAAGAAGAAGAAGAAGAAGAAGAAGAAGAAGAAGAAGAAGAAGAAGAAGAAGAAGAAGAAGAAGAAGAAGAAGAAGAAGAAGAAGAAGAAGAAGAAGAAGAAGAAGAAGTAGTAGTAGTAGTAGTAGTAGTAGTAGTAGTAGTAGTAGTAGTAGTCAGGGTTACTGTAGTAATGTATCAAGTTAAGAATTCAACATTGCACGTTACTATTGGTTAGATGGCTTAAAATACACTCCCTCTTTCTCTTTCTATCCTTCCCTTTCACCCACCTTCTATCTCTCTCTCTCTCTCACTCTCTCTCTCTCTCTCTCTCTCTCTCTCTCTCTCTCTCTCTCTCTCTCTCTCTCTCTCTCTTTGTACATTCATCACCTCTACTATTAAGGCTACTTAAATAAAACATTGGTTCAGTCTAGGGTACCCACTGTTTATATACAGATATAACTTTATCTTACGCTGTGCTACCTAGCGCACTTCTTAATATATATAAGATGGAGTCTTCCGTCAAAAACGACGTGTGAGTTTCGAACAGAATATAAAACAAACCAGATCCCAGGCAAGAACCGATTAGTGGATTTCAGCAAAGAAAATGTCCCAAAGTAATTCTATTTGGTGAGCACAAATGTGTAATTTCAGGTCTATAGCAATTTTTACAGGGATGGTTACAGACACTGCAAGTCAAGTTTTCCAAGTTTTCAGGAACGATGTGAGTTCTGAGATGACTCTTTAACCCAGCATTTGAGCTAGCTTAAAATTTGCAATGATGACATTGATGGTTTGCAGAAAAGAGTTGTTGGTAATGTTTTCGATTTACATACAACTGCTCTTGATGACAAATACCTTCTTATTCAAAGGTAACAAGCTTCATGTGGCATTGCTTTCTCCACTCACTCCTATTATTGGCTACATTTTCCCAGCTGTTAATATTCATATTTAGATGTTTCAAATTGGCCCTAAGCTTGTCTTTATAACGAAGTAGTGGTAGACGACCTACTTTTCTACGAGCGCCTTTAATTTGACCAAATAAGACAATGAGATTCTTTCATCATTCTTTCTCAAAACGTGGCCATACCATCTCATCTGAAATAAATTTGATCAAGATCATTTCTATTCCAGAAATAATTTTTTTAAAAATAAAAATAAATATAAAAACAAAATTTAAAAAAGAGTGAAAATATATTATATGTCCGCGGTGAATGGTGGGGGTATGGCAAAGGTGTGGTAGTTGTGGTAGTGTGTATAGGGGTGGGATGAGGGGGGTGGGGGGAGAAGCAAGATAATCAGAGCCCGGGCAGCGATGGTGGATGGTAAGGTGTGTGTGTATGTGTAGATGTAAGTATGAGAGTCTGAAAGGAAGCGAGTGTATGTGAATGTAAGTTCCGAAAAGATATTGTGTGTGTGTGGAAGTGGTATATATATATCTGTGTGTGTATATGTTCCTGTATATGTGTTGGTATGTATGTGTGCGTTTAGATGGAGGGGGCCGGATGGGATGAGAACGTGTCGAATCCGGAGGCGGTGTGGGGTGAAGTGTGGATGTATGGCTAGATGTGCGTATCTGTGTATGTGTGGTTGAAAAGTAGTGAATGTGTGAGGGGGTTGTTGGATAGCGAGTACAGACGCATGCGTGGTATGTCTATGGGTGGTGCGGATTAGTATAAGGTGCGTAGTTTCGTGTGTGCGGAAATGGTGCAAATGTCTACGTAGACAGGCAGGTATGTGTGGGCAGAGGAGGCTGAGAGTAGCGTGTTTATGGGTATGTGTGAATGGAGGTATGTGTATGTCTGTAGAAAGCGTAGTGGACATGTGAGGAGATATTGTCCGTGTGTGGGGGAAGGCTCTGTCAATCGCTGTTTTAATGTCTACATACGCGTATGTGAGCGTATATGCTAGTGAGTGTGTGTTTCAGGGTGTAAGTGAATGTGTGTTTTTGTGGAGTACGGAGGGAAAGGACTAAACCAAGGGTTGGGTGGTGAGTTAGTGGGTTAGAGGGTGGTGGGTGGGGAGAAAAGAGAGGTGTGTGGATGTGGAGGGTTGCGTGGGGAGATTAATCGGTTAGTGGTAGGTGGATGTGGGTACATATACATATATATATATATAACAAAATAAAATGCTAGTTACATAAATCGTTTAATCATTATAATTACGAGGATTCTTCCAGCTAGGTTTCTCAAATGGAACTGCCTGGGTGGGACTACATTGGTTCTTCGACTTACTGGCAGAGTACACTTGTTTTTACTTCAGTGGAGAGAAGAAAGGCGAAATAAAGTGTCTTGCTCAAGAACACAACGCACTGGTGGGATTCGAACTGTCAACATTACAATCACGAGACACACACACATATGCACACATACACAGATGCAGTAACACACATATGCACACACACACATAAGCAGCAAACAGATACACACACACATATAGATAGATATACACATAAACACTTATGCACAGACAGATACACACATATACACACATAAACACACCACACATACTCACTCACACACCTATATATATGTATGTGTGGTGTGTTTATGTGTGTGTGTATGTATGTATCTGTGTCTGTGCATAAGTGTTTATGTGTATATATATCTATATGTGTGTGTGTATCTGTTTGCTTATGTGTGTGTGTGTGTGCATATGTGTGTTACTGTATCTATGTATGTGTGCATATGTGTGTGCGTTTATGTACTTATGCAATGGTAAAAACAATATACACCTGTGGATTGAATCATTGGTACTGTAGTAAATTATCCTTTCCTTATTTCCACATCTTCACATCCATACACACAGCCACATATTGTCTATCTTTCTATCTACCTACCTATATATCTACGTATCGATCTATCGACCTATCTATCTACCTGCCAACCTACCTGTCTATCTACCTCTCTCTCTCTATCTCTATCTCTCTCTCTCTCTCTCTCTCTCTCTCTCTCTCTCTCTCTATCTATCTCTCTCTCTCTCACACACACACACACAAATATATCTATTCTAGAGAGTGTGTCCGTTAGATGTATTATTGCATTTCAAGAATTACGAAGAATTTGCAAGTTACTTCACCCGGGGAGGATTAATGATTTCTTTATTGGCCACAAGGGCTGACATCAAGAAAAACATCACAGACGGAACAGGACGGTACGATGTGGGTTTTGTGCATGTAAATATTTTTATTATTTATATAAGAAAAGAAGAAAAAAAACATAAAACATATATATATATAAACAATAAAATGAAAATTGAAACAATGAAAAATTCCCCAATAGGGGAGGAAACCTCCGAGGGTTACTCGTGGCGAAAACCACACAAAAGACCACGGCCACCCTGACTACCAGGGCAAGCGCCCTCTCTCAATTTTTCCATCTCTCAAACTACAGACGTATATTCAGAGCGGTCCCGTTCACTCGGACCATTCTCACTACATTCACCCACCTTTCAACAAACTTGCTAGAAAGCAGCACTTGCCTCTCCACCCTGATTTTCCTCTTTCAGTGAAACTTGAAAAAGTTAATTAGGGATTCGCCGAAGAGGAAAGTGTTTGTCTTTAATCCTTTTAACCTTGTCCACCACACAATCTCTTTCGCCATGGCCACCAGGCAGATGAAAACCGCCTGCCCTTCCTCCTCGAAGGAAGACGGCGAGACCATCTGCACAATGGACTCAGTCGACAACCGGATCAGTCCCACACGCGACAGCAACTGTTCGACATAGCTCCACAAGTCAGCAATGCTCGGACACTGAACGAGTGCGTGCACAACGGTTTCGTCGCTATGCGCGCATCTCGGACAGGCCCGGCTGACGGCACTTCCGTGCCTGTAGGATTAATAATAGCTTCACTAACTTCGGAAGACGTTTTGTGTGTGGTGTGTATATATATATATATATATATATATATATATATATATATATATATGTGTGTGTGTGTGTGTGTGTGTGCAGTATGTATGTGTGTCTATATACATATATATATATTCGTACAGACCAGCCTTCGCGCTTGCGCACTTCGGACCAGCTTTCGTGCAAGCGCAGTACGGACCAGCCTTCGCGCATGCGCAGTACGGGCCAGCTTTTGCGCATGCGCAGTACCGACCAAGCTTCGCGCATGCCCACTACCGACCAGCCTTTGCGCATGCGCACTTCTGACCTGCTTTCGCGCATGCGCAGTTCGGACCAGCCTTCGCGCATGCGCACTTCGGACCAGAGCTCGCGCATTTGCACGTCGGACTAGACCTCGCGCATGCGCACTTCGGACCAGTCTTCGCGCACGCGCAGTACGGACCAGCCTACGCGCATGCGCTTTCGGACCAGACTTTGCACATGCTCATTTCGGGCTAGACTTCGCGCATGCGCACTTCGGACCAGACGTCGCGCATGCGAAGTACCGACCAGACTTCGCGCATGCGCAGTACGGACCAGACTTCGCGCATGCGCACTTCGGACAAGACTTCGCATCATGCGCATTTCGGACCAGAGTTCGCGCATGCGCACTTCGGACCAGACTTCGCGCATGCGCAGTGTAGATCAGACTTCGCGCATGCGCAGTTCGGACCAGACTTCGCGCATGTGCAGTACGTACCAGCCTTCGCGCATACGCACTTCGGACCAAACTTCGCCTATGTATATTTCTATGTATGAATAGATATATTTGTGTGTGTGTGTGTCCGTTAGATGTATTATTGTATTTCATGAATTACAAAGAATTTGTGTGTGGTGTGGTATGTGTGTGTGTATATATATAAATATATATATATGCGTGTGTGTGTGTGTGTGTCTGCATGAGACATAATTTATATGCTATTACATTTATATATATCTAATCAATGGGCGTACAACAGTGCTTAATCTAAACTATAATAAAGTAAGAAGCGCGGACTGCGTACGGTTTATAATTTTTTATCCCCTTAGTAAAATAAGTTGGATTACTTTGAATAAATAATGAATGAATATTACATAATTTATCTACTAAATTTCCTGGCTGTTCATTAAATATATTTTATTACTTATTTAAAGATTCACTTCTTTAAAATTTTCAGATGTCAACACTTCCGGTTAGTAATCGTTTAAATAAATATTCATATATTTCTGTCACTAATTTTCTCCTAATGCAGTTTGTATATAATATCGTCTTTTTTTAATGTATCATGGATTACGTTACTGATTACATAAGACAGTGTAACACAGTCTTCGTTCAATTTATGTGTCATTGTCAATTGCGATTTTATTTGATCATATCTACATGCATATATACTTGCGTATAATATCAATATACACACTACACATGCTAGCAGATATATAATATCGTATTTTTTTAATGTATCATGGATTACGTTACTGATTACAGAAGACAGTGTAACACAGTCTTCGTTCAATTTCTGTGTATATTGTTAATTACGGTTTTATTTTATGTATCATATCTACATGCATATATACTTGCGTATAATATCAATATACACACTACACAAGCTAGCAGAAAACCACCCGAAGGGTGGTTTTTCTGATAGTTATATTAAATGAGTTAAAAAAAAGAGTTAATAAATAAATAAAACATTATACTTGTTTTACCCTCCCATTTCCAATTAAATCGAACGCTATCATCACTGTATGTGTGTGTTTGTGTAAATGTATATGTGTGAATGTATGGTTGTTTGTGTTAAAGTATGTGTGAAAGTATGTGCATTTGTCTGAATTATGTCCGTGGGTGTGTATTTTTATAAGTTTGTGTTTGCGCCATTATAGTTATATACTCATACTTATAGATGTATGTATGTGTACACTCATACGCCAGTGTGTAGAAAATCATATCTCTATCTCTCTCATCACACACTCTCTCTTTCTATATATATGGTAGTTGAAGTCGTGGTGGTGGCGACGATATACCGGAAGTGAAACTTTGAAAAGAAGTCAATTTTAGATTATTTACTTTTACGAAATATTTGTTTACGAAATTTAGTACATAAATTATGTAATATTCATTCATTATTTATCAATTATTTGAGTGGGCGGTGGATTGGCAGTATCGGTAGAGGGTCGGACGCCATGCTTTCCAGCATAGTTACGTCCCTTTACGATCTGAGTTCAAATCCCGCCGAGGTTGACTTTGCCTTTCATCCTTACGGGGTCGATAAAATAAAGTACCAGTAATGCACTGGGTAATTGCTGGCCTTGTGCCTAAAGTAGAAACAATTATTTATCAATTATTTATTCAAAGTAATCCAACTTATTTTACTAACTGGATTAAAGGAAATAAACCGTACGCAGTCCCACAGCCCTTGCTCTATTATAGTTTAGATTTCTACGGTTCTCCATGCAATTGTGAAGTCCTACACTCAGTTTTTCGTTTGATACAGATCAGCATACTTGAGAGGTTGCCTCTCTGCTGATTTACGACCTCGACTCTGTGGGGGATGCGTAAATTTTGTTTTCACCAATTGACACGTTGATAGCACTTTACTTCAGCAAACATGACGGCTGGGAGACCCTTTCAGCAACTCATATGTCTGCTGGGCACACGAGCAAAAAAACATGTGTTTTACTCCCGGTGACATATCAATAAATCGATTTTCATCTGAGAATACCGTTCTCATAAGAACAACAAATGCATGAAGGACTTCTCGATTGCATGGAGAACCGTAGAAATGTAACACTAGACCTAAAGAATAATCAATACAAACCCTTTAGAAAACCAAAAGATAAACTTTCCTACGTGAACTCAAGATCTTGCCCCTCTCTCATAGTGTTTAATATTAGCAGACGAATCTCCAGTCTAGCAAAGACAATTTTGACAAAGCATTCCCCATTATAAGGCAGCCCCAGGGGCAAGCGGGTTCAAGGGGGGAATTAAATATAACTCTATGCCAGCAAAAAAGAAAAATAAAGAAACAGCCCAAAGAACAATCTGGGCCACGCATCCCTTCTCACTGAACGTCTCGACAAAATCGGCAGAACATTCCTAGCCCTAGTAGATAAACACTTTCAACCTAGCAACCTTTACAGGAAGCTATTTAACAGGCACAACCTTAAAGTTAGTTTTAGCTCAATGCCCAACTTCCAATCAATTATTACCAACAAGCCACCACTACCCAATCTAGCCGGATGCTCATGTAGGATAAAAAATGCATGCTCTCCAGAGGAGGAATGTAAGACAGAGGACAGTCTACGAGGTAACAGTAAATCGTCACACCCAGACCACATTACTAATCCCAAGCGGTAGATCTGTCTTACTGAACGTCAGATTAAAGAACGCTACAACAACCATGCGGCCTCGATTCGTAAATAAGAGAAAAAGTACACCAACGAACTCACCAACCGTGTATGGAAACTGAAAGAGGGGTCTACAGATTACAACATCAGCTGGAGGATAGCAGAAAAATGTAAATTCTACACCAATGGTTCTAAGAAGTGCAGACTCTGCAACACCGAGAGATGGATCTAACTGGATCTAAACTCTTGCCTCAACCCGAGGAACGAGATATGTAAGCCACGCCGCATAGAAAATAATATTTTCCGTTTTGGGTCACCAAATATCCAGACACTCACCAGTCACCATAACATGATCCAAGAACATCAGGCAAGTATCATAACTCTGTCGGAAACAGTATAATGAATAATGAAATACTCCAGATTAAAAAGGCTGTTGGAATATTTTGCTTCTGCTGCACTGAACAACAGACATATGTGTGCGTACGTGGGTGGAGGGTGAGTATGTGTGTGGATGTGTGTGTGAGAGTGTGCATATATGGGTTTGGACACATACGCACTAACATACACACGTATATATGTTTGTAAGGAATAGTGCACGTATGTGTGCGGATATATGCATCTATATGCACGTACGTATTTGTGTATGTAAATTCATACATGTAAATACATATGTGCGTGCTTGTGTACGAATGCCGGGAGTGTGTGTGTGTATAGGCATGTCTTTACTTGCCTGCTGGGGGAGGACATTCTTTCAGAGGGGACTTTACTGATGTATCACCGGCGGTTACTTTCGGAATGCTGAAGAATTAAGTAAATACAGCTTCAAGAAGGTCTGAGTACCTTAGAAGTTATACGCCATTTTTCCATGCATTTTATACAATTTAGTATATTTACCTCTATGATTATATATTGAGGGCTCTTTCTTTGATGATTATAACCTTAGATTCAGGCAATATATATGTGTATATATGTATGTATGCATGCTGTATATATATATATATATATATATATATATATATATATATATATATATATATATATATATATATATATATATATATATATATATATATACGTTAACCTTGGTCTTCCTCTTCTAAGGACAGACACTGGTCTGTTGGAGACGCAAGACATGGCAGCGAGAACGAGGGACAGAGACTGCTGGAGAGAACTCGTCCATGGATCTCGGGAATTTTACCCGCCTTAGATATATATATATATATCAAATTAACTCGAAAATAAAGTTTTGAGACACGAGTGTATTAGGATTCTTAGGAAAATGGGAAAACTCGGTGTATGGAAGCTGTTAGAACAGCAAAATACCGTCGAAGCGGTGTTGGGTAAAATATTACCTCGAAGGACAGAGATCAGCGGTTAGATATGAGTTGACTCGAGGGAAGGAAGAGAAGATAGGAAGGAGGAAAAAGAATAGATGAAAGCGAACAGGTCACAAACATTAAAATAAGTTCTTCAGATATCAACGTACAGCAGTTTCGACGAATTAATAAGATTACTGCGGGGTATATGAGGCTCGTAACGGAGAAACAAATATCTTTGTTCATATATTGTTTGTGTTAGAACAGGTTAGAGAGAATATATATATATATAGATATATATATGTGTGTGTGTATGTATGTATGTATGTATGTATGTATGTATGTATGTATGTATGTATGTATGTATGTATGTATGTATGTATGTGTGTATGCATATATATATATATATATATATATATATATATATATATGTACGTATGTATATATATATATATATAGCATGCATACATACACACACAGAGACAACCTCTTGCACAGTTGTATAGATAATCATGTGTCTGAGAGTGAGTGAATGTGCCTGTTTTCGAAATTAGCACAGCAATACATTAATTATTCAATTGTTTCTGCTCCCATTAAAAGACTATTACCATAT
>OZ024743.1:165635609-165645609 GCA_964016885.1 Eledone cirrhosa
AGGAACGGCACCAAGCAGCAATTTCACGCCTCATATTTGGCCAGAAAAATCTAGCTGATATGAGCTTTGCTGTGGCAGAAGATCCTGGATGCGAGAAACCATGTAATGCCAGAAACACGGTCCGACGATGATTCTCTGGAACGAAGGGCCTAGGCACGTCCAAAGAGACGTCGCAGAGAATTTGGCCAACTGCAGTCGACAGAGGCAAATATTTCATCTCGCAACTCGCAAACTCGGGCGATGTAACATCCAATGACTCAAGGGGAGGCTGATCCGCAGCCAAACGAGTCAGATCTATGTCAGAGGGTGACGAGATCGCTGTCACGGGTAAGCGGGACAAAGCACCGGCCGCTGTATTCAGTGAACCCGGAATGTGTTGGATATCACTCGTATATTGCGAGATGAAATCAAGGTGTCTCGTCTCTCTGGGCGAGTATTTATCAGCCTTCGCTCTCAACGCAAAAGTCAATGGTTTATGGTCGGTGAGGATAGTAAATAGTCTACCCTCTAGCATATGTGAAAAATGTTTCATGGCCAAATAGATGGCCAAAAGCTCTCTTCCAAAGGTGCTGTAGCGCGTCTCAGCAGGTTTCAGCTTTCTGGAAAAAAACTCCAGCGGTTGTTGGTAACCATTGATGTTTTGCTGTGGCACTACGCCCACAGCGATATCCGATGCATCAACACAAAGCGTTAGCTTTGCACCGGGTACCGGGTGAGTCAGTAACGAAGCATTAGCCAAAGCAGTTTTGGCGTGCTGAAAATCAGCAAGTTGAGTGTCTGTCAAAGAAATTTCTTTGTTCTTCTTCCGACAATTTTTTAAAATCTCCGTCAGGGAGAAAAGCAATCTTGCACAATTTGGCACGAAACGCCTATAAAAGTTAATCAGGCCTAAGAACTGGCGTAACTGACGTAGTGAGGTCGGTGGAGGCAAATCCTCTATGACCTTAACTCGCTCAGGCCGGGGTCGAATACCGTCAGCATCGATGACGTGACCCAAGAAAGTCAGTGACTCAGCACCAAAAACACATTTGAGTGCATTAATCTGCACGTTATACGCCTTCAATCGGCGGAAAAGAAGATTCAAATGGTGCGTATGTTGCTCTTGAGAAGAACTAGCAATGAGCAGGTCGTCAATATAGGTATAGACGAAATCGAGGCCGCGAGTAACCTCATCCATAAACCGCTGAAACGTACTAGCGGCATTCCTTAATCCGAGCGGCATGGTCAAAAACTCAAATGACCCAAATGGTTTAACTATAGCCGTTTTTGGAATGTCATTTTTATGGACAGGAATTTGATGGTACGCACGAATTAAATCCAGTTTGGAGAATATCTTGCATCCCTGCAACGAAGACGCAAAGTCTTGCAGATGAGGGATAGGATAACGGTCCGGTTCCGTTATCGAATTTAAGGGTCGATAATCTCCAGTAGGTCTCCAATCGCCAGTCGCTTTCGGTACCATGTGTAATGGGGACGCCCATGGGCTCGTGGACGGACGAATAATCCTCAACTGCAGCATATGATCAAACTCTGATCGTGCTGCTTTGAGTTTGTCCGGAGGCAAGCGACGAGGACGAGAAAAAACGGGAGCACCAGTTGTAGTTATGAAGTGCTCCGTGGTATGAGTTGGCTCATCAATTCGGAAATTTCCCTGAGTCAGTTGCGGGAACGAGTTCAACAACGCATGGTAAGTATCACCGGTGTTAGCAAGAAAAAAGGTCGGGCTCACCGTTGGAACTCCTGCTGCCTTGCCAACAACAGTTAATCCAGTGATGCCATCAATTAAGCGTTTACGACGGAGGTCCACCGTCAATGAAAAATGGTGGAGAAAATCCGCGCCTAGAATCGGATACGGCAAGGCAGCGACAGTAAATATCCATTTAAATTCACGCCGCAGATTACGGAACTGCAAAGGTAGCAAGATTTGTCCGAAGGTTCGAATCGGCGAACAATTTACTGCCTGCAACTCAATAGGTGTCTCAGGGAGAGTTTCCTTCATACAACACACAGGCTATACTGAACAAACTGCACCTGTGTCCACCAGAAAGGCTCTACCTGATAGCAGGTCCTCAATGAAAAAGCGGCGGTTGGATGTGGTTTCGCAGAGCGCACTATCCGCCGTTAGTGACTCTGGTCGTCGTTTCCTCTGTAAGCACAAGGAGGCCTACAACGGGCGGCTTTGTCACCATATTTGTCATGGTAATAACAATATGGTTGTTTTGGTGTTTTGGAAGGGCTACGGTGGCGAGGAGTTGAATAAGTTCGTGAGCGGCTCCTCTGCCGTCCAAAAGACCTGAATTCCTGGCCCAACTCCGCCATTTGACGAGTCATGGCTTCCATTGGGGTGACTAATTTCTCATCACTCGCTGATGAGCGTGATTGAGGAAGAGAAGATGAAGCAACGTACTTTGGCTTCGAAGTGTCTCTCTTCGTCACTTCTACAATTTTGTCAGCAGAGACAGCAATGTGGTCGAGGGTATTTACCTCTAGCATATGGGCTAGGAGCGCCTGTACCTCTTGAGGTAGGCGAGAGAAGAACAATTGCTTCAGGAAAGGACTATCCTGATCTTAGGAATCGCTCAATTCCCGTAAATGCCGGAGAAAAGCGGTAGGGGTGCTGTCACCTAATCGTTCGTCCTCGATCAATGACCGAAAACGACTCTCTACCGACCTACAGTTCCTTCTCAAAATCTTGCCTTTCAAAGACTCATACGTTAAGTCAGAGGGGGGGGGGGGGTCTGTAATTAGGTCTTGAACCGAATCTGCTAGATTAGGGGGAAGTCCGCTAATCAAGACAGCGAGGCGCTGGTCAGACTCGGTCTTACAGACCGTAAAATACGCCTGTAACTGGGCAAACCACAGCTTAGGTTTTCCGGTAAAGGCGGGCAAATGTGGCGCATTCATGGTAAAACGTTTAAAATTTAAAAAAAATATATATATATAAACAGCAATTAATGTACCCTCGCACAGGGAAAAGCAAACAGCCAAAATGGAGAAAAAATGAAAGGTCAAATAGAAACAGACACTTAAAACATTAGGAAATAGGAAAAATACATAAAATACATATATATATATATTTTTTTAAATTTTTCTTCAACGTCTGTCCCTTGTGTTGCTTCAACAGGCCAGCCAAATCAAATAAACAACCCGTGAAAAAGAGAAAAAAAAATGTTTGTTTTAGAATATATCCACGTTGGATATCAACAATAGGTAGCCTGTGGCTAAAAATCCCTTAGAAAAAGTAAGGCATGTATATCCCCTGCGGGGCAGTAACGTTCACAAAAAAGTTTTTTTCCCTTAATCAAATATGGAACACACACGCAATCCCAAAATGTCCCTGTCCTGGCGGAAAATTACAAAACGGGGAAGGAAAGCAACGCCATCTTGGAAAAAGTTTTTGGCTGGTTTGTATACCTTGTCAATACGGTATAAACACTTTATTATTTCTCTGTCTTTTTTTGTATTTTCGTAAGTTGCGAAAAGGTTGGCAACGTGGCAATAACAGTGAAGTTCAACTGAATAAAAAGGCTGCGTAAAATTCTTACGTCGGTCACCAGTGTGGTAAAATGAAGTATCCTAGTTGGATTGTTTATTGACATAGACGTGAGGGAAGGTCCCTCGTCTATTTACCATTTTTGTTTGTGAGAATTATAACAAAGTGAGTGGGTGTGTGCGTAATCAAGACAATAACCACAACGAGAGTTATATTCAACAAATGTAAATAATGGTGATGTTTATTTGTATTACAAATGGAACGTACCAAATATAGACGCGGTCAGTTGTGGTGAATTACAATTACAAAAGTATTGTGGGGTTTGATGTTTGCTGTTCCCTTGGCTGTTTTCTGTGGCGTGGTACAGAGGCTGTTTTCTGGCGTGTGTTCAGTCTGCTTTTCAGTGGCTGTCTGTTTACCTCTCCTGTTCTCAACCAGGGGGAGATAACTATGGGTTGTTCTATTATCCGACATAACGTGCTGCATCCACAATTTACTGAACAGTTATGCAGTTGTGAGGATAATCTACAAAGTTTATGCTTTGTAGGAAGCCAAAGATTTTATCTATATTTTGACATTTATGTTTTGTAGGAAGCCAAAGATTTTATCTATATTTTGACATTTATGTTTTGTAGGAAGCCGAATATTTCATTTATATTTTGACATTTATGCTTTGTAGGAAGCCAAATATTTTTATTTATATTTTGACATTTATGTTTATTAACATCGAGGAAACAACAATTATTAAAACAATATGAAAACAACCAGCATTTATAATAATTAGGCGTTACGTACAAATTGAATGCGTTGATGTATTAGTTCAGACTTTCTGTACTCCAAATTCAAATCCCTCTGAGATTAACTTCAGTGCTAGGGTTCATTCCTCTCTCTCTCTCCCTCACTCTCTCTCTCTCTCTCTCTCTCTCTCTCTCTCACACACACACAACACACACACACACACACACACACACACACCCACACACACACACACACACACACACACACACAAGAAGAAGAAGAAGAAGAAGAAGAAGGAGGAGGAGGAGGAGGAGGAGGAGGAGGAGGAGGAGGAGGAGAAGAAGAAGAAGAAGAAGAAGAAGAAGAAGAAGAAGAAGAAGAAGAAGAAGAAGGAGGAGGAGGAGGAGGGGGGGGGAGAAGAAGAAGAAGAAGAAGAAGAAGAAGAAGAAGAAGAAGAAGAAGAAGAAGAAGAAGAAGAAGAAGAAGATCTTTCTCCAGATTTTGCCCTCTGCACCAGTTTGTTATTGCTCACTAGTTGCCATTTGCTTCCCATCGTCGCAAGCTGATGTTTTGGAACTAGGAAGATGATATTCAGTTTTGGGGGGCTCACGACACTGACGACGAGGCGATTCTTTTTCCGTTATTGTAGCTGCGATCGGCGGTCCTCTGAAAACAGCTTTTTCTGAGATATGTTGTTGCCTATCGTTTCCTTGCTGTCTCTGTTTTTCCAGCTTTGTGGATAGAAAGTTTTTAGATGGTACCTACTTCCACGCATATAGGAACTGAGCTAACCTAAACACTCACCATCAGCCTTTATGTCCTTATATTGGGGTATATCTTCGGAATATCTTTGTAGTTTTCGGGTATTATCGTAGTTTTCGGATGTTTATACACATCCCCACACAGCCATATGTTATTGTGTTTCACCACCAGACTCACCATCTTCCTGTAATTTGCCAAAAAGGGATCCACACCATTATCAATGACCCAGACTGTTACTTTATATTTCGTTTCTCCATCTATCTCAACAATAACACAGGTGAAATTGACACAACACACATTTGTTGGTTGGTCGTCAGTGTGGGGCGTGCACCAATTCCACCTGTCACATTGAATCGTTCTTGGCTCACGCTTCCATGCGATCAGCCTCCGGTTGATGGAGCCCACATTTTAGCATTCATCAACCAGGTTTCTTCCAACTGTTCTCTGGAGGCGATATGGAAACCTCCTTTTCCTTATATAGAATATCTAATGTAGACGAAGAGAATAGATTGCCAATCATGGAATTTAATTAAATGACAATAAACACAAAGGAGGGCACTATAAAATCTGTCTGGTGGGTATTTTACCCGGAAAGACAATCCGAAGATCCCCCAATATTAGATGGAAGAACCAGATCCGAAAATACCTCGACGTCAATCATGTACTGAACTCAATGCAATGACAATGAACAAAAATAAACGGAGGAAATATATTCATGACATTTCGTTCTCTGCTGTAAGCGATGTGCTGTGTGCAGTAAAAAAATCGGCCGTTTCGGGCATTCGTACTCCTTCCGAAAAAAAGAATATAGAGTCTAATATAGTATCACGGTTCGCAAAAAGGTGAGTGAGAGAAGAAAGTGGTGAAAGAATATGATAGGCCGCTAGGTGTGAAGATAGAAAATAGAAGTGTGAGTAGTGTAGTGTGGGAGAGGGGTGGTGTGTGTAAGTGTCTGGGGTGTAAAAGATTGGAGCAATAGCCAAATCAGTTGAAATACACGTCATACAATTGGCAGTATTTCAAACACTAACAATAAAACAATGAAACAATGCCCCTCACATTTGAGGAAGACAACGAAGAAAAATACACAAATAAAACAATGAAAAATTAGATAATAATGCTAACTAGAGCCGGCACTCCCTATCGAGTATAATGTGGTGTTATGTAGCATGTTTTCTTTAAAGGTTTTTGATGCCCATGCAGACGTGAGCAAACACAAACCTCCTTCCTTTTATCCAGCAGAACATTCAGTATGTGGCAGATGGAAATGGATACAAGACTGTATCTGCACTGGGCTGATACTTTCATTATCGATCTCGAAAGGGTGAAAAGCAAAGTGGACCTTAGCAGGATTTGAACGCAAAGACCTGGAACAAATATCAAACGCTCTAACGACTCTGCGAAATCGACCGCCTTAAGCTATTACTAATAATAGTCGTTTCTATAATTATTGTTGCCTCTCCCCCAGCCAACGTTCATTCAACAGATCTGTAATTAAATACCTTACGACAGAAACCATTCTGTCTTTTAGATTTATATCTAGGACCACAGTAACCAACATGGTCTTTTGGGGGTGGGGCGGGGTTTGCTATTTCAGGAAGATCGAGTTAACATGTAAACGCTCAATCACAAAACCAGATATTTTGGGGGATATGTATAGATACATAATCATTCGCTATTTCACCAGAAAGTATGAAAAGCAAGGTAAATCTGCTCAGAATTTGAATTAAGAACGTACAGGGAAATAATTAAATACTGCAAGGTATTTTCTCCGGCCGAGCCCGCCAGGCCTTTTTCAGCAATCATACCCACCTTTCAGCTACAATATTAATAATTGTTTCTACTGGCACAAGGCCAACAATTACCCCCAGTGCATTACTGGTACTTTATTTTATCGACCCCGTAAGGATGAAAGGCAAAGCTTACCTCGGCAGGATTTGAACTCAGATTATAAAGGGCCATAACTCTATGCCGCAAAGCATGGCGTCCGACTCTCTGCAGATAGTCTATCATAATTAATAGTTGAGAAAACCGGGTAAAGTAACACCGGAGGTTAAAAAAAAATACGCCATGCAATAATTTACCAAGGGTACTTTACTCGATTCTCTCAACCATTATTTATAATGATCAGCTACTGTTATAGTCATTTACGTTGGTTCAACTATTATTCAAATGTAAATATTTCCCAATGTATTATTTTTAAAGTCAAATGAATATCCAGAATATAAATAATTGTTTCTAAGATAGGCACAAGGTAAGACATTGGTGGCCGAAAGAGATAGTCGAATAAAAAATGAGGTCCCAGTACTTGACTTGTACTTTATATTGTCCGGGGGGGATAAAAGGGTAATATGACTTTGGCAGGATTTAAATTAACAACATAGAGAAATATGGTTAATGAGTACCACGAGGCATTTGATCTGACACTCTACCGAATCTAATCTAATAACCCCACAATTTCGGGGAAGGGAAAAATTGATTATACCAGTACTTTACTGCTACTTTATTTTATCGACCTCGGAAGGATGAAACGCAAAGTTATCCTCAGCGGAACAAATACTGCTAAATAATTTTCCTATGCTCTAACGATTCTGCCAATAATAAAAATAATAATTGTTTCTACTTTTGGCACAAGGCCATCAATTATCCCAGTGCATCACTGGTACTTTATTTTATCTACCCCGTAAGGACGAAAGGCAAAGTTAACTTCGGCGGCATTTGAATTCAGAACATAAAGGGCCATAACTCTATGCTATGAAGCATGCTGTCTGACGCTACCGATTTTACCAATAATGGTTTCTGATATAGGCATAAAGCCAGCAATTTGGGGGAAGGGGAAAGTCGATGAAATCAACTCCAGTGTGTGTCTGAAACTTTATTTTATCGATCCCGTAAGGATGAAAGGCAAAGATAACATCCACGGGATTTGAACTCAGAGCGTAGAGGGCCGTAACTCTATGCCTCAAAGCATGTTGACTCACGCTCTACTGATACTGTCAATCCACTGCCTTCGCTCTACTGATACTGCCAATCCAATAATAATGGTTTCTGATTTAGGCACAAGGCCGGCAATTTTCGGGGAGGGCAAAATCGATTAAATCGACTCCAGTGCGTGACTGGTACTTTATTTTATCGGCCCCGTAAGAATGAAACGCAAAGCTATGCAACAAAGTATGTTGTCCGACGCTCTACTGATACTGCCAATCAATAATAATATGCTGATCCAACAGATCTGTGATGAAAGTTATCCCTGCTATGGCAATACTGTCTTTTTTTTCTGTGCAGAGAATCTAGTGCCACACTATCTAATTTGTCATTTCCTCTTCTAATACGGTGGGGCGTGATTGGGGAGATTTAGCTGCTACACTAGTCATATCAAACGACCTTGTAGAAGCTTCCTCAGTAACTAACAGGATTCTACTTAGTAAATCTCAGTAATTTCTTCTGTCTTTATATATATATATATATATATATATATGTGTGTGTGTGTGTGTGTGTGTATATATATATGTATATATATATATATGTACATATATATATGTATATATACAGTATATATATATGAATGTATATCTATACTATAAAGCTGACGGCCGTATGTGAGTAACAAACTTTCCGCCAAACGGCACCAAATTTGCACCATAGATGTAACTTTTTCCAAGTAAGAATATTTTTGTCTACTGAATTTTGTTAAAAGATTAAAGACATTTAAATATTCACTTCTTTAAAATGTTCAAATGTCAACACTTCCTGTTATACGACATTCCTAACGTCTTCACGAACCAAAGTATCATCTTCCTGTTTTCTTTCGGTTGCAAATTTTTTCGAAATATTTATTTCTGCGTTCACAGATTGATTTTTTTAGTTTCAGAGATCCCGTTAAGGGTGAATTATTTTAATATATATAATTATATATTCGTGTACAGATATTTTTGCATACACAAAAACAAAATATAAACAAACGTATTTATTTCACGAAAGCACAGACGGCTTATCGACATTGTTACTGCCGATATGCCACCCAAAAAGTCCTAGCCTGGCCGCAAGATGAGATTTTCCAGAAGAAAAAATGTTATTAGAGCAACAGAGCGACTAAGCTTCGCGATTACCATCAACAAAGCTCAGGGTCAAACCCTAAAAGTGGCTGGCTTTCATCTGGGATAACCATGGTCAATTGTATGTAGGATGCTCTAGGTTGAGTTCGCCAAACAATCTCTTCAACTTTACTCCCGAGAGCCGAACAAAAAATATTGTATACTCTGAGGCTATAACAATGTAATTTATGTATTTTCTGTTACTTGGAATTTCCATTATGGTTGTACAAATTATTGTAAAGTTTGTTAAAATAATTTGTTCTCTGTTCAACCTTTATTGTTGTAAGTATCAATTTTCTTTAACGCACTGGCTGAGAAAAGAAACCTACAATGAAAGAGCATCTTAAAGTTTACCCAAGCCAAATGTTGTATTTATTAACATTTCTATCTGCAGGTTCTTAGCAAGCTTACTGGCGCTTTAGTATGGTATTCAATTCTCATATCGTTTTTGATTTATATGATGCATATATCGCAGCTATTCATGTTTTAAACATTAGATAACGATTGCTGATGTATATTGTACGACAGAATTAGCTGAAAAATATTTTGAATGAACAAATAAAAGAGATATAAAAGAGAGATGTTTGTTGGTTGGTTGGTTGGTTCCTTCGCGTATCACACGAAAAAAACGGAAAGTGACAATCGGAAAGTATGTAAAGGATTGGGATAAGAGTATATCCAGGAAAGTTTATTGATACTAATTTTATAACACCAAAGAAGAAGAAAGACATTCCACGTATGCTAACCAACCTGACTGCTATATCTAGTAGGTTGGGAATCAACCATAAGGGTTTTTCTCGGCGAGTTCGTTGTCAGTGATGATCGTGTTTCGTGGCCTATGTCTCCGATTCCAACGGTGGTTTACACACACACACACGCACTCGCACACACACGAACACTCACACAAGCACAC
>OZ024743.1:165650609-165663109 GCA_964016885.1 Eledone cirrhosa
TGAGAGATACTACTAATTATCGGATCTATTCTAATCGTGGGTTTTAATATTATATAGATAATATTTATAAGTATATTTTATGAAGAATTAAGGTTGTAAGTATATTTTATTTTATTATATTACAGCAGGTTATTTATATAAATATTTATATAAATAATTTTGTTTATATCAATAGAGACATAATTTAAATACTTTTTATATATGTCAAGAGTTTCGATGACTCAAAAGTATATTCAGAAACATCATTAAAACTATCACCAAAAAGACTTATTTCAAAATATGATTTAAAAAAAAACATTTGAAAAGAATATCATTTGAAAAATATCATTTAAAAAGAAAAATATCATTTAAAAAAAACTCACAATACATCAACAAAGCATAGTGAAGACATATAAAATGCAAACAAGTGAGATATATATAATATTTTCTATAGATTATAGATACTTCTGAACGTTTTAGCTTGGCGATGTCTGCAAGAGTTGAATAATTATTTCTTTTTATTAATAGAGTTTTGATTAGTAAGTATATGAAATATTTCCTCAATACAAAATGACAAATTCTTGAGAGCGCCATATTTCGGTATGCGAGCTGTTTCGAAATCGTTCCCTAAGAGATTGAATAGTCAATACTATTGTCTTTTAAGTACCAAATTAGATGTGAAAGTGATGTTGAAAATGTTTTGTTTGATCTATTAAATGTATGTTTGTGATAATACCAACGTTCTTTAAATTTTGTGGAAGTGGCTCCTATATAGTAATATATTTTATCTCTAGTTTTTACTATGCATTTATATACTAAATTTTGTATCTGGACAATTATTTTGTAAAGGGAAATTTAATTCGTTTCTACAGTTACATTTTTTAGAGTTGTTGTCTATAGGCACGGTACGATTATTATTAGTATTAATACTTTTATTAGTAATATTAATATTGTTATTTTGGTTTATTTGGTTATGTTTTTATTATTAATTCTATTAGTATTTTGTGCTATGTTCATAGTAGTAGAGTAAGATAGTTTTATAGTATGTCTGTTAAAAGTAGAGTGGTATCTATGGGATTTAGGAAAACACTTATCTAATGCTTTGGAAAATATGCTAGTTACAGGTGTTTTAACTCCTAATGAGATTGGGGGAGAGTACCAAATAATATTTCTAGTTCTAGTTCTTTTGTTTGATTTACTATTTATGTTAAATTGCTTATTATTATTATTATTATAGTAAATTTTAGGATGATTTTGCATGTTATTGTTATCTAAGTATTTAATTGTATTCATGTAGCCAGCTCTATGTAAAGCATCATTGTAATATTCTGCCTTATTTTCAAAAATATTTTTATTAGCTCAAATGCGTGAAATTCGTTGATGGACACTATTGACAATAGTATTTTTTACATTTCTAGGATGGTTAGAATGGAAGCTTACCTAGTTTAGGTTTTCATTAATCTTATGGCAAGGGTAATATAGACCTGAGCTAAGGTTTAAAGTGACATCTAAGAAGTTAACAGTTTTATTATTATTCTCAATTTCTAATTTAAGGTTATAATTATAGAAAATGTCTATGATAATTTTCCTTTTCCTATTAAGTTCGCTATTGTAAGGTTGTCAACTATAAGTAACATATCGTCGCGATATAAACCTCCGGCCATCTCTGGCATTTTTCTATGTGGTACATATTCGAACACAGTCAGTTACTTGGGCTGAGTCAGATGATCCCATTGTGATATCAAAATTGTTCTGTCTATTAGCCCTTGTCCAGAGATGGTTATTAAATTCAATTAGGGTTTTACGTGCGGTTAAAATGATATCTATTTCATCACTAGGTAAGTCAGTATATTTTGAAGCGTAAATAAGTATCTTATTAAGTAAATTAGGGGTAATTGAGGAGTAGTAATTAGCAATATCCATTTGTATAAATTTTTTCCTATGTTTTAATTTAATGTTCGCAAACCAATCTATTACTTCATTTGTACCGCTCCATAGTTTAAGGTGTGATTTATGCTTAAGTACTGGTATAATCCTATCTAGTATATGTTTGCTAATTATGCCTAAATCAGATGGTACGATAAGTCTGACTTATCGCACCATCTAAATCTGATTTAGGCATAATTAGCAAAATCATCCTAAAATTTACTATAATAATAATAATAAGCAATTTAACATAAATAGTAAATCAAACAAAAGAACTAGAACTAGAAATGTTATTTGGTACTCTCCTCCAATCTTATTAGGAGTTAAAACACCTGTAACAAACCTATTTTTCGAAGCATTAGATAAGTGTTTTCCTAAATCCTATAGATACTACTCTACTACTATGAACATAGCACAAAATATTAATAGAATTAATAATAAAAACTTAAATTTAAACCCAGACCAAATAAACCAAAATAACAATATTAATATTACTAATAATAATATTAATGCTAATAATAATTGTACCGTTCCTATTGACAACAACTCTAGAAAATGTAACTGTAGAAACGAATTAAATTGCCCTTTACAGAATAACTGTCTAGATAAAAACTTAGTATATAAATGCATAGTAAAAACTAGAGATAAAATATATTATTATATAGGAGCCACTTCCACAAAATTTAAAGAACGTTGGTATAATCACAAACATACATTTAATAGATCAGACAAAACATTTTCAACATCACTTTCACATCTAATTTGGTACTTAAAAGACAATAATATTGACTATTCAATCTCTTGGGGAACGATTTAGAAAGCGCCCGCATACCGAAATATGGCTCCCTGAAGAATTTGTCATTTGTGTATTGAGGAAATATTTCATATACTTACTAATCAAAATTCTATCAATAAAAAGAAATAATTATTCAACTCTTGCAGACATCGCCAAACTAAAACGTTCAGAAGTATCTATAATCTATAAAAAATATTATATATATATATCTCACTTGTTTACATTTTATATGTCTTCACTATGCTTTGTTGATGTTTTGTGAGTTTTTTTTAAATGATATTTTTCAAATGATATTCTTTTTAAATGGTTTTTTTTAAATGATATTTTTAAATATGTCTTTTTTGTGATAGTTTTAATGATGTTTCTGAATATACTTTTGATATCTGTAAATTTTCTTCCTAATAGACTATATAGAGCTTAACATATGCATAGATGTAAGTAATGTTATCTAAATACATATATAAAAGAATTTTTATCTTAGAAAATATGTAATATAGGATACTTTAAAATCATATATAAAATAATTGTTTCTACTTTAGGCACAAGGCCAGCAATCACCAGTTCATTACTGGTACTTTATTTTATCGACCCCGTAAGGATGAAAGGCAAAGTCAACCTCGGCGGGATTTGAACTCAGATCGTAAAGAGACGTAACTATGCTGGAAAGCATGGCGTCCGACCCTCTACCGATACTGCCAATCCACGGCCATAGAAAATATATAACATTTTTCTACATATATTTTGCATGTCTTAATTGAATATTTTTTTAAAGTAAATTCTAGATTAAACGACAAATGTAACGTAACTATTTTAACTAAGAAATATTGGAGTTAGCTTTTCCTTTATAATGTAACAACTAAACTTCACAAAAATATTAAATTTTCTGTATAATTTCGTTAACTTCGTAAATTTTGTAAATGTATTCCTATCTTGATGGAACTATAGAATGTACAAAATAATCTTCTATAATAAAATCAGAACTACTTCCTTTTTCTTAAATATGTATTGAAAATGTAAACAAGAAATTCATCGAAACTCTTAACATATATAAAAAAAAATATTTAAATTATGTATCTATTGGTATAAACAACATATATACTCACCAAAATTATTTATATAAATATTTATATAAATAACCTGCTGTAATATAATAAAATAAAATATACTTACAACCTTAATTCTTCATAAAATATACTTATAAATATTATCTATATAATATTAAAACTCACGATTAGAATAGATCCAATAATTAGTAGTATCTCTCAATTTAAAATTATTTTTAAAAGGGTATTCTACCACTTCAACACATTTAAAATTCTCATATTATTTTATAAATACTACCAAAATATATAATGATATAATTAAATAAATAAATATAATTATTTCACTCTCTTACACCATCAATGATATGATCCATACAATTATATTTTAATAATAATAGTCTATTTATAACTATACTATAATTTTTCTTATATTCTTCCCTTAAATTTTCTTACACCCTAATATTAACTTCTCTCTCTTCTTCCCTTAAAAAACTATCCTAATAATTATTTAAATTTACCTAGCGTCTAACTTTACGTTAGCCTCATTAACTTATTTATCCTAAGATTTGAAATTTCTTTCACTATTCAAACAGAACTTAAAACGATAAGTTCTTGTCTTTTGGATGTGACACTATTTATAAAACAACCTTTGTATTTTATCTGATGAGGGCGTACCAAAATTTTGGTAAAATTGAAAGATATATAATAAAATAGATATGGTTTTATAAAGATAGTTTCCATATATTAATATTATTGATATTATACTACAGAAGCAAACTGTAGAGTACTTCGAATCTGTTATAAATAAATATGTTGATTAACCAACAAATTAAATAACTCTTTCCATATATGTATATATATATATATATATATATATATATGGGTGTGTGTGTGTGTATGTGTGTGTATGTGTATATATATATATATATGTATTTATCTATTTTTTTAATGTAGGATTTGAAATGTATTTCTTTTTTTGTTTACTATGGCGATATTCATCCTATTGCCTTAAAAAAACACAATCAAATCAAAACTAGCCGTTGGCTCAAACTGTCTGGTTTTCTGCCTCCGTAAAGAGTGGTGAACAAACGGCGCCTACCGGCATCATGTACGTCCTACCACATCAACCCCAAGTTTTGCCTCGAGCTAATAGTGCAGCGCACCTTATCCAATCAGCTGGTCATGAAGTGGTGGTTTCACAAACGCAGTGATGCTTGGACAATGCCAACAGATCAGGCACCTGGCTGGAGGTAAGCTGGACGAAGTGTTTGCAGCCTGTTTGTGTTTGTGTATATGTCTATATCTTGTTTCCTGCACATTTCTTGGTTAATTTTGTGTGTGCGCATGTCACTAGCAGTAGCAGCAACGGTAGCATTGCGTTGTATATGTATAATTACCAAAGTATCTCATACAGTTCAGGATCTTAACTTCTTGAAGTATCGCAGGGGCACTGTCATGACTTATGGCGTGTCTTGGTCATTTTTAAAACCAGGCGGATCTCATCTATCTCTAGGTTTGAACACAGCCTACTTCTTCTAGGGAGAGTGAAAATGTTTGACCTCAGTACTAGACTTGTACTTCATTTATCGCCCTCGAATGGATGAAAGGCAAAATTGATCTCGTTTCAGCGAGATTTATCTCAGAGGGCTGATAGCTAGAAATAATACTGCATTATTCTATCCAACGCTTTAACCACTATATCCAATCGTCGCTTCATACTGTTCATAGATGGGGTCAATTCCGGAATCTTACATAATTCGTGGTTGCCTGTGTCAGCAACAGTAAAATTGATAAATTCAATTTGCTGTGAGAAGTGTAGAACCTGGCATTTCGAGCCTCCTTACCTTTCGCCTGTGAGTGAGGAAGAGAGGAAAGATGCGTGTGTGTGTGAATTTGGGAAATTGACAAGGAGAAATGAATGTGATTTCATATTTACATAAGAGTGAACACAGGCTACTGTTGTTGATGTTGCCGTTCTTGTTGTTTAGCCTCAGACGATAATTGTTCCAGTTGCTGGATTAACGGAATAACCTGTTCATGAAATTAATGTATGAATGACTGGGTATTCCACAGACGCGGGAGCCCTTAACGTAATTCTCAGAAATGTTCAATGTGACACCATGTGTAACAATACTAATTACCACAGGTGTTAGCTGTTTCAGCGTCAGCACTCAATGATTTTACGTGAATTGGATATTCAGTAACACCGGTTAGAAATCTTTTGTCGAGTAGATCTTGTTTTGGTTTGGTGGGAGTTGAATCCCAAGTCAACCCAGATCGAGAAGACTAGGAACTTAGGATCATGTTATCAAATATGTGCTTTTTAACACAGCAGAGTGGGATTTGGGGGACATGTGGTGGTTAATTTTAGCAAGTTCATAAATTACTGCCATTGTTCCTCTTTTTCGTACTGTTATTATTACTGTTTGAAGTATTTCATTATGGTCTCCTACATTCTCGTTTCAAATCCCACCAAGGTCAACTTGGCGTTTCATCTTCCCGAAGTCGATGAAATAAAGTACCAGTAAATTACTAGTATCGGTGTAATCAGATTGCTCCTTCCCAACTAAAATATTGTTGGCCATGTGCCTAAATCAAAATCATTACTGTTGCTACTATGCTCAGTAAATTGGCAGAACCTGAAAAGAGTCAGGCAAACATTCATTAGACTGCGGTCAAGCTGGAACACCACCTTAAAAGAAATCACTTAATTGTGAAGCGAATTGCTTAACCACACATTATGAGTTCAAGTTCTGCAGAAGTTGACTTTAAGTTTGCTTTTCATACTTCTGTGGTCGATAAAATAGTTTCAATCAAGTTCCCTCTAATCGTTATTTCTACTTAGAGCAGAGTAAGAAACATCAACATATTTCAATAGATATTTGAGAATGTTCAAGTTTGTTTTTTCGGAGTAATTACTTCTCATGAAAGACCAGCTTGTTGGAGTAGGGAATATGCTATCTGCCAGCTTTTTAGGACAATTGCTAACCATGTGAGACCAATCTATTAAAGAAGTGGGTATATTATTTGTCAGTTTTTTAGGGCAATTAATTTCTATGTGAGACCAACCTGTTAAAAAGGGGGGTATACTATCTACCAGTTTTTTAGGCCAATTACTTCCCAAGAAAGACCAACAGGGAAAGGTGGCATATTATCTGTTAGTTTTTTTTTTTAAGGTAATTACTTACCATAAAAGACCAGCTTGGAAGGATAGCGTCACCGCTTATCCATTGACAGGATTTACCGAGCCCGAAAAAATGGAAGTCAATGTTGACCTGGGCGGGATTTGTACTTCGAGTACAGAGGCACGGAACAAATAAAGAAGCATTTAATATGTCACTATAGCCACTCATCGCCAACTGTCAAGCACTAGGGTCAATTACATCAACTACTTCTAACAACCCACAGATTTTGGGGGACCTTGTGCTAAAGTTAGATCCCAGCTGTGTTGCTGCTACTGCTATTGTTACTGCTGCTGTCGTTCTGCTGTTATTGTTGTTTTACTACCAACTGCGTTTACATTCACCGCTAATGTTCTGCTTTTGTTGTCCTAGTTATATAAATGTTGTTGTTGCTATTGTTATTGTTTAGCCTCACATCAAACCTCATTGAATATATCCCTATATATGATATCTCCGTGTGTGTATATAAATACGAAATAAAAGAGTAATCAATAAGTGGATGGTGAGTGTATTTATATAAACAATTTAACTTAACACCACATTACCAGTGGTTTCAAGAAGAAAACATGTTTATGTCATCATATGCAGTGGAAAGAAACACCATATTGAAAATTATTTATAACTTTTGGCCTACTGTGACCACTTGGGACAGCTTCAATGACCTTATATTCATGCAAGATAGAGCCCCTCTTCATTTTGCACGCACTGTCTGTGTGTGGCTTGATGTCCAATATCCAGGAAGTTGGTTGGGTTGTCGAGATCCATATAAATGGCTTTCAAGAAGCCTTGACTTAACGCCAAACGATTTTTTTCCTGTGGGGATGGGCAAAGGAAAAGGTTTCTAGCTCAAATCCCAAATCTCTGTCTCAGTTGAAGGAACGTATTTGTCATGTACTGACCAACATACTACCTGAGTTCCTGATGAAGTCAGTCGCGGAATAAAACCTGCATTATTGTACTCCAAAAATCAAGTCGTTGATCTGTAAGAAGAACAAGAAAGTTCGTTTATCAATTACCACTAAACACGTTCTATGGACAGTAAACGATTGAGCTAAAGTTTACTTCAGCGATGAATCGAAGTTTAACTTGTTTGGTTCAGATGGCAGGAGATTCGTTCGTCGAAGAACTGACGAAAGATTAGTGACTAATTGCGTGAAGAGCAGCATTAAGTTTGGTGGATGAAATGTTAGTGTGAGGCATAATTCAAGCAGAAGCTTCTGTCCCACTTATACGCTTGCAGGGCAAGGTGAATGCTCAAATGTACAAAGAACTTCTACAGGCAAACGCTGTAACTCATATGAGAACCGCCTCTACCCAACCTGCCACATTTTTGTAGGATAATACGTCTTTCTACACGGCAAAGTTCGAGATGGTTTTCTGAATTGAAGATAGCCAGTTTGGCTTTACGCCTACCACCCTTCTAATTACTGAATGCTGAAGCTGGCGAATTACTGTACCAGCTCACTGTTTGCTTTGGGCTGCTTTTCGCTTCCGTACATTTTATATCCCTATAGATAATTTAGCTGGTAATCAATGTTTATCATTGTTTATCAATGTTTATCATATATATATATATATATATATATATATATATGTATATATATATATATATATATATATATATATATATATATATATATATATATATATATATATATATATATAGAGAGAGAGAGAGAGAGAGAGAGAGAGAGAGAGAGAGAGAGAGAGAGAGAGAGAGAGAGAGAGAGAGAGAGAGAATGGGGAAAAAATGTGAAGTTGTAGATGTTAAAAAGTCCTTTATTAATAAGGCCATGATACATATTTCAATGACGATCATGGTCACTTGATTATTTAACCATTATCGTGATTTCATCAGATAGCAAAATTGAGTAAAAGGTTACGTTTCTGAGGCAATCCTGGATGCAAGGGAGCGAACTAAACATTTTTTATGTTTTTGCTGGAGTTGTCCGTTCCTTTGTGAACTTCAAAGCTTCCCGACAGCTCTGTGCAGACGCAGAGGTGGGTGAAGTTGACCACTTAACCACCACCCAAATTAATACTACCCTAGGTGATTTTCCCCAACCACCAGTCCCCCACCACCTCAGCCGGCAACATGATAGTCACAGAGAGATAAGTTCAGCCACAGAGTTGTTGTTTATTTCTAGCTTCGGTGTCAACTAGAATTCTGTGTTTGGAGGCGTGAATCATTACCCCCCGTTTATGGCAGGAGATTATACTGATCAACAACCACAAAGAGAGAATATAACTTAATGTTCTTGTTGATATAAATTCTCATTGGAAAATAAAACTACAGATCAAAAATAAAAAATTTAAATTTCAAAAATTAAAAGTTAGAAATTAAAAAATGTAGACATCAGTCGAATAGACGAAAAATAATAATAAATGGGTTGATGTGCATATAGTAATAGGAATCGGATTCAAAATTGGATATTAAATGTTGATAGTTATTCAAATAGCCTATTAATTTATTATGAGGCCAGACTAGAAAAAATTGGCATATTAATGACAGGTGAAATTTAAAGTATAGAACGTAATAATTAGATAATCATATAGTTGATATCCCAGTTAATCCGATAGAGAGATAAGAATATATGTATATGCAAAATGTAAGGAAAGTACAAAGAAGAAAAAATAAGATTATAAAGAAAATAAAGGAAAAAAGGAAAATTATATGACAAATGTCTGCGTGGAAATAAGGTAGAGGTGACGAAGTATAGAGTCCAGTTATATTCACAGTACTTTGGGTGTTTTGGTCAGTTCAGTCCTAGCCAGGTCAAATAGACTTTTCCAGCTCTCCATGGCTAGGTGAGGCAGGATGGAACTTAGTAGGGAGATCTCGTTTCCAAGCTTTAGTACGAAATAAAAGGTGTTGTGGGAAAATAAGAGGATATCGTTGCTTTTGGTTCTCTCATTAATCTGTCGAAAGTTGGTTCCTAGTTAAATTTCCGTCAATTGTTAGGGATGTCCAATAGTAGAGGGAATTTCTGGGTGTAGTTGATAGCCAATGCCTCACTTCATCAAATTTATCGGATTGTATCAAAAAGTTCTCAACAAACGGAGCCAAATACACAGGGTAGACATAGATGAAATTCAAGCACTCGATGCCATGTTACTTCTTCAAAATAAGGATGACGGGGTATAATTAGAATGAGGAAAATGCAAAGTTGTAGATGTTAAAGAGTCATTTATTAATAAGTTCGTGGTACATATTTCAATGAGGATCATGGTCACTTGATTATTTAACCATTGTCGCACCACAATTCGCACTTGATGTGAAAACCAATGTAGGTAGAACATTCCTAGCCCTCCTAGATCTCCACTTCCCTGATGGCCATAAATACCGACAGATATTCAATCGCCATACAGTGAAAATAGGCTACTCGTGTACCAATAACATAAAATCTCACATCACCGGCAAAAGCAAAAGCCCTCCACCGTACGGATGCTCATACAAAAAACCAGAGGCATGTCCTCTAGACCAACGGTGCAACACTCTAGTGGTGATATATCAAGCAGAAGTGACCTCCACCAACCAGAATCACCAAACTGAAGCCTGGACTTATGTCGATATGTCGAGGGGAGGGGGGGGGGCTGGTTGAAAAGCCGATACCTGAACCTTGAAACAACCTTCAGACATCTTGACAAAAACATGCCACATGCCACACCTTTTCCCGTTAAATAGGGTATATTAGAAAAATCTACCCCTATGTTAATGGGACGAAATTTTGCCGGTTATGTAACTCGGAAAAGAAGAATGTTGTTGTGCGAGAGTACGATGCCCCCTGGCGAGAATGGGCTGGACAACTACATATAAATAGTAGTGGCCTGAGTAAGTGGGCAAGTTCGTACTAGTTCCACAGTTCGTGTGTTGATAGTCGAAGCTGGAATTCAAGTTAACAGTTCGAGTTAGCGTGTTGGGTTGTTGGTTCTTAAAAGATTGTTGTTCCGTTACGTGTGGTTATTGCCATTTTGTTTCGATTATATTGTTATTACACTGTTCCATAAGGATATAACATCTGGCAACGAAGACCGTTCGAAACTCGCATTGATTATTTGACAATTTCTGCGTCATGGAAAACCTATTAGCCGCAGTAGTACAGCTTCAAGAGAAGCAACAGGAACAACTACAGGAGTTGAAAAAACAAATACAACAACAACAACAATTAATTGAGTTACAGTCGACGAAGTCCGAAAATCCAGTAAGCGCGTTCACGCCAGACGGCGTGGCTAACCCAATTTCTGAATTTACGTATAATCCGGAGGAGGGTATTACGTTTCCTGCGTATTATGGAATATACGAGGAAATTTTTAACAACGAATGCAAGTCATGGTCGGAGGAGCAGAAAGTAAGGCATTTACTACGCAAGGTAGCTCCTGCCGAACATGAGAGTTACTGTAGCTTTATTCTGCCCAAAAATTAGAGTGAGATTGGTTTCCAAGAAACCGTGGAATTGCTTTCAAAATGTTTTTGTGATAGTTCATTGTTTAACACCAGAATGAAGTGTTGGAACTTAACAAAAAACGAGGAGGAGGATTTTATCACCTACGCCGGAGTGCGAAAATTTCAAACTCCAGGATTTCACTCAGGATATGTTCAAATCCCTTATCTTCGTGCAAGGACTTATAGTATCTGAAGATAGAGAAATTCGAACAAGGATTCTACTCGAAAATGGAACAAGCAAATCAAGATTTATCATCGGGTTCATTTTTAGTGAAGAAAAATGCGAATTCTTTTTGCCCCAAATTAAGTACTTAGGGCAAATAATTGATAAAAGTGGTAAACGTCCTGACTCGTCGAGAGAAGACGGAATAAGGAATATGCCTGCGCCGACAAATATTCCGGCCTTACAAGCATTTCTTGGGTTGGCAAACTATTATCAAAGCTACATTCCTAATATGTACAAGTTAAAAACTCCATTGAACGATTTATTAAAAAAAAGGAGTAAAGTGGAATTGGTCCACTAAATGCCAGAACACTTTTGAAGAAATAAAAACAATTCTAATCTCAGACCTGTCGTTAGCACATTACGATCCCGAAAGGAACATCATTGTAGCGTCTGATGCTTCCGAACACGTATTAAGAGCAGTTCTACTTCATAAATACGAAGACGGAAGTACAAAACCAGCGACCGAGAAGATATATGGTCAAATTGAAAAAGAGGCCCTAACAATTATTTTTGCAGTTAAAAAATTTCACAGGTTTCTGCATCGTAGAAGTGTTTTTATTGCAAACAGACCATAGACCTTTGCTGTCGATATATGGGTCTAAAAAAAGTTTACCGACTCATACTGTGAACCGCCTGCAACGTTGGGGTGTAATATTACTAAAATTAGGTATTAGGATTGGTGCTCTAAAATAGCGATGTATACATGAATGTATGTATAGTATATTTGGCAATATACCGTATGTTATTTCAGAGCACCAATCCTAATACCTAATTTTTGCTGGATCGGCAATCGCTCTGTATAATCAGCTCCTGATTATTACTAGAATTCTATAAGAATCCAGCTTCTATAATTTTCGGCGAAAGAAAGGGAGTACGTGGCTCTGATGAACGTCAACAGGCGTGA